>JASAUF010000161.1:8267500-9475228 GCA_030180095.1 Magnolia changhungtana | reverse complement strand
TTTCTCAACATCTAAAACAGAGGCGAGGACTGAAGAAGTTTGAAACAACATTGGAATGGGGAAAGGATATCCTCAACCGAAATTAGAGGGCGTGAAGACGAGTGGGAACATCCAGAACAAAGACGAGGGCATGAAGAAGTTTGAACCAACGCAAGCATGGGGAAAGGATATTGCCAACTGAAGTTAGACAAGGGAGTGAAGACGAATGGGGGATCGAAGCCAGGGAAGGGAAGGGAGAGGGAACAGGGATAGGATTCGGGCGAGAGGGAGTTTAAAGGTAGAGGGTTGTGATGGTGAGATTGGGGTGGGGAAAAGAGATTGTCATTGAGGGAGCAGGTGGAGGAGAAGGTGGGTAGCTGTGCGGTGGCGAGGGAACTCAGGAAGTGGGGAGGAGAGCTGCTGAGGGAGGGAAGGTAGGAGAGTAGGTTTTGGTAGAGAAGAGAAGAAGGCTAGAGGTAGGAAAGGGGAGTAGTTCTTCCGGGCCCCAACCTGAGCTCCCCATCCTTTTTGTGGAAAACTTCTTAGAGGGGTGATGGAGCTCCATTTCAAAATGGTATTCAACAGCTTCAGTTTGGTAAAGGAGATGGTGGTTCCATAGGCGAGAGGGTCTTAGAAGGCCCGTGGCTTGCGTTCATGCGTCTAGAGAAGAGAGAAGGTGTTCCCACTGCAGTGGCTACATTGAATGGGAAAATCTTTGAAGGGAGAAGGTTATCGGTCAATCAAGTAGCCCTAAAGAAGGTGGACTGGAAGAAAGTCAGGGGTCCAGCTAGGAAGGAGGGGGTTATCATAGTTGAGATCAGGATTTGCGTCTCCTATAGGGATGTGGGGCTAAGCATACACTTGGTGCAGAGCAGGAAGGAGGAGAACCAAAGGAGGAGCAAGATCATAAGGGGGAGGAGAGGTGGATATGGGGGGTGGACTTCAACACTGGTCTAGTGGTGAGAGTCCAACCAAAGGTGATGGAAAATGCCGAGGGAGTGCTTCAGTGGAGCTTGGTGGAGCAGGTGAAGGACGATTTCTTCATTGGAGAGGTGAAAGAATGGTTTTCCGACTGTGGGGGAGTGGAAGAAGGTGCATGCATACTCAATCCACTCAATGAGAATGAGGTATGGATTTCTCTTAGTTTGTAAGTGGAGTTGGATATAAGCCTTATCACTGGGGTTCTCTTCAATGATAGGCTGGTGGCGTGACTTTACAAATGGGTAAATAGATTGTCGTTTAGATGGGAGGAGGCACAGTACCAAGTGTCGGAGTTGCCATTAGAACTTTGATTCGTGGAGGCCTTCTTGACAGTTGGTTCATGCATTGGTGATGTGGTAGCGGTAGATTTGGTGATGGAAGGAGCAAAGGCTGGGATGGCTAGAATATGCTTTAGGAGAAGAGTCGATAACGGTTCCGAAGTGGATCTTTATTGTGGTTGGTGAGGAAATGGTGTCAGTTGGGGTGACGAAGAAGGTGAGAGGGCAAGGTTGGGGGAGAAAGGGGGAAGATGTGGTGGTGGATAGTGCCGGAGGTCTGTCCTGGGTGTGTATAGGAGTGGCGATGGGAGAAGGTGGATACCCTCAGTGCTCCGGCACTGCCAAGTGATAGGTAGCACAAAAGGGATTAGTGTGGCGATGTGCGGGAAAGATGTTGACATTGATGTAGTGATGGCAGACTGTGGTGTCTCAGTCGATGGGCGAAGAGAGGCAAGCTTGCCATGTGGAACTATTGGTGTTAGGTTCGGAGGAGTCGTCAGGTTCTCGGAGGAGAGGGTCTGACGAAGGAGACATAGGTTCGGGCGTCAAGTGCTTAGTAGGCTTCGCATTGAGGTGGCGGGGTCAGATGACACGTGTCCCCTGATTGTCAATTTCGAGGTGACGGTTGTCGGTAGGGAGACAGAGCACTCCACATGTCCTTGCCGAATTTCAAGATGACAACCTCTTGCATGTGCCTCTCTTGGCTCATGTGATTCTTTCCTCGAAATGATTAGCTTTGGGGATGTGTCTCAAACCTCTGAGTTCGAGGCGTGTTTTCCTTTAAGTTCATCTCCTGTACTCAAGATGATGGTGGCTTCGTTGCTCACCTTGATGGTGGCGGTGGGCCCCAGGCAGGGAAGAGACATTGTTATAAGTAGTAGAGTGCCGAATGATATTGAAGGGGTGTTGTGAGCGATGGTGGTGGTCTTTCAAGTAGGCGAGCTGGAGATGGGAGGAGGATTAGCTGAGCGGAAAAATTAAGGCGATCAGGCCAATGGAGGGCTCTTAAGGGAGGTGCTGGATGTTGCACCATTGCAAGTTGTAGTCGGAAGTGGCGTGGAGATGGGCATCAATAGAGCAACTGGCGATAGGGTGGCAGGTCACCCCGTGATGGCTAGAGGAAGCGGTGGATAAGGGAAGCGTTGAACCATGTGGAGAGGATGGTTGGAGTCACCTTTGGCGACTACAATGAGGATTACTACACTTTTGTAGTTCGTTGAAAAATGCACTAACCAAAAGACAACCTGTTCTACAAAGAAAGATTCAGAGATCTCCAAAAGGCCACAGAGAGCTGGTAAATCTTGCCTCAAATGTTAATTATTATTCAAGAGGTCCATCATGTGCAACAAGGGTAGGAGGGGAAGAATAGTGCCCAAATGAAGATGGTTTTTGAAGATTGGAAGCTCAGGCAATAGCGAAACCAAGCTTCAAGCTGTTGACAAGAAGATGGATGTTAGCTCTAAAGATTGGGTGGCCTTTGATGCTGTTGGCTTTGTTGGAGGGATCGTGGGGATTCAAATGTTTGCGCTGAGGAGGACTGGTGTGGAGGAAACTTCTTTGTCATGGTTGTTTTGGAGGGCGTGATGACCGGTTTATAATGGATGTTCACGGCGGTCTATGGTCCAAATCTGGTAGCAACGAGGTACGAGTTTTGGGCATAGCTTTGCATAGTTCGAGACAGGTTTAATTTACTAGGGTGTGAGGGGCAACTTTAAGATGACAAAATTCAGTTATGAAATGTTCAATGGTGGGAGAATTACATGCAACATGATGGATTTCTCGGAGTGGGTAGGTATGCATGAGCTGATCGACCTCCCAATGGGTGATGGCAAATATACTTGGTCTAATGGGCAAGATCAGGCTGTGATGTTGAGAATCCATAGGTTTTTTGGTGTCAGTAGGATGGGTGGAGAAGTTTGTCCAATTGGGGGTTTATTTCTATTTTTTATTATATTCTGGACCATTTGAATTGGGACTACCAACTGAATGGTTCTGGTTATCGATGGTGTAGAGTAGAAATTTGGACTATACTTTTGGGTAGTCCAACAAGCAATGAATTTTATTCTTATTTTCAAATATTCTTGCAAAATCTTGTTGTGCCATGTAGAGAAATGTTGAAAGAGTTCCATTTACTGTAGATTTACAATGCTTGGCCCGAACTTGCATTTTAGACTGCTACCGCATTTCATAGAGGTGGGTCTGTCTTTTAGTGACTCGGAAAGTTAATTTGGTGAGCCCAACCTTGTATTGTGATGCTACAAAAACACTCCATTTGACAATCCTGATCATCTGGTGGTTGCCCTACAAATGGATGAGACGTAACCTATATCCACTAGTCCAATGAAAGGGGGGAAAAACCCACCAATCAGATGACGAGGATTATTAAATCGAGGAGATTCTTGGTCCATTCATCTACTGTTCATCCCACCAGATCAATAGCCTTGATCACTGAAAGATAGTCCCTACCTAAATAGAATGAAGCCAAGGATTGTATAATAACACAATTCACATATTCTTATGGCTGATTTTCTTCATTGTGTCCTTATTTAGTTGGGTCTTTTTATGGATTACATGAGAAAAGAAATGCTATCTTCTGATATATATTCTGCAATAGTTCTGTTCTAACATACAAAGAAAAGAAAAATAGACTCATTTTTGGCAATGTAAATTTACATGTTTGAATTTCCTTCCTATATTCACTTCACAACTAGGATAGAGAGAATTTTTAAGCTTGCTTTGTCACATTTTCTTCATTGTATGGCTTTTAAGGTCGTAAATTGAAAACCTCTCACAGGTAGCTCTGTCATTTGTTAAGTTTCATTTTCTTCTTTTGTTTTAACATCAGCCTCTCTCCTACAACAAAAAGAAGAAAAGAGAAGAAATGGGTACTCTTGAGCAGCCCAGGAGAAGAGTGGCATTTATACTGATTGATGGACTGGGCGATGTCTCACTGCCGAGATTCCAATATCGGACTCCTCTTCAAGTAGCCAAAACACCCAATTTGGATGCCATTGCTTCGGCCGGAGTGAATGGGCTCATGGATCCAGTTGAACCCGGCTTGGCTTGCGGGAGCGATACCGCACACCTCTCACTATTGGGGTATGATCCGAGAATCTACTATCGAGGTCGAGGTGCTTTTGAATCTATGGGTGCCGGATTGGCAATGTCCCCAGGAGATATTGCATTCAAGGTCAGTGCTTTTTGGCTTCTTGTTTCTTCATATTTTGATTGAGACATTCTACCGAGGCTTGGCCCTTCTGCCCCACCACATGGTGATCTATTCTGTTCTTCTAGATGCTCACATGGTGAATAGGCCATGTGGCAAAAATCTCGCTAGTCAGAGACACAGTCCATGCAAAGATTGGTTACAAACAATGGTCCAGATTTTGACACATGGATAGATGCTTGAGCATCTCAATCAGCGTGATTTCGCTGTGTAGGCCATCCACAATAGTCGATGGGACTTGCAAGATGCTTGGTCTGGATCACAAAATGGTGTGGAAGAAAGGGTGAGTCTCATGGGCGAGCCACCCAAGCGAACCTTGTCCTTTATTTTATTTTTGTTTGCAAATATGCATGATTGTTACATTGTATGATACTACAATACATCTACTAGTCAAACAATTGCATTCATCTCTGTAATTTTATACAAATGTATAAGGGTTACAATACATCTCAGGTTTGTCCAACACTTGAGGCTGTTCATATCTCATTTGTTGTTTTCTTCTAAAATTTCAAATCTTGGTGTGATGTGAACTGTTTCTTTTATGTGGCCGTTGTTGATGTTTATGAATAATTTAATAGGTATTTCCCATGGGGTTTGTTTCACAGATCAGGTTACAATTCAGCATGGGCAAGATTTCAACTCTAGAATATTAAGTAATCAACTAAAGAACAAATCAACCAGGCTAGGAGCAGAAAATTCGTTCAAAAATCACAACACATACAGAAAAAATTGCTAAGGGATTGTTAAAGAGATCTCAACAGCCTCCTAGGGTATCACGCCACTAGAAGTAATAGGACCACTCTTCTCAAAAATCCCAATCTGTGAAAGTAGAAACAAAAGTTTATTGAAGATAACATGTTATTTGAATCACACATATGGCATATATATGTAGGTTCTTTACATACTACTTTCCTACTTTTTCATTAACATAGGAAGCTAACTTTGCTAAATATGCTAACCATGTGTATTTATGGAAAAGAATGCAAACATGCGAACAGTGGTCACATGTGAACAGGGACCACTTTTAGGATACACAATCTGATTGAATGACTTTTGGGTCCACAATATGATTGAATGACTTCTGGGGTCCATTGGCCAACAATGCATATCAGTGGTCCCACGGTATGATTATTTTTAATCAATCCCATTGGATTTGATCAGAATTATCAGATACATTTTAGGGACCTGATTATCACCCAGACATTTCGGGCAGCCCGCCCTTCAATAGTCAGTGGAAAATCTTTTCCATCGGGGGCCTGGATGCATCAGGGATCAAAGCATACACCTTTGGAGCAGTTCTTTAGCAAATGATGGCTAAAGCTCAAGATTTCTATCCCATGTCCCCTATTTTCCTGCCCCTTGTTTTTCCTAGAAATGTAAAATTACTACATGGAGGATCTTTTTTTGGCTTGGCCCATCGGGGGTCCCTCTTCCAATGAAAGGAGGATTTGGTATCTTGCTCTGCTGGCTGTTCTTTGGTGTGTTTGGTTAAAAGGGAATGACAGATGTTTTAGGGACAGAAATGAAACTATTGGAAGCACAGTTAGAAAGGTGTTCTCTTGTATAAGGGAGTGGTGCTTGTAATTTTGGGTTGGTCTGTTTTTAGTTTTCTTTTCTTTTCCTTTGAGCCTCTGGCTCCTAAATAAAATTATCATCTTTAAAAAAAAAAAAAAGAAAAAAAAAAGAAGAAGAAGAAAAGAACTACTTGTATGGGTCCTCTATAGAGATGACACTGAGTAGTCATGTCACATTATGACCATATTACATGCAGAAAGATTAGCAGTTATTACCATGACAATAAGTTTTGACTCAGGACTAAGAAAATTTTATCACAATGAAGAGTTTATTCGTTATCAATTCACTCTCAGTGAGGTTTCTATATAGACAGGTCGACTGTGTGTATTGAAACATGTGCTCAGATACAAACACGCGTATATGTAGAGATCATTCAGTTTACGAGTAATACCGGAATGATATGAAGAAACAGGCTTGGTCTCATGGGTGTGGGTCCATATTGATCTTGACCATGCATTCCATAGACGTGGCATATTTTGCCAGTTGATCAGTACCCTCCATTTTGTGGGCTCCCTTGCAGGGTGGGTAATAGCCTAAAAGTTGCTCTCATATAGTGATCTTAACAATTTTATTTTAATCATTTAGTTGCAGACCACTTGTTGAATCGTTAGGGTGGATGAAATGGTCGACGTTTATTTTTTGGGCAATGGGTCCAACAACACTAAGATCCTTAGGCTGGGCATTCAAACCATGAGTGCGTGTCACTTATATCCTAGGATTGTGGAGAGTGATAGGGACCACTAAGATCAAATTTGATATTCATGTATCAACTTCCAAATAAACTGAAATGAATGCTTGCAGTTACTAACTTCGCTGGTGCAATGCACCAGCCGGGTCCCGGCCTGGAGTGAAGTGGGAGGTTTGCAGGAGGGGGTTGATGTTAGGTTGACAGCTGGTCGCTGACCTTTTCTTCAAGCAGTTGTGAGAAATTCTGTTTCCGGTCTTTATGTTAGACAAAACTGGATTCATGAAACCAACCCCAAATAGCTAGGACAAGGCTATGATGATGATGAAGAACATTTGTGATTACAATGAATTCGCATTTTAATATACTCTCATAATGTGTACTATGTAATTTATTTCCCTAATGTATACTTTGTAATTGAGCATTTAAAACATGGTTTTAAATAGTGGTTTTGGAGTATTAATCGCCTGGAGCGCTCATCCTGTGTCATTCAGTTTCAGTCCGTGTAATTCTTTTCAGTCCTATTTCAGCCATGTCTCAATTTGGTGACTCATTTTGTTGCCTACCAAAACCATGGGACTAAGCTGAGTTGACTCAGTTTAAGATGATATGTAGAGCCATGGTGTGAAATGACACATTATCTAACTAATCCATTAATTCTAAAACTTAACCCTGACAAACGTTCACTTTTCAGAGCATCCTACTTTCTGTTGCAATTAGAAATCCTGCTCTGAGAATAGTGTAATGGCAGTAATGACTATTCAATTGGATGTTTGAGCAATCAAAACGTTTGTGATGGAAATGTGATGTGGCCTTTGGATAACAATAGAAAAACCATGTGAATTGTAAAGATATTAAGAACATAATGTGAGGACTGGTAAAGGAAATTTGTACAACTGCTGGCATGAATGGAAGGATGAATTTACTCCACAGAGACATAGAAAGGCATCCTGGGATTCACTCGTCGAGAGAGTAGTTTTCTAGCATTGATAGGTGCCATGCCACCCTTCACATGCAACTTGACGTGCTGCTGTTGTGGTGCCGCACTGAGCTGCACTAATAAGCCTCTGTGGCTTCTTGCCATTTGGGGTGCATGTGTATTAGTTGGCTGTAGGGGTGGGAATGTGCCGGTTTTGGGCTGGGCCAGGCTAGGCCCGGAAGGGGCCAAGCATATCAGGCCCAAGCCTGAGCTGGAAACAAATTGTTTGGGCTTGGGCCCACCTGATTGGACCCAGCCCGACCCAAAAGTGGATAAAATCCCTATTTCGCCGATGAATTTTTCTAATCTATCCGTTTATCAAGTGGGCCACGCATGCACAAAAAAATAAACATTTTAGTGGAATGAAACCAACAATCCACATTTAAGATAGACAGTTGCCTAAGGATATAACAAATGTATATAAAAATTCAGGTCAGGCAGCATTGGGTCAGGTTGTGTTAGGCTAAAAGGACTTGAGCCTAAACCTGGCCCAAAAATTAATCAGACCATGCATGTGAGGTCCAAGCTAGTAGGTCCAAGCCCGGTCCAAATCTAGGTCGGTGAGCTACCTGGCCCATCGCCACCCTTAGTTGGTTGGGGTTAGTACGGAGCGGGACTTTGGTGGATTCGCATGTTGTCAATCTGAGCCTTTGCCAACATTAGTTCCAAAGTTGGGTAAAAGAGGAAGTTTGATGTTTGGTTCATAGCTGATTGTAAATTTTGCTAATCTACCATTAAACTGACTCCAAATTACTACGTGAAATGCTAAGATAGTGATGATAATGACATGTGTGTGCACGCGCACACACAGAGGGAGTGGGTCCAGTGGCTTTGGAGGCAGTGTTTTTGTGCCTCCATGTCATTCTATACATGTGGCCAGAGCGTGGCCCGACTTTACAGAACAACCTTGACTCCAACCTGGCCTTGTTAGTATCATGCTTGAATTTTGAGTTTAGGGCCAAGAGTCTAGGCCTGAAGCCACCTGTAATTAGGGGTGTCAATGGGTCGAGCTGGCCTGTCGGCCTTTCTGACTTGGCCCGCTGTGGGTTGGGCTTGGGCTGAAATACCAGGTTGAGGGCTGGACCGGGAGTAAACTTTAAGCCTGTTTGTTAACCGCGCTAGCTGGGCTTGGGCTGCGTCTAGGATCCCGTTAGTTAGATCCGAACTTGACTTCAAGGGCATTTCTTGTCAATCATGCATGATTGGGTATCCCAAATGAACAACCTGATCTTGCATAAAAGAGGGTAGCTGGGGTTGGGCTCAGGCCATACTCGAACCCAGGCCATGCATAAACATCATGGCCAGGGGTTGGGCTTGTTAGTCTTGACCTGTCACTGGCCCGGGCTGGACTTGGGCCTAGGTTTTAGCTTGCAGGCCAGGCTTGGACAAACCTCACCCTGGTTCAAACCTGGCCTGTTGACAGCCCTACCTGTAATGGGCTGGAGATCTTAAGGGCTAGCTCGACCTGTTGACACCCTTACTGAGCAGTAGGTAATTTAACAATCATTTGCAAGATTTTTCTCATTCTGAAGTCTTTAAAGTTTTATCCTTTTCTTCTTGAAATTTTACAAAATATCTGATGAAGCTTGTGTGTGAACTTATGTTGGTTCTGCCTGTCAAAAAAGAAAAAAAAAAAAAAAAGAAGAAGAAAAGAAAAAAAAGAAGAAGGTAAACTTATGCTGGTTCTATCATTTGATGCCATGATTCTCAATTTTCCATCTTTATTATTTTTGTGGCAATTTTATTATTCAAGAAGGAAGTACAGAATTCTCACTTTGGTACTTGTTTTATGTTGTAACACAACCTTATTCCTGTTATTCAGTCAAACTTTGCTACAATGGATCAAAACACTGGGATCGTTACGAGCAGGAGGGCTGATAGACACTTTGAGGAAGAGGGCCCAATCCTATGTGCAGCATTGGATGGGATGAAGCTTCCATCTTTTCCTGAATACGAAGTGAGAGTCAGGTGCAAATGCTTGTATCAGGAGTGTGTTGAATAAACTTGAGAAAAAATTACAAAAAAATGTAGTGATTTACCCAAAGTGAATCTCTTAGTGAAACTGAAAAAAAAAAAGAAAAAAAAAAAAAGAAACAAGCAGCTGTTGATTTTCCACGTGTGAAACTTTTCACATATTGACAAATGAGCTTTTTTTCCCACAAGTGACTATGACCTGGTTTTCATTTTGAAAAGTTTTTAAGGTACATTTGGAAGCACCATCAAATTGAATTGCATTTAGTAGTCTAATCATCATCATCTAAGCCTTATCCTAATTAATTAGGGTTGGCTACATGAGTCTTGTTCCTCCACTGCACTCTATCAAGGCTATAACTTCAATTAGATTATAGGTCATCAAATCATTTCTTACCACCTCCACCCACATCTTTTCGGCCTTCCCCTTGCCCCCTTTAGAGCCTTCAACTAGTACCAACCCATTCCTTCTAATTGGCATGGTTCTTGGTCTCCATTGCACATGACCAAACCATCTAAATCTACTTTCCCTCATCTTATTATCTATTGGTGCTACTCCTAAGATCTCTTGAACGCACTCATTTCTAATTCTATCCTTCCTCCCATTGCCACTCATCCATCTCAACATCTTCATGTCTGCTACATTCATCCTATATACATGTTGTTTCTTAATTGCCCAACATTCTGTCCCACCAAGCATGGCTAGCCTTATAGCTATCCTATAAAATTTCCCTTTCAATTTAAGTGGTATACGATGACCACATAAATTCCAGAGGCACATCTACATTTCTTCTACCTAGCTTGAATTGTATGGGCAACATCCTTCTCAATCTCCCCAATTGCGGAATTATCGATCCAATATATTGAAAGTGGTCATTTTGTGGATCTTCTTGGTTATCAATTTTAACTAAATCCTTAGCTCCACTCCTATTGTCACTAAAATTGCACTCCATATACTCTGTTTTAATCCCACTAATTTTAAATCATTTAGATTCTAAAGCACCCCTCTATAAATTTGACTTTGTGCTTGCACCTTCTCTCGTCTTGTCAATCAAAACTATGACTTCTTCAATATCGACCCCTGGTGCAAGCCTACAGTAACTGGGAATCCCAACACTGCTTGTGGAGAGACAAGTGAGTTCTCAAATACTATAATAAGCTTGCACTAGGGGTTGACATTGAGCCCATACCTTTTTGTGGGCTACTAAGTGGAAATAACTAAATTATAATTTCCATGGCCTTCGTATTGAGTGTCTCCATGAAGGTATGTGCAAGTAATCTAACTGCATTTTGTGGGGTAATTTTTTATTAAGAATACTATGAAATATTACTAACTTTCGTCATTTTCTCTCGACTAATCTATATCTTTGCAATTCATTTCACATGTGCATCCAGTCATGATGAATTATGGCTGCTTTTTCAACATATTCATTTCCTGAAAGTTCAGAAAATTAATTGCTCAGTAGTGATGTTTCTAGAGGTATTCTGGACTGTTCAAGAAATATATACCACAACAGAAAGTAAAGGATCGTTGCTCTTCAAAAAAAAAAAAAAAAAAAAAAAAAACAGAAAGTTAAGGATTTCTTTTTCTGGGTTTCTGGAAAAAAAAGATTTTCCAATGCCCATTTGCAGAATTCAACATTGCTAAAATTGTCTTATTTTTCTAGGTAAAAAACGCAACCACTTTGCATTGCTTTCCATTTTCCACTGAAATTGAGAATTCTAAATTGAAGTATGAATAATGTGGTTGTTTAGACCTTCACCTGGTTCCTTCAAGTATGCCAAAACTGAAGGAGTTTTTAATCATAACCGATCGGCATATTAAATGAAATGTATGAATCATTTTCTCAATGCTCATCTTGTAATTCAATTGAGAGGGTTAACAATAGTACCATTGTTTGCAGATACGCCACGGAACATAGATGTGGGGTGGTTGTGAAGGGGCCTAAACTGAGTGGAAATATATCAGGGACAGACCCTTTGAAGGACAATCGCTTACTTTTGAAAGCTGAAGCTCTGGATGATACAGAGGAAGCTAAGAACACGGCTGTGGTTGTCAATGAGCTATCCAAGGAGATATCGAAAATACTGGTTTCTCACCCATTAAATAAAAAACGTGCGGAAGAAGGGAAGAACATTGCGAATGTCGTCCTCTTGCGAGGTTGTGGAATTCGAATTGAGGTCTGTTTTTTTTTTTTTTTTTTTTTTTCTATATTTAATCTAAATATATTTTTTTCTTTTTCTTTTACAATTTTTGGATATTAAGTTAGGGAGTCCAAAAAGAAGAAGTTTAGGGAGTCCAAAACCTATTAAGCTCAGTACAAGAGGACTTGAACCTATGGTAGTGGCATCAACACCCACAACAGACCTCATCAGCACACCAAGATTGAAACCACCATTAGCAATTGGATTTCGCTCTTATTCTTACAAATCCCGATCAGTAGTAATTAAGAAAAAAATGGTATGCGTAGTAGGAAATGTCATTGTAGTTTAGTTTCAGTCTTTATCCTTTAGGAAGTGTCGATTATTATTGACATTAGTACCTTTGTGGTGACAAGGGTGGTAGGAAATTCCTATTACTCAGTGACAGCTATTCTCTTGTAGTGACTTTGATTTCAATGTACAACAAAGAGAAGTGTGCAAACAATTATTTTGTCGTAGTTTCCCATCGAAAGGGAGGCATACAAGGGCTGTTTGGATCTGGGCAAAGTTGTGGCTTGACCAGCAATCCATGGCATGCCGTCAAGGCTACCAAATCATGGAATGTTGTTGCTGACTAGTTGCTCTGTCCTTGTTTGTCAAACACCTTGGATCATGGACAAGATAGACTTTGGTACATGTGGGAAATTAAAGGTTGGTTGGTGGCACACTTACACATGTCCATGTGCACATTTGACACGTCCCACATTTTTCAGTGCTTGAAGTTCATTGTGACACATGCACATGTGAGATGCTTGAACTTGGACGTTCCCCCACATGGCAAATTGAAACATGTCACGCATGTGCACAGATAAATATGATCCTCATGTGCACCTAAACTATAAAGTATCATTGACAAATAATTCCACCTCTCCACCAGAGGCACCCAATCCATGGTCCAATGGTCACCATATCTATGACTAGTCCAAAAGTGAATTTGTTCTTGTGCACAAGGGGGGTGGCAAACAACACATGCACACACGTACATAGTAGTTTGGGTCCCAGTATTGTCAGTCCCTTGACATCTTCATTGAGTCGACTTGAATTTTTCATAACTCTCGGTGACTTTTTATTACATGAAGAGGCTGGTTTTCAGCCCGTAGTTCAATGGTAGACAGGGTCTGTTTCAACATTGAGATCTTGGGTTTGAGTCCAGCTTACCTATCAAAGAAGAAAAGAAAAAAAGAAGTAATGAAGAAGCTTAAAAGCTGCCAAATATTGGCAAACAAAGCCTCGCTGTTGTACTGGTCCTCTACCTTTTGTACTCTGATTATTTGTATTTTAGGCTGCGTCTGGACGTAACCATATTTTCCGGACCACCTGAAATTAGCATTGACCTATGTTTAGGTATGACTTGAACTTTGCCGGATGTGAGACTACATTTGATGGATGCCGGATGTGAAAGGCCATTTGATGGATAAGTAAAAGTCACGGCACTCAATGAGGTGCTGAAATCGGGTTCATAAGTGGTGCTGCTTCTGTTGTGCTATTTGATTTGAACAGATTGCACCAAAATGCCATTCCACATTACATCCAAATTGAGTTTTGATCATTGGTTCCACTTCAATCATTCTCCCTTTTGTTTCTTTCCCTGATCAAGCTTTGATGTCAACACTGAGAATGTGTACGTGTCATGTTTGAGAAATCACACACAAGAATGTGTACGTGTCATGTTTTATATAACACACACACACACACACACACACACACACACACACACACACACTTGTTTTTGGTTGTTGTTGTTTTCCAACACAGTATGATAGTCCGGTCCAGTTTGTATTTGAAACATTGGTTTGGATGCACTAGCAAATTGTATTGCAATTGTTAGTTTGATAAAGTGGAGTTGATCAGCTTGTAATTCCTTCTGTATCAAATAATTTTGATGTTCTGAACTCCAAATTGCAGTCCCGTGCAACTGCATCTGAGGGCTTCTTCCCCATTATGAAAATTAGGAAATGTCATTAATTGTCTAATTTGTTCCTGACTAAACTGAATGTTTGGAAGTCAATTCACTTGTGCAGCCAAACACAGACTAAAGAATATGTAGATTAGCTTGAAATGATGGTGCTTCTATGGATTTTATGAAATAAAAAACTATTCACTTGAACATGACTAGATTGAAATTGTTCTTTTTCTTTCATACGAAATAATAAGAGTGGCAATGTAGTAAAAGGGTGGGAGTTTCTCAATTTTGCTTACCCTTGTCAGCTTTCATGTTTTTCAGGTTCCGGCATTTGAACAGATGCATGGTTTGTGGCCATGCATGGTAGCTCCAACCAAGATTATTGCAGGGCTGGGCCTGTCGTTGGGAATCGATATTCTAGAAGCGCCTGGAGCAACTGGAGATTATCGAACACTCCTAACCTCCAAAGCAACAGCTATTGCAAAAGCTCTTTCTGCTCCATTGCAGCCGTGCCCTCGTGTTTTTGTACCGGGAGGGGACGATCAGAAATTGGGTCGTGCAGATGGATATGATTTTGGTTTCCTTCACATAAAGGTGGTAACTGTTGAATTATATAATCCCTTTATTGTTTCCTGTTTTCCTAACAACCATGAAATGGCTTTGTGGTTCAAAATGCAATGAGAAATGTGATGGCTACTTGTAAGAGTAGGGTTGTGAATTCTTCTCTCCTAGAAAGATTCAAGTTGTTCATATGGTGTGCCCCACTGGGGATATGTGCCTTGATCTGGAAATCAGGCTGCTCTGGTCAATCAGGTCTACCACACGTGCATGACCAAAAAAAGAGAGACATGGACTATACCAGGCTGATCTTTTGGGCCACATTATATCCACATTGGTGCCCACCTGATGTACTGCCGGGAACCTGCATAGACTGTACTGCAATAGCACATATGGGTGGTGTGGGGTTCAAAAAGATAGTAGCCATAGCAGGGATGAAATCTATTTCACCTCGAACAGAGTGACGTGGCTATTTTCTAATTCGGCTGTCTTTTATTTATTACATGTGTTCTTTGTTTTATGAATGTCTGTTTTCTTTCTCTGTTACCTTCTATGATGTCAGAGTTTGCTTTTTGCGTTAGCTGCACAATCCTTCTAGCTAGGTGGTCCTCCTGCTTTGAATTGCATTTCTGTTTCCTGCTCCAACTTACAATTGGATTTCAGTCTCATATTCCCGCTTGTGCTTCCTAATTCTGTATGTTTGCTAACATTTTTTTTTTTTCAACTGACTTCCCTGCTCTGACACCTGACTTTGTTGTAGCATTGCTTCACGCTTCAGGCAACTATACCTGTAACTTCTTATTGGTATCTGTAATGGTCATCTTTGACGCCTTGTTGGAGTGACCTAGTGATGCATGGCAATTAACCACTTGCTCTAAAAGCTCAAACTGATAGAGAATGGCAAATGAATCCCTTTATCTCATAACCTAGGCCCCGCATCCCATGGGTTAGGACCTCAGCCGAACCCCGCTCGTGGGTCCCACATCACATGGGTACCGCCTCACATGGGCCGCTCACCCTGAGTGTGCCCCTGCATCCCACAAGTCACTCCACTCGAGCCCGGTGTGAAAATGCCCCTGCATTACCTAGCACATTATGATAGTGTCTAATATCATCCTTAGCTTTTATATTTTTAATCTTTTCCAATGATTTTTAATCAATTTTCAGTTATTCTTGTGGGCATTGCATTTATACCCAAGTGTTTAATCCAATCTTCATCCATAGCCCAGCTTGCCACCTCTCTACATGAAGCTCACATGCCGATCTGGTATGTGGGGCATTTTAGTCTCGCGTAAGGTAGGTCTCACCATGATGATGACCTTGAACAAAAGTCAGGTCAGTCCACTCATTAGGCTGGCAACCGCTCGATGAAAGCAATGGATGTTTTGAAGAAACTTGCTGACAGTCCACTCACTACGTATGCTTGTAACCTGCCTGCTGAGTGGGTCTACTCTAATTTTCTTTTGAGTTGGATCATCTGAATGTTGGCTTCCAAGTTTTGCATGGTTCAGATGTCTAACACATGCTAATTTAGCATGTTAGCTGCATGTGGGGCTAGCAAACCTCCATTGAGATCATTCCTTGGGAGTAACTTTTCCAATCCCAGAACAAGCAACATTTCTCCTTTTAGGTTTTTCTTCTAATTTTGTTTTCATCCTCTCCATTGTGTGGATGGAAGGAAAAATGACATTAAAATGACACCCAGATTTGCATTAATCATCTGAAATCTGTTCTACATCCCTATCCATTTACGACGCCAGTCACACAACTCCTCAACTTTTTGATGTGAGGAATGCTCCAGTGCTCTCAATTCACTGCAAGTTATATTGCTCCTAGTTGTATCTGTTCACTTGGACAGTCCAATTGGTTGATCCGAACTATCCATTAACCCCAGAACACATTTTGAGGACTACCATGCAAAAATCACACTAATCAGACGATCCAAACCTTGATTTGGCCTTATTTTCTATAGCCATCCCTTTTCCAAGTCATGAATGGGATTGTTATGTTGCCGAACAGAAGTGATTCTTTAGAATCATAAGCAATCCATGATGGGCCTTAACAAATAGATGGATCAAATTGTTGATTAGACCTATTTTTGTAAACAATCTTAACTGAACAAAATAAAGGATATTGATCATAGGGTCAATATTTTTCAGATTGGTGTGATGTTTGCATGGCAGCCCTGAAATGTGCATTGGATCTAAGGAATGGTCTGGATCAACTCATTAGACTGTCTACATGTCCCAACGCAACTAAGAGCAATATAATTTACAGTGCTCTGAGAACACTGGAGCGTCTCTGATATGAAAATGGTAAATATGGTATTATGTCTGATTAACATAATTATAATAGTTTCTCCTTGCCTTGCAATCTGCACACGCTATTTGAGCAATCTGAACATGTAGATGGTCTCTATTTCTACAGGCAATAGATGACGCTGGCCATGATAAAGCGAGCGTGTTGAAAGTCAGAGGGTTGGAAGCCGTTGACCGAGCAATCGGTCAGCTTGCCAGGCTCCTCTGGCAAGCAGAATCGACTGGAAAGTTCCGATACTCCCTTTGTGTCACTGGAGATCATTCTACACCGGTCGAGTATGGGGACCACAGCTTTGAACCTGTCCCGTTTGCACTGTGCCGGTTAGAAGACTACGTGAGTGCAGTGGGTGGGGAGGCTGTTGTGATGGGAACTCCCCTTGATTCGTTTCCACTTCCTTCCATTGAGGCCGGCGAAGACCTTGGGGAAGATTTTGTGGTATTGGAGGAGAACCCAAAAGAGGGGAGTAAGGCTTTTGGTGGTGATTCGGTTAGTGAGTGTGATGAGATAGCAGCTGCAAGGGGGTGTCTTGGGCGGTTTCCGGGGAGTGAGATGATGGGGATAATAAAGACATTTATTCATATGAAGGTTTGAATATAGTCTTCTGATACTTAAGAAAAGTCCTGAGGTTTAAATGATGGGCTTCATCTAATAGTCATTTTCTAACTTAAGGGAAGATGATAATCATGTATGAGTCTGATGGTTGGAAGTGGGAAGAAAGAGTAAGGTGGTTTGATTAATAAAGGCTTTCAATCAGTTGAATGTATGAGAATGTATTTTTTTTTTTTTTTAAATGGAGGGAGTTGCAGTTTTACTAGGAAATATGAGGATATTAATAATGTTTTTTTTTTTCAGTCATGTTTTACTTTATGTTAATCATGGATTTAATTACAATGATCTCGATCCAGGTTGTCAGCTGCAGCAAATATGCCTATGTTAAATGTGGAGGATGCCTAAGCTGTGTAAAGTGGGTCCCACCATGATTCCCTGACAAAAAAATCAGGATGGTCTGGTCATCGGTGGGGTACACTGTATTGGGAGAACGGACGGTTTAAATTGGACGCGCAGGTGGTCTGATTCAGTGTATATGTGGCCCACCTCAAGTGTGGACTAGCCTGATTTTTATACAAGGTGATCCCCATGATGGGCCCACCTTTGTTTGGCATGGCTCAAATGCTAGACAGGCATGATATGGGGATCTTTGGTTATCCAAAGTGTCAATAATCAGGTCTGATTCTGGTCCTATGATTGGGAGCTAATCAGCTAATTTTATCCTTTATTTTAAAGAGAAATGCTTCAATCCTTTTTCAGTGCGCCGTAAGTTATAGTGCTCCTAGTTGCATTTGTTCACTTGGACAGGCCACTGATCGATCTGAACTGTCTATTAAACTTGAAACACATTTCAGGGATCACCACACAAAAATTTCACTGATTAGATGATCCAATCCATTCTTGGTTTAGCCTTATTTTCTGTAGCCATCCCTTTTCCAAGCCATGAATGGATAGTTATGATTGCCAAACAAAAGTGATTCTTTAGAATCATATGCAATCCGTGACGGGCCCTAACAAACAGATGAATCAGATTGTTGATTAGACTTATTTTAATGTAAACAATCTCGACTGTCCATATTACAGGCTATTGATTGTATGGTTAATATGTTTTCGGATTGGTGTGATGTTTCCATTGTACTCTATGAAAAGTTTGTTGGATGTAATGAACGGTCTGGATGAGTGTACCGAACTGTCGAAGTATCCAGCACTAGAGTATTTGTCTATTTTAAGTACGGTGACAATTGTGAGAACCTCCTTTTCTAGAGGCTTCATCCAAATGGACTCTTAGTCGGGTTTGGACGCATCAAACAAAATTAACGGATGGGATGTCTGTGATTATTCATCTTTACTTAATGAGATGATCTTGAGGCTAATGAGACTTCCATCCACTTGAACGTGTGAGATTAGGAGTGGCTTTAACCTTGGAATCAGAAAATACATAATGGCTTTGATCTCAAGGGGAAATGATTACATACCTTCTTGGAAACGTATGTGAATTCCAATGCAGTCGAGCTTCTGTAGAGTCCACCGTAATGTGTGCGTAGAATCCAAACCATGCATCCGGTGGAGGTTGCCCAACGTTCACGGTACCAGGATTTCCATTTACACAAGCTTCTGTGGGGTCCACAACAATGTATGTGTGGAATCCAAACAGCCCATTAGGTGTACCACTTCATGTTTACTGTATGGTGTTTGGGGTGGGCCATGTGGGCTTTTGACAAATGACAAGGCCCAGCTTGTTGGACGGTCCAATCATCATGTTGGCCATCCACATTATGCACAAAGGATGTGCATTAACGGTCTCTAAATCTTTTGCAATTGACTCCAATTCAACGTACGTGTGTAATTTAAAGTCACTCTCAATTATGTTTCAGCTATCAAAACCAATCCTTCATTGGAGTCGTCATGGTTAAAAGGAATACCTCTAAAAATTTCTTAAATTAGAACATTTTAAATCCTTTGCCATTTCACCCTTTTTGTTACGAGGGTTGCGGTGTCGGACCAGGACTAAAAGGGCCAAGGCCTTTTTAACTTGATTTGAGCTAGGTCCACCCGCTGGAGCTTTGGAGACTAGGGCCAACCCTAGCCTGGCCCATTGCCACCATTAGTTGTTGTCCATGAGTTTTTGGACTTCACGGTTTACTTGGATTTGGCCGTGAGCATGTTGTTGTTGACTAGTGTTCCGTTCATTGTTTGTCAAACACACAAAGATCATAGACAAGATTCATCGTTCATGTGTTATTTGACACATGCGCTACATTTTTTAACTTCTTAAAAATTGACCATGTTATATATATATATATATATATATATATATATATATATATATATATATATATGCACATGAAGGATGCTTTTGAGCCGACAAATACTTAGTACATTGAAACATGTCACACATGTGCACAGATAAATATGATAATCATATGCACCAAAATTATATAGTGTCATTTACAAGTAGGGCTGTCAACCGTCCAGGCCTATGGGCAAGTAGTCCACCTCTCAACTAGGGACACCTAATCTATAGTCAACACAATCACAAATCCAATTGTTATTATTAATTTTTTAATATCTTAAAAAAAAATAAAAAAAATCTCACACACCCATGCACAAAGTAGTGGGATTTCACCACCTATGCTTTTCGAACCCAAGACCTCGAGTTAAAACTCCTCAGAGTCTACTACTCGGGCAAGGACTGGAACCCACAATCACAAATCCATTACTCGTTCAAATCTGTATTGGTTCCTAAGCAGAAGGGAATCGACAAACAATAGACACGCACGGCTTTTCATGACTACTAGTTGGGATACACTTCGCCCAAATCCAAACAATCCCTAGAGATAATTTATTGGCTATCCATAGCACTTTCCTAATTTTCACTTTAAAGTCTATTGCTACATTTTGATCTTTACTAATTTGCTCGATTTGACATTTAGACAAGCATTTCTTTTGATGATGACCCTATCTCCCATTATGTCCTGATTTTCCACACACAAAGTAACTGATATTAATTCTGCAATAGCTTTACTCTCGTCTTGATTCTTATATCTTCTTTTCATACTTGATTTTTTTTTTTTTTTTTTTGGGCAAACAAGTGGTGAGGATGTTTAGGTTTCTCTTTTCTACTCTTTTCTACCCTCAATTATATTGACCATGGTGAAGCTATCTGTTGGCTCTTTTTATTATATGCCTTAACCTCTATTTCATTTCGTTAGTGGAACTTTAGATTATTAAGAGGCAATTCTTTTTGGTTTGAGTCTAAAAAAGTTGCTGATAATCTTTCTGTGATGGTGGAAAAATTTTCAATTACAACTGCCTAGAATTGTTCATCATCTATTTGAGTTCTGTCAAAATTTTGTGAATGATTAATTAGAGCCTATGAACTTGTACAAGGAGGGGTTTATTGTCAGCCATTAATTGGAATTTAAACATTTATTGATATGATAATTTTTACACTACTCTTTGATTCATATTGTTTTCCAAGGATAATTGGTAGGTCTTAAGAGGTATGTGATAGTTAAAGTATACATTATATAATTGATTGTTTACTAGGTTCAACATTTGGCTTTTGCAGATATAATCATCTTTGGTTTATTTCTCTTAGGAACAAGTGGACCCATGTTCAAGTTCCTAATTAGGACAAATTAAGTAACACATTAGTTTAAATGATGTCAACAAGAAGATTATCTTTTTCTTTAGTAGGCAAGAAAGTAAACTCCCTTATTATCAACAAAAGGCAACAACTCAACAACAGGAATAAGACAAATGGGGCCTCAACGCAACAAGGAGGAAAAAAGTAAAAAAAAGAAAAGAAAAGAAAAAAACAAAGAGAAGAAAAAGAAAAGGCCCAAATCCCAAGCATGGGAGAAACCAACACATTGGGTGAGAAAAAGCCCATACAAGGGGCTAAGGAAAGCTACTACAATAATATAGGAGAATAATCAACTGGAGACACAAATTATGCACTAGGCTCAAGATAGGGATATGTGCAAGCTTGGATACAATCCTTCTATGGGCAGGGCAAATGATAGAGATAGAAAGCTCCTAATAGCTTTAGCTTTAGACGTAGCTTCCCAGGAAAATCCAAAGGGGTCATGATGAACTTCTTAATGTCTGAGCTAGGCACTTCAACTCGAACACCTGCAATATTTACTTCATAAAGTCTAGTAAGCTAAGATTAATGGAAGAAAGAGTCGACTTATCTAGTGATGTCTTCTGAAAGTATCCTAGTTTGTCAATTAGTGTCTGAGTCTTAAACTCAAGTGAGCCCCAAAGAAGACCCAAGATAGCAGACTCAAGGGTTAAAAGCTTCAAGCTCAAGTTAAGGTAAAAATAACCTCATGACCATGCCAAACCCTATAGTTAAACCCTTCTATCATAGCCCATACTTAACCAAAAATATCTAGAAATAACCATAATTAAGTATGTTAAATGGGTATGTAAGTTAATGTCTGAGTAATAATAAGACTATTAAAATTCAGACATTGTCGATAGCATCGAAGTGCCATTGAACAACCTTCGATGGCATTGAAGGCACCTCGATGGGATCGAGCCATATGGTCAATTTGTCCAGCAAGAATTGAACTATTTTCTTGAATTTTTCAATGATATTGAAGCCTGTTTGATGACATTGAAGACCCTTTCGATGGTATCGAGCACAACCTCAATGACATCGAGAAAGAGCACAAATAGTCCAACAACAAAACAATGAAAATTTAGATTTTTCCGACGGCATTGAAGCCTGTTCGATAGCATGGCATCGAACTTAAACATTGATGGCATCAAACATAACTTTGATGGCATTGAGAAAGTGCTCAAACAACCCAACAAGAAAATGACATAATTCGTGAATTTTTCGATGGCATTAAGCTACCCTTTGATGGCATAAAAAAAGGACCCAAATTGTCCAACAGCCCCAGGCCATATATTTGGAATTTTCCGATGGCATCGAGCCATCCTTCGATGGCATCCAAGGTCCCCTTCGATGACATTAAAGGATGTTCGATGACATCGATAGAAACTATCTAACAACTATTTGAACATCTTGTTGCTTGGGTTCGATGGAATCGAAGGTCACTTCGATGACATCGAAAGCCCTTTGATGACATCGAACCTGACAGTTTTCTGCTCGTTTTTTACCCGTTGGGACTTCAATTTATATATGTATGGGGGTTGTTTCTTAGCAATTTGGTGATTATTTGAGAGAGCTTTGAGAGAGTTAATTGCAAGAGTGAATACTCATCTTCTCAAGCCCTATTTCCTCTGGAACATTCAGAGCTTGGATTAAACAATGAACTCTGGCATTCATTGATGATCTAACAAACTTCTTTATTGGAAAATCTATATGCTAGGAAGCATTGGATGCTTACCATCAAGAAAGTCAGAGAAAAATTCAATTTCTTGCTGGACAATTCTAACTCTCAATTGATGTCATCAAAGAGGCTTCAATGTCATTCCATCGAAAAACTAGAGAAAATCTTAGTTGTTGGACAATTCGATCGATCATTTCGATGTCATCGAAGGACCTCAATTTCATCGAGAAAACTAGAGAAAAATCCAATTGGTTGTTGGACAATTCTGACTCTCTATCGATGTCATTGAGTAGTCCTTCGATGTCATCGAAGGGGCCCCTTCGATGTCATGGAGAAAGTGAGAGGAAAATCCAATCTGTTGCTAGACAATTCTGACTCTCGATCGATGTCATCAAGCAGGCCTTCGATGTCATCGAAGTGCAATAAAAAAACTGATGTTTTGAGCTATCTTTTGCATAACAGCTTTACACATCTTCTAGCCTTATTTATCATGTTTCTCTTGGTCTCCTAAGACTAAGAGATGATCAATTAGGTATTCCTATTAGGTCTAGATCATCAAGAGGTATATGGGTTGTTTTGGGTCAAGGGTTAGGGTCACCAAGACACCTTTTTTTTAATTTGTTCTTTGCTACTGGATGCTATGTCTTCACTTGTGTCTTCAGTCTTCACTTTTATTGGTTTTGTATGTTGGTGACATTTTGTTAGCTAGCAGTGACATTAGGATGATGAGCGATACTAAGAAATTCTAATTTCAAAGGATTAAAATGAACGATCTTGGTGATGCCTCTTATGTCATCGGCATTGAGATACGCCATGACAGATCACACCGATTGCTTAGCATATCACAGAGGGCTTATATTGATAGGGTACTCGAAAGGGACATGCAAAACTATGCTCCTGGATAATCGCTAATTGTAAATGGTGATAAATTCAACCAGTTCTAGTCTCCTAAGAATGATTTCGAAAAGAATCGAATGAATGATTTGTCGTATCTGTTAGTAGTAAGGAGCATCGTATATGCTCAAGTATGCACGTGACCAGATATTTCCTTTGTAATTGGAATGTTGGCCATGCATTTCTCTAATCCAGGAATGCAGAATTGGATGATTGCAAAAGTGTTGCGCTACCTACAAGGGATAAAGGACTACATACTCACATATAGAAGGTATGATCATTTAGAATTGGTTGGATACTCAGATGTAGATTATGCTGGTTGTGTTCATACAAAGAAGTCTACCTTAGGCTACATGTTCATGATGGTTAGTGGGACTGTGTCTTAGAAAAACGTGAAACAATCGACGATAACCTCATCTACCATGGAACTTGAGTTCATTGCTTGTCATGAAGCATCAAATCAGGCACTTTAGTTACAACGTTTCTTCTTAGATTTATGGGTATTGGAGCATATCCTGAAATCATTTAGAATCTTTTGTGATAACTTAGCTACGGTTTCCTTCTCTAATAACAACAAATATTCATTAAGGTCGAAATATATCGACATCAAGTATCTTGTTGTGAAGGAAATAACTTAGAATCGTATAATGCTTGTGGAGTTCATCGGTACTAAGTAGATAATTGCGAATCCAATTACTAGAGGGCTCCCTATTACGCCATTTGAGGATCATGTAACATTCATGAGAATCATTGACCTCACATATTTATTCAGTTAGTGAGAGTTGAGTATGTTTTATTTTTATAGACATTAAAGAGATCTTATTTATAAAGTTTTAATGATTCTGATATAAAGTTAATTTCTGATTTTTTTTTTTAATTTTATTTTATATATATGTACAAATTATTTTAAGTAAGTAGAACTAAAGTCTTATCTTGTTGAAGATATTTGAAAGTTCATAGACTTCTTGAGGATAGGCACATATGATCGCATTACGTGTGTAATCCTCATACCATACTTCCTAGTCCATGATCTATGTTATAAAGTTTGATGGTATTTGTGACCGTACTTAGTATCTCTTTACTAAAATTAAATATTGTGATGGCTACCGCGATCCAATACTAGTGGTCTTGATGGACCAGATTGTAGAAGTGTTGTCCGTATTATTCAACAAAAGTATTGGTTAACCATTTAAATGTTTTCTTTAAAATTAAAATATGTTTTCAAAATTTAACATTGACATTAATCAATGTGGATCAAGTGAGAGAATTTAAGAATTCTATAAGGTGGGCCTAATTGATCAACTGTCTATATCTCCCTAAGGGTTGGATAATGTGATCGGGCATATTGGTGGACTCCACTCCAGTTGTAATTAATCTAAAATTATATAAGGGGCGGTGTGCTACGGATGTGTTGCATGCAAAACATTCTAGTTGGATTAAGATTGTTAAATTCATGTAGAGCCTAAGGGAGAGGAGTTTCGATGAGTTTTAAATTCCTTAACTCTTACAACTATAAAAACAAGGCTGGGTCCCCAATCTTACACATGTCTGAAGTTTCTATTTCCACCCCGGTGTCTCTAAGGGGGTAAGGTGTAAAAGACTATGACATTAGTCTTATAGTGATGGCGTCTCAACCAAGTATAAATTTGAGTTCAGTTTTCTCCAATGCACCGTGTTGCGTAGCATGTCAACAACGCAGTGAACTGAGATCCAATCTCCGGTCTCACCCAAAAATGATAAACAGGAAGAAATATAAACTAGAAAGGAATAAAAGTAATCCAAACAAACCACAAGACAAGATATACGTGGAAAAACCCCAACAAGGGTAAAAAATCATGGATGCAAACTTCCACTATGAAGGAAAAACAAAGATTACAAAGTGATATACTAACCTCTCCCTTGGAAATATAGAGAAAACCCTTTGCCCACACTTTTGAATAACTTTCATGATACCTAGAAAAGCCCTAGGAACCCCTATTTATAGTTTAAGTAACTCCCCTTTCGCACCCTTGCGAAAATCGACTCAAATTTTCGCAGTCTGCATCAAATCCGGAAATGAATTTGCGTAACCACGACCGGTCGAGCAGACCGCACGACCAGTCGAGCGAACCCCACGATCGTTTGAGCATGGGTTACTACCGGTCGAGTACCTCGGAACCAAAAAATCGATACTTGCTGGACTTTGAGTCGAGCCAGTCCACTATTAGTCACGACCGGTCGAGTGGACTCCACGAATCGTCGAGTAGGGGTCACGACCGGTTGTGCAACCCACAAATATGGCTCCACATCTCAACAATCTCCCACTTGGAGACACATTGCCATAAATCTGTTTTCTTTATTCGGAGTGCATCACCTCCCCATCTTCAAGCCTGAAGACCAATCAAAGCTGAACAGATCTTCAACTTCTCCCATGTGACTGCCTTGGTCAGTATATCTGCAGGATTCTCACTTGTATGAATCTTCTCCAGAGCAATCGATTCATCTTCCAGTAACGAATGTATGAAGTGATATTTGATAGCAATATGCTTGGTTCTTGAATGAAAGGCTGAATTCTTATCCAAGTGTATTGTCCTTTGACTGTCACTGTACAGCTTGCAATCTACTTACTTCTTACCCAACTCTTCCATGAAACTTTTCATCCACACCATTTCCTTGCATGCTTCTGTAGCCGCAACATATTCTGCTTTCGTCGTACTGATAGATATTATCTTCTGTAACTGATAGACCCAACTGACTGCATCACTGTCCAAAGTAAAGACATAACCTGTAGTACTTCTTCTGCTGTCGATATCTCCTTCCAAATTTGAATCCACGTATCCTTGTAGCTTGATTTTCGATCCACCATGACACAACCCTACATCCTTAGTACCTATCAGGTATCTAAGGATCCACTTCACAACTTTCCAACGTTCCTTTTCAGGGTTGTTCATAAACCTGTTAACAACTCCCACTACTTGAGCAATGTCTGGCCTCGTGTTTACCATAACATACATGAGACTCTCAATAGCTGACACGTATGGAACTTTAGCCATGTTGTCCCGTTTCTCCTGCGTCTTTGCTCCTTGCTCCTTGCTCCTTAGATAACTTGATGTGGTTGGCTAATGGAGTGCTTACCGGCTTAGCACCTCTCATATTAAATCGATCAAGTACCTTGGCTATGTAATCTGCCTATGACAAAACTAATTTCTTGTTTTCCCTGTCAAGCTTTATCCTCATGCCTAGGATTTATTTTGCAGCTCCTAAATCTTTCATGGTAAATTCTCTAGACAGTTGTCTTTTGAGATCTGAGATGTCTTTCATGCTTACACCGGCCACAAGTATATCATCAACGTACAGAAGAAGGATGATATATGACGTATTAAACTTCTTCAAATAACAACAGTAGTCAGCATGACATCTTCTAAAATCGTTTTCCGACATGAAACTGTCGAACTTCTTGTACCACTGCCTCGGGGCCTGCTTCAGGCCATATAGACTCTTCTTCAGTTTGCATACCTTGTTCTCTTTTCTTAGTGCCACGTATCCTGTCGGCTGATGCATATATATCTATTCTTCAAGGTCCTCATGAAGAAAGGCTGTCTAAACATCTAGCTGCTCTAGATATAAGTCTTCTGTAGCCACTATACTTAAGACCATGCGAATCGTAGACATTTTCACCATAGGTGAAAATATTTTAGTGAAATCGATACCTTCCTTTTGTTGAAAACCTTTCACAACCAATCTGGCCTTGTAACACTTCGAACCATCGTGCTCTTCCTTCAATCTGTAAACTCACTTGTTATGAAGAACTTTCTTACCCTTAGGTAAAGTGACTAGCTCCCATGTATGATTAGACTCAAGAGAGTCCAACTCCTCATCCATGTCCTTCTCCCACTTAACCCGTGTATTTGACTATAACGCCTCTTCAAAACATTCGGTTCACCATTATCTGTCAGCAGTAGATAATGTAAGGAGGGTGAGTAACAGACCGTGGGTCTCCTCTCCCGAGTAGACCTCCTCACAACCAGTGTCTGTGGCACTGCCTCATAATGTTCCTGTGCATGATCATCCTGTGGTGCTGTAACACTCGTGTCCGGTAACTCTTCCAACTCTACGAATTTCTTTTCCTCGGCCTTATTTTCTTGCACACCGTCCTTATGCATCACTTTTTCATTGAAGACTACGTTCTTCCTTGTGATGATTTTCCTATTTTCTGTATCCCAAAACCTGTAGCCAAAATCATGCTGCCCGTAGCCTATAAACGTGCACCTCTTGGACTTCGCATCTAGCTTGTTCCTGTGCTCTGCATCAATGTGAATGTATGAAGTGCAACCGAACACTCTGAGATGTGTCAGGTTCACTTCTTTTCCAGTTCACGTTTCTTCTGGTAGCCCACCATCCAATGGTGATGAGGGACTTCTATTGATGAGATAAGTGGCAATATTCACAGCATCTGCCCAAAAAGTCTTGGACAACCCTGCATGTAACCTCATGCTCCTGATGCGCTCAAGGATGGTCCTATTAATGCGCTCAGCCACACCATTCTGCTACGTTGTCCCTGGAATCATTTTCTGATGTTTGATTCTATATGTTGCACAATACTCCTCAAACCTCTTGTCACAATACTCTCCCCCATTATCAGATCTGAGATACTTTACTGTTTTACCTGTCTCGTTTTCTACCATAACTTTCCACTTCTTAAATGCATCAAATACATCAGATTTATGCTTTAAGAAATAAACCCACAACTTTCTACTAGCATCATCAATGAAGGAAACAAAATAACGTGAACCACTAAGAGATGATACCTGGCCGGTCCCCACATATCGGTGTGTACAAGCTCCAACAGATGCGTCTTTGGAGCGCGTCTTATCTTATTGAAACTTACCCTCTTCTGCTGGCCATACACGCAGTCCTAGCAGAATTCTAAGTCAATAGACTTCAGCCCTGGTAGCTTCCCTTTTGACAATAACACTTTTATCCCCTTCTCACTCATATGTCCCAACCTCTAATGCCATAACTGCCCATTCACTCCAGTTGATGCGACTGTGAGTGAACTATACGATCTTGAAGTTACATATAAAGTACCTTCCTTCTTGCCTCGAGATATCACCAAGGTACCTTTTGTGATCTTCTAGAAATCACTGGTGAATGTTGTCACATAATCGGTATCGGCCAACTACCCCACTGAGATCAGATTCCTTCTCAAACTCGGTACATGCATAACATCCTTCAATTTTAAAGTTGTTCCGTCTTTCTGATTTATATGAACGTCCCCCTTTCCAATGATACTGCACGACTCATCATCACTCAGGTATACTCTCCCAAAGTCACCTGACACATAATTACGTAGAACTTCCTTACACGAAGTGACATGAAACGAAGCACCCGGGTCTATAACCCAAGACTCATTCATCACATTAAGAGATAAGATCAACACCTCTGTGTCACTCTCCTCAGATAAATTCACTGAATCCTTCTTGCCTTGAGAGCTTCCATCCTATTTCTTGAGCGCCCTGCAATCACGTTTCATGTGCCCCTTCTTGCTACAATGTTAACACCCGTCTTTATCTTTAGGTCCCTTAGACTTATTCGTCGACTTAGAACGTCCGTGTTTATTGCCTCATTTGTTCAGTGATCTTCCTCTTCCTTCAATGTCACGCCCCAAACTCGAAAATCGGGCTCACAAAATTTCAGATCGCCGAATCCGACACTGACAGCCTCCATAGTACCCCATTCTCGGCTCCCGGCACCCATACACCAGGTTCCGATCTTGAGATTCTACAAAGAGGATTTCAAACATGATTTTGATTCTATACAAGCATAACCATAATCATAACCCACGAATAATAACCACAAGAACACCATCACAAAATTCACTATGATAAAAAACTTTGAGTGCAATGCGTCTGACGGGAAATACAAGAGAACGTAAATAATGGAAACTCCTGAAGCTTGACTACACGCTCCTACGGCGGCGAGACTACGGTTGTGTCCTGACGTCACCTACACGCATCAATCGTGCATAAGCTTATAGAAAGTTTAGAGGGTGGTGTAAGTGTGTGCACAATATGAGCGTGTTCAGAATGCAAGGATCAAAGTTATGCAGAATTATGCTGATGAGTACATGAATGCAATCGGTCGTACCAAGGCTATGCAGTGCAGGATATGAATGTTATCGGCCATATTAAGACCATGCGATGCGAGATGCAACTCAAGCATGCCAATCCTCATACAACTCATCAAATATTAGTACAGTTCTCATTCTGGATAATTACCGGGGTTTAATACACTCCAAATGGCACTGCCCCTCTCACAGCTGCACAGTCCAAGTGAGTGTAAGAAACCTTAATAATCCGTCTGGCCAATAGTTTGCCAATACCTATCCGGCACATCGATAGCGGACCCATTTATGATCTGGTCAAACTCAGCCTAATAATGCTCCCTACCCTCAGGTGAGTAAGGCCACACCCCTTTCCAACCGACCACGACACAGTGGGATACGTGGCCTCCTAGTATTTGGCCCTCGTGCGCTCATGTATTCACTCGGTCTCGACATTGGAGTCATTCTCTAGTACTATTGGGGTTAGAGATTTTCACCCAAGGACATCTATGGCATCCCGATGCTGGAAACAATATTTTTGGTATCCAATCCAGCCATCCACGATGTGTCTGTGGAGGCTATGACCCTGATGTCACTAGGGCATACAATAATCATAACCACACATATGCAAGTGCATGAATCACTCTACCAGACATGCAACAATCCTGCGTGTACTGGGCTCATGTAGGGCAACTTCGCCATTAGGAAGCCTATAAACAATCTGCCAGAAGGCATATGCTATGATCAGTCACTCCTCGTATCAGGCATACATATGATGCGTATGATCATGAATCATGGATCTATATTAAACATGTTATGTGGTGACGGCTCTGTTCATAACGAAGATGGGCCTAGACGACATACACACTACAAGTATGGATTTATCAATGGGCCCTAGGGTGATATTGATTTCCACTGTTGAATCCCAATGGGCCCCACCGTAGTACTTATTTTCCATCCAATCTGTCCATAAGGTCATAAAGACCTAGATTTAGAGGAGAAACAAATATCATATTGGTTCAAAAACTTCTGTAATCCCCAAAAGGGGTTTCAATGGTGGGTGTTCAATCCACTGCTTTTTGTAGTGTGGTCCACTGATAACTGGATCTGTCATGTTTTTAGTCTTAAGCCTTAGGACAAACTCACCAGATAAATGGATCGTTTGGATGCAACACATGCATCAGTGGCTGCTCAAAGCTCCTGCCTGTCCCAGTATATGTGTGAACGGTTTAGATAAAACATGTGCATCATGGTGGAGCTGTGCTGCACCCAGCATGTCATTGGGGTGACTGCCCAAGCCCTCCTTCAAATCGGACGGTGTGGATGCAACAGGTGGGGTCCACGTCCCACGCTGGACGTACACAACAGCTATATAGCTGCTGCACGTTGCAGCTACCGCTGCTGCAAATGGAGAAGGTGGGTCCCACGTAGGGCACACCATAATGTTTATCTTCCATCCACACCGTTGAGAAGGTCACATAAACTCTGGATGAAGAGGGAAAAAAATTTCCTACAGATCCAAAACTCCTGTGACACCTAAAAGGGCTTGAATGACAGACGTTTATTCTCACTGCTTCCTGCCGTGTGGGCCACCTGAGTCCCACATACAGCTGATTTTTGGGGTGGCCCACTAGTCAGAGGGGACCCAACAAAATGCATGGTGTTGATGATAAACACATCATAGTGGGGCCCACGGCTGGGACCGTGGGTCCTAGCTAGTCCGTCCGTAAGTGGCGTAGCAGGGCGTTGTTACGCGTCCTCTGGTGTTAGCGGCAGCGCCTGCTACCCCGTGTATTTTTTTTATTTGGGGTTTTCTTGGGGATTTTCATAGGTGGTACCCACATCAGGGGAATCCACCATGTCCACAGGCTCCTATGGCTCAAGACAAGCTAAACAAGCCCAATATTTGTCATGTTTCAGTGTATAGAAATATTAAAGTGTATTTCAATGATACGACCACTGTTTTCTACACAATGGATAGCCAGATAGTCGGATTGGTTTCATTTTTTGGCTCAACGCCTAAAATGAGCCGAGGAATAGATTAGATGGTGTGGATTATATTCATTCATCATGGTGGGGCCTACATGAGCAGTGTATACTTCATTGTTATCCACAACCCACTTCAGTCCACACTACACTGTTAGCCGCACCCACATTTGCTCATATCTCACTGTTAGCCACGTCCAACGTCCCTGGATGCTGGACAATGGATACAACACAGGCATCATGGTGGGTCCCATATGGACATGGCCCACCTATTCGGATCAACCAGATATTTGTGTTTTCCCTACATTCGGCCTGTGGGTTATGGGAAGTCAGGTGGGCCCACTTGATGGACAACATGGATAAGATGTATACTTCATGGTGGGGTCCATTCGGGTGGGCCACATGGCCAAATCAACGCAAAATGAAAGAGAGAGAGAGAGAAGAAGAGACGAGAGAGATTGTGATGAAGAGGAGGGACCCTGCCACTATGGGCCCTCCATTTCTTACATTGTGTGCTTCAAACGGGTCCCATCACATGTGGTCGCAAAAAAAGAAATTTAACAGTGGATCACCCACCTCTAGGCCTTTTCCTTGATCCCTTGGACTCCTATTCTCCTTGCCTTCAACTTTAATGGAGGTTGATGGATATTAAAAGGTTGAGATGGAAGATGAGAGAGTGAAAAAGTGGGCGACACTTGGAGTTAGGAGAGAGGAGCTTGGAATTTCTCATGGAATTTGGGAAGTTGTTAGAGAATGAGAGAGAGAGAGAGAGAGAGAGAGAGAGAGAGAGAGAGAGAGAGAGAGAGGTATAAATAATGGATGAAGGGATGGATGGAGTGGTGGTTGTAAGGAAAGGAGGTGGGTAGGTAAGGTTTGGTTTGAAATTTGTAAAAGAGGGATGGGTAGGAGAGAGAGAGAGTTAACTTTGGGAATGGGAAGGGATGAGTTGTTGTACTTGGGGTATGGCTTGTACTTGACATTGATTAATTGATTGATTGATTGATTGATAGGACATATTGTAGAGATTCCTTCAAAGTTCGCAATGCACAATATTTTCCTCGAAATGAACGCAGACTCACATCTTCTGGCCCGGGTATCTGATTGGTGCGCGAGTCGCGGTGTTAGAATCGCAGCAACGGCGCGGTCGCTAGGGTACAAGTTTTAGGTCGAGCCGACTTCGGTATGCGGGACTCAGCTTAGGATTGCACGCAAATGTCAGATATGGATCGAGGGTTATTGGAATTCGACCGGTAGGACCGCGGGAGCCTACGGAATGGTACGAACTAGGGTACGAGCCTTGTATTCAACGTTTAGAACATTCCCTGAATCCCCTGAAACTTCTTATGACTTTCTTCTAGATTTTTCGCTGAGAATTAAACCGGCCATATCATCAAATTTCAGCTTTGTCAACCATGAAGAATTGCTCACAGCAATCACTAAATCATTCCAACTGTCTGGTAGACTGGATAAGATCAATAATGCCCTGACCTCAACCTAAAAAATAATGCTAACGGAGTGACTGTATTGAACTTGTTTAGATGTTCAGCCACGCTCCCACCATCTAACATCTTCATATTGAATAGTTATTTCATAAGATGAACCTTATTGGACGTTTAGGATTTTTCATACATGGTGGTTAGGGCTTCCATTAATTCTTTTGTGGTTTTAATCTTGGATATATTGAAGGCGACACTCTTAAACAAAGAGAGTCGAATCGTTCCTAAAGCCTTCCGATCTAATAAAAACCATTCATCATCTGTCATCTTTTCTGGTTTCTTCTCTTTTTCTCCTAGAGGAATATAGAGGTCCTTCTGATACAGATAATCCTCCATCTGCATCTTCCAGAAGGCAAAGTTTAAACCATCAAACTTCTCAATTCTAATATTCCCTTATTCCGTCATCGCTCCCAATAGAACTAGACCAATAGCTCTGATACCAGTTGTTGCGCAACATGCCAACAACACAGTGAACCGAGATCCAATCTCCGGTCTCACCCACAAATGATAAACAAGAAGAACCATAAACTAGAAAGGAATAAAAGCAATCCAAACAAACCACAAGACAAGATATACGTGGAAATACTCCAACAAGGGTAAAAAACTATGAATGTAAACTTCCACTATAAAGGAAAAATAGAGATTACAAAGCGATATACTAACCCCTCCCTGGAAAATATAGAAAAAACCCTTTGCCCATACCCTGGAATAACTTTCATGATACCTAGAAAAGCCCTAGGAATCCCTATTTATAGTTTAGGTAACTCTCCTTTCACACCCTTGCGAAAACTGACTTAAATTTCCGCAGTCCCCAGTAAATCCAGAAACGAATCTGCGTAACCACGATCGGTCGAGCAGACTGCAAGACCGGTCGAGCGGACCCCACGACTGGTCGAGCATGGGTCACGACCAGTCGAGCACTTCGGAACCAAAAAATTGATGCTCGCTGGACTTTGAGTCGAGCTAGTCCACGAATGGTTATGACCAGTCGAGCAGGGGTCACGACTGGTCGTGCGACCCCCAGATGTGGCTCCACATCTCAACACACCGTACAGTCCTTCAATTCCACAATTTATAGATTTACATTCTCTCCATCATGTGGGGTTCATGTTCAATTGTTGTCCACCATGTGTGGCCCACCTTCAATATCCACCGCCCCTCATGTGGAGCCCACCTTTGATATGGACCATCCATTTGTGTGGGCCTGACCTTCAATGTGGGCTGTCTATCATCCAGGCCCCACTTTGGCTGTGGACCATTCATCATTAGGGGCCAATCTTGGACATGGACAATCCATTATGTGGGTTTACCTTGATGTGCATCATCCATAATGTGGGGCTCACCTTCGATGTGAACCGTCTAACATGTAGGCCACAACTTTAATGTGGGTGGGGCCTCCTTTAATATGGACCATCCATTACATCACATGGAGAGAAATGAATAGAAAAGTTAAAAGTTGAAAAGCAAAAGATATAAAAACTTATAAGTAATTTTCATCACACAAGTTAATTTTACAATAGTATCAAACAAGCTTATAACTTATTAATTTACATAAATTAAAGAACTCTCTTATTGGGTGGTACTCAAAAAGTCCCTTAATCAAACATATTCTATTTATTTATTCCTCTCGAGTGACATTGATTCATAGCCAACGATGATGCTTGGATTTCAAAGTCCAAGTCACCTAAAGGCTCTTTTAACGTGCACCTCATGTGATGACTTCTTCCCCGCCCCAGCGAGACGCACCGGGCACAAAGACCGCGGATTAGTTGTGACCCAGGACCAGCCACGTGGGTGTGATCCTGACCTTGGGGCCCACCTCATATGTATTCGTTGTAGATCCTGACCTTGGGGCCCACCTCAATGTATTTGTTGTAGATCTACAGTGTCCACCCATTTTTATGCTTATTTTATGCATGGTTTGATATAAAACTGTGACCATACAAATATTTCAAATGGTGGTCACAGATTCCCAATTATTTCCTTTAATGCCGCTCACTTGAGTTTTGGATCCATTTCATTTTCGGCCGCATATCCTAAATTAAGCTTTCAAAATGGACAAACAGTCCGAATTTTTCACAAACATCACCATGGCCCTACCTAGCATCCAAACTTTCTCAGGAAATCCGTGTCCATTCAACCACAAGAAGAGAGCATTTGTACTTCTCGTTGCAATGGTGCACGCATATATCCACACGCATGTGGAAAACACAAGGGAACTTGGATTGCTTAGTGTAGAACACAACGCTTATGTCAGTGCTGTCTACATATATAAAAGCTCTGTGGAGAATGTTAAGTGTTTTATCCATTCTGCATCTTGCCATCATCTTAGGGTATGAGTCCAATAATAAGGTAAATCCAAAGCTAAAGTAGACCACACCACAAAAACCAGGGCCATAATAATGCCAGGGTTGAAACTTCTTGGTCCCACCGTAATGTTTATTTGCCATCTATTTGTCACGTGAAAGAAGAGAAAAGACAAATATCAGCTTAATCCAATGCATCTGTGACCCATAAGAAGTTTTCATTGGCAAAAGTTCAATCTCTATTACTTCTTAGGGTATGGTCCACCTGAACTTTGAATCTGTCTTATTTTTGGGCTCATGCGCATGCCCTGATATGATCATATCGGACAAAACGAAGAGATACCAAGGATAACACGTACATCTGGCATGTATCACCAATACACAGTACCGAAGTCCATGAAGTCAAGAGCTCAACAAAAACAGCTCATATGTGCCAGTGACACACCTGTGTGAAATTGAGAATATTCATTTGATAAGCCCGTCAATGAATGTACTAACTTAAAAGTCATTTCCAACAACTTATCGGGTGGAGCACGCATGTATTTTGATTTTGGACGTAGATTACACGGTGACCCCACGCGGTGGGATTTGATTGGGCGAGAACGGATTGGCTACTCGCCCTGCCACCAGCCCGGTGGCTATGCTCAGTGCTCTGTGGGCCCCACAATGATCTATGTGTTTCATCCATTCCGTTCATCCGTTTTTAAAGATCATTTTAGGGACTACTACCAAAAATGAGGGTGATATAAATCTCAGATGGACCACACCAAAGGAAAACAATAGTAATTGGATATCCACCATTAAAATCCTCCTAATGTCCACTGTACTGTTTATTTGACATCAAATATGTTGATTAGGTCATACAGACCCAAATGAAAGTAAAAAACAAAGATCAGATTGATCCAAAATTTTTATGGCCCTCAAAAAGTTTTTAATGGTCGACATTCATTAAAAACTGTTTCCTGTAATGTGGTCCAGTTGAGACTGGGATATATCGTCTAATGTCATAAAATGATCTAGAAAATTAGATGGACGGCATGGATGAAACACATACATCATAGTGGGGCCCACAGAACACCGACCATCAGCCATTGGCAGGTGGCAAGGGGAGTAGCCAATCCGTTTCCTGATTGGGGCAGCTGTAAGAGATGAGTCAGCTTATCATTTTCCATAAATATAAGCGTTGGCTATGCATCTCGCACATAAAAATATACAGAGGAAGAGCTTATGCAACTGGGTTTGAGTGTATTTTGGTCGTTTATCATATTCATCCATGTAATCCACTTCCTAGGTATGAGCTTGCACTCAATTACTGTCGTTGCGGCCACCTTCAGCAATGAAACTGATCGATTTGCTTTGAAAGTATAGCAATGTTTCACATTCATGGCAAAACAACATAATATTTTAATGGGAATCACTTGATGAATACTTCCTCAGATTACTCTCCAGTGGGTAGTCCAATTGCAGGAGCACTTCTACTGGACTGTGATGACATTTTGAAAAGAGTTGAAAAAATGTCACAGCTATTAAACATCTCAATATCCTAATAGTATTCTTAATGTAAAAAGATGATGTCTATGTCTCATTACATTCATGATCTCTCTTTGAATTACATGAAATAAAAGAAAGAAAGAAAGAAAAAAGAAGAAGACATCTTTCCATCATTCACCGTAAACATTAAAAGCACACTCCTATGCCAATACTAAACATATCTAAAGCTTGTTAAGAAAAGTATTTTCAACAAGCTCATTTTATTTTGAAATCTTCTCAATATAACTACCAATAATATCTCAGTAATAACTGAGGTAAGATGGATCTTCACCTGACAGTTGTAACATAACTTGTTCATCTTGCTGAATTCTGACACCGAGATATAAATCCTTGATTGCATGCATTTTTGTGACAACATCTTTCATCTCCATTCTATCTCTTGGAGATTCTGCAGAACACAATACACCAATTCTGACCATTGAAATTAAGCAAGCATGCATTCTTTTTCTTGTGTTAGTATGATTTCCACTGCCTTGAGTAACTTTGGCTTCTTCCAAGAGAACTGGATCGACAATGTCCATTACTCGTTCAGGCAATGACAACTTAACAAAATGATGAAGGCTTAGATCATCTTTAAACATGTCATCAGTTGGCCCCTTTCCAGTTATCATCTCCAATAGAAGGATTCCATAGCTGTAAACATCACCTTGTGTAGATGCTTTAGCGCCCATCGCATACTCTGTAATTTATACATATCATATTTGCATGAAAGCAACCATTTAAATACAAATAAAAATAGATTTTGAAGGAGACACAGGGAGGGAGGGAGTATTCCATTTAAACAAGTAATTAACATTTTTACTTTTCCTAAAGGTCGAAATTTCTAATATCAATTGATCATGTGCTACAAACTTTTGTTTGAGAGGCGGTACTCATTTCTGATCTTATTATTAATGTTATTTTTTTATTACTTGATTAGCTTTCAAAATCCTACTATCTATAGCTATAGGAACACACTCTCACTTAACATCTACGAATGTGTTATGGCCTAGAATTTTGGATGGTCTTATCTAAATGCGTGCAAGAATTGTAGTAGGACAAAGGAAATTTAGAGGATTTATCATAAACATTTACCAAAGTTGTACTAGAAAAAAAAAACGATTAGAGGATTTACTAGTGGTCCACATTCAACATGCACGAGTGGCCTACTTGATCGCCAGAGCGATTAGGCTAAGCAACATACCAACAAGAGCCCACCTATGAACAAGCCTCCGTCATATGTGGAATGCATAAATGTGTGCCATTGAACAGGTTGGACCCACTATGAAATTAGTAGACTAAGATAGAAGAAGTTCCACCGGTCGTGGGAGGTGCTCGATCGTGGGAGGTTGGGCCGTGGGTTCGAGCCCCGGCACGACCGAAAGTCCAAAAATTGTTTTTTAACTCGAGCTAGGAGAGCTGACTGATGTCTACTTGATAATCAAGAGCCATAGTCGTAGGTTATCAATGTTCCGCGAAATCAGTCTTTCAACCTTCAACTGCGAGGAGTTTCCCAAATGTTAGCCCAGTGCTTTTTCTAGGTATCACAAAAATAGAAGAGGGTTTCCTAAAGCTTTACAAGGTATTTGCTAAAGGGTTTAGACTATCAAAGGTGAGAGAGAGGGAGAAAGAGAGAGAGGAAGCTTATAGGTTTACTCTACTTGCAATTTACATCTCAAAGACTTCTATGTCCTCGTACCAAGAAAATCTCTCTTTCTATTTCTCTTATTGTTTATCCACAGTGAAGAAGATTGTAACGTTCTACTTCATAGGTGTTGAATCTCGGACGAGGTCCCGTGGTTTTTACCTCTTTTCTTTTCCACGAAAAATCTCTTGTGGTGTGTGATTGATGCTTTGATTTATTTCCATCCTTTATTATCCATAATTCTCATTTGTTTCTGGGAGGCTGATCCTGGTTTGTGCAAGGCATCCCAACAAAGTGGTATCGAGCTGGTTCATCAACGGGTAGAAGCTTGAGTTATGGAAGGTGGCTCAATGATGACATTTGAATTCTAACTACCATATGGAAGGCTAAGATGGAGGACTTGCTTTATTGCATCTATATTCTCCAATCTCGTGCATATCATTCAAGGATATGACCGATGATGATTGGAAGAAGATGGACCAAAGACGGTGTTTATTAGACAATGGTTGGATGATTCAGTGTTTCACCATGTGTCTACAAAACCTCACCATGATACTATTTACAAGTAGAAGGAAGACAAATTCATTGGTGAGATATTTCGATAAGCACTTGTAAATCTCAAGTTCAAGGATGGTGTTCACATATGAATGTGGTCACAATATATCAACTCACCTCTATGAAGATGGTCCTTAATGAATTTACTTATTATCTATGCTAATTCAAGCCTTATCATTGGTGGTGTCTCTAATAACTCCGCGCGACGAAAAAGATATCCATGGAACAGGTAACCGTGCTGTCTCTTCAATGAGGAGACAAGGAGAAAGTCTCAGGGGTCTACACAGCAAGAGGCTCTTGTGACGCAGGAACGGGGGAGAGGAAAGAACAGGAAGGGCGGGAAGGCCCGAGATAAATTAAGAGGCAAGTCGAGCAACAGAAAAGATGTTGAATGCTGGAATTGTGGCAAGAAGGGCCACTATAGAATGTCGTAAGAAGAACTGAAAAAGGAAAAGGGAAGGAAGAAGAATCCCACGGCCGCTAGATGGCGACATGGTAGTTATTCTTTCTACAGATCAACGTATGTCTCACGGCCACGAGTCGTCACCGACGGGATAACTCGAGAGCTTTTTTCATGCGACTCCACAAGGACTCCTTCACAAGCTCTCGTGACTATGGTAGGTGAAGATGGGAAATTCATCAAAGATCGTGGGAGTCACATGTGATATTTGTGTGAAGACCGATGTGGGCATATTGGTTCTCGTGAATGTGAGGCATATCCCGGACCTTCGCCTCAACTTGATGTCGACGGAAGGCTTCACATGATGATGGCTATGAAAGCCTAATTCTTTGGTGGGCGAATGGAAGCTCATCAAGGGTTCGTTGATCGTGGCTAGAGGAAAGAAGTGTTACCTACCCCGTACAAGTAGATCGTATGTGCAAGGGTGCCAACGCAATGAAGATTCTGGTTTGAGCAACGTCACATGAGTGAAAAAGGAACCTTGCTAAGGAAGAAAGTTCCCACGTGTGCAATCAAAACCTGTCATTGTTTATCGTGGAAATAGATAGAGTTTCATTTATTAAAACCGCTTCTCATGTTAATAAAGTGCATGCATTGATTTGGTTTATTCGATGTTTGGAGGACAAAAACCTGGGTGGGGCATTGATTTTGTTACTTTTATAGATGATGCATCTAGGAGGGTTTGGGTTTATGCTTTGAAATCCAAGGACGATCTTTGGTGTGTTTAAGTCCTTTGAATATGCTATGGTCGAGAGAGAGACAGTAGATCATTGAAGTGCATCCGCACCGACAATGGTGGTGAATACATTGGCGACTTTCACGAGTACCGCAAGTCCTGTTAGATACGGCATGAACAGACGGTTCCCAAGACCCCCCAAAATAATGGTGTAGCCAGCGAATGAATCGCACCATTGTTGAGAGAATCGATGCATGTTATCTCATGCGAAGTTGCCCAAGACGTTCGAGACAACAAGTTAATTTGATAAACAGTCTCCAAATGGAAAGTACCGATTCCGACAGATCCATCGCATACTATGCAGACATCCGTTCACGTACTTCAAAGGACGAGAGGTCCAAGCTCGATATGAAGATCGTGCAAGTGTTCTTAGGGCACGGTGATGAAAAATTCGGTTACAGCTTATGCTGATCCGACCGGAAGAAGCTCGTTCAGCAGAGATGTGGTTTTCATCTCGAAGATCCTGTATCAAGACATTGGTAAGCCAAGTTTGCAGAAGAACCACCTAGTTCTGTGAGCTAGAGGACATGGATCCGACACTCCTCCCGTGGTGCCCGATGACGGGGAGTACAAAGAAGGTGCGAGGACGAGGGAGTTCCTTCGGAAGATGGACCAGGGGAGCAACCCCCACTTGATCCACCCGTTGAGCCACATGATGTGAGGAGGTCATCTGGGGACGCATACATGTCCCAAGAGGTACTCACCGCACGAGACGTTATGCTAACCGATGGGGGAGAGCCGAAGATTATTCCCCCGACGAGCATAAGGAGGAGTGGTTGAAAGCTATGCAAGAGGAGATGGAATCCTTGCATAAGAACCACACCTTGATATGGTGAAACCGCCTAAGGGCAAGAAAGCTCGAGCAACAAGTGGGTGTTCAAAAGAAGATTGAGCAAGAATTCACGTATGAGGTTCAAGGCCGACTTGTGGTTAAAGGGTTTGGTCGAGGAAAGGTATAGACTTCGAGGAGATATTCTCACCAAGGTGAAGATGACATCCATACGGGTGTTGCTTGGGTTGGGCTAGCATGGATCCTGAGATAGAGCGCTTAGATGTTAAACCGCTTTTCTCCATGGTGACTGGAAGAAGAGATCTACATGCACCAACCGAGGGGTTCGAAGTCAAGGGCAAGGAGCATATGGTGTTCCAGGAAGAGCTTGTTACGTGAAACAAGCTCCACGGAATGGTACAAGAAGTTCGATTCTTCATGTTACTAAATGCTGAAGGAATCGAGTCCCTGACCAACGCGTAAGTTCTCGATGGTGATTTCTTATTCTGCTATTATACGTTGATGACATGCTCTCAGGGAAAAGACATCAAGAAGATTGCAGGTAACAGAGTTGGGCAAGTCTTTTGCTGAAAGACTTGGGCCCTTAGACAGCATCCTAGGAATGGAGATAACCCGTGACGAAGCGTGCCAGAAAGCTTTGGTCATCCAAGAGCGGTATATTGAGAAAGTCCTAGAGCGGTTCAATATGAATGCAAATGGCTTTGTCGCCAAGACTCCACTAGATGGTCACTTCGGATTGAGCGACAGTGCGTAAGACGATGGAAGAGATGCAGAAGATACCCTACGCGTCACCGTAGGAAGTTTGATGTATGCTATGGTGTGTACACGCCGGTAGCATATGCGGTTGGTGTTGTCGGCCGGTATCTTGCCAATCCCGGCAAAGAACATTGGGCGGGTGAAATGGATACTACGGATCTAAGAGGCTCATCCAGTTGAGCCTATGCTATGGTGATTCAAACCCGTTTTACACAGTATGCAGATATGGCAGTGACATACACTCCAGGAAGTCTACATCGGGTTCATGTTCACGTTTGCGGGGGGAGCTGTTTCTTGGCAGCAAGCTACGAAGGTCGTAGCATTGTCGACGAAGAGGCCGAATACATTATCAAAACGAAGCATGTAAAGAGATGCTTTGGATGAAGAGGTTCCCACAGAACTTAGCCCGAAGCGGGAGGAGCACGTGGTCTATCATGATAGTCGAGTTCTATACACTTGAGCAAGAATCCAAGTCAAGTTCCAAGTCAAAGCACATGTTAGATTCTATCACCGGATTGATACTTTTGGAACAAAAGGTGTTACACAGAAAGTCCACACGGACGATAATGGGTTAGACATGATGACCAAGGCTTTGCTCAAGGGCAAGTTTGAGGTTTGTAGAAACAAGAAGGTGGATCCCTCCCGGGTCAAAAAGGGGGAGATTTGATGGAGTTTTTTTCCCGTTTCGACCCAAGGTCGTGGGAGGTGCTCGACCGGCCGTGGGAGGTGCTCGACCGGTCGTGGGTTCGAGCCCGGCATGACCGAAAGTCCAATTAGTTCGTCTTTTTTTCAGTAGCTAGGCTACTGATCGGTCGTAGAGAGCTACGACCAGGTCAGTCCGTGTGGTCTACGACTAGTCGTAGAGAGCCAGACTAGTCGTAGGTTACGCCAGATTGTTCCGCGATTTTGCGCGAAACCGCGGATTCGAGACCTTTCGCAACCGGGATGCGGAAAAGAGTTTCCCAAAACTATAAAAGGGGTTGCCAGGGTTTTTCTAGGTATCACAAAAATAGCAAGAGGTTTCCTAAAGCTTTACAAGGTATTTGCTAAAGGGTTTAGGACTATCAAGGTGAGAGAGAGGGAGAAAGAGAGAGAGCTTATGAAGGGAGGTTCCGGTATGGAGGTTCTCTGACTTTGAATTTACATCTCAAAGACTTCTATGTCCTCGTATGTTAGATCTCTCCGTTTCTTTTCTATTTCTTTATTGTTTATCCACTCCGCTGGAGTGAAGAAGATTGGTTCTACTTCATAGTGGATTGTTGATTTCCATGACGAGGTCCCGTGGTTTTTACCTCTTTGAGGGTTTTCCACGTAAAAAATATTGTATGTTGTGGTGTGATTGATGCTTTGATTTATTTCATTGCTTTATTATCCATAATTCTGGTTTGTTTCGGGAGGCTAGATCCTAAGGTTTGTGCAAGGCATCCCAACAGTTCCATTAATCAATTGGGCCTCGAGCATGAGAAAAATTGGAAACTTAGAGCTATATGACTGATGTTTGATAATCAAGGCACATGTAGCTGATCAATGTACATCAGTCTTATCAATTCAACTCAGGAGCATGATGTTAGCCCAGTGCTTGTTTGAAATGGGTCTGTGTGGATGCATTGCTCTGATTTTATGAATGTGTGCCACAATGGCATAGTTTACTATTGTTGTACATATGCCACCAAGAAAATCCATCCATTCATTTGATAATCCACAATGTGTTACTTGGTGTAGAATGTTTTTTTTTTTCTTAACAATGTGTAACCTGGTGTAGAATATCCATCCTGCAAAAGGTGGGTGCACCTGACTTGGGACAAAAACTAGGATGGTCCACTCATTCAGAAGCTTGAACCATCAAAATTAATGAACATTCGAATTGTCTAACTAAATAAGATCATGGCTCACCTAATATCTTATTTGGTCCAATTTTATTCACGTAAGTGATATTTTTGTTAGAGCCATTGTTTGCTTGGCTCAGGTTTCTATACAATTGATACATTTACAAGTAGAAAGCTCGCTCATTGGTGAGAAAGAAAGCACTGACTGTGAAAGTTCACATACAATGTGGCACATTATCATTTCTCCTCTAAATATGCATTAACTAATTTACTTATTATCTATGCTAATTAAAGCCTTATCTGTTTCCTAATTTAAAATTAGAATTTTGCTACCCCAAGCACAAAACCGTGCTAATCAAATATGCACATTTTTTGAGATGTGACAGGTCCTCTAAGAAGAAAGTCTGCAAAAGTCAGGCAATCCACTCATCAGGAAGGCTAGATATGTGCCTTGAGTAAGTATTTTATTGTAAGCTGTCACTATGAGTGGAACAACCTCACATTTGCAAAAGGTTATCTTTATGGTAGGGGCTACAACATCAATTTACCGCATGGTTAGATATCATGTGGCACCCAAGTCTGGCATAAGGTTTGTGTGTGCTAGAAAACTACTTGAATAAAAAAATTTACAACTTCACAGGACATACTTAAGAAAATAAAATAAAAGAAAATAGATGAAATAGTTACCTAGAGCGATGTACCCAGTAGATCCCTTCACGCCAACCGAGCTGGTTTGAGGAACGTCAGATAGGAACCTCGCTAACCCGAAGTCACCCACATGAGCAATCATGTCATCATCGAGGAGAATGTTATCCGGCTTTAAATCACGATGAATGATCGGTGTTTGGCAATGGTGATGTAGATAATCCAGTGCATTAGCCACATCAATAGCTATATTTAGCCTTTGAATAAAGTTTAAATTCCTTCCCAACTGATCATGCCAATCTCTGTGCAGCCACTTGCTTAGACTTCCATTGGGCATGTACTCAAAAACTAAAGCCAGGAATTCATTGCCCTTATAATCAATGCTTGAGCAACTGGTTAAGATTTTAATAAGATTCCGATGCCTAACATTTCTCAAGGCTTCACATTCGGCCATAAAGCTCCTCGTAGCTCCTTGCTGCTGAAGGTTGAGGACTTTCACTGCAATAACAATTCCATCTCGATCTAGGCTTCCTTTATATACAGAACCGAAACTTCCACTGCCAATCAAATTTGCATAAGAGAAGCCATCTGTCGCTTTAGAGAGGTCTGCATATGACACGTTCATGGAAGGATCCTCCATAGAAGGAACATCAAGGGGTTTCCTTCTTGACTTTCTTACCCAATAAAGAGTGGTAAAGGAACATGATAGTGAAATAAGACACATGACAACACTAATTATCGAGATTTTCACTTTTGAAGCAAGAGACATCCCCCTTTTCTTGGAAACTGGGCGAGAGCATGCTGGCAATTGCAATTCTTGAATACCCCCACAAAGCTTACTATTTCCGAGTACTGAAATTTGACTGACATTTCCAAGGACCCCTTGTTTTGGTAATTCACCCTCGAAATTGTTGAAAGACAAATTTAGATACTGCAATGCAGAAAGGTTCTCCAGGTATTGTGGAATCTTTCCAGACAAGATGTTACATGAAAGATTGAGGGATTGAAGGCCTCTTAGAGTACTAAATGCTGAAGGAATTGATCCCTGAAAGAAGTTCCCATCCAACCGGAGATACTCTAGGCTAAGACAATTGCCTAGCAAGCTTGGAATTTCTCCTGACAATTTGTTATTAGCAACATTTAGTGTCTGGAGACTTTTCAAGTTTCCGGTTTCCATCGGCAGATTACTGGTAAAAAAATTGTTTCCAACATGGAGTTCAATTAAAGAGGTAAAGCTGAAAAGCAGTCTGGGTAAGCTACCACTAAGATTATTATTTTGGAGGTATATGAACTGCATGTTTGTACAATTTCCGAGACTTGAAGGTATTCTCCCCATTAGATTATTGCTTGATAAGATGAGTTTGAACAGTCGTGAGATGTTGCCCAAGGAAGACGGAATTTGCCCCGATAGTTCATTTCCACTCAAGTAAAGTACCTCCACCTTGTTAAGCTTCCCAACACCAATGGGAATATTACCTGTTAGAAAGTTCTGCCCCATCATCAGTGCTGTTAGTCCAACAAGATTCTGAATCCCAGATGGGATGTTTCCGAGAATCCGGTTACTTGCAATATGTAGCAGTGTGAGTTGGGTTGAAAGATTAGCCATGGAGTCGGGCAACACACCACTGAGACGGTTATTGCCTATTATCAGTTGTCGTAAGCTACTACAATTGGTCAAAGAATCGAGAAAATTCAAGTCATGGGCTTTCCCAAGTCCGAGCTGATTGCCGGCTAGATGTAGCCTGTTGAGACCCTTGAGGCTTCCAAAATTCATAGGTACGGAACCGCTAATTCTGTTATCACCAAGCTCAATAACTACAAGTCCTGAAGCATTGGATAATGAAACCGGTATGGATCCTGTGAATTGATTTAGTCCAGCATAAAGCTGTCGGAGATTAGGAAGAGTGAGGCCTAAGTTTGGTGGAAGATTTCCATGCAATTTGTTCCCTACCACTCCCAAAATGTTAATAGAGGAGATATTGTATAGTTGGGGTGGAATCGTACCTGACAGTTCATTTTCACCAATGCTAAGAGTACTTAACCTCACCAACCGACCAAGGTCATCTGGGATGCTTCCCTTCAGACTATTTCTTGAGAGACCAAGGACAGTGAGAGATGAAAGGTTTCCAAGTGAAGGCGGGATGATTCCTGTAAGACTGTTGTGACGAAGGGACAAAAAGGTGAGCTTCAATAGAGAGCCAAGCTCAGTTGGAATCCTCCCTGTGAGCTGGTTCCAGTGAAAATTAAGGACTTCAAGTTCGGAACAGTGGGTCAGATTTGCTGGAATTTCTCCGGTGAATGTGTTATTGGCCAGAATGAGAGATTGCAAGTGCGACAAACGACCAACCTCTTCAGGAATCATCCCATGGAAGCTGTTGTCTGCAAGATCGATTATGCCGAGGAAGGTGAGGTTTGCAATGTAAGGAGATATGGGGCCCACCAAGCTCTGGCCACTGAGGTTCAAAGCGGTGACTCTTTGAGGAAGTTGGCGACCGCATGTGACCCCCTTCCACTGGCAGAAGTGGAGAGTATGGTTCCACGAGCTCAAAGATTGGAGAGGATCGTTGGTTATGAGATGTTTGAAGTTGATCAAAGCAAGACGATCGGTTTCATAGGAGACGTTAGAGGCAGATCCCAACGACCATGATACGTCCATGGAAGAGAGAAGGATGGTGCAGAGGAGAAATGACGAAATTGCAGGTAGGCTCGTCGACGGGAGCTCCATTGTTAAGTTTGTGAATGCTGGAAAGCCAAAGTGATCGCAGAGAAAAATGGAGTGAATTCTTATTTACAGTGAAGGGCTCACTTCTGGTCCGTTGATTACATGACGGACGCGGATTGCGTACTAACCCCGCCCGTCCCTAGCTCCGAATGGGAAGGTCTGTGGGCGGGCCCACTGTGATGTATCTGTACATCAAAGCCGTCTATCCCTTTTCTCAGATTATTTTAAGGTATCAAAATAAAAATGAGGAAGATCCAACGATCAAATGGACCACACCACAGATGACTCTTGCATTTAATGGAATTGACATTTAATGCTTTGTTCATTTTAATGCAACCAAACTTACTATTTGGTGTGGTCCACTTGATCGTTTGATCTGCCTTATTTTTTTGAATATGTTAAAATAATCTAAAAAGAGGGATTGACGGCTTAGATGTACAGATAGTCACGGTGGGTTCGCCCACAGACTTGCCCGTTCGGAGCTAGGGACGGGCGGGGTAGTACGCAATCCGCGTCCTGACATGACCACGGAAACGGACGCGGATTTCCTGCAAAGCCTCTCGCAGTAAGATCCTGGGCTGCGAACTTAGGTGGCCCAGCGTGATGTTTATCATGAATCTACTCCGTCCATCCGTTTTGTCAGATAATTTTAGGAGGTTAGACCAAAATTGAAACTTTCCTGGGTCCGACAGTGACGTTTACCTGCCATCCATGCCGTTAATAACGTATGAACTGAAAACACAAAATATAAGAATGATTCAAAACTTCTGTAGCCCCACAAATATTTCAACGGTGGACGTTTAATTATCACGTTTTGGACCCACTTGAGCATTGTATACGGTTCATTTTTGGTTTCATGGACTAAAATGAACCCACAAAATGGATGGACGGTGAGGATTTCTCACAAACATCCCAGTGGGCCCACCTATGTTCCCAGTGCGAACTTCGCCTTTCGCAGGAAATCCGCTTCCGAGGAAAACGTATTGGCTACTCCGCTGCCACCAGCCCGTGGCTTGGTCCCTGCTCCGTGGGCCCCACCATGATGCATGTGTTTCATCCGTTTTTACATATCAGTTTAGGACTTAGACACAAACAATGAGAGGGATATAAATCTCCGGTGGACCACACCACATGAAAAAATAGTGATTGAATATCCACAATTAAAATCCTTCTAAGGCTCACTGTACTGTTTATTTGAAATCCAATCCGTTGATTAGGTCATAAAGACCCAGATAAAAGGCATAAACAAAGATCAGCTTGATCCAAAACTTTTATGCCCTCAAAAAGTTTTTAATGGTCAACGTTCATTCAAGACTATTTCTTGTAATGTGGTCCACTTCAAATCTGGATGTACCTCGTTTTGGTTACATACCATAAAATGATATAGAAAATTAGATGAATGGTATGGATGAAACACATACATCATGATAGGGCCCACAGAGAACCAACCACCAGCTGTTGGTGGCCGGGGACTCCATGACGAGGCTAGTAATAATAAATGAAGATATTATTATTATTGTTGCGAAATACTCTAAAAACGTGCAGTTACGTGAGCTGTGAAAACGGACTTGGATAGGAGCGAATTGCCTATGACCCTCTCTACCCGGGGAAGCGGATTGCGTCCTACCCCGTAATCCGTCCGGGCAGGGCTCTGTGGTGCCTACCGTTATGTAAGTGTTTTATCCACCCGTTGAACGATTTTTTCAGATAAATTTAGTACATCCACCAAAAAATGAGGCAGGTCCAAAGCTTGAGTGGGCCACAAAGTGGGGATTGAACGTCTACCATTAAAAACTTCTTGGGAGCCAGAGAAGTTAAGGATCAAGCTGATATTTGTGTTTTCACTTCATCCACGTCTACATGACCTTATGAATAGGTTTTATGGTTAAAAAAAACATCACGTGGGTCCTTAGAAAGGTTTCGATGGTGGGTGTCATATCAGTGCAGGTTCCTTTGTTGTGGTCCACTTAAGCTTTGAACTTACCTCATTTTTTGATTGACATATTAAATTTATCTGAAAAAATCGTTCAACGGTGCGGATAAAACACTTACATAATGGTGGGCCCCATAGAGCCCCGCCCGGACGGTAATCCGTCCGGGCGGGTGTAGGACGCAATCCGCGTCCCTCTACCCGGGGCTGTAATCCGCTCTTACCATATATTCTAAAAGACTACAGTAAGACAGGAGCCTAAAAATCAGGAAGATACATAACTCAGGTGGGCGATATCACACGAAACAGTGGGAACCGAACGTCCACAGTCGAAACTTTCGTGGAGTTGACCCTGATTTTTTACTTTCCATCCAAACCATTTATAAGATATTAACACTTAAATAAACTATAGGCACAAATATGATACAAAACTTCTATCACCCTATAGGTTCAATCCTCACTGTTTCGTGTGGTGTGCCCCACCTGAATTTTGAATCTGCTGGTTTTTAAACTTCCAGTTAATTGTGGCCTTTTTGTTGCAAACATCTCTTTGGGCCCCACACAGCCCCGTCCACAGAGATATCTCTATGCCCGGGTCCCACCTAATTGGCTCCCACTCGTACTGGACGCGGTCCCTCCAACACCTCGTCGGCTCAGTGTTGGAAATATTTGGTGGCCTCACCATGATGTGTGTTTTATCCATGTCGTCCATTCATTTTTTGACCAATATTTTAATGCTCGTATTTTGGTGGATCCAAATCTTAAGTCTGCAACCACACATACAGGAAATAGTGGTGATGATTGAACACCCACCGTTAAAACCTTCCTAAGGACCACAGCAATATCTATTTGCCATTCAACCTGCTGAGTAGGTCACATAGACCTCATGAAGGGAAAACAAAAATACCAGTTTAATTCAAAACTTTCCTATCCTCGTAGGATTTTTTAATGGTGAGCATTCAATCATCACTTGTTGTCTGATGTCTCAAATCTATAGATAGAATAGGGGTTCCATTGATCAATCCAGTGAACCGTGAATTATACAGAATGGCTTTTGAATAATTTTAGATAATCTCAATCTATCGAACTCTCCGCTCAATTGATTGATAAAATTTGAAATTTTAAAAATTACTTATAAATTCTCTAAATAGTTTTGAGCATGTTCGATCGCTCAAACATGAGTGCTCGAACGATTGATGCGTAGATCAACGGTGTGTGCAGTTTTGCATAATTGTGCAAATTATTTCCTATTCCAGGCGCAACATGTATCTCTGCACATTGTATTTATGTTGAGATGTATTAATGTACATCTCGTATTTTCTTCTCCTTGTGTATTGACCACTCAACATTGAAATCATGATATTGATGCGTATAGCACATTATGGGAAGTAGAAGAGTGTGCATGGATCCTGCATGAATTATGATTAGAGAATCCTCCTTTTAGACCGTTTCGTCTTTCTAAAAAGGTTAAGTGGGCCATCTAGAATTCATCTCGGTCATAGTTGGTGCACCGTCCATGTCTTTAGCACTTGTGAATTTTGGTTTCTTCTACTCGGATCAAATATAGAAAGAAAGCTATTGTTTTACTAAGCCATGGTTTTAGCAAAAGTGCTCCTTGATTAAGGGAAGTGAATCAGTAAATGCATATGCCATGATCATCGGCCAACAATTCTTAGTCACCAGCTCCTTTCTTAGTGGCTTGTTCATCTTTATCAAACCTAAGGCCTTTTGCCACTGCACCGCCTTTAGTACCATCTTCGTTAATGGTCAAGCAGGCTGCGGGACATTGATGGCAAGTATTTGATAAGTGGCATGGTTGGCCACATCGGTAACAAGTGTTCGCCCTTGGCCGACCATAAAGATTTAGAATCCTACTCGGACCTACTACTGTGGGCGCCACACGTTGAGGTCTAGATGGACCACTCCACGTGTCATGGTTTGTAGTTGTAGGAGATTAAGGACGTCCTCCTATTGGTTCATTTCCTCATGCAAGCTATGAATCTTGCGTAGGATTCATCATTTGGGGTCGAGTCGAAGGATAAAACCAAGTAGGGACTCTTATAAGCTATGTTTTTGCCCTACTTGCCAACTGAACCGTTTCATCCACAGTCCCGATTAGGTACATCTAAACTCAGTCATGAATTGTTGATCATAACCCACTTATAAACTATGCGACCTTTTATGATTCGGTTTATAACAGGTCATTCCACATTGCCAACTGCTGAAATTCTTTGGTGTAATTTGTAATGGTTCGATTTTCTTGTCGGCAATTTTAGTATTGCTAGAATAATATCTATTCATAATTACTAAGGAGGAATCGTAATTGAAGATGACGTCTTATCCATGGCCATGATTGGATGGGTGCCTTGTTTTGTCGAGCACGTGTGAGTTGTAATTGCTTCCACTATATAGAAGCACCAAACTTTAATTTGAATGTTATTAATTTCACCTTTTTATGTTCTAGTACGTCCATGTAACCAAAATATCGTTTTACTTCGGCTAATTAGTCGAGAAAATATTCTACACACAATAAGCCATTAAAACTAGGAATTAAGTTTAGCCTTACCTCAATAATATTTCTTTAGCACGTTCTAACTGATCACCTCCATGGACTAGTTATTAGAAAAAGCCGTCATCGATGTCCTTGTCGCTAAAGCTCGACTCATTTGGGGTAACGTAACGATTCATCTCCGGAAGTGCCCTGTGGAAATCAGTGTTATGCCATACAGCAACCACCAGCGTTGAGGTGGAATTAGTATATCCATAAGATGATCGAGAATGCCTGTAGCTCTTGCATGACCAACTGATTCTCCTAGTGGAAAGCTTCCATTCTTTCAAAAAAACTAAAGAATCCTACATCACTGTCCACGGAATTTTGGTCTATTGCTTCGTTATTTACCATTAGTCTGAGTGAAGTTATTGCTCTAATACCAATTAATAGAAGGATGGACATGATCAGGTTGATCATCGTCTTCCTCAGGGGATAATTACTCCGAATCCACGAAACTTCTCTGAACTCCTCACAGAGATTACTCGAATCCACGAGACAAAATAAGAAAATAGAAATAAATTCAAAAATAATTTGATTGATGATAAAAACAAATTACAATCATTTAAATAATGATATCAAATTTATGAAAAAGTTTCAAAATAAGACTTCAACTCAAACTCCCTAAAAATGTGACTTACTATTTATAGATGGTCATGATTTCTACTAGACTTTATGTTTTTTGGCCAAAAATAGTAAATGTCCAATTTGGCCTAACCACGTTATTCTCTTATTTTTCCAAGTCCTTTTCATGTTGGACATGATTCCTAAAACTCAAAGGATTAAGAGTTATGATTGAATTAAAACTTACTATAAATAGTAAAAATGAAAATAAAATAGACTTTCGACCATTGATATGATGGAATCTCGTAAATCCGGCATGGTAACCCAGCGTAGTGGGGTTGGTTGGATGAAGTAGCTTCTCCTACCCCAAAATCATATATTATATATCGAATAACTCATTCTGATTTACAAGATACGCCTACTTTAGGGTTCTAACGGTCCCAATCACTTCTGCTTCCGATCAGGCCTTCTTTGGTCCATCTTTTCCATGAAAGTTTTTGCGACCCGCTCTACATCAGTTAGCCATGTTGGGGAAAATCAAAGGTATTCTCGAGATGATCTTACAATGAAGCCATGTTCGTGACATTAATGGAAATCTTCGGCATAATTAACTTGCAAGAATTTTACCTCTTATTACTAGACAATGTACCAGAACTATACTTCCATAAAATTCCACAATTCATTCAGATCTTGGCACTTTATACATGTTTCTTAGTGGATAATCATCACAAGAACAAAATGGGGTTATTGCATAGCCCCACTTGATCAATAACGGGGCATTTACATATTCTCACATAACAAAAGGTATGTTTGCAATCAGAACATACTTGATTTATAGCTATTGCAAGTGAATATTAACTCTGGTACAAGTATTATAGGACTTGATCCAAACTTGATCTATTGACAACCTTACAAGCTGCATGTATTTCATTTACATAAATCTTTAAATTACTTTACTGTATTGGGTATTTTGTGTTCGGAATGTGCGTGGGGGCGTACTGATTCGATTTATTTTCCTTATTTTTGGCCTTTAACAAACGGGTATAGGTTAATGGTCTGTGCAGATTTCACTCCTGAAGAGCAATTCATCCAAATCACCGTTGCATCCCATTCACATTATTCCTGTGGTGTGGCTCACTTGAGTCTTGGATCATCGCAATTTTTGCACTAACATGTTAATATGATACAGAAAAAACGATGGATGGGTTAGATGCCACTTACATATCATGATGGGTCTCACACATGGTTTTAAGACTCAGATGTGTCTGGGACTGACTCAGAGTATAACCAACTCCTTTTGCATTTTATAGCTGATCTAGGCTATTTTCACTGAATTTTAATTCATGGGCCATCGACAACAGCCCCAAACATTTGTAGGGTCTATTGATGTCAAAATCTGGATACCCTTCACTCGGCAAGGCGAACCTCCAAGGAACCTTGAACCTGTACAGAGAGTGAGCAAAGGAGACCCTGGATAAACCGGGAGACCCTCTGATGCCTAAGTCAGGTTAAGGGAATTTGGGTATAAGTTGATAGTAGAGAGAGGGTGTGAGATCTTGCGTACCTATAGCAATGGGGTCTTATTGCATTTATACCTGACTGTCGGACTGTCAAGGTCCATCAATCTCGGCACGTTTCACTCAAGCAGTGAGATTTTTGGATCATGGGGATATTGTGCGCAATTCGAGGATCGTGTAGGATATTATGTTCATCACACATATCTGCAAGTAAAGTAACCGGCCACGTCCACTTATGGTAGTTTCTAAGCTTAGCTCATGGAGCGCTCACTTCGGGATCCGGCCTCTGCTTGGTTCTTTGACAGATGAGGGCTCGGTCCTTTTGGTAGATGAGGCCTCAGTCAGAGTGATTATAAGCCTTCGTTAAACTGTGGCCGCGTTTACAGTCCAAGTTAAGCTGGTGGACTTAGCCTCTCGCCAGTCATGCTTTCCGAAATACTTCTTTCGCGAGGTCCGAGGCGAAGCGTCGAGCCTGCTTTTTTAAGTCGAGTTTCCTCCTGCTCATTCGTCTAAGGGTCGAGGCACCTCTGTGGCTCATTGGTGAATCCTTCAGTTGTGGGCGTTGCATGGAGTAATTATTTGTTCGATGGCGTCGGCCCTCGAAATTATAAGGGGCTCGGATCTTCCCATAACAGAAGCCGCCTACTCTTCGAGGTCAGCTAAGGACTCGGAGAGTAAGCATACGGAAGATCAATCGCCTCATCTGTCGTCTTCTCATGCATGCCGATACCATCACATTTTTAAAATTTTGAAACGTTGCGCCCTCATGGTTTCCCGCCCACGGGCCAACGTTCAGCGGATACGTGGTGACGGTTAAGATTTCAAATCGCTGTCTACCTATAACATGTTGCCACATATACCCTGAGTAGTATTTCAAACAAAACTTTCCTTATTCGGTCGTCGTTTCGTTTATCCGAAGTACGCCGTTCGATGTCAGAGGCGTACTGCTCGACAGAGCTCGTGCCAATGGTATGTGGCCACGACAGCTCCGAAGTTGACTCACTAAGATTCGGCTACGGCCATCATTTCTTGTCATTAATGTAGAGATTTGGCAAGGTCTATATAAGCTCCCTTTGAAAATTTTCATTCACTTCTGCGCTTTGTGTTTGAGTTGATACCAGAGGAGGCAATTTTCGACGAGGGCGATTCCGGCCAATCAGGGTTTTCCGATAGGCGATTCCGACCGACCGAATATTTCCGACAGAAGCGATTCCCAGTGATCGTCCGGTGAGTCTCCTCCCTTTCACCTCTTTGCATTCCTCCTTTTTAAGATATTGTCCGACCTAGAGACTGTTCGAGACTATGATGATGACTCCTAGTCGGGGAGCTCTAATGATGGGAGAGGGGCCTCTGAAGGCCCTTAAGACTCATAGCACTAGCCAAAGGAAAACCGTTCGAGCCCCCCCAAACCACGACTACTGAGGCTACCGAGATGCCAGTGAGTGGGCGGGCCTCGGAAGTAGTCCCAGGAGGCTCCGTGTTATCAAAGTCTCAAATGGAGTGGATCCACTAGGAGTTTCAGATCCTGGACTCCGTTCAGATTAGAGCCCCAGAGCCCATGGACACCGCTGGAGCACCTGCTAAGGGAGAAGTTGCCATTTTTCTTCATGCGCTGCAATGCGAGCTCTGACTTCCTCTGCATTCCTTCGTTCGGCCGTGACAGCCTACCTTGGCTTAACTCCCGGGTAATTCACCCCTAATGCTTGGAGGGTGTTAATTTCTTCTTCATCTGGCATCAAATCGGGAACCCAGAGCTGACCCCTGAGGAGTTAATAAGTTTGTACCTGGTCAAACACGACAGTTAGGAACCATAGTACTACTTCGCGACCCAAGGCAGTAAGGGGTCGGGGCTCGTGGAGAATCTTCCGTCCTCTAATAAGGATTGGAAGAATAAATGGTTTTGGACTGGGGGCGAATGGGAGGCGCCGGTGACTGAGTTCAGTACTCTGACAACCCGGGTTCCCACCCACCTTCAGGTTGGACTAATTATTTCCTCTTTTCTGATATCCTTCTTTGTTACCTCAGTCAAACTGAACTGAAGTTTTCTGTCTTTGTAGATTTTCCAAGGGGCACACCTCCCCTCGATTCGCCTAGAAGAACCGCATAGCTAAGGCTAGGGCGCGATCGGGAGAGTTCCATTCCTGGTCGGACCTGATCACAGCCGCCAACCTTCATTGGTCTGGGCTTTGCAAGTCGCCGCCTCTCCCAACGTCTTTCAGTAGGTTCTTCTCCCGTTTCCTTTGGAGGGATTAGACTTATTCATTTAATTGCTGATTTGTCATTCTTTACGCAGGCATGGCCAAAGCATCTGGTTCTCGGAGGAGGAAGGCTGCCCCGACGGTGGAGGAGTTGTTAAGGGTCGAGTCCAGGACGAAGACCACCTTTCGGAGAAGGCAGCCCCCTCGCGGGGAGGGACCCTTTGGTTTGATTTTCGTCTTTACGGTTCCGGCTACAGTCCCAATCTCCGTTGCTGCTATCCCGGCTGTGCGGCCTACTCAGACCCTAGTCCCAGCAATCATTGTTCCGACTACAGCAATTATAACCCCTCTAACAACCATAACTCCTCCAGCAACCATAACTCCTTCCCTAGCAACCATTACTCCTTCCCCAGCAACCATTACTCCTTCCGTTCCGCCCATAACCATTCCCCCCACTGGCGAAGTTCACCCTTCAGCCCCCTACATAGTTATCCATTCATCATCCGAGCTGGAGGAGGCCGTTTGGATGGCTGACGCCATGATTACTCCTCCCGAGGCTAGAGATGATCCTAGGGCCGAGGGTCAGACCTCAGCTGGCAGTAGGACTGGGTTTGCAGAAGCAACAGACTCGGCTCATGTAGGGACGAGTGGGAGGAAGTTCACGCCGGGGTACCATCTATCTTGCCTGACGCCTTGGGCTCCTAAACATGCCACAGAGGAGGGCATAACTCACTTTCTTAGCATGTCAGACAGCTCCTTCTTGAACGATATGACCTCTGAATTTTACGCGGTATTTCCATCAACTTTTCTTGCCTTTTTGCACTTGCTGCTTCCAAGTACTCATTTTTTTTATTTTTGTTCAGTCTGTCCCAAAGCTTCTTTCGGCTCGGGAGAGGGCGTGGGAATCGGAAAAGAGAGAGGCCGTGACGGAGGCCCTCAAGACCGAAGTGGGGTCTTGTGGGATGAAGCCACCTTTCTTCAACTTGAGCAGGGCGAGTTGCGTCGGCAACTTGAAGACGGGAAGGCTAAGGAGCATCGGCTACAGGGGGTTGTGTCTGACCTTGAAGCCAGAGAGCTACAATTATAGGAGATCACAGATACTTCAAAGCTCGGTGCGATGCTGCAATTGCCGAGCTGACCCGGACCAGGGCTCACGTAGACTCGCTAGCTAAGGAGAATGCTCGATTGTGTGAAGTCCTTGAGCGGGCTAAGGCTGAGGCGGCAGAAGACCAAAGCTGAGCTGTCTCTTAGGCGAGGAAAACTCAACGGACTAAGGACGAGGCTTCTCTGGCTGCGGCAGTGGCCGCAGCGATGGACGCCTTCAAAACTTCAAATGAATGGGACGTCGAAGCCATCAAGTTTTACAACTGCGGCTTCAATGATTGCATCGAGGCAGTCCAGGATCTGTATCCGGATCTTAACCTCAAACATTTGTTGTCCGAAGACGCCGAAGAGGTGCCTGCTGAAGACGTCCACCTGATCGGATCCCCGACACTCAAGCTCCTCCTCCCCCAACCGCGTAGATTGGGCCATTTGCCTTTTCTTCTCTTTTCTTTTAGAACTTGTTGAAACTTTTCTTTTTGGTTACTTTTTGACCTTCTAATGAAGGTTCATGAATGATGATTTTTAATCATCTGGAGAGGACACATGAATGACGATTTTTCTTGTGTTATTCCATAATTAATTTTTAGATGTTGGTTGTTGATTGCCGAACCGATTCGTTGACAGGTCGATTTACTTTAGGGAGGGGCCGAGCCGACCCTTTGACGAATCAACCCCTTCCAATGTCGTCTTGTAGAGTTTTTGAAACCCTTATGGCCTGTTCGTTGAGTCCGGACCCATAGGGGGTCGGCTCGTCCCACAATTGGCAAGGAGCTTCCGCTTCGTCTATTGTTCGGTGAGCCAACTCCTGTGTTGGAGGGGTCGGGTCACCTTTTTAGCTTTTCCCCTGACTTAGAGGGGATGTCATGTAGAATTTTTGTGGGATAATGTACTAACCCCTTCTTTAAGGGATTAGTTCATTGAGTCCGCCCCTGCATATGAGAGGCAACTTTTCCTTAGTAGTCAATTCGTTTATATAGATATATAGATAAGAAGAGGTGGACTTTATTAAGAGCCTTAAAGGCTTGTCGCTCGGAGGCTTACATTTATTGGGAGCCTTAAAGGCCTGTCGCTCGGAGACGTATATTTGTTGAGGGCCTTAAAGGCTCAACGTCATGGATAGTAAATTTTCAGATGTTCGGCATTCTAGGGGTGGGGAAGCTGACGACCCTCGAGGTCTTCTAAGTGGTAGAAGCCCGGTTTGGTCGACCGGATGACCCGGTAAGGCCCTTCCCAGTTAGGCCCGAGTGTTCCAGCCCCCGGCTCAGCGGTGTTCTGGAATACCCGATAAAGGACCAAATCCTTGGGTCGGAATCGCCTGGTCTTGACTTTTGAATTGTAGAACCATACAACTTGTTGCTGCTGAGCTGTGACTCGGAGTCTTGAGATATTTTTGATTTCTTCAAGCAGATCCAAGTTGGCTGCAATCTGTTTGGAGTTCTGGTTTTCTTGGTAATTCTTAACTCGAGCCGCAGGGAGACCGATTTCAATTGGAACCATCGCCTCAGAGCCGTAAGAGAGTGAGAATGGAGTTTCTCCAGTTGAGGACTGAGTTGTGGTCCTGTAGGCCCAGAGAACGAATAGGAGTTCCTCGGCCCAGCTGTCTTTCGCTTTCTCCAGCTTTGTCTTGAGATGATGCTTGATAACTTTATTGACTGCCTCCACCTGTCCGTTGGACTAGGGGTGTTGAGGAGAAGAATACGCATTTGTGATTCTATGTCCTTGACACATGCTCCGAAATTTGTCATTATCGAACTACTGGCCATTGTCTGACACAATGGTGTGTGAAATCCCGAACCGGCAGATGATGTTTTCCAGACGAAGTCGATCACCTTTTGTTCTGTGATTTTGGCAACGGGCTCGGCCTCGGTCCACTTGGTGAAGTAGTCTACTGCTGTCACGCCCCGAACTCGGAAACCGGGCTCACAAAATTCCCGATCACCGAATCCGGTGCCGACAGCCTCCGTAAAACCCCATTCTCGGCTCCCAGCGCCCATACGCCAGGTTCCAATCCTGGGATGCTACAAGGAGGATTTATAGTAATCAATTTAATTCATAATGAGCATAACCACAAGCATAACCCACGAACAATAACCACAAGAACACCATCACAAAATCCACTATGAACAAAAACTTTAAGTACAAGGCGTAAGAAAGGGAAATACAAAATAGTGCTAATAACAAAAACTCTAGAAGCTCGGCTGCACACTCCAACTACGGCGAGACTACGGCTGCGTCCTGGCGTCACCCGCACGCATCAATCGTGCATAAGCTTATAGAAAGCTTAGAGGGTGGTGTAAGTGTGTGCGCAATATGAGCGTGCTCAGAATGCAGGGTCAGAGTAATGCGGGATCGTGCCAATGAGTACATGAATGCGGTCAACCGTACTCAAGGCTATGCGGACAAGATATGAGTGCAATCGGCCATACCAAGACCATGCGATGCAAGATGCGGCTCAAGCATGCCAATCCTATACGCTATCGTACTGATAATCACCGGGTCTAAGACACTCTATGCCAGTTGCGCCGTCCCTATCCGGACGCACAACCGGAAGAGCGAAAGAGACCTCACTATTCGCCGCCAATATCGGGCCCGGCTGTCGATAGCGGACCGATTCCTCAAGTTGGTCAAACTCAACCTAGAAATTGCCCCTCACTCAGGCAGGTAAGGTCACACCCCTTTCCAACCGACCACGACACAGTGGGAGACGCGGCCTCCTGGTATTCGGCCCTCATGCGCTCGTACATCCACTCGGTCTCGACGTTGGAGTCATCCTCTGGTACCATCGGGTTTAGGGATTTTCACCCAGGGACATCTATGGCGCCCATATGCTAGAACCAAATATTTCCGGTATCCAATCCAGCCACCCACGATGTGTCTGTGGAGGCTATGGCCCTGGTGTCGCTAGGGCATACAGTAACTACAATCACACAATGCAAGTGCATGAGTCACACTACCACTCATGCAACAAGCCTCCACGTAAACCATGCGCTCATGCAGGGCAACTCCGCCTATCAGGGAGCCCGTAACAGTTTGCCCGAAGGCATATGCTATGATCAGTCACCCCTCATCTCAAGCATGCATATGATGCGTATGATCATGAATCATGGGGCAGCACTATACTTATGGTATGATAATGGGGGTTGCTCAAAGTGAAGATGGGCCTAAACGGATTGCAGAGTACAAATATGGACCTATCGGTGGGCCTTAAGGAGTGTCACAATGCGGACATTTAACCAACATTGTACTTTACAATGTGGACGTCAAACCAACATTGCTTCCAAGGCACGGTCCGCCATAAATATCATTACACAAACCATGGGGAAGCACACATTGCAATGGACCTATATACACCTCATTGGGCCTCGACCCAAAGTCCTCAAACACATCAAATGGGCTGCCTCATATGGGCCTTTCATAAATCAAGTGGGCCGCATCAATGGGCCTTAAGTACATTGCAATGGGCCATGTCCCATGGGCCTTTGAAAACATCACATTGGGCCTTAACCCATGGGCTCCAAATACATCATAGTGGGCCTCAACCCACGGGCCCTAATACATTACAATGGGCCTTAACCCATGAGCCCCAAATACATCACCATGGGCCCCATAACATGGGCCTTACATTCACATCAAGGTGGGCCTCAATAAACGGCCATAAATATGGTAAGGTGGGCCTAATCACTTGGGCTTTGTTTATACCAAGGTGGGGTCCACCATATATATATATAATACAATATATATAATATATATATACACACATACACTCTCACACACACGCTCACACACATGTGCACGCTCACACACACACATGCACACACGTACACACTCACACATGCACGCACACACACCCATGAAGCACACCCACCGTCCCTGGACGGTGGGAAACAAATACATTACAAGTGGGCTCCACCGTCCGCCCGACGGTGGGATTAAAACACATATATAATCGTGGGTCCCATGTGGGGCCCACCATAGCGTTTATCTTCCATCCACTCCGTCCATAAGGTCACACGGACACGAAAGAAGGGGAAAAACAAATTTCACTTGATCCGAAACTTCGTGGACCCCGGATGGGTTTCAACAAGAGAGTTCAATTCTCATCGTTTCTTATGATGTGGGCCACCCGAGATCTAGATTGGCCCGATTTTTGGAGGGGGCCCATTTCGGGTCGGTGGCCCACAAGATGGGTGGTGTGGATACAAAATATACATCATGGTGGGGCCCACGGCCGGAGCCGTGGGACCCCGCCTGTTTTCCACGCCGACGCGGCGGCGCGGCCTCTCGTCATAGAGCAAGAAGATAGCGCCGCCTTATTATATATATATATTTTTTTTTTTGATGAAATCTCATTTTTCCGAGGTTTTTTGTGGGTAGGGCCCGCATCGGGTGGATCGGACCCAACCGTTGGATTCCATGGCCCGACACCGTCTAACAGAGTCCAATATGCGGCATATTTTGGGGTACAAGAACAATAGAGTGCATTTAAACGATAAAAATCGCTATTTCCTATGCTATGGCCCGCCGAACATCGGATTGGCTCCATTTTTCAGCAACGCCTAAAGTGGGCTAAGGAAAGGGATGGACGGCTTGATTGGATACACACATCAAAGTATGGCCTACATGAGCGGCTCGCCCAAATGCTTGTCAAATAGTCTAATATATATATATTTTTGTTTTTCTTTCATCGTCAGGCCATTACTGATCAAGTTTTTGAGGCATGCAATACATTTAACGTGGGCCTCAGTAGGTGGGCCACCATATGACTGGGTGGTGTGGAATATTTATAGATAAAGTGGGCCTCACCAACAATGACTTGGGTCCAATACTCGCTTTGTAGTGGGGTCCATCCAAGTGGGCCACATGACCACCCCACCACACACAAAGGTAAATAAATAAAAGAGAGGGAGAGAGAGAGATAGGGAGAGAGATGGGACACACATGATGGAGGGCTCCGCCACTATGAGCCCTCCCTTACAAGCAATCATACATCGAGTGGGTCCCCTTGCATGTGGGCCCACCAAATCAAGAATCAACGGTGGAGATCCCCTCTCCACCAAAATGAAAGGTCTAGATGACCCTTTACAAGCTAGAAAATAAACATTATGATGGGGTCCATGGAGAATGGCCCCATCACGGAATGATCATGAAGATCAAGGTGGGCCATCGGCCACATCTTAAGGTCCCGAGTGAGATCCATACCATTGATCGGTAGGCCTCACTTGGTCCTTCATCAAAACATGAAAAACTTATCCTATAAAGCACCCACCGGTTGATCTCTTCGGTCCGTTGGAACGCCACCCTCCTTGTGCTCCTCTTTGATGGTGGAGATGGGAAATGGATGGCTAGGATGATGGGTTTTGGAATGGGAATGGTGGGCCACACAAACTCCCTTTTCTCACTTGGAAGCCATGGACGTGTGGGCTATCTCTCTTGCTTGAAAATGGTGTGAGAAAAGAGGGAGAGAGAGAGAGAGTTGTAAGGAGAGAGGGATGGGAGATGTGAGGTGAGTGATGTGAGGTGATGGATGTGAGTGATGGGTGAGGTGATGGATTGGTGGACTTTTGGGTTTGCTTATCTTGTGGAAAAAGAAAGCATGGGTGCTTTGTACTTGACATTGAAGTGATTGATTGATTGATGGGATTGATTTGACATTGTGTAGAGATTCTCTCGGGATTGAGAAAGCGCGGCGTTTCTTCGAAATAAACGCCGGCTCACATCTTCTGGTCAGGGTATCGGATCGATGCATGAGTCATGGCGTTGTGCGGTCGCAATGATACAGGTCTCGGATTAAACCGACTCGAATCTAAAGGATTCGAATTACGATCGTGCGCAACGTCGATTATTAGTCGCGGATTGCCGGACTTCGACGAAAAGGATCGAGGATTCATCGGAACAGTACGAACTAGGATACGGGTCTTACAACTGCAACGATGACAAACTTGACTTACCCTTTTCCTGTAGGCAAAGGGTCGATGATATCGATTCCTTATTGAGCGAACGGCCAAGGGCCGCTCATAAGAGTCATTTCTTCGGCAGGTTGTCTCGGCACGGCCTCGAAGCGTTGACATTTGTTGCATTTTCGAATGTAGTCTTTAGAGTCCTCTCTGATAGTCGACTAGAAATATCTTTGTCGGAGTATCTTCAGGGCCAAGGCTCGGCAGGCAGAGTGGTTTTCACAGATTCCTTTATGAATCTCTTGAATGACATATTCTGCCTCATCGGGTCGGAGACACCTGAGGTAGGGCTAAGAATGCCCTTTCTTGTATAGGATACCGTGAAGGATGGTATATCGACCTGCTCGGACTCTCAGTCGCCTGGTTTCTAACCTATTCGAGGGAGTTTCATCGGACGTGAGGTAGTTGAAGATCAGGTCCATCCAGCTCAGATTAGCTTGCACTGGATTGACTTCCTTCTTCTCCGCCTTGTCGATACTCGGATGCTCTATGAATTTAATGGGGATGACTCGTGGGATCTTTCCTTCCTTGGCCGAGGTGAGCCTAGCTAGGGTATCGACCCATGAATTTTTCACTATCAAGATCTGATGGATAGTGCAACTCTAGAATCTTTCGATCAATTTCCTCGCCTTGTAGAGATAAGCGATCATCCTTATCTCCTTAGCGTCGTACTTAGTAGAAATGTGGTTTATCACCAGCTGAGAGTCGCATCGGACCTGAAGAAATTTAACACCCAGACTCGCCGCCAATCTGAGTCCGGCTAATAAAGCCTCGTATTTCACCTCGTTGTTTGAAGCCTTGAACTCGAGTCTGATCGCGTACTAGATGACAGTAGAATCCAGCGCGGTCAGGACGATTTCGGCCCCGGCCCCTTTGACATTGGACAACTTGTCCACATAGAGAACCCATCCCGGGTCTGATACCACCTTTTGGTCACCCTGGGGGACAGGTGAGTCATTTCGACTTCGGTACTGATCTCTTCTGCGCTCGAAGTGGTGAATTCGGCAAAGAAGTAGGCACAGCTTGGCCCTTTATTGCTCATCGGACGAAACTGGATGTCGAACTCACCAAGTTTGATGGCCCATTTGGTCATCTGTCCTAAAACCTAGGGCCTCTGAAGAACTTATCTGAGAGGGGAGTCGGTCAACACAACTACGGAATGAGCTTGGAAGTATGGACGTAACCTCTAAGCTGAAACAACGAGGCTGAGCGCTAACTTCTCCAGAGGCAGATATCTCATTTCTGCAGGTATCATTGCCTTGTGCTCATGTAATATATAGAGTGTTGCTTACCTCTGACCTCTCTGATCAGGGCCTAGCTAATAGCCAAGGTCAAGACCACGAGGTAGAGGAACAGGGGCTCACCTTATTCGGGTTTGGATAACAGGGGGGTGAGCCCAGATACTGCTTCAGTTACTGGAAGGTTTGTTCGCACTCTGATGTCCACTTTGCCTTCTTATGACCCTTCAGCTGTTAGAAGAAGGGGAGGCATTTATCTGTTGTTCTGGATATAAAACGTCTGAGCACCGCGACTCGTCCCTTGAGGCATTGTATTTCCTTGACGGTCTGAGGCGAACTCATGTCGAGGAGTGCTTTGATCTTGTCCAGGTTCGCCTCGATGCCTCTCTAACTGACTTGAAACCAAAGGAATTTTTCTGAGCTGACTCCAAAAGCGCACTTCGTGAGATTCAGCTTCATCTGATATTCTCGGAGGACGGTAAACGTTTCTTCGAGATCCGTCAGGTGATCGGTTGCCTTAATATTTTTTACCAACATATCATCGACATACATTTTCATTGTGCGTCCAATTTGTTTGGAGAACATTTGATTTACCAGTCTCTGATACGTGGCCCCAGCATTCTTCAGGCCAAATGGCATGACCTGGTAACAGTAAAGTCCCTTGTTCGTGACAAAGGTAGTCTTCTACCTATCCAGGGGATGCATTGTAATCTGGTTATATCCGGAGTATGCATCCAAAAAGGAAAGTAACTCGTGTCCTGCCGTGTTATCCACCAGCTGACCGATCCGAGGCAACGGAAAAATATCTTTCGGACAAGCTTTGTTTAGGTCTGAGTAATCTATATGGACCCGCCATTTCCCGTTGGCTTTATTCACCAGGACCACATTCGCGATCCAGTCAGGATAATGTACATCTTTTATGAATCTGGCGTTGAGCAGAACGGAGACCTCGTTGGCTATTGCTTCATATGGATTGACATGAACGACCTTCTCTTCTGCTTGACAGGTCTATGATCTGGATCCACATTCAGCCTGTGGACTATGATATCCGGAGAAATTTCGAGCATATCTTGGTGGGACCATGCGAAGACGTCCTTATGTTGTTAAAGAAATGTTAGTATTCCGAGTCGTTGCTCAGGGTTCAATAATGTCCCGAGTTGAACGATTCTGCTCGGATCGGTCTCATCGAGTGGCACTTTCTCCAGGTCTTCCATGAATAAAATTTTCGTGGGTCCTTTGGGTTCTACTGTGTTGATGGTTAGTGTCTGCTTAACTGACCATTTCTTTACTGTCATTGCATAACATCTCCGAGCTTCTTGCTGATCGCCCTGGAGGTAGCCTGTCCCGCCCTTGGCGAGGAATTTCATCATCAGGTGATAGGTGGAGACAATTATTCTCATTGCGTTGAGGGAAGGTCTTCCCAAAATGATATTATGTATCGATGGTACATTGACAACTAAAAAGTCTACCATGAGTGTGACTTAATGTTGTCCTTCTCCCATAGTCACTGAGAGGGAGATGGCTCCCTCGGAGATTACTCTTTTCACGGCAAAGCCGTGTAGGGGGTCTTCACAGGTCTGAGATAGGACCTCAGAATTCCCATTCTTTCTAAAACTTTGGAATAAATCACGTCAGTCGAGCTCCTAGTGTCAACCAAGATGCAGTATACCTTATGGTTTGCTATAGTCATGGTAATTACCAGGGCATCATCGTGCGGATGCTGAATTTTGCGCGCGTCTTCTTCCATGAAGGTCAGAGTACATGAGCTGATCCGAAGTTCCTTGCTGGGCCGCTTGGTTAATTGGTCGTAATGCTCCAGTTCAGACTTTCGGGAGTGAGCCTTCCGCACCATATTTAAATCTCCTCCACCGGATGAACCCTTGAAGATGGTTTGAATTTTGGCGGGCTCTTCCGTGGTGTTATTTGGCTACTCTCGCTCTCTTTCTCCCTTCCGAGCAATTTTTCCTTCCTTGGTGTATTGGCGCAGGGTCTCTTCCGAATAAGGGCCTCAATCTTATCTTTGAGATCTACACAGTAAGCCGTATTGTGGCTGTGATCTTGGTGAAAGCGGCAGTACTTGTGCTTGTCTCGGTGATCCGAGTCGGCCCTCATGTAAATAGGCCAATTCAGCAGCTTTTCTCCTCAGATATCTAATAGAATCTGCTCAGTAGACGTGTTAAGGGGGGTGTAGGATCGGAACTTTTCTTTCGGCCTTCTTCTCGGACGACGATCGCGAGGGGCGCGGTCATCAGTCCCCTTGTTGGACGGCTGGGCTTCCTCGTTCCTAGGCCTCTTTCCTTTAACATTTGGCTCTGTCACTTGGACACTTTTGCTGGCATTGGAGAATTCTTCTGTGTTGGTGTATTTCTGAGATCTGGCAACGAGTTCTGCTAACATTTTCGGCGTGTTCTTTCCAATGGAGAAAGTGAACTTCCCCTCCTTTAGGCCGCTGAATACAGCAACGAGCGTCATTTTATCGTTGTAATCTTCTATCAACAGTGCTTTCTCGTTGAAGCCAGCGATGTAGTCTTTCAACGACTCCTTCGGGTCTTGCTTGATGACAAACAGGCGAGTGTTGGGTTTTCGACTTCTCTTACCACTTATGAATTGGGTAAGGAATAGTCGACTCAACTCTGCGAAGGATCTGATGGTATTTGGTTCGAGCTGCCGGTACCAAATCCGTGCAGAATCCGTAAGCGTCATCGAAAGCCCTCGGCACATCATAGTATCCGTTGCCGTTTGGATCTGCATCCACGAGCAATAGGCTTCCGCATGCTTGGTTGGGTCTTCAGACCTGAGTATTGGATGACGGGAGGTATTCGAAAACTCTGGGGCATCACCTCGTTCATAATTTTCAAGGTGAAGGGAGGCTCGGTCTCTTCCATTATCGTCTGAACGGCAGAGGGAACCGATGTCGTCTATTGTTTCTTTTTCAGAGCTAAGAATTTGTCATTGAGCTCCACGAACCGTTCCTCCCACGGGTCCTTGTTTTTCGCTATGATCTCTTAGTTATTTTCTATTTCTGGAGTTCTCCTTCCCCTCCTCCGTTCTAGTCAATGATAGAGATTCGTCGGTGCCAAGGCTGAAGTGATCGAAACGTTGGTTAGAGCCCGAGTGGCAGTGTTCCGATCCGAGGCTCGGATTTGGGTTGGAATAGGATTTTGACCCAAAACCGTCATCTGAGGATGTTGAGACACCTCGGGCCTCATATTCCTCGGCGCGGAGTGAGCTTCCACGACCAAACTTACCGGCTCAGGAACAGGATTTTCTTGTGTTGGGCGTGGTTGCGACTCCTGTTGTTGTTTCATCCGGTTCACTTCGTCACATAGGGCTTGTATCTCGCTCTGCATGGCGCGATATTTACTCGCCTGATTATGAGAACGCTGAGAAGGCCCCGGGGCTGATTCCATGTGAAGTAGTGAGGAGGAGCGAGTTTGTTCGTTTGGCTCCGATTCCACAGCTGCCGCTTTCTTCTTTCCTCTAGTCATTATACTCAAGAATAGGAACCTGACCTTTTGTATCAGTTTTCCACAGACGGTGCCAAAAATGTTGATGTCAAAATCTAGATCACCCTCCACTCGGCAGGGCGAACCTCCAAGGAACCCTGATCTTTCACAGAGAGTGAGCAAAGGAGACCCTGGCTAAACCGGGGGACCCTCCAATGCCTAAGTCAGGTCAAGGGAATCTGGGTTTAAGTTGATAGTAGAGAGAGAGGGTGTGAGATCTTGCGTACCTGTAGCAATGAGGTCTTATTGCATTTATACCTGACTGTCGGATGGTCGAGGTCCATCAACCTCGGCACGATTCACTCAATCAGTGGGATTTTCGGATCGTGGGGATATTGTACGCAATTCGAGGATCGTGTAGGATATTATGTTCATCACGCATATCTGCGAGCGAAGTAACCGGCCACGTTCACTTATGGTAGTTTCTAAGCTTAGCTCATGGAGCGCTCACTTCGGGATCCGGCCTCGGCTCGATCCTTTTGGCAAATGAGGGCTCAGTCCTTTTGGCAAATGAGGCCTCAGTCAGAATGATTACAAGCCTTCGTCGAACTGTGACCGCGTTTACAGTCCGAGCCAAGCTGGTGGACTTAGCTTCTCGCCAGTCATGCGTTTCGAAAGACTTCTTTCGCGAGGTTCGAGGCGAAGCGTCGGGCCTGCTTTATTAAGTCGAGTTTCCTCCTGGTCATTCGTCTCAAGGCCGAGGCACCTCTGTGGCTCATTGGTGAATCCTTCAGTTGTGGGCGTCGCAGTGAGTAGTTATCTGTTTGATGGCGTCGGCCCTCAAAATTATAAGGGGCTCGGATCTTCCTACAACAGGGTCTAAAACAACATAGACAGAGTTGATCATCCATATATCAACGTAGCTTGCTTTGACGCTGGAAAGGCCGTGGGAAGACAAAAAAGCAAATGGAAGTGGAAGACACGGTGTAAAGAAAAGTAGAAAATTATAAAGAAAATGGTAGTGGAATGCTTGATATAAAGAAAAAAGAGGAAAAGAGGAAGATAAAAGAAAAGTTATTGGAAGACTCGATATAAAGAAAAAGATGAAAAGGAAAAACAAAGAGCAGGGGATAAAACATGACATGAAAAAAAAAAAAAGGAAAACGAAAGGATCTAAGACAAAGAAAACGCATTCTGTAGCCAGGAATTTGGCTTTGGCTAACTGCACTCATCTTATTAAAAAACTGCTACTGCGCCTGCGCATTTGGGGAAGCGGATTTCCTGGGGACCATGTCACCAGGGGGACCACCGTGGTGTATGTGTTAATCCATGCCGTCCATCCTTTTTTGCAGCTCATTTTAGTGCATGAAGGTAAAACTGAAGCATATTCAATGCTCAAGTGGACCACACCACTGGAAGCAGTATGTATGCGCTAATCCATGCCGTCCATCCTTTCTTACAGCTCATTTTAGTGTGTAAATGCAAAAATGAAGCATATTCAAAGCTTAAGTGGACCACACCACAGTATGCAGTGGAGAAACGATGTCCACTATTGAAACCTGCCTAAGTTCTACAGTGAGTTTTATTTGTCATTCAGCCTTTTCATAAGGACACAAAGACTTGGATTAAGGGAAAACACTAACATCAGCTTGATCCAAAACTTCTGTGGGCCCGATAACTTTTTCAATGGAAGGCATTCAATCCCCCACTGCTTTCTTTGGCATGGTCCATTCGATCCCTCTATATCTATCAATTTTTGAGATCATGCCCTAAAATAAGCTGGAAAACGATGAACGGCATAGATAAAACGTATACATCACAGTGAACTCCCATTAGTCCTTACACCAGGCATCTTTAGGGTGTTTGTTCACCATGCAATCCGCGTCAGAACGTATAACACTTCTTAAAAAATAATAATATGGGCATTTTAGTCATTTTACTAACTAAAAACCCTAGAAAGGTGGAGACTGTTTGGTAAAGTTAATAGCGGCGAGAAAATTTTCCTGAAAGTCCCGAAAAAGAATATCCAAATCATAGCTTAAGAGTCACGTGGAACACAAAATCCCACATCATAGCTTGATTTGGCGCCATTAAACCACGTACCAAAGCCACGTAGGTGGGCCAGTCGACTAAGACTGTCAACCAACAATTATAATCAAACCAGAGATAGGTCGCTTTCAATGGTACCTGTGGTATATGGATGGTTGGATGATTGAAAGCATACATCTTGTGGGAACTATTGTGATTAAGAGTACTGTCAACCAACGATTATATTCGGCAAGATATCAGTCGCTTTCAATGGTATCAGAGGGATGGATGGTTAGATGATTGAAAGCATACAACTTGTGGGAGCAACTGTAGATGAGCCATGGTACCTGTGACCTATCCTACTCTTATATGAAGCATGTTTGTATGGTAGCTGTGACCTATTCTACTCTTATGAAGCATGTTTGTATGAGTCTCTGGACCATCCAAATTGTGGGGGCATATGATGAAATGTATCTCGAAAATCACATGGATGATGTAATGCTAGCCATACAATCATGATTACCTAGTAAATGGTTAAACATAAAATAGTGAGGTTCAAATTGCATGGGTAAAGTTAGTGGATACTATCATCTACTAATTATATTACAGGTTTTAGGGGCCATGTTCTATTCACAATTGGGTCAGTGATTTGGATGTCTTAATAATCTTATGACTAGCCTATGTATGCAGTGGGGTCTTGACCTTAAAACCATCCTAAAAGCAGCCCCACACACCGTACCCATGTGGGCATGATCGAGCTGAGAGGGCTTGGGCGTGGTTCACTTTCTCTTTCTACTTCTTCACCTCTCTCTCTCTCTCTCTCTCTCTCTCATTTTGTTTTGGTAGGGACGTCCATGGGTACGTGGGAGGTTTGAATGTGCAAGGCTCTCACACCCCTACCCTTTCGGATAAGTATTTAAAAGGAGCTAGGGTTACAAGAGGATACACCTCATTTGGTGTTCCACCATGCTACTGAACATTTGTGCACATTACTATCAAGGATGTCCGGCTATTTACTTAAATCGTGCACCACAGCTGTACAAATTCTTTTACTACTACTAGTTACCATCCCTATGCAATTCACATGCTACTCAAGGTATAGATCATGTAAGATCTCAACTATTAGATGTCCATAAAATATTATTTATAACAAAATAGTAGTTAAAGATAAAAATTAAGAGTTGAAAAACTTCAATTAACCAGTTGAAAAACTTGGGTTAACTAATGGAAAACTTCAGACGTATCATCCAGCCTTTCAAACACTTGATGAAGCGTCTAAACCTTAATATAAACACCTATTTATATATTATGTTTATATTGTTAAAAGACCAAGTGAATCCTATGTTGGATCTTGTGTACTTCAAAGACCTGAATGATCTACCCTCCCGGCTAAGGTTAGAGGTCTTATATTTTTAGACAAAGTGGGCCTCGGATCTTTTCGAGAAAGAACTAGAGCCGAGCGGGACCGCGACTGATTTTCTTTCCTGGTTTTCTGTGCATGGCTGCGGGTTTCTTTTTCCTAGTTTGTATAGTTTCTCTTTTCCTGGTGCTTTATGATAGGCGTCCCCCAGGTTCTTTTTCTCCTGGGGGACCCCCGAATTTAATTGGCCCTTTTGATCTAATGAATACCTAATTTTTATTTTTATTTTTAAAGACTCGTAAGAATAGCCAAAGCATGATCAATTAAGACCATTTTATCTGCATATTCTCAGGTCGTGGGGATTTTAACAAAGTTACTGCAACCATTAGTTATTCAAGTCTAGGCATGATGTGTCTTATAGTCTTAATACTTGTAAGTGATCCATGCTAATGTAGGTGACCAAAAGCCCAATCTAAGAAACCATTAATGATATGCTTACACAACCACATGAGGTAGAGAATGAGGCGAAACAATGCCAAGTTGGCCCGATGGGCTAAGATTGTCCATCCTAACACTGATCTAATCCCCTCACATTAGATAATCATTAAATCACATCATAGGCATGCTTAGGAACTTGTATGGTCATGGGTAGGACAATGAAATTTATGAAGTATAACTCTCCCTTAGCTACCAAGCAATTCTTTCCAATTTGAGTGCCCAACAAGATCAATTAATATACTTTTCAAACCCACATAAACATGTTCTATAAAAATTAACCAAAAGATAAATGCATCATGCTAATAAATCAAGGTGTAATAACTTTGGTTTTTCAGAGCACAACCATAACACTTTGACCTAGAAAACTGTAAACCCCATAAAACCCTAACCAGATCCATACTAGCTCCTAAAGCTTACTAGAAACTCTCCTGGCCCAACTTAAACTGACCAAAGGCTTTACCAGAGTTGTCAACACACTAAAATAAGGCCAAAATCATCTCTATAGTCTAACAAAAATGAACTATTAGTCTAGTGGATTTCCGCTAGCCCACTTTGGATTGACGACACCCCATGGGTTTCCAATTCGATCTCACGTCAAAAACTAAGAATCAAGAGGTGGCCGGAATCCTATTTTTGCCACCTCTGAAAGTCAACTTAATCAATTTTTTATGTGAAAGTCAACTTAGTCTATTTTTTATGTGCAAGTGATCATGTGAGCCTGTTTGAACTGGTTGAGTCACCGAAACAAATTGATTACCCTTAGGGCCTGTTTGGACGGGTGGATTGGAAGGGATTGAATGGTATTAGGGTGGATGGCATGGATTTCAAGGCAATGATGGTGTTGTCAGTGGATTGTCTTAAGATCCATGGGATTGATTTATTGAGTCTGTTTGGCACGCCTGGTCAATCCCGAGATTAAACCTTCCCATCCCTTCCAATCCCTCGAACCAAACACGTCCCAGGCAAATTTGAACGGATTAGGGTGGATTGGATGGGATTTAAAGGTAACGATGGTGTTGTCAGTGGATTGTCTTAAGATCCATGGGATTACTATATATATCCCGGGATCAAATCACCCAGTCTGTTTGGCACGCCTAGCCAATCCTGGGATTTAACTTCCAATACCATCCAATCCGCCCGGTCAAACTGGCCCTTAAAGTTTCTCTAAATTACATAATTTATTACTCCAACAACTACTGAGGAAGTACCATGTGTCCTTAGGGATGCCAATAGTCAACCAAAGGTTGTCACATGTCATTCCCAAACTTCCATAATTACATCAATGTCATCTATAAATACCTCACACCCCTCATTTCACAACATCTTTTACTACCTATGGGAGGATCTCCAATTTTACCCAACCCATCCAAACAACGATCTTGATCCTACAAAGGAGGATTTAATATTTTGTTTTGCAATATTTTCCTTCTCATTCACCCCCTTCTTCTCTTTACAAAACTTTCGAGCGTATGCTCTGTGCCTTACTGAGCTTTTCGAATGATCTCCATAAAAAATCTAGGATTTTCTAAACTTTTGCCTTTTACTTTAATAATCAAAGTATTCTTATGATTGATGCAAGCAAGTCATCTCCAAGGGTCATAACCAAGTTGAGCTTTACTAATATTTTCTTTCCTCTTTTGTAATATCTACTATCTGCTTGAATCACTTCCCTAGTTAATTCATTATGCTCTCATATGTGGTGGTAGGGTTGAGCATTTAGTCCCTTAACAGTCTCTAAATCTTTTCCAAAATCGATTGGAAAATAAGAATATTTAGTGTGGGAAGATAAATGTATCTAACCCCCTTACTTCTCCATCACCGAGGCCCCTTACTTGAAATTCTAGTCCCAGACCAACCATGATAGTCATTGTAATTGGGGAGTCTTTCATTCCCTAACTAACAAATTTCATGGTGTCTAGTTGATGATGGATTATGAGTTTCATCAACTAGTGGCGATTTAAATTAAAAGCACCACATTCTTAAGTCAATTTCATTTCTCCTTTACAAATCAAGAAAACTGAAGCGCAAAGAGCAATAGAATGGGTGGTGGACGCACCATGCCTCGGAGAGCGTTCACAATAATTTTATTCAATAGGTGTCCCACGCTCCATCCATCCCTCCAAGTCAGATGCAACTTGTCTAAGTCAACTTTGATCTTATCAAGTCTAATCCATTTTGGTAATTGGCACCACAAGCTAGTCAGGTTGCATAATAGCATGGCAAAGTCGATTGAATCTCAACTTCATTCCTAATGAGTCAATCATAGACACCAAATCTTAAATCCATAAAACATCAATTGGATAGATCCACTTGATATTTCTTCTAATCGGCACCATAAGTTGAGAAAAAAATAGGTCGACTCACCATCTCGAAACATCTATTCAATAGATCTCATTTTGTATTTCTTATGATTGCAAAGTAATACTTTCATTCGATAATTCTAAATATGTGATCCATTGGTCATAAACAACATATGGTTGTATAATAATTTTTTAAAAAATAATTATTTAAAGGATTAGGACCATCCGGTCTAATCATAGCACCATAACTTATTTCTTATGATACTACCAGATGATGACTAGATGTCCCCTCCACATCATTCAAAAGTCTTAGGACAACACTAACTTTCCCATGGAATTAGGGACATCAACAAACCCAAACTTTTCTTCTTTTAAATTATTTAGGTTCCCAACCACCTATCCTCATAAAAAACTTGTGGAGACTCTCCCAAAAGAGGCATATTCTCATCGAAAACGTTTGGAGCCTTCGAACTTAAAGAGTAGGTGTCCATGACCAACTGTAATACCCTAGTCAGAGGAGAGTTGCTTCGTCGAGCTTTTCAATTCTTCGACACTAAAAGTTTGTTATATCTAATATTTAAAATATAATAATAATAATAAGAGATTTTTACAAAATAGTACCTTATTATTATGGTAATTACATTCGAGTACCTTTTTAAATTAAGTGTTTATTGTTGGGACTCGCGGAAGGACATAGAGAGGAATCAAACAAAGTAATCACAATCACATTTTCCCAAAGTCTCATTCAGATCAAACTTGAGATTTTCATTTTCTTATATTAGAGAGAAATTCTTAGATTTTACTTTTTCTTGATCATCAGCCAATTAATTTCTTTCGGCTTTTACAAAACCTAACTTTTTTATAATTTTTAAATTTTTAGTAAAAAATAAGTTATGGGCCTCTTCCAATTGAATATCTTCTTTATCTTCTTCTTGAGAGGAGGATGTTTCTTCTTCCTCTTTCGAAGTGTTATGGTCAGATTCTCCACCCAAGTCTTTAGCTATGATGGAGGCCATTAGAACTCTAAGGGATCCAAGGTCTTCATCCTTGTGGGAGTCATCACAATTTAAATTGAATTCTTCAATATCATCCCATATTGATACTATAGCATTGTCTTTTGATCTTACTTTACTAGTACATTCGGAGGTAACATGTTCATAACTTCCACAGTAGTGACATCGGATTTCTCTCGATTTCTTGAAAGATTTAACTATACGCTTAGGTTTAAGAGATTTTTCCTTCTTCTTCTTCTTCTTTTTTTTTTTTTACGTAATCGTCCCTCTATTCTTTTTAAAGAATTTTACGAAGTCTTTAGTGATTTTTATCACTTCTTCCTCATCTTCATTATCTTCATTACTATCCTCTTTAGATTCATTTTTTTTTTTTTAATGTTTGTATAAAGTCTTTAGGACAATGTATTTCTACTTAGAGGTTGTTTCTTTGATATGCAGTTTAAATATTTGCAAGCAACCTATAAGTTCTACTTTTATCCCATCTGTCTCTACACTTTTCTATTGAACTTAGCTTGGGAGTGAATCTATCTATGAGGGAGCTAAGTATTTTTATACATATTTGGTCCTTCTAAAGCTTTACTCCTAAACCCTATATGGAGTTACAATATTATTTAGTTTAGAATATAACTCTATAAAATTTTTAGACTCTTTCATCTTAATATTTTTGAATTATTTAATGATCAAAAGCTAAACTTTAGAGCACTTTACTATGCTAGTTCTCTTGTACGTGGTTTCTAAAATGTCTCACGGTTCCTATGCATTTCATATGTAGAAATGCGTTTAAAATTATTGGGGGAAAATGTACATCGTAAATTCCATTGAGGGCTTTAGCATCATAATCATATATGGATCTCTCATCAACACTCCAATTATATTTATCTTTGGGAGTGTAGATGGTTACACTATTTATCATGACTTGTTCTACAGGCATATGCTATCCTTGTTCAACAATAGCCCAAACTATAAGACTAACTAATCTAAAAATTAACCCCATCATATCCTTCCAATAATCATAATTAGGCTTATCAAAATAAGGTAGTCGTGAGACAACACTCCCCTCATGGGTAGAATCATTCTAAAGTTTCTACGGATCTTACTTTAGACGGTTAAGTCCTTGAAAAGTAATCCTCTTTGATACCAATTGAAATTGCATGAATTATCTAACATGATACCACGATACGAAGAAGCTTGCAGAGCTTATAATTATGGTTAAGTCATAATGGGGAGTGAATATGACTAATTTAAAATATTTACTAATTTTAATTCAATTAGATAATAAAAGCTAAATGGTCAAAGATCATAGACTACAAATGATTCAATTAATTGGCATGAGTTGTGTGTAATCTTCCATGTGGGGTGCACGAACCTCTTATAGATCATGATTCTATCTTGCTTTCCCTGTTTATGAATGCATCTTGAAGGAATATTAGGTTTACTGAAATCATATTTTCTTGTTACAATATTCATTTTCCAAAACTAAATTTGGCTTAATCATTTGGAGAGGTTGAGTTGACATTGAAAAATTGTATTTCTAGTTCTCTCAAAAGAAGAAGAAGAAGAAGAAGAAGAAAGGCCTTGAGGAGATTTTTTTTTTTTATCTTTTTTATCTTTTTTTAGGTTCTTCGTTTCTTGTTTTGGCATCGTGCTTTTTTAATAAAATAACATTTCTTTTATCATTAAAAAAATTAGAATGGGATAAGCTCACCATCCTCAATTGCTTGAATGCCCCTTATGCATTTTATGCTGACGGTTGACCATAACTGCGTGGCTACATACCATTTGTAGACCAGCATGCTAGATCATTTCTCTCTATTTTCACACTTCACAAAGTTCTTAATTTTCGGTCCTCTGTTGGTTGGCTTAGATTTACTTTTAAGACTTGTAGATTCTTGGAGATTGGGCATATGTCATGGGGGTTATCTTTCTACTTTATACTCAGGTACACCCATTCAATTGTGAGTAGTATTCCATGGGGAGCTAATTTATTTTAGTTTTTCTGTGCAGGATGTACTTTAGCAAAACAAATTGGATCAATGTTGTGAAGGTTGTGGTTTAAGGCTTCAAACTAAAAGTATAAAGAAAACAATGGGTTCTGTGCCTAAAGGCCAGTTACTGTGTAAACATTGTACTAAGGTTTGTATTTCATTCCTTATCTAGAGTACATCAAACAGAACTTTTGCATTCAATGCTTGGATTTTTATTGCTATTTTGAATTGTATTCTTGATAATGTCTATTGTTCATGATTTCATATTGCATTTTCATTGCAGTCATTGAAAGCAAAGCAATATTGTGGCATATGCAAGAAAATTTGGCATCATTATGATGGTGGTAGTTGGGTAAGACTTTATGATCTCTACACAAGGATTTTGATTATTTCCTTTTCACATAATAAAATAGAATTATTCATGACGTTGTTACTTGGTCTCGTTCACTGAAAATAGGTATGTTGTGATTCACGTAAAGTTTGGATTCATACGGAGTGTGATGAATTTGCACCAAAGTTTTCAAGGTTTGACCTTATGTAATGCTGATTTGGACCCATGTTCATAACAATGCACGATGTTTATAAATCACTTCCTCTCAATATTTATCTCTATGAAAATGTGAAAGACTATTTACTGACTGAGTTTTTCATACGTGAAAGGATTTGGTGGACAGATTACTTCTACCATGGTTATAAGGCAAAGTTCAATTTTGGAATATCATATACTGAAAAATGGCATCCACAAATTAGGTATCTCTATTGACTTTTTACTTGTTCATTGTTTTGTTTGAAACAATTCCTTCAATTATTTTCTAAGTAATGATGCTATTAACTTTAAAACATAGCTTATAAAAGCAAAGCACTATTTGTGATGCCGAACAAGATAGTCATGGTATGTTCTAGTGTGGAAGGAATATACTTTCTCAGTATCCATTCTTAAGCATTGAAGGTTTTATAGACTATTGGTTTGCATTGCTAAAAGGATTATTTATTTATGGTCAGGTATTAATGAAAATATTTAGAATAGGCACAAGAGACTAAACTGCGTAGACCAGGTTTCTCACCAACCGAGGCTAAAAGTCTAAATTTTTTCATTAATCCTTTTAGCAATGCAAGCCAATGATCCATAAAACCTTTTAGCAATACTTGACCACAAGTACTCACATATGGACCTTTTGTGGGCTCACTTGTGGCCCAACACTTGTGTGTGGATACGTGAGTATACTTGTGTTTGTGTGGCCAAGCACGGGTGACATGAACCACTTGGGCCCATTTGGGATTTTGAATGTGATTAAACCAACCTTTCTTCAAATTTAATTGTGTTGCAAAGCATGGGTGCCAGACGAACTATTTGGGCCCATTTGGTCTTAAACATTTGAATCTCATGGGCTACATGTGCTAAAGAAAAAAAGTCAAACAAACTTCTTATGAAATCATGGGGCACATGAACCTTTTGGGCCGGATCTTTGAACATTTTCATCCCATGGACCACGCGTGCCAAAGGAATAAAACTGATATTTCTTGAATTCATGGGGCAGGGCATGGGCCACATGAACCATTTGGTCCAATCTTGATCATTTGAACCCAATGGGCTATGCGTACTCGAGGTATAGTCGAACTGATTTCTCTTGAATTCATGTGGTCCAAGCATGGCCCACACGAACCATTTGGGTCAAATCTTGAACAATTGAACCCCATCTCCACACGTGCCCAAGAAAAAGTTGAACCCCCTTTTCTTGAGTTCATGTGGCCAACTATGTATGACATGAGCCATTTGGGCCCAACCTGGGGCTCATGGTTTGGTGGGCCGCTTGTGCCAATAACAGTTTTAACTCATTTTTCCTGAATCATGTCGCAAGCTATGGACCAAATGAGCCACTTGGGCCATAGAGATCCATTGGAAAAGTAGCCACATTTGGGGCCATTTGAAAAGCGTGGCCGCATATGGACCCATCTGGCCGCATCAAGCCCATCTAAATATTTGGGGGTTTGGGCCCTTGAAATGCAATTGAAAAGTGTGGCCATGTGGGGCCCATGTTCTACTTCAACTAAGGATTCAGCTCGGTGCTTTTGAATGATGTTGCCGAACATGGGCCATACTTGCCTTCTGAAGCTTGGTTAAGCCCAATCATAGTGTGGCCGAATGCGGGCCTCGCTACAAGAGGATTGAGGACTACTCCATCTACATTTTTCTTCATAAGGTGAGCGGGTCCCACATTCACGGACTACTCAGGCATTTGCTTGAAATGGAATAAATGGCACTTGAGCAGTCAGCCTATTTTTACCAAGTGCTGAATCGGACACTGTTTGGCTGCCTGTTCAAGATCTGATTGGGTCAATCCAGCATGAGGCTCTTGACCGCCTTGTTAGAATGCTAGAGGCGATACCCACACCTTCCAGCTGCCTTTCGGGTAATGGGGGACGGTTTTATTTCAGGACTGTTTCATTACCCTGTGAAGATGATTTGGCCCTTCCCAGTACTGTTGACACACGGGACCAATATCTTGGCATGGCTTCCCATTTCAAAATTCAAGGGCAGTTCCTGAAGTTGCGCAGGCTTAATTACAATTTTGCAATGGATTTCTTAAACAGACACTACAAGAAAAGGGAGCATTGCGGGCGCATTTTATTTTTTTTTACCGGCGGTTCGTGTGACTGCCGTACGTGTTGCCTTTTTTATCTCGGCTGGTGAATGGTTAAAACCCTCTCTCCCAGGACGAGTCTCTCTCTCTCTCCCCCTTTGATCACCAAAACTCTCTCTCTCAGGTTTGATCACGAGACTGCCTCTCTGCTATGTTTTGATCACCGGAACTCTCTCTCTCTCTCTCTCTCTCTCTCTCTCTCTCCACCTAAGTTTTCATCACAAGCTCTCTGCTCCTGACGAATAATCCATGCACTCTTGCAAACAATCCTTCGGTTTCCTTCCCGCTTCTTCTAACCCTAGCTGTGGAGGGGCTTTCGCTTCTGGCAGCCATGGATTGTAATTCATTGATAATATGCTCAGATCCGGGGTACTTCCTCTCCATCCTTTCATCCTCCTCTTGATAATCCTCGATTTCTCAGATTGAAATTTGAGCCTCTTATCTTGGATTTCAAGGATTCTTCATTTATCCTTTCTCATTTTCTCTCCCCAAAAACGATTCTCATTTATCCTTTCTCATTTTCTCTCCCCAAAAAACGCAAATGTCATTTATCTTCTCTCTCTCTCTCTCTCTCTCTCTCTCTCTCTCTCTCTCTCTCTCTCTCTCTTTGGGGCCATCTCATCTTTTCAGTTTGTGGCTTACAAGTGGACAATTAGTAGAGTTGCTATGATGTCTGCAATTTCACACTCAGTTGAAAAAATTGCTGAATATAAGTGGATAGATACCGATAGTCTGTATAACTGAATCATGGGACCCACTTGTACAAGCTAACAACCTGACGTAGAGGGGCATCCTGGCCAAAATCCTTGGGTTGGGGATCTTGTAATTTCAAGAAAGAAAATGGTAAAAAGTTTAAAAGTTTTGATGTCCCTGTTATAGTTCACTTGTGCAGGATTCTGTGCATGGGCGAAATGGGATTTGAGGCTTTTGAATTGTGATGCATACCGGATGTTCGATGAAATGCCAAAGGGAGACATGCATAGCAAATGTTTGATATGATAACCAACAGAAACTTAGTTTTCTTTGTTGTTGTTTTGTGTTCCATGTGATTCCAACTCCATACCAAAGAAAGAACAATTGGCATGTTCTTCTTTTTTGGTAGTATTGGACATTTTAACTGTGACCTTGCTTTGCATTCTCTAATTCTTTTATTTATTGTTTAGTGTAGGGATAGGTGTGCTCAATATGGCAAAGTAGGCAGTTTCAAGAATGATGGGAAAAACTAATGCAAGCTGATGCAGGGGGTTCTAGCATAGGACAAGAATTGGAAGGTAGGAATGTAGCTTCTCAAACAAGCTGTCAATAAAAGTTCTCGGTGCTATTATGATGCTGATAAATCTTGAAAAGTTAAAATTACAAGATGGGTTATCCTCCTGTTGGTTATATTAAGCTAAATGTTGATTGTGCTTTAGGCAATAATGTGAAGTTGGTAGGAAGGAAAGGATTGGAAAGAGATGGAGAATCTCTTATAGCCTGTTTGAAGGCAAGTAGAGTGAACCTCAATGTAGAAGGTACAAATAAAGCCAGTATTCTCCTAACCGGCTGACTGGTAGACATCTAATTGGCAGTGAAAGCTAATATTAGTAAATGGTCCAAATTCAACAAACAGACCTCCATTTATCCAGCATCAGCATTGTCTAATCAATATGATTTTGGGTATCTGAACAATATACAATGGGTCCTACCATTTGGGTGGTTTGTGTTTATGTTACATGTCGTGTGTATAGGAAGGTGCCCTGTGCCATAGTTGTCCTATAATGCCTAGCATCTTACCATTAGCCTTCTTCAGAACACATAGCATGTTTAACCTGGGAAGAATATTTGAAATATCTAGGACTAAGGATTGTCTTTATCTTTGTCTTGCAGCATCAATGCATGACCAAGAAGTTTTTAGTTTCTTCCCAAATGGACGACCATGTAATGGCTTTCTTTTCATAGTTGTCATGACTCCAATGTTTTGGCTGCTCAATACTGATGCTCTTGATGCACACTTAATGTAGGTGACCCGAAGTGTGGACATGGATCCTGACCATTTAAGTCCACAAGAACAGGATACCATTAGTGCCAGGACGGAAGAAAATGGCCTCTAATTTCAGCTCTACTCCATTTGATCCAACACGGGGAAATATTATGTGGGCTGCATTTCAAAAATGAATGTGTTCACATTCATAACTTATTTAAGATGGTGTTTGGATCCCGTCCATGCGTGCCATATTGGTACGTGTCACAGCTTAGCTCTTTTTATTATATGGTCTTGCAGTCCACTTTCACCAAAGTTGTACAATGCCTGTGCAGTGATCTGTCTGTTCGCAAAACACAATACATGGACGTCAAATGGACATTGCCCTGTCTGTGTGTAAAACACAATTCATCAATGTCCATGTCCTGGATTTGAATCCAAGACGACATTCTTATCATCCTTAAGTGAGTTGTCTTGGCAATAGTCAACCCTAAAGTAGGAATTAGAATCGTCAACTAATAGGCCAATTTTTTTTTGTTCTTCTTCTTTTTCTGTAAACTAACATTCCATTCTGTTACAGGCAGTTGAACTGAAGGTAGAGATGCTGGGCTTCCACAGCGAAAAAAGACTAAGGAAATGACTGTCTAGGCTCAGAGGCATACAGATTTCAACATGTATGCTATTGCAAGAGTTGAGTGTTGTAACTCCATTGGCCATGCTTAGGGTTTTGATCATCCAAGCAGTATCATCTTTTGTACAAGTGGGATGCATTGTTCACTCTGATTTTTGTCATTTTATGATTTTAACTATGTTATACTTTAAACCAGTTTTGCATGAAAAATTCTGTATTAACATGAAAAGCTCTTCAGGTGATCTCTTTCCAGTAAATTCTATGCAATAGGGTGTGTAAACCACTGCAAGGTTAATTGAATCGTAACTGTTTAGGGTGTGTAAACCACCCTTGAACCCTTGAAATGATAGCTATGTGCTTCACTTGAGCTTGCCCAGCAAAGTAGATCCCCTGGTGAATCTCATGAAGGTTGAAAAGGTTCCTGATTCAACATAAGACATGATTGGTGGTCTTGACCAGCAAATCAAAGAGATAAAAGAGGTTAGTAGGATTTGAAAAGCCTTCTTTATTTACTTATTGTTGTAGAAAAGCATAGGGTGCATTAGGAGGTTTACCTGTTGAAACTGATGCTTTCTGATCAAAATGGGAGTGCATTCAAGTTTTACTTGGGGCAGAAAAGCACCTTTTTTTCAGATTCAAATTCACATTACTGGGGTAATTGGAAAAACAAACAGGCCCTTAGTTTATTTTTGCAGTTGGAGAGCATATCCCTGTGATATATAACTGCTTTTCTTCTTTGATTTGGTAATTCTTCACAAAGCACTGAGTTCAAGATCCACGTCTTTTAGGTAATTAATTTGTATTGATGGATCCAGTTAAGCATCTCACTGTTTTCATGTTATTGAGCTTCCAATCAAGACCTTGAATTGTTTGAGAGTCTTGGAATAGCTCAGCCAAAGGTATTTCTGACTGTGCCGCCGTACGATGCCTTTACTCTTTCATGTGTCTTCCTCTTCACCAGTCAAAGGTATCCGAAATTATCATTATCTCCGGAATTCACCAAGGTATGATGACTTTTCTTATTTCAGTTGCTTGCAAGTCACGTCTATCTTACTTGTCTTGAATCTAGGCTTGAAGTGTATACTCAGTATGTATTGTAATGGATCTTCTGCTCTGCTCCTTCGACGCTTCTACTGCTGCAGCAGCAGCACCAATGGAGCTTCTGCTCTCGACCCAACAAGGAAGAAGAAGCAACTCGTTTTCATAGGCTCTCCTCAGGCATTTCATTCAACTCCTCTCTCTCGCCCCTTCATCAATTTATACACCATTTCTCTATATATATCCTTCCATTTTTATTTTATTTTTGCAGGTCTCAACATTAGTTCTAGACATTCTAATGAATGCTTCTACAGAGCCCAATTCCATGTTTCAGGTATTTGGGGGTGTGTTGTTGTTGTTGGGTTTCCTCATTTTCTTATGCTAGAATTGAAAAGTAGGCAAACTGAAAAATTCTCCTGGATAGGACCATCCTAAGCTTTCAATAATTTGGCTGCAAAGTGACAGTTTAGAAGTGAAATGTGGCAATGGTCCACATTCGGCTTTCTTTCTGGGAGGGTTGGGAAGCGTGGTCCATCCACAGCAGGTCACATACCCAAGAATATATGCAACATGCTTGAGTCTTCAAGTTAAGCTTCCTTTATTTCGGGTATCGTCAGATTTCAAGTTAAGCTTTGCTAATCACTTACTGTGCTCTGTCGACCTCTTTGCTGGTAGATCAATGTACTTTCTGTGCTCTGTCTACCTCTTTGCTCTAATAGAGGTTCTCTCTTTTTAGTTCGTTCATACTGAACATAGAAAAGCGGTTGATGATCCAAGTCAACACTAAATGAAACTGTCGCAATGAGAAAGTTGGTGTTTAAGCCTTTGAGGCATCAGGCACGTGAAGCAGCGGGAGCCAAATGTAGCTGGTTCATTTTTTTTTATTTTTTTATTTGAAAGATAAATTGAGCTGGTTCATTGTTTTTCCGAAAGAGTTCATGAGTGCCTGAAGCTCATACACCTTCATATTACACAGATTTTCCAATGGTCAGAATTTTGTCGGCTGTAGCTGTCCAAGCAACATCTTCAATTTCAGGAGGTATGAAATTTATGAATGTTCAAGTTTGTTTGTTGCAACTTTCTAAGAAAAAGTAACATTTTACACCCTTCTCTGATGTCACTCAAAGAATCTATATCAGTGCTACACATGAGATGGATGGTTGACCATTATAAAAAATGGTGTAAAACTCACACAGGAGTCTTCCCTAATGTTGTAGGTCTTGATGAAATCTGACTGAGTTGACTCAGTCAGCTTGAATCTAAGCATTCTTTTAACTTTTAAGCTAAAGGAAATAAAGAGGTCTGAGAATTTCACCTACAACCAATTGTAGTTGTAGCTGATTTCCATTTTCTATTGTGGCCCACTTGGGTTTTGTATCTTCTTCATTTTTGGGTTATCACTATGCTGGTAGATGGAATGGATTTCACATGGACATTGTGGTGGGCCCCACATACAATTTGGGAATGATTTCCATACTCCACAACCTTCTTGTCTTCCCATCTAAAATCATTTCATTGATAATCTCACTCACAGACAAACAAAGGAAATGGTTTTAAAAGATTTCATCTGATTGAAAATCCTAACTTATATTCATTGGAAGCAGGGAGATTTGAAATCCTAACTTTTGCATTTGAAATGACTATTTTGAGAAGAGCATGAGATCTCCAATTGCTATCCATGTGAATTTCAATTTCCATAATCCAAACAGGTCTAAAAAAGTTGGGATTCAAGGATGAGGGAATGAATGGGGAATCCAATGAGGAAGAACTACCCAAAGATAGGAAGTGCCGTATGACGCTAACCGTGTGTGATTTTAAAGGGGTCTCTGAGGATATCCATTCCAACTCCAACCCAACTTTCTGATTGCATGCATATTTCCTTCTGGTTTCATGTATTACCATCAGAATCCATTTTTGTTGTCCATGTTTACAATCAACATCTTTCTATTACTATAGGAATGGTTGTATGTGATACTTTTCTTCCTTCCAAAGGAGAAGATAGAAAGGAATCCAATGAGGAAGAACACCCATAGATAGGAAGTGCCATATGACACTCCCAAGTGTTTTTGTTTTTAAAATGAAATTTATGGATGTTCAAGTTTGTTTGTTGCAACTTTCTAAGAAAAAGTGACATTTTACACCCTTCTCTGATGTCACTCAAAGAATCTTCCTTGAAAGATTTGAAGGTCAAGCAGTTGCTGCTGTAGTTATAACAGAAGCCATTATGTTGGATCTTGTGGTTTCCTTGTAGGGATTGTCACATGTCAGTTGTTGGTTCTACAAAAGATTTTGTTGGATCTCTGTTTCTTGGAAGATCTGGTTTATGCTTGGTGGTATCACGGTATGTGAGCTTCTCAATTGTTGTGTTTAGTGTCTTAGATGTACTCTCTCTGTGATGATGTGTTGTCACCATGTGTGCAGGCTTTGTGGGGGCCTTTTCTGTTGCTAGTCAATGAGTAGCTCTTGGTGTTTGTCTGATGCTTGCTACAGGTTCTGGGATGCTGGTAGTAGGTCCCTGCCTTACAGAAGAGAGGTTGACTGTTTGAATTCCATCCTGCTCAACAATTTTCATTGTATGTTCCTAAAACAGAAAAACATGTAATCCAGTAAACTAGTCTCTCAAGCTAACAGTTTCTGTATGTTTGGATATAGCAATCTTCCTTGGTTATGGTTTCTCAAAGGCATGTCCTGTGGCAATATTGAAGAATGCAGCTCAAGTGACAAGATATTCTGACCAAAACCAGCAGCAATCTTCTAAGATACAGCAAGACATGTAAAAGCCTAAGAAGCAACCGCAACCTTGTTATTTCCTTCTACAAAGCCCAGCTTCAGGCAAGATAAATGGGTGATGTCTGAATGCAAATATTGGGTCTGAGCTCCAAGTCAACGGATGAAAATGGAGAGTTACTATGTGGAAGGACCTCCATTGTGAGGGTTGATCAGACAGCTTGGCTTGAGTTGGGAGCACCCGCAGCACATTGCTAGGGAAGTGGAAATTGGTCTGTGCAGATGTTGTATAGTATTTTTAAGTGAAATGTCGATTCGAATGCATTGGATCTGGTCCCAATAACGTTTCTACCATTGCTTTGTGGTCACGCAGAAGCTACAAGTGCTGCTTCCTGCAAACGTTTCAAAAAAAAAAAAAAAAAAACAGTGCTCCGTACACCGGTGCTACATCACCTGATGTGCACGAGACCCTCAGCTTGGTCAGAAATATGCTAACCCGACATTTCTAAAAATAGGAGGGATTTCCCTCCTTTTCCTCGTTTGAAAGAGCTGACGGACAGGGTCCGTTTTCGACCCACCATGGCCCACAAATGGGGACCCACCTTGATGATCCAAACCATCCATCGTGTCCTGGGATTGGGCCCCACCAAAACTCAACTTGACTCGCACGTTGAAATGCACCCACGTGCGCACAACCATTGCCGTAAACCGGCCCTTCAAAACCATGTTTCCTGAAATGGAAACTGCCAGCTGGCATGATCCGCGTGAGCCCTCCTCCCTCAATCCTAGCCATCCATGTGGCCTAATCCTATCCCTACAAAGCTAGGGTTTCATGCAAAGAAGAGGGAGAGACCTTAGAGCCGCACCCCTCCCTGTTTTCCTGAAAATCGGCCAAGAGCTTCCCCTCTCGAACCCACCACCCGGATACCCATATAGCTCCATTTTTCTCGTTCTTCAAGCTTCCTAGGGTAGATCATGATCCTCCAGAGATGCCGTTTTGGAGAGATATCCATCGAATACAGATCTGCCATTAACGGCAGACCATCTTCCTCGGTAAGGAGCTTCTCCGAGTTGCCTCAACTCTGGTGATATCAGGTCAAACCGTAGGCTCTGTTAGGCCTCTGTTACAGCAGAAAATAAGAGAAAGAAGAAGTGGGAAGGAAGAAAGAAAATGGAAGGAGGAAGGGAAATGAAGAGTGGGTGCGGGTGTTGCATCACTTCACCACGACCCGACTCGATCAATCTTGAGTCCAGCCGGGCCGGACGTCCGTTTCTGGATGCTGCAGTTGGAAGAAAAGGGAGTGGCAAGAAAGAGAGAGAGAGAGACTCAAAGTGAGAGAAGAGAGGAGGGAGGGAGAGAAAGCAGAAGAGAATGAGGGAGAAGAAAATCTGGGTGAGTACAGTCGTTGCACTCATCATCGAGTCAAGCACGACCTAGGTGTTGGTCGAGTCCAGAATTGTTGTTGGGCATTCCAAGAAGAAAAACATAAAGAGAAAATGAGAAGAGAAGGAAGAAAGAATCGAGAGAGAGAGAGAGAGAGAGAGAGAGAGAGAGAGAGAGAGAGAGAGAGAGAGAGAGAATGCGGGTGGTGTGGTGCACTCTGCACTGGCAATCGGCTCAAACTGAACCGAGTTGGGCTGCTGTCCGGCATGAGTTTGGTCTGAGTCTAGACTCAGTTGAGTGCAGGCCTAGGTGTTTTCCAGCAGGGAGAAGAGAAAGGGAGAAGGAAATAAAAGAGAGAAGAAAAAGAGGGAAGAAAGTCGGGCGGTTTCATCCTCCGAGTTAACTCAACTCACTGTCAAGTCTGTCCCAACTTGTGATGAGTCGGGAGTCCATTGCTGGACTTCCCGCAGAAGAATGAAGGAGAAAGGATGGAGAAAAGGAGAAAAAGAAAGAGAGAAGAAGAGGTGTTGCAAGTTATATTGAGCCGAGTCAACTCGACTCGAACCGAGTCGACTAAGGTGAGCCCACATTTTCTTTCCAAATTGAAAGCATTTCAATTATCATTGTGATTATTAGCATCATTTTTAAGATTAATAAATCTAGATAAAATTAACCCTTGGTAAATCATCCATACTAATATTGGTTAATAAATATAAAATTTGTCGTTATTAAAATATTAGTATTTTATTTTATCATTCTTAAAAGATTAATATTGACGTCAGATCATACGACATATTTTCACCTTAACGATTGTTAGTGTCACATTAGCTAATACTGGTACATTGTTAGTAGTAATAATTGTTTTGGAATTGTTAGCACTATTATTCATCGTGGGTTGATGCTAGGTAGACTAATATAATAATAGCCATCATGATGTTGTTGTGCTAATATTAGTTATTGTAAATTGTCATTATTGATATTAGTGTAATATCCATCACTTAGAAATATTATCAGTAATAATAGATCACACCTATTTTATTTCCATCATAATACTTAGTATTACCATGGTCACTAGTATTAGTTGTATCATTAATGTTAAACTACAACTAACCATATTATTACATCGAGTAAGCTACACATGTATTACAGTTCAACTCATAGGACTAAACCCTAAGATGGAGCCCTAACTCTATACCAAAACCATAAAAGTAATCCACACCCTAGGTAGTGTGTAGAGCTTGGATCTAATTGTACAAGTTTTTGATTTATAATAGGGATTGATTCTAAGGAAACACACATTCTCTAGCAATACTGGTAGGCGGTTCAAACTATAAGGTGATGATTCTTTCCCTTGAGCTTTCCATCTTCTCATTAGCTTAAGATATAGTTTTTATTTAGATTCATAATTGATATCGCCCTTTATAATCACATGTGTTAGCTGGTGGAAATTGAATTGATATATTACATGCTTTATGATCATCTTGTATAATTGTTTATGCTTATGGATTTCTTTTGTGGATTGCTTATGGAATTTAAACTGGTACATTAGTGGAAAACCCCCACCTATAAATGTACACCCATAGTTGGGATGTAACTCGATCGACAGGTTTCCATTAAACATCCTAAGATGGTAGTCTCATGGGCCGGGGATGGTGGTCATGGGACACTATGTCCGAGCCGTCGGCCTGCGTTGGGCCATGTGCTCCCCGTAGTAACCGTGAGCTTATTTAAATTGGATGGTTGTAAATGGACTAATAATGACTTGGCTAATCATGCATACATAGCACAGACCAACATCTATTACTATCATACGTGATGTAAGTATCGTTCCGTCTGGATGATGTGTCCCGGGTTCGATGGTTGCATGGGTGGCGGCCCACTGTCCGCATGGATGAGCATCCCAGGGGCATGAAGGTATTCCATACATCCATGCACCTAATAAGACTGCATCCACTGTATTTTGGTTGTCTGGATGTTTTATACTATTTCTTACCTAATGCAGCAGTGTGTAATCTTGAGGGGAGTTCACATTGAGTTGGCCACTCATCCATCAAATATACAACCGTACAGGTACTACAGGTGGCTTAAGTGATATGCATGTTCAGACTTGATGAGGAGTAGAGTAAGATCGCCAGGGATGCATGACTGTATTTACTTGGAAGAGCTGCATGATCTTGCGGCTTATATTTATATGCTTTCTGTTATTCTTCATGTATTGAATCATGTAAATTTTGTACTTGTTTAAATTCTGAGACATTGGTTTGTATAAGTTATTATGGGCAACCACTTGTATATTCTAAGTGAAATTTAAAATTTCCCTTTATGCTTACTTGTCCATTCTACGCTCATCTGCATACTCTGATGAAAGAAATATATATATATATATATATATATATATATATATATATATATATATATATCCAGACTTTGGTTATTTATAAGTTAACACTCGAGTTTTTGGGAAACGGGTCTTACACTCGGGTCCTGAAAACACGGGGCGTTACAAGTTATGAGTACTTCAAAAGCTAAGGTCCTGTTTGGTGGCACTTAGAATTGAGTTGATCTAACAGAAACGTTTGGATTTTTAATGCATAATGAGTTCATGCTCACAGAAATTATGTGTCAGAGATTAAGATCTCTAATACATAATTATTGCTAAGTAAAATGAGATGAACTCATTTTTAGGCATTTATCAAACAGGGTCTAAGCTTGTCCAACATAGCCCATCCATGCCAAGCACAACTAAATGATGGCCTGGAACTGGTTCCAATAACAACAAGTACAAAGCAGCGTAGTCTCCAACATGGTTAATGTTTATCTTCGCACTACAGGAAAATGCCCTTTTATGGGCTTTTCTTAGCATCTACCCCACTATCTGCATTATAAAACTTTTTGAATAGGAAGATTTTGTTTCATTTAAACAACAGGAATAAAAGATTCAAACACTGGGTTAGTTACACCCAGCTAGTGGAATCTTGTTTCCGATAAAGAAATGATGCAAGAGGAGCAGCCTCTTCAGGTAATCTTTAAGAGGGCTGCCTTTTGTTGTGATTATGACTACATGGTATGTTGTTTGACCTTACATATGTGTTTATTTATGTTTTGAGTAGGTTGCAAGATGCGCAAAAATAATAAACCAAAATTATGAGGAAGCAAAGTATGTAATAAATGTTAAGCAAATTGCCAAGGTATATTTTCTATGCGATGTTTTGTTATATCAGGTTGGTATAACTTAAGAATCTTGGCACATTTTGATGGACCTAATTCTTTCTGTACCAGCAGTTTGTTGTTGGTTTGGGCGATAAAGTTTCACCAACAGATATTGAAGAAGGCATGCATGTCAGGTAAGTTCAATTTTCCACTCTATAGTTTCCTTTATTTATTTCTTTGACTTTCTTTCCTTTTTTTCTCTCTTTTTTTTTTTTTTTTTTTGGAAATGGCTTTCCAATGTTTGGTTCATCTTGGATTTAATTAGGATGTTTCATTCATGATAAGACATGCAATTGTAATTGACATGACTATTACTCTTTTACCCTGGCTTTGGGACCAGCCATGGTAGAGGCACACATTGACATCACTCATAGCACAAGCCACCACTTCTTTTGAAAGATAGCAAGAAACTTTCATTGAAAGGTGCTGAGGTGGTGCCAAAAAACATACACAAGCCAAACAAAGCAAGAAGCACAAACCACCACTTGTAATTGCAAAAGTAGAATCCTAGTGTGGAAACATATAACTGCACCAAAAATGAAAACTATAAATGAAAAATCAAGGTGAATGCTTCTCATAAGGTCTACTTTATTTAGAGTAGAATTAGATAGATCAAAAACTGATTACCAAAATCAACTCATCATTACAAAAAAAAAAATAAAAATCCTTTACATATTAGTTTTGAAGGAAGATCTAGAATGCATTCAACTAATGCTTTTGAAGTAGAAATTACATTATTCGAGAAGTGAGTAATGAGTATTTTAATTCTCAAATAAGAATGCTTTTGCATAAGCATTTTTCCCATTCCAGGATAAGCACCTGATGACCCAGTGTCGTAAGGGTGATATACCATTCAAATTCAAAAAGGTGAATGATGGGATGTGTATAAACTTCTAGAGTTTTAGTATGTGCCTCATCCAAGACGTGGCCTAGTGATTGGGCAGTGTTGGTCAATCACCATGTGCACCAATCCATGGTTTGTAGGATTGGTGCTGATTTACTGAATAGTACTTGATATTTACCAACTCCTAAACTGAATTGAGATATTCCAATCCTGGCTGTACAGTATTCATGATTACATGTTTACGGGGAGTGTTTGTCTACTCATTAGAGCCACTTGGTTTGTGCCTCTACCATTGGAGGCTCAAGAAGAAGCCTCCTATGAACAAGAAGCTATCTATCAGTATGAGGATGAGAAGGATGACGATCTTGATGATGAAGCTTACTTTGGCAGCTCCTCAAGCCGTCGTATCGGTAACTGTAGGTGTTTTATACCTCTTTAGTATATTTGTTTATTCCTGGTGAGATTTTTATCTATTGATACTAGCACTCTTTCTAGCATTCAATCGTTGCATGCTTGTGCCACATGTACAATGTTTGTGTGTATGCATACAGGTTGATATATTCTGCTAGCATCTAGAAACTGACTATTGGATTGAAGAACATTTTTCCCCACTGAAGATCTGTACCATTTTTGACAGATATCATAATTATATTGATGTTCCTGTCTTATTGCAAAGTTTTGAATGAATGAATGATTATAATTTTTTTTAATGTAGGAAATAGCTACAAATATTGACCGTAGCTGGTAATCTGACGACCGTGCTATTATTAAATTATGCATATTGCTATGGATCCAACACTACTTTAGCTACGAATACTATCTGTAGTGTAGGTACTTTTAGCTACAGAAATAGTTGCTACGGATTATATCTGTTGCTATTATGATCTATGGCTGTAGATTAAATCCGTAGCCATAGGTTTTTGACCTATTGGCTCGACACCTACGACGACGGTCGTGCTACGGACGAAAGCCATAGCCATAGGCATATGGCTATGGATTAAATCCGTAGCCTTTACCCAGTTTTTTAGTAGTGATGGCATTTTTGGTTACTACGTTTCTGCACTTATATGGCCTAGACGGACTTAGCAGGATTTGCATATTGCATTGCATCCTCAATATACAATATTTGGCTCATTATGATTTGCATTGCATACTCTGATATTGTATGACTTGTGGACTTACCGGTATGTTTTCGCTTACTCTGATATCGTATGATTTATGATCTTGACAGTATTTTCGATATTGTATCATTATGGCATTGTATTGAATACTTGGCACTTACCTTGTGCACACACTCACACTATCCTCTAAGCTTTTTATAAGCTTATGCATGATAGATGCGTGTAGGTGATGTTAGGTTGTAGCAGCATTGAGCTTGGAGCATGTAGCGATCTTCTGGAGCTTTGATTTTTGATATATGTATTTCCCCTTCATGTACTGTATTCAAATATTTTTATTGGTGGATATGTGATGATGATGTTGCATTTGTGATTTGGGTATACTTGTGGTTATGCTTATTATGACTTAAATGCACATTGGAAAATCCTCCTTGTAGGATCGTAGGATCGGAATCTAGTGTATGGACGCTGGGAGCTAAGAATGGGGTATTACGGAGGCTATTGGCACCGGATTCAGTGATCGAGAATTTTGTGAGCCCGGTTTCCGAGTTTGGGGCGTGACACTATGTTTAGCCCTATACCAAATATTACGTGTGCACAACCAATTGGTCCCAACTTATAATTTTTGAAGTACATATATAGTACAACCAAGGAAACTTGACGGCACACTAAAATGTGGTCCCTTGTGATCATGGGATATACTTAAAATTGGGCCATAACTAATTCTGCACTATATTTTCTGCACAGTTTCTCGAAGTACCCATGTTTAGGCCATCACCGTAAATTGTACTCACTTAACCAATGAGGCCTGCCTTATAATTTGTAAAGCCCATACATAGAGCTACCAGGTGGTTATTTTCTTTCACCATATGTAGGGCCCACATGATCATGAATCTGACTTTAAAATGATCCAGAACCAACATTGCACAAAAAATCTGTTTGATGTAAAATTTATGTGGGGCCACATTGGTGGGGTCCACCACCATCCCAAAGCATTTAATGTAGCATCTAAAATCTTAAAAATAACTCTCAAATATTGTTGGACTTAAAAACCTTATATGGGCCATCTAGTATGGGTTGTCTTATATGGGCCTTACCTTTCGTGTAATGAGGTCCACCTGGCATGTTTTGTAAATGGGTGTTGTATAACTAGCAAAATATTTAGTGGACAAATCTTGCTATCCAAATGTTCTCTTGAGACATAGGTGGCCTTGGGCCCATCTAAATGATGCAACCCTAAGGCTCAAGTAGGCCCAACACTAGGAGAAATCGTTGGAGAATGAGAAACCCACAAAGGTAACCTTCTTTAAGCTCGTTGGGCAGGCCCATTGCCTACTGGGCAGTGTGTCTTGCATACTACCTCTAGTCAAGTAGACCACGCTTAAAGTGACCTATTTGATAATGCATAAACTGGATAATTGGGCTTTTTCTTTGGTTTATTGTGTAGGTGGCTAGTAGGCCCAATATGATATATAACATGAAAGATGTTAGCATGTTATCCTTTATGTTTGAGATTGTGCATTGTTTCTAGTTGGTGGAATGTGTGAAGCCCACTTAGTTGTGGAATTAGATCCACATCATTGAAAGCGTTATGGTTGGACATTTATGCCCTTGGGTTGGCCTATTGGTTCACCAAGTGGGACTCACACTTAACCTATACGACCTCATGCCTTGCATGTAGTTCAAGTCTAGTGTGGAAGTCACACTAGGTAGGACACACCTACTGATGGGTGAGATGATGATATATGTATGGTAACATGATAATGATGATTGTGAGTTGTTAGTTGAAATGATAGATATGATTTAATGGATTGTGAATTATAGCATATGCATTGATGATGGATGAGTAATTATTTATAACACTTATGACATTGTTTATGTTAATCATGAAGTGAAAATGATCCTCATGGTAATGATGATGATATTTTATATATATATATATATATGTATATATATATGCATGATGACAAAACATGCTAGTTGAGCACCATGCTTGATATCCAAAGTGGTATATATGAGGCCCTTGTATGAGGCCCAAAGTGATGTATATAAGGCCCATGAGTGAGGCCCAATGTGATGTATATGAGGCCCAATTGTGATGTGTGATTCCACCATGATGTATATAAATATGTTTATGATGCCCATTCGTCTTTCTAGTTGGTATTAAAATGGATTATACCTTGGGATCAATGGTGGTTAAATATCCACAATGTAAGGATAATGGTTGTTAAATATCCGCATTGTAACCCTCCCTAAGGCCCGTTGTTAGGCCCATTCACATCTCCTCTTAGTGGGCTAACCCAAATTATTGGGCCCCCATAATTATTAGGCACATTCTTGATATCAGTAGGCCGTTTAGGCCGATCCTGGATATGAGGAGAGTACATCATCACCATGATTCATGCCCATACGCATCATCTGCATGCTTGATATGAGATGTGGTTGACCATTACATATGCCATTGGGTAGGTTGTTTATGGGACTCCCTGATAGGAGGAGTTATCCCACATGAACGCACGGTATGCGTAGGATTGATGCATGATTAGACTGAGTGACTCATGCATCTTACATTGTGTGATTATGATTACTGTACACCTTACCGACATCAGGGCTATAGCCTCCGCAGATATAGCGTGGATGGTAGGATTGGACATCGAAAATTCTTGTTAAGCACAGGGGAGCGAAGGATGTCCCAGGGTAAAGTCTCCAAACCCTTATGGTTCCATGGAGGATGCTTCAATGCCTAGACCGAGTGGATGTATAAGCAGATGAGGGCCGAATACCAGGAGGCCGCCTCTCCCACTGTGTCATGGTCGGTTGGAAGAGGGTGTGGCCTTACCCGCCTGAGGGTAGGGGCAATTGCTAGGCTGAGTCTAACTAGCTCGTAAATGGGTCCGTTACCGATGTGTCGGGTAGTATTGATAGACTACTAGTCAAGCGGGTAGTGAGGTCTCTTCCGCTTGCACGGTTGTGCATCCAGTGTAGGACGATAATGTGGTGTATAGTGTATTAGACCCCGATGATTATCCATAAAGAACTGTACTAATATATGATGCTCTAGAGGATTGATATATGGATTTGTATGCTTGAGCTGAATCTTACATATGGCATTGGCTATGTAAGCCTTGCATCGCATCATATGGCCTTGGTGTGGCCAATAGCATTAGCCTTGGTACGGTAGATAGCATTCATGCCTTGCATCACATAGCCTTGGTATGACAGATAGCATTCATGGCTTGCATTGCATAGCCATGGTATAGTTGACAGTATTGTACTAGACCCTGGTGATAATCCCAAAGATGTATGGTACTGATATGTAGACTTAGTGAGCAGGAGTTGTGTACTTACCATTTGACTCATTCATTCATTCACTATCCACTCGGGCTGGTGATGTACCTTCGCAATGGCCAGGATTTTGGTTGGGGTGCGTGACCAACCTGAGATTAGGAGTTTACCACATTGAGTTTAGCTATCCAAATTTAGGTATGAGACTGATTTGGATAGAAGTCCGCGGTGATGAACCCCACAGCTTGCGATACCACATACTATCATTCCGACTACACACTCTAGCCTTGTCATTTATTTTGCATTGCATACTGCATTACATCCTCTACATATGACATATTGTGATACCCCGTCATTGTGGTCATATGTAGGCGGACACACGTAAGCAGACGCTGATGTGGACAGGGCCTAGCAAGCCTAGGCGAGTTACCAGTGGGTGGCAGGCTACTGTGTACACAGTGAAGGCAGGACCTTGTTCCCACACATTCATGGATTCTTCAGGATTTGCATATTGCATTGCATCCTCAGCATATGACATTTGGTTTATTATGTCCATGTACTCGAACGATTACACGTCAGCCTTGCCATTGCCTTTACATTATATGTCATATAGTAGAAAATGAAATTTAATTATCTTATTCATGATGATTGGCTATTTTAATGATTCATGGTTGCTGGTTGAGTGACATACCTATTATTGATGTCATGTTCATGATAACCTGTATAGTATTATGACATGCTTGATTGATAACCTACTCACCTACGATAATGTGATTGGTTGATAACATGCCTATAGTTTTTTGGATGTCTTTACGGGAGCGCCCTGATAAGCCGTGTTTTACTCCCGGCACGTAGTAGACTCACGAGCTTTGGTTTGCTCACATAGATGACTTAACACTTTTTCAGGATGCATGCAAGAGCTATTGGAGTTGCTATTGTTTCCCTCATTACTATTGAGCTGGTGCATCATAGTATGTGTGATATATCAAACAGGTTCGTCTCTTCGATATGCATTGATACCATGTACAAAATGTGTAATGGCCTAAACAGATTAATCGCTCAAAAAAAATTCACACTGAAAAATCATCCCTATAGGACCCCAGGATTGGAATTTGACATATGGGTGTCGGGAGCCAAGAATGGGATACTACAAAGGCTATCAGCAACGGATTCGGGATCGAAAATTTTGTGAGCCTGGTTTCCGATTTTGGGGAGTGACATCAAGTATCCCCTCAACCTCAAATTCAGCCACACCTACCGAGAAGGCAATTCTGTGGCGGATGGTCTCGCCAACATCGCTAGTGGTGGCGCCCTGGATAGTGTATACCTCAATCATCCCGATCTCCCTAGGCACATTAAGGGATCTATGGTCTTAGATAAAGCAGGAGTAGGGCAGATCCACCTCTACAAAATCAAGAAAGGTGTGGGCTGGCCCCCCTATTCTGGGTCTCTATCGAGGCTACCATTCTTGCCAATGATTCCCATCGGTTCCGTCTCTCTGTGGGATGTTATTTCTGCTAGCAGTGATCATCTTTGGTCCCCTAGTTAGGTTCTCGTTTCTCTAGCAAGTTGGACCTACTGCTTCCAGCCCTTTCCTGTTCGTTAGTCTGTCGGCTTCGCTATTGGTTGTTCGCAGCTCTTGTGGGCTCTGTCTAGGTTGTTGGCGAATCTAGCAGGCTGTTTTGTTCGTTTGCCGTCACTTTTCCAACAATCTTTTGTATAGCTTTGTTTAGGAGTTCTACATGATAGGCGTGACCCGGATCTTTTTGTTGGGGCCTGCATGAATGGTTGTACATCTTAGCTTCTCATGAATAAAGCTCTTTCAGATTTTATTTTATTTTTATTAATATTTTTTTAATGTGCAAGTAATCTAACTGCATTTTTTGGGGTAATTTTTTTTATTAAGAATACTATGAAATATTAATTACTAACTTTGTCATTTTCTCTCGACTAATCTGTATCTTTGCAATTCATTTCACACGTGCATCCAGTCATGATGAATAATGGCAGTTTTTTCAACATATTCATTTCCTGAAATGTCATTGTAGTTTAGTTTAAGTCTTTATCCTTTAGGAAGTGTCGATTATTATTGACATTAAAACCCTTGTGGTGACAAGGGTGGTAGGAAATTCCTATTACTCAGTGACAGCTATTCTCTTGTAGTGACTATGATTTCAATGTACAGCAAAGAGAAGCGTGCAAACAATTATTTTGTCATAGTTTAAGTCTTTATCCTTTAGGAAGTGTCGATTATTATTGACATTAATACCCTTGTGGTGACAAGGGTGGTAGGAAATTCCTATTACTCAGTGGACAGCTATTCTCTTGTAGTGACTTTGATTTCAATGTACAACAAAGAGAAATGTGCAAACAATTATTTTGTCATAGTTTCCCAACGAAAGGAGGCATACAAGGGCTGTTTGGATCTGGGCAAAGTTGTGGCTTGACCAGCAATCCATGGCATGCCGTCGAGGCTACCAAATCATGGAATGTTGTTGCTGACTAGTTGCTCTGTCCTTGTTTCTCAAACACCCTGGATCATGGACAAGATGGACTATAGCACATGTGGGAAATTAACGGTTGGTTGGTAGCACACATACACATGTCCATGTGCACATTTGACACGTCCCACATTTTTTAGTGCTTGAAGTTCATTGTGACACATGCACTTGTGAGATGCTTGAACTTGGACGTTCCCCACATGGAAAATTGAAACATGTCACGCTTTTGCACTGATAAATATGATCCTCATGTGCACCTAAACTATAAAGTATCATTGACAAATAATTCCACCTCTCTACCAGAGGCACCCAATCCATGGTCCAATGGTCACCATATCTATGACTAGTCCAAAAGTGAATTTGTTCTGGTGCACAAGGGGGGTGGCAAACAACACATGCACACATGTACATAGTAGTTTGGGTCCCAGTATTGTCATTCCCTTGACATCTTCATTGAGTTGACTTGAATTTTTCATAACTCTCAGTGACTTTTTATTACATGAAGAGGCTGGTTTTCAGCCCCTAGTTCAATTGTAGACAGGGTCTGTTTCAACATTGAGATCTTGGGTTTGAGTCCAGCTTACCTATCAAAGAAGAAAAGAAAAAAAAAAAAGAAGTAATGAAGAAGCTTAAAAGCTGCCAAATATTGGCAAACAAAGCCTACCTGTTGTACTGGTCCTCTACCTTTTGTGCTCTGATTATTTGTGTATTTTAGGCTGCGTCTGGACGTAGCCATATTTTCTGGACCACCTGAAATTAGCATTGAGCTATGTTTACTTATGACTTGAACTTTGCTGGATGTGAGACTACATTTGATGGATGCCGGATGTGAAAGACCATTTGATGGATAAGTAAAAGTCACGGCACTCAATGAGGTGCTGAAACTGGGTTCATAAGTGGCGCTGCTTCTGTTGTGCTATTTGATTTGCAACGGATTGCACCAAAATGCGATTCCACATTACATCCAAATTGAGCTTCAATCATTGGTTCCACTTCAATCATTCTCCCTTTTGTTTCTTTCCCTGATCAAGCTTTGATGTCAACACTGAGAATGTGTACATGTCATGTTTTAGAAATCACACCTGACGTCAAAGCATATATATATATATATATTGGCAATTCAGTCCATACATTAGTCTAACTAGTCTAACTGGGTTGAACCGTCTAACTCAGGATGTTTGCTTAAATTCAAAAATGTAAATAGTAGAATGAACAGATTAAACATCCAACACACATCTAGCACAGTGGATAAATACTTTTGTTATTTTTCACAGATGAAAATTGATAATCCCAGTTGACCCAGGTTTCAAGTGAACTGGACTTTTGTTTTTGGTTCTTGTTGTTTTCCAACACAATATGATAGTCCGGTCCAGTTTGTATTTTGAAACATTGGTTTGGATGCACTATCAAATTGTATTGCAATTGTTAGTTTGATAAAGTGGAGTTGATCAGCTTGTAATTCCTTCTGTATCAAATAAATTTGATGTTCTGAGCTCCAAATTGCAATCCTGTGCAACTGCAATCTGAGGGCTTCTTCCCCGTTATGAAAATTAGGAAATGTCATTACTTCTCTAATTTGTTCCTGACTAAACTGAATGTTTGGAAGTCAATTCACTTGTGCAGCCAAACACAGACTAAAGAATATTTAGATTAGCTTGAAATGAAGGTGCTTCTATGGATTTTATGAAATAAAAAACTATTCAGTTGAACATGACTAGATTGAAATTGTTCTCTCTCTTTCATACGAAATAATAAGAGTGGCCATGTAGTAAAAGGGCGGGAGTTTCTCAATTTCGCTTACCCTCATCAGCTTTCATGTTTTTCAGGTTCCGGCATTTGAACAGATGCATGGTTTGTGGCCATGCATGGTAGCTCCAACCAAGATTATTGCAGGGCTGGGCCTGTCGTTGGGAATCGATATTCTAGAAGCGCCTGGAGCAACTGGAGATTATCAAACGCTCCTAACCTCCAAAGCAACAGCTATTGTAAAAGTCCTTTCTGCTCCATTGCAGTCGTGCCCTCGTGTTTTTGTACCGGGAGGGGACGATCAGAAAACGGGTCGTGTAGATGGATATGATTTTGGTTTCCTTCACATAAAGGTGGTAACTGTTGAATTATATAATCCCTTTATTGTTTCCTGTTTTCCTAACAACCATGAAATGGCTTTGTGGTTCAAAATGCAATGAGAAATGTGATGGCTACTTGTGAGAGTAGGGTTGTGAATTCTTCTCTCCTAGAAAGACTCAAGTTGTTCATATGGTGTGCCCCACTGGGGATATGTGCCTTGACCTGAAAATCAGGCTGCTCTGGTCAATCAGGTCTACCACAAAAAAAAAAGAGAGACATGGACTATACCAGGCTGATCTTTTGGGCCACATTATATCCACATTGGTGCCCACCTGATGTACTGCCGGGAACCTGCATAGACTGTACCGCAATAGCACATATAGCCATAGCAGGGATGAAATTATTTCACCTTGAAACAGAGTGACGCGGATATTTTCTAATTCGGCTGTCTTTTATTTATTACATGTGTTCTTTGTTTTATGAATGTCTATTTTCTTTCTGTTACCTTCTATGATGTCAGAGTTTGCTTTTTGCGTTAGCTGCACAATCCTTCTAACTAGGTGGTCCTCCTCCTTTGAATTGCATTTCCGTTTCCTGCTCCAACTTCCAATTGGATTTCAGTCTCATGTTCCCACTCATGCTTCCTAATTCTGCACATTTGCTAACATTTTTTTTAACAGACTTCCCTGCTCTGACACCTGGCTTTGTTGTAGCATTGCTTCACACTTCCGGCAACTATACCTGTGGCTTCTTATTGGTATCTGTAATGGTCATCTTTGACACCTTGTTGGAGTGACCTAGTGATGCAGGACATTTAACCACTTGCTCTAAAAGCTCAAACTGATAGAGAATGGCAAATGAATCCCTTTATCTCATAGCCCAGGCCCCACATCCCATGGATTAGGACCTCGGCCTAACCCCACTCGTGGGTCCCACATCACATGGGCACCACCTCACATGAGCCACTTGCCTCACACGGGCCGCCTACCCCGAGTGTTCCTCTGCATCCTATAGGTCACTCCACTCGAGCGCGGTGTGAAAATGCCCTTGCATTACCTAGCACATTATGATAGTGTCTAATATCATCCTTAGCTTTTATATTTTTAATCTTTTCCAATGATTTTTAAACAATTTTCAGTTTTTCTTGTGGCCATTGCATTTCTACTCAAGTGTTTAATCTAATCTTCATCCATAGTGCAACATGCCACCACTCTCCATGAAGCTCACATGCCGATCTGGTATGTATGGGGCATTTTAGTCTTGCATAAGGTAGGTCTCACCATGATCAAAAGTCAGGCCAGTCCACTCATTAGGCTGGCAACCGCTCAATGAAAGCAATGAATGTTTTGAAGAAACTTGCCAACAGTCCGCTCATTACGGATGCTTGTAACCTGCCTGCTGAGTGGGTCTACTCTAATTTTCTTTTGAGTTGGATCATCTGAATGGTTGTTTCCAAGTTTTGCATGGTTCAGATGTCTAACACATGCTGGTTTAGCATGTTAGCTGCATGTGTGGGGCTAGCAAACCTCCATTGATATCATTCCTTTGGAGGAACTTTTCCAATCCCAGAACAAGCAACATTTCTCTTTTTAGGCTTTTCTTCTAATTCTGTTTTCATCCTCTCCATTGTGTGGATGGAAGGAAAAATGACATTAAAATGACACCCAGATTTGCATTAATCATCTGAAATCTGTTCTACATCCCTATCCATTTACGACACCAGTTGCACAATTCCTCAACTTTTTGATGTGAGGAATTCTCCAGTGCTCTCAATTCACTGTAAGTTGTATTGCTCCTATTTGTATCTGTTCGCTTGGACAGTCCAATTGGTCAATCTGAACTATCCATCAACTCTAGAACACATTTTGTGGACTACCATGCAAAAATATACTAATCAGACGATCCAAACCATCCTTGATTTGGCCTGGCAGTCCTGAAATGTGCATTGGATCTAAGGAAGGGTCTAGATCAACTCATTGGACTGTCGACATGCCCCAAAGCAACTAAGAGCAATATAATTTACAGAGCTCTGAGAGCACTGGAGCATCTCTGATATGAAATAGGCCAATATGGTAATATCTCTGATTAATATGACCATAATAGTTTCTCCTTGCCTTGCAATCTGCACATGCTATTTGAGCAATCTGAACATGTAGATGGTCTCTATTTCTATAGGCAATAGATGACGCTGGCCATGATAAAGCGAGCGTGTTGAAAGTCAGAGGGTTGGAAGCCGTTGACCGAGCAATCGGTCAGCTCGCCAGGCTCCTCTGGCAAGCGGAATCGACTGGAAAGTTCCGATACTTCCTTTGTGTCACTGGAGATCATTCTACACCAGTCGAGTATGGGGACCACGGCTTTGAACCTGTCCCGTTTGCGCTGTGCTGGTTAGAAGATTATGTGAGTGCAGTGGGTGGGGAGGCTGTTGTGATGGGAACTCCCCTTGATTCGTTTCCGCTTCCTTAGTTGAGGCCGGTGAAGTAAGGCTTTTGGTGGTGATTTGGTTAGTGAGTGTGATGAGATAGCAGCTGCAAGGGGGTGTCTTGGGCAGTTTCCGGGGAGTGAGATGATGGGGATAATAAAGACATTTATTCATATGAAGGTTTGAATGTAGTCCTCTGATGCATATGAAATCCTGAGGTTTAAATCATGGGTTTCATCTAATAGTCATTTTCTAACTTAAGGGAAGATGATGATCATGTATGAGTATGATGGTTGGAATTGGGAATAAAGAGTAAGGTGGTTTGATTACTAAAGGCATTCAATCAGTTGAATGTATGAGAATGTTTTTTATTTTATTTTCTTTTTAAAGGAGGGAGTTGAAGTTTTACTAGGAAATATGAGGATATTAATGATGTTTTTTTTTTTTTTTTTTTTTTTTTTTTTTTTTTGTGTGTTTTCCATTCATGTTTTACTTGATGGTAATCATGGATTTGGTTACAATGATCTCGATCCAGGTTGTCAGCTGCAGCAAATATGCCTGTTTTAAATGTGGAGGATGCCCAAGCTGTGTAAAGTGGGGTACACTGTATTGTGAGAATGGACTGTTCAAATTAGACGCGCTGGTGGTCTGATTCGGTGTACATGTGGCCCACCTTAAGTGTGGAGTAGCCTGATTTTTACACAAAATGATCTCCATGATGGGCCCACCTTTGTTTGGCATGGCTCATATGCTAGACATGGGGATCTTTGGTTATCCAAAGTGTCAATAATCAGGTCTGATTCTGGTCCTATGATTTGGAGCTAATCGGCTAGTTCTATCCTTTATTTTAAGGAGAAATGCTCCAGTGCTCTCAGTGCACCATAAGTTATAGTGCTCCTAGTTGCATTTGTTCACTTGGACAGGCCACTGATCGATCTGAACTGTCTATTAAACTTGAAACACATTTCAGGGATTACCACACAAAAATTTCACTGATTAGATGATCCAATCCATTCTTAATTTAGCCTTATTTTCTGTAGCCATCTCTTTTCCAAGACATGAATGGATAGTTATGATTGCCAAACAAAAGTGATTCTTTGGAATCATACGCAATTCATGACGGGCCCTAACAAACAGATGGATCAGATTGTTGATTAGACCTATTTTTGTGTAAACAATCTTGACTATCCATATTACAGGCCATTGATTGAATGGTTAATATGTTTTCGGATTGGTGTGATGTTTCCAATGTACTATATGAAAAGTTTGTTGGATGTAATGAACGGTCTGGATGAGTGGACTGAACTGTCCATGTATCCAGCACTAGAGTATTTCTCTATTTTAAGTACGGTGACAATTGTGAGAACCTCCTTTTCTGGAGGTTTCATCCAAACGGACTCTTAGTCGGGTTTGGACACATCAAACAAAATTAACGGATGGAATGTCTGTGATTATTCATCTTTACTTAATGAGATGATCATATATTGAGGCTAATGAGACTTTCATCCAGTTGAACGTATGAGATTAGAAGTAGCTTTAACCTTGGAATCAGAAAATACATAATGGCTTTGATCTCAAGGGGGAATGATTACATACCTTCTTGGAACGCATGTGAATTCCAATACAGTCGAGCTTCTGTAGAGTCCACCGTAATGTGTGCGTAGAATCCAAACCATGCATCCGGTGGAGGTTGCCTAACGTTCACGGTAGCAGGATTTCCATTTACACAAACTTCTGTGGGGTAGGCCATGTGGGCTTTTGACAAATGACAAGGCCCAGCTTGTTGGACGGTCCAATCATCATGTTGGCCATCCACATAATGCACAAAGGATGTGCATTAACGGTCTCTAAATCTTTTGCAATTGACTCCAATTTAAGGTACATGTGTAATTTAAAGTCACTCTCAATTATGTTTCAGCTATCAGAACCAATCCTTCGTTAGACTCGTCATGGTTAAAAGGAATACCTCTAAAAATTCTTAGATTAGAAGATTTTAAATCCTTCGCCATTTCACACCTTTTGTTATAAGGGTCGTGGTGTTGGACCAGGAGTAAAAGGGCCAAGGCCTTTTTAACTTGATTTGAGCTAGGTCCACCCGCTGGAGCTTTGGAGACTAGGGCCAACCCTAGCCTGGCCCATTGCCACCATTAGTTGTTGTCCGTGAGTTTTTGGACTTCAAGGCTTACTTGGATTTGGTCATGAGCATGTTGTTGTTGACTAGTGTTCGGTTCATTGTTTGTCAAACACACAAAGATCATAGACAAGATACATCGTTCATGTGTTATTTGACACGTGCTACATTTTTTAACTTCCTAAAAATTGACCATGTTATATATATATATATATATATATATATATATATATATATATATATATATATATATATATATATATAGGGAAAAGGTACTATGCGCTCGAGTGTAAAGCGGTCGTCCATGAGGTCGAGCTGGAGTGGGCCCCACCGTGATGCCGTTCGAAGATCCACAACGTCCACTAGATGTACCGCTCCAAGTGGGACCCACACGGCTGGAAAACGACCGTCCACGGAACTCAGGTGGGCCATACCTTCTGAAAACATAAGTATACACGCAAAAACATGTAAAATCATTTGGTGGGGCCTACCTGACATGTGGATACCACCTGAAAATTGTTCTAAAATTACATCCAAGTAGGATACATATGATGGACGGTGTTGATCATCAAAAAACGTCTCAAAAGGGGGCCACAAGTGGTTTTGAATGTTTGAATGGTGCACGACCCCTCTCTACTTCTGGACGTGGTGTGGCTCACAAAAGTCTTGGATGGACATGATTTTCAGCCGTGTGGGCCCGTCCAGGGATGGTGCATCTGACTGAGGGGATAGATGTTCGAACGGCATCACGGTGGGGCCCACCCCAACTCGACCTCATGGAGACCATTTTACGCTCGAGCGCATAGTACCTTTTCTATATATATATATATATATATATATATATATATATATATATATATATATATATATATATAGACACCTACCAGTGACCTCTCAAGAAGGTTAAGAACCATGATCACACCTTGAATCAAACCCAAATCTCACCTTGAACGACCCTCACCCAAAAACCTTAAAACCTCCAGGACCAAAACACGAAACCTTGATCCAAGTTTGTTCGGCCAGCGCATGACCCACTTTGTGCCTTATACCTTAACCAGAACCTCTTTACCTAAGCCAAAACTCATCCGTCCGAACCAGAAGGCCCCAAAAGGAAGTCATCGTGCGAACCCGCATGCTTGGAAAAGCCCGCACGCACAAAACCGGCTCAAATGGACACCAGGCGGTAGTCTGACTACCTCCAGCGGCAGTCTGACTACCGCCAGCGGCACTCCGAGTACCTCCACATGCGGCCCGCGTGTGGACAGCTGTCCCAGCGTCCAAAAGTCAATTTTTCTTTCAATTTACCCCTCCAAATCTCACTATTTACTGTTTTACCAGCCCCTTTAGCCAATGAGAGCACGCCACGTGGCACCTCTCTTCTCTCCACCAATCACCATGTGTCATATCAGCATTTACCCCCCTCTTGTCTTCTATTTACCAAAAAACCATTGAAAAAGGCTATAAATAGCCCTCTCTCCTTTCATTTTCAAGGAGCCACAAAAGAGAGAGCCACCAAGGGAGGGAGAGAGTGAGAGAGAAAGAGTGAGAGAGAAAGAAAGGGAGAGGAAGAGAGTGAGGGAAAGGGAAGGAGCTCCCAAACCCTTCAAATCCAGATTTTTTCAGCCACCCCATAACCCTCAACTCAACCCATAAGCCTAACCCAGGTTGATCATGGTTCAGTCTATGTCGTGGCCTACTCAAGAGTTAAGCCAAAGATCCATCACCCTACAAGCATTCATCATGACATCTACTCCCTTCTCAACCCCCCTGCTTCTCTAGATCTCTAGTGAACGTATGCTCTGTGACTTGTCGTGCATTGGATCCTGTCACATCAGAAATTCCTAGTGATCTAGTCCACTTTTCTTATCTCTTTGCATAAGCATCATCACATCCGCCCTCTAGACACATTGTCGGACATATGCTCTGTAGCGTGCCGAAATCTCGGATCTTGCTACATCAGAAATCCACGTGTTACTAGTCTCATCATGACCACAGCATCATCATCATCCCTTAAGATTATTTTACCACACTAGGTAGAGACCGTACATTTGTGCAGACAGAGAGGGTGCCTAACACCTTCCCTCTTTGTAACCGAGGTCCCTTATCCGGAATCCCAGATCGCAGACCGGGAGTCAATCTAAGGTAGGAGAGTCTTCGGATTTCTCCAACCTTACGTATTCCGTGGGTTCTAGCCGACCGTGAGATTCTGAGTAATATTGGCTAGTGGCGACTCCAACAATCACAAATCAGCTTAATCACCGCCACCATCATCACCACAACACTTTTAACCAACGTGGGCGCCGATTTGATTTTCAGTGTCTACAGAATGGCGACTCTACTGGGGATGAGTCTAGAACGCACTAGCTAAGACCTGACTCGACAACGTGTGGTATACCAATCTCAAGGGACATTCATCACTGCATTCATACAAAACTAAAAAAAAATCTTGGCTTACACTTGCTTGGGCAAAGATTCGAACCATGACCACTCGATCCCGCGCAGCCATGACTTCTCAAGCAACCCATGAAGAAGAGCCTACACCCCAACCAGCTCCTGAAATATCCGCACCTGCACCCGCACCCGCACCCATACCTACACCCGTGCCCTTACCAATAGCTCCGACAGATTTGTCAGCCAATGTCGCCACACAAGAGCTACTACTTCGAACAATGCAAGAGCTACTGCTTCGCCTGGTGCCAAGTGCCACACCGAATACGCAGATGACCCAGCCTAGTGTGCAGAACAACTCACTCCCTCAGACTCCCTTGCCTTCTCTCTCATTCCTCCAACAAATCCTGTGCTCCCTCTCCCAGAAGAATCAGCACAAGATTAACAACAACAAGCAATCGGGAGCGACCCTCCCTCACATCTCTACTTAACACATCACAATAATCTGGTTACAGCACATGCAAATCATAGACAAGAACTGACAGATGCCTATGAAGGGGGCCAGTTTCGAGTCCAACTCACTCCCCCTAACGGGAGAACATTCCAGAGATGGCAGATACCCCAGGCGGGAGCCATTTTCGAACATCACACCCTCCTCCGAAAGGGAGCGGTGTTCAATTCCAATTACCTCCCAACACCGGGAGTCCACCATCCTTCCAACAACCCCCCATTCTGGATCCATATGAAGAAGAAGCAACACAAGCCCTACAGCAGGGGGCAAGATACCCGCAACAAAGTAAGTCAGAAATTGAGGAATTACGAGAGCAGTTACAAATGGTGCAAAATCAACTCCAGAGACAACAAGGTGTGGATCATCCATCCACCAAGTTCAGGGACCTCTGTCCCTTCCCAGACGCCCGGGTACCTCTAAATTTCGAGGTACCAAAGTTCAAAAGGTATGACGGTAGTGGGTGCCCCACAGCACATCAAAAAGCCTTTTGTGATGAGCTCAATGTGATAGCAGGGAATGATAGAGCTCTGATAAGACTTTTCCAAAAATCCCTTAAGGGTGACGCCTTGGATTGGTACACCTCACTAGATAGCCACCAAATCAGAACCTGGGAAAAGCTTTCCCAAGCATTCATTGACAGGTTCTCATACAACCTGAACATGGCTCCAAGGAGAGCTGACTTGGCTGCCCTGAGGCAAAAAAGCGATGAGTCTTTATCAGCATATGTAGGGCGATGGCGAGCCATGGCGGCTCGAATGAGAAACCCCATCGATGATGAGGAACAGATATCCATGATCGTACATTCAGCAAAGCCCAACATTTCAGGATATTTGATCTCATACCCTTACGCGAACTTTCTCGGCTCATCGAAATGGAGAACAAGTAAAAATTTGGGATCGTTTGGAACCATTTCTCCATGGCTACATCAGACCCCCTCAATCAAAAGAAACAAAGTCGAGGGGAAACTTGTTGGATATGGGAATGGAAATAGCGCGCTCCCACACAGCGTACTACCGAAGTTAACAACATCATCGCTAACACTCAAGGCAACCAGTATACTCGACAACCAGAGCCACGACAGGACAGGCAATACCAGCCACATCCAAATAGGCAGTACCAACCCCAGTAAACCCAGCAGGGATATCAGGCACAACTGTCTCAATAACAACAGCCTAGGGAAATGCGCAAGGTCCATACAAGCAGGGAATGTTAGCGAGGAAGTTCACTCCGTTAGCACAATCATACAGCCAAGTGCTGACAATGCTCATGCAAAAGCAACTGTTGACACCCCTCTAGCCTCGACTTCCACCTAATCCCTTGCCTTCCGGTTACAATGAAAACCAGTATTGCGCATATCACCAGGCTCCTGGCCATCTAACGGATCGCTGCTTCACTTTGAAACATGCGGTCCAAGATTTGATCGAAAGCTAGAAGATTGCGATCACTCCACAGGCCAACAATACACCTCATGCCAACATTCTCCAAAATCCCCTGCTATCACATCAAGCAGGATCCAGCACATCCAACACCTCTACCATCAATCACATTGAAGGAGGGCAACCTACATACTCCTCTCCACATCATTCCATCCAAGTAATCATGCCCGATACAGCAAGTCGGACATGGGGATACCAGCAGGCGCCATCGCATGGACCACAGGTGTTCCTTGAAGCAGCACCAGCTACTCAACCTCTCATATTTCTTGAAGCAGCAACAGCATTTCAGTCTCTCGTGACTTTGGAAGTAGCACCCAATAGGTCACACTCTCAGCATCCCGCCTCTCAAGGGGTACATTCAACTTCATCCCCAGTACATCCAAAAGGGTCGAATTCTCAACCCATTGTTCTCCTGATAGGTCTCCCTGACCTAACCCTGCCATCCTTGCAAGGGGTACCCTCAGTTCAGGCCCCACAATTCCTGATGCCTCACCAACTGGCACACACCCAGAGGATCCCTCCCCAACATCAAAGGAAAGAAGAAAAATTCATGGCCAAAACTAATCAGAACTTGGTGACACCTCAGGAGATATCACTGAGTCTACCACAAACTGTTCCAGCAATAACCCCTCAGCCTCAAGAACCATTGGTATACTTGGAAGGAAGAGTAGTTCCTTCCTATAACCCAAAAACGGTCCCATGGCACTACCCAGAATGCGATGAAGTGGGTAACAATGGGAGATACCTCAGGAGAGATAGTCAGAACCCAAAAGAAACCCGAGGAATTTTGTCGGGAACCACCAGCAAAACTGATGCTGCTTACGATATTGCGGCTCAACTCAAAACCATTCCCGCACAAATATCCATCTGGGAACTCCTATGCACTTCAAGGTTGCATCGAGAAATCTTCGTGAGGACCTTGAATGATGCCCATATCTCTCCCGATGTACCCCCGAAATGGTGGCAAGTATGATTGGTCAACTTCTCGCACCACGAGCCATCACCTTCTCTGACGATGAACTACCACCTGAGGGTCGTGAGCACAGGCGCTCACTAAACATAGTGGCCCATCACAAGAATTTCAAGATCCCACTTGTGCTCATTGATAATGGATCCAGTCTCAACGTTTGCCCTTTAAAGATGGTTGAACGGTTAGGGATAAAACCATCTTCCTTCAAATCCAGCACCATGAGTGTCAGAGCCTTCGATAATTCCCGAAGGCAAGTTGAGGCGGAAATTGATCTAGAATTACAAATTGGACCAGACATGACCCTTGTCATATTCCAGGTCATCGATATCCCTGCCTCATTTAACCTTCTCTTGGGGCGGCCATGGCTCCATGTTGTTAGAGCCATCCCATCTACCCTCCACCAAAGAGTTAAATTCCCTTTCGGAAATCGAATCATTTCAGTACTGGCTGAGCCAGAAACCATCCTCTCGGTGATGGTTAGTATCCCAGAAACTGACATCCCAGTGATTGACGTTCAACATACAGAAGGCGACATTCCATATCACAGTTTTAAATTTGAAAATGTGAACGCGATCGTCAACCCTCGCCCTCCTGCTGCTGAATACGCCATTCCCCCTGCTGAGCGATTGATCCTAAATTAGCGTACCGAGTTCCATGAAAAAGGTATGGTAGTGAGACCAGCACCTGCCAATGTACAGAGACAGAGACTAGGATATCAACCGATACCGGAAGATCAGGCTGAAAGGCCAAAAAGGGGTCAACTGTTTAAATGCACACCCATCGAGTTTGTCAAAGCTGGAACAGTTTATGAGGGCAAAATGGTGTCTCTTGAGGACCAATTCCAAGCACATAGACTCGCAGAACAGGCTAGCCAGGAGTCCATCTGGCCACCAACAATGTGGGATCGGATCCTCAGAACACCAAAGGAACACACGAGGCCAGGGGCAGAACCCCCAGATCCATCACATGAGACTAGAGGCATGGAAACAGGTCCGCCCGCAAGTGACCCAAAACCGGGAATACCCCTTGCAGGCAATGTAGGCCAGAACAGGGAGACACTCATTCACAGTCAGGGGAACACATCCCCACCATCAACTCAGCAATACAAAGGGTAGAAGCAGCTCGTCCATTGGGTTGACAAAGGTAAGTGGCCTGCTCTAGATTGGACGGATATCCGAATCCCGTCGCAGGAATCCGAGGAACAAGAGGAACTTTAACTTCTGGGCGCAGAGGTCGAATCAGATTCTGACTCTGAGCCCAGCCCAGCAGACATCATGGTCATCAAGACAGGTGACCCACAAGAACAGACAAAGCAGGTCAGCGAGATCGAAACAGGAAAAGAGCCAGGATGGTCAGCCATCCCCCTAACGATTGAATCAGCTGGCAAACCATTCACTAGCACCGACTTTAAAAAAGAAACGCCAATGTAAATAGCAATTGGTATCCCGAACCAGGATAAGATCAATCATGGTTTGCGACACCGTCCTGTTCAGGATATCTTGGCGATACAAAAAAATCAAAAAATCTTCCAAATACAAAAACATCATATATTTTCAAAAATACAAAAACATCGCATATTCCTCAAAATCACAAAACATCAAAAAACTTCCAAAATACAAAAACAATAGAAAATTTTTCAAAAATTACTGTGCCAAGCATTTCTCATGACAAGCACGAGTTTGAGGTCGACTCATATGATTTCTATCTAGAATTGGACTTCGAACTCATGGGTTTGGATGGAGCCTTGGATGGGGGAAATGATGATACCGCTCTTGAATTCGAGGATTCCCTCGAAAGATTTGAAACAAAGGCCAATGTTGTGGCAGACGACTTCAAAATTGTGAATTTAGGGTCAGCAAAATCCCCCAGAGAGGTGTGCATCGGGAAATCACTTCCCCCGGAATACAAGCAGAGGATGATGGAGTTCCTGAAACCGAGGTTGTCCAACTTTGCCTTCTCTTACGAGGACATGCCAGGGCTCAATGAAGACTTGGTGGTGCATCATTTACCAACAAAGCCGGACATGAAGCTAGTTAAGCAAAAATTGTGAAGAATGAAGCCAGAATGGGCCTTGAAAATCCGTGATGAAGTCAAAGCAATACAACGCGGGGTTCTTGGTAGTCTCCAACTACCCGAAATAGCTCGCAAATATCGTACCAGTTCCAAAGAAAGATGGGAAAGTCAGAATGTGCATCGACTTTAGGCACCTTAACAAAGCAAGCCCTAAAGATGACTTCCCTCTGCCTCACATCGACACACTGGTAGATAATACTGTTGGGCACAAGATCTTCTCCTTCATGGACAGTTTCTCCGGTTACAATCAGATCAAGATGGCCATCGAAGATCGAGAGAAGACTTCCTTCATCACACCATGGGAAACTTTCTGTTATCGGGTTATGCCTTTCGGGCTAAAGAATGAGGGAGCTACGTATCAGCGAGTCATGACTGCCTTGTTCCATGACATGATAAACAAGGAGATGGAAGTTAACGTGGACGACATGATCATCAAGTCTCGCACAATCGAAGGACATTTCAATGATCTCAAGAAGCTCTTCGACTGACTAGAAAAGTTCAAGCTTCGCCTCAATCCACAAAAATGTGTCTTCGGTGCGACCAGAGGCAAACTGTTAGGTTTCATTGTTAGCGAAGACGGTATCAGGGTGGATGAGACCAAAACTAAAGCAATCATCGAGATGCCACCGCCTAAGACTGAGAAAGAAATTTGATGCTTCCTCGGGCGAATCCAATATATCAGCCGATTCATCGCATAACTCACTCCTGTCTGCGAACCCATATTCAAGCTATTACGAAAGAACTCTCCAAAAGAATGGAATGACGACTGCCAAACGGCCTTAGATAAGATCAAAAGATACTTGCTAAATCCTCCAGTGCTCGTGCCGCCTACTCCCGGTAGGCCACTTCTGTTGTATATCTCTGTCGCAGCGGAAGCAATCGGATGCGTCCTCGGCCAACACGACGATACGGGAAGAAAGGAGTAAGCGATCTACTATTTAAGCCGACGGTTTACAAGCTACGAAGCCAAATATTCCAGCTTAGAAAAGACGTGCCTCGCCCTAGTCTGGGCAACACAACGGCTAATGTAGTACATAATCGCTCACCCGATACTTCTGTTCGCTCACATGGACCCGTTGAAGTACTTGTTCGAAAAACCGGCACTAACGGGCAGAATCGCAAAATGGTAGTTACTGCTTTCTGAGTTTGACATCACATATGTCACCCAGAACGCAATCAAGGGGCAAGCACTGGTCGATCACTTAGCAGCACACTCCTTGCCTAACTACTAACCCCTGAAGACCTTCTTCCCTAACAAAGACATCCTCCAGATTGAGGAAGAAGAGGAAAGAAAGGTAGGAGAGTGGACACTCTTCTTCGACGGAGCTGCAAACTCGAAGAGGAGTGGAGTAGGCGCCATACTCTACTCCCCCGAAGACGTCCCAGTTCCTATATCCAGAAGACTAGCATTCCAGTGCACCAACAATGTAGCCGAATATGAGGCATGCATCGCCGGTCTAAGAGAAGCCATCATCCTCAACGTAAAGAAGTAACGAGTCTTCGGAGATTCACAACTCATCATCAATCAAATAAATGGCGATTGGAAGACCAAGGATGAGAAGCTGATTCCTTATCATGTCTATCTGGAAAATTTGATCGAGGAGTTCGAGGAGATCACATTCTCTTCCATGCCTCGGGTCAAGAATCAGTTTGCGGACGCTCTAGCTACCCTCGCTTCAATGCTGGAAATCCCAAAAGGAGTTGCTGAATGGGAACTCACTGTCGAACTCAAGAAGGAACCTGCATTCTGCCTACAAATTGAAGAAGCTGAGCCTGCTCCAAATGATCAGCCATAGTACACAGACATCAAAAAATACTTCGAACATTAGAAGTACCCGGAAGGAGCAGCTCTGACTGATCGACACATAATACAAAGACTAGCAGCTCAATTCGTGATCACTGGGGGAATCCTCTACAAGCGATCATTCAATCAAGTCCTTCTCCGCTGTGTGGATGAGACAGAGGCAGCCCAGATCATGTCAGAAATCCACGAAGGACTATGCGGCCCACATATGAATGGACACATGATGGCAAAGAAGATCCTACGACTCGGCTACTACTGGCTTACAATGGAGACAGATTGCTGCAAGCACGTCAGGAGATGCTTTAATTGTCAGGAGCATGCAAACCAGATCCATGCGCCTGCCTCCGAACTCTACAACTTGATGGCACCATGGCCCTTCTCTGTATGAGAACTCGACATTATAGGTAAGATCAGCCCTAAAGCTTCAAACGGGCATGAATACATCCTGGTGGCAGTAGACTACTTCACTAAATGGATAGAAGCAGCATCCTATACCACCGTCGCGGCATCTCATGTGATCAAATTCATAAATAACAACATCATTAGCCGATATGGGGTCCCTCAGGCCATTATCACTGACAACAGAAATCCATTCGTCAATAAAAGGATGGGCGATTTCCTCGACAAGTTTAAAATTCAACGCAATCGGTCAAGCCCCTACCGTCCTCAAATGAATGGTGGGGTGGAAGCCGTAAACAAGACTATCATCCGCATACTGGAAAAGATGGTGAAGATATATCGTGACTGGTCAGAAATGCTTCCTTGTACACTCTGGGCTTATCACACGTCTGTACGGTCTGCTATAGGCGCAACTCCATATGAGCTCGTTTACGGAATGGAAGCAGTACTACCGGTCGAAATTGAAATCCCCTCACTGCGGATATTATTGGAAAGTGAAGTCGAGGAAGGCGAGTGGCAACAAGCAAGATACAATCAGCTGCATCTGGCAGATGAAAAGCGCATGCGGGCACTAAGCCACTCCTAGTGCTATCAAAGAAGAATCGCTCAGGCTTACAAGAAGAGAGTCCGGAAGAGAAGTTTCAAAGTCGGTGACATGGTCATGAAACGTATCCTGCCGCCGCACTTGCCATATCCCAGAGGAAAATTCAAACCCTCCTGGGATGGACCACTGATCATTCGGGAAGTACTCACAGGAGGTACTTTTTGGCTCACCAATTTGAAAGGCAAGGATCTTCTCGAGCCCATCAACACCGACAACGTGAAAATCTATCACGGGTAACCCTACCTAACCTTGTTAACGATTACAATCGAAAGGCTGCATCTCTCACCTCCCTACCAAAAACAAAACTATATATATCCACCAATTACCCTTTCTAGAAACACCCATCATGTCCCAAAAAAAAAGAAGGAAAAAAAAGAAAGAGAAAGAAAACAAAACAAAAAGGAAGAAAAAAAGGAAAAGAAAAGAAAAGATAAAAAGAAACCTCAATAAGAAGACCCAGAAAAAAAAATGAAGAAACCCATCCCACATCCCTAGTAATCTATCCTGTATCCCCAAATAATTTCAAGCAGCTTACGATTGTGCTTAAAGACAAGGACAGGCGGGTAGCCAATCGGCCGGCTATGAAGGAAGTTTCCCCGTCACTCCTAACACTTCGACAAAAAAAAAGGGAATAAAGGCATGCCTAAGCAAAAGGGGCGAGTTGAAAACCTGAAAAGGCAGCTCGAGTAAAAACAGCGGACATGTAGCGGACTTGGTGAAAACCTGAAAGGGCGCCAATGGTAAAAATAGCACAAGCTTCCAAGGGGCAGGCAAGATTAAAAACCCGGGACGTAGTGAAAATCTGAGAGGACGCTTCGGGAAAAAATGACAGGAAGAGCCGGACGTAGTGAAAACCTGAAAAGGCACTACGAGTAAAAATGACAAGAAATAAAAAATAAAATAAAAGTGCAGGAACAGAAGAAGCCGAGGCAGCAAACGTCACAACAAGATGCAAAGAAAGATCAACTTCAGATCAGTACTCTATCAGACGTTATTCAAATCCAGGGGATGCAAACCCGGACACCTTCTTAGGGAACCAAGACCTCAAAGGAACACAGTCTAGAATACCGTACACAACGTGGGCTGAGCCCAAGATTCTGATCCCAATCATCCAAAGCATAAATCCAAAAGCAAACACTGGTCAATTTGGCACAAACAAAATTTTATTTTCTGTGAAAATCTTTTTACAAGTACTTTATTTTTTTTCTTTATAAAAACAAAAACAAAATGAAATTTTCTCATACATACGGGACAAGCAGATGATCAACATCGAGAACTACAGGTAAACCACAACCTCTCATGTAGCGATAATCTCTGCCTGAGCCTCTCTACCTCCATGCGCAGGTAGAAGACCTCATCCCTCTCTAGACGGTGTGCCGCGAACTTGCTATCATCATACCGCCGTCCCACTGCTAGGCGACGAGCCATATCCTCACAAGTATGACAAAGGACAGTGATCTTGGAGATCAGGTGACCATGTGTGGTCAGCAAGAAGGATGGATCGACGAAAGGGCGCTCCTCAAAGGCCTCGAACGAATCATCAACGCACGAAGAGGAGGAAGCAGCATCGCCCACCATGTCCTGATCAGTAATCTCGTCCTCCAAATGCTAATCAGGGACCTGATGATAAAGTGATTGCTCTGCCACCCATCGCTGATATGGTACCGTCGCAAGGGGAGGAGCCCAAGACTTAAGATCCAGAGCCATCGCAGCCAAAGATCCAAGCCATCCAAACTGCTAAGATGGGGGCCGCCACCTATCCAAGCCTGATCCATCACATCCACATTGTCCATCAACACCATACTGCCATCCACACCATCCATAGTCATCCTTCCTCCAATCAAGCCATCGGCCGTCATCATCACACCATCCTCACCATTCAAACCATCCATCACCATGTTAACATCCACAATACCCGGTGGCCCACCCAGAATAGACTCATCAAATCCATCCAACCCATCTAACCCAATCCCATGTTCCCCATTGAAGGAAGAAGAATCTAAGCCATAAATAACATTTACCTCTTCGAAGGGAGACATCCCTCCTCCACCTACCTCCATCGACCCATCCATAAACGGATCCCCTCCATCATTTATGGGCCCACCCACCTCTTCACCATCAATAAACCTACTTAATCCATCATCATCATTGGCCATGATGAATCTAAAAAAAAAGAGAAAGGAACAAGGGAGGAATAAGACAAAGAAGAAAGGACAAAAGAGAAGGGGACAAAGGAGAAAGATCGGACGGCCTATACAAAAGGAATGAGCAGAAAGAGACAGGAAGGAATGAACAGAGAAGAAGAGAGCTTGCTGGAAGAAAAAAATGAACGGAGGAGGTAATCGGATTACCGCTAGCGGTACTCGGAGTACCGTTTCAGAATTGTCATCACTGAATCACCGCGGCACCTGACAGAAGGAGCAGAACAGGCAAATGTCAACGGGCGGTAGTCCAACTACCGCCCTGGCCCATTTTTTACCACAATTTGTTTAAAAAAACTTTAGTTTTAAGAAACTCTAAAAAAAAAAAATCCCAAAGAATTTTCAAAAATCCTAAAAAATCCCAAAAATCCCAAAAAATTCCAAAAATTCCCAAAAAAAAAAAACAAAAATTCCAAAAATCCCAAATATCCCAAAAAAATACCAAAGAATCCTCCAAAAATTCTAAAAAATCCTAAAAAATTCCAAAAAATCCCAAAGAATTTTCAAAATCCAAAAAAAATCTAAAAATTCCAAAAATTCCCAAAAATCCCAAAAATTCCAAAAATCCCAAAAATTCTAAAAATCCCGAAAAATCTCCAAAGTTTTCAAAAATTCTAGCAAAACCTCCAATTTTCCAAAAAAAAAAAAAAATCTTTAGAAATTACCAAGTAACTCTAAAATAAATCCCAAGTAAGTATAGGCCCAAAGGATTTGCTTCTTCTAAAAATGTTAGCCCCATTGATTTATTAGTGGAGGCCATCTGACTTTTTTGCAAATAAAAATCATTAGCCCCATTGATTTATTAGTGGAGGCCATCTGATTTTTTTGTAAATAAAAAAACCGTTAGACCCGCCAACTCATTACTGGAGGCAACGCGACTGTTTACTTAATTTGCGCAAATAAAAACTGAACGACGGCGCCCACCCGCGTGATCGAACGGATATTTTTTTCAAAATCTAAAAATATCTCCAAACAAAATCCCCAAGGAGTCTAGTTCCAAAGGGAATAGCTTTCAAACAAAAACTTTTAAAAGACGCATGCGGCGCGCAGTACACTGAGAAATCTTCCATATTCTCTAGTTGCGGTCAGTGCAAACAGCTAAATAAGATTCAGTCTCTTCCGATTTCTCCGAAGGACGATCGAGTCCGTACATGATACATGTACGAATGGCCAGATCTGTATAACTAGGCAGTCGTACAAATGCTAGTAAGATGAGTGGATCTATCTCTGGAAAGAATAATCAAACTCGAAGTGAAGACAATCCATTGTAACCAAAGTGTCAGACTCAGCAGATTGTATGGCAAACATATTACCTGCACATACCTAGTCCGGGATATTCATAAAATTTGATCGAGTCCAAGTCGGCATAGTGAGTTCCCAGTAAGGTCGCACCAATGCGCAGGGCAGCGAACCACTTTGATGATTAAATGAAACGAACACTCCTAGGGTGATTACATAGCAAAGGAACGACAGACCTAACAGTAGGGGAATCCTCGTAATGTCGTGACAAATGCGCAGAGGCCCTTACTTTTTAGACTTACCCTCCAATGCTGTAAACAATCCGATGTGAAAAGGTTGTGATTGGTGATCTGTAAAGCCGCAACGAATGTGCAGGAGACAATCACAACGTTTTTCTCAACCCTTATAATATGTGCAAGTTATCTTTTTCCAAACAGTTGACTGACAATGATATAATGGTAAGCAATAGATTTGAGTCACTACCCTTTGTTCTGACTAGAAGGGTGGGGTGTCCACTTACTTTGACCTTCGATTGCTCGCAACCTCAGTCAAAGAGGGGCATCTGTAGACACCCCACCCAGGCTGACCTCTCAAGAAGGTTAAGAACCATGATCACACCTTGAATCAAACCCAAATCCCACCTTGAAACTGAGCCTCACCCAAAAACCTTAAAAACCTCCAGACCAAGACCCGAAACCTTGATCCAAGCCGTTCAGCCAGCGCATGACCCCCGCCTGTACCCTATACCTTGACCAGAACCTCTTTACCTAAGCCAAAACTCATTCGTCCGAACCAGAAGGCCCCAAAAGTAAGTCACCGTACTAACTCGCACGCTAGGCAAAGCCCGCACGCACAAAACCAGCTCAAACGGAAGCCGTACGGTAGTCTGACTACCTTTAGCGGCAGTCTGACTACCGCCAGCGGCACTCCGAGTACCTCCACATGCAGCCCGCATGTGGACAGCTGTCCCAGCGTCCAAAAGTTAACTTTCCTTTAAATTTACCCCTCCAAATCTCACTATTTACTGTTTTACCAGCCCCTTTAGCCAATGAGAGCACGCCACGTGGCGCCTCTCTCCTCTCCACCAATCACCATATGTCACATCAGCATTTACCCCCCTCTTGTCCTCTATTTACCAAAAAACCATTGAAAAGGGCTATAAATAGCCCTCTCCCCTTTCATTTTCAAGGAGCCACAAAAGAGAGAGCCACCAAGGGAGGGAGAGAGTGAGAGAGAAAGAGTGAGAGAGAAAAAAAAGGGAGAGGAAGAGAGTGAGGGAAAGGGAAGGAGCTCCCAAACCCTTCAAATCCAGATTTTTCCAGCCACCCCCTAACCCTCGACTCAACCCATAAGCCTAACCCAGGTTGATCATGGTTCAGTCTATGTCGTGGCCTACTCAAGAGTCAAGCCAAAGACCCTACAAGCATTCATCATGACATTTACTCCCTTCTCAACCCCCCTGCTTCTCTAGATCTCTAGTGAACGTATGCTCTGTGACTTGCAGTGCATCAGATCCTGTCACATCAGAAATTTCTAGCGATCTAGTCCACTTTTCTTATCTCTTTGCATAAGCATCATCACATCCGTCCTCTAGACACATTGTCGGACGTATGCTCTGTAGCCTACCGAAATCTCTGATCTTGCTACATCAGAAATCCACGTGTGACTAGTCCCATCATGACCACAACATCATCATCATCCCTTGAGATTATTTTACTATACTAGATAGAGACCGTACATTTGTGCGGGCAGAGAGGGTGCCTAACACCTTCCCTCTTTGTAACCGAGGTCCCTTACCCGGAATCCCAGATCACATACCGGGAGTCAATCTAAGGTAGGATAGTCTTCGGATTTCTCCAACCTTACGTATTCCATGGGTTCAAGCCGACCGTGGGATTCTGAGTAATATTGGCTAGTGGCGACTCCAACAATCACAAATCAGCTTAATCACCCCCACCATCATCACCACAACACTTTTAATCAACGTGGGCGCCGATTTGATTTTCAGTGTCTACAATATATATGCACATGAAGGATGCTTTTGAGCAGACAAATACTTAGTACATTGAAACATGTCACACATGTGCATAGATAAATATGATAATCATATGCACCAAAATTATACAGTGTCATCTACAAGTAGGGCTGTCAACCGTCCAGGCCTATGGGCAAGTAGTCCACCTCTTAACTAGGGTCACCTAATCCATAGTCAACACAATCACAAATCCAATTATTATTATTATTATTTAAATATCTTTAAAAAAAAAAAAAAACCTCACGCACCCACCACACACCCACGCACGAAGTAGTGGGATTTGACCACCTGTGGGTTTCGAACCCAAGACCTCGAGTTAAAACTCCTCGGAGTCTACTACTCGGCAAGGACTAGAACCCACAAGCACAAATCCATTACTCCTTCAAATCTGTATTGGCTCCTAAGCAGAAGGGAGTAGACAAACAATAGACACACACGGCTTTTCATGACTATTAGTTTGGATACACATCGCCCAAATCCAAACAATCCCTAGAGACAATTTATTAGCTATCCATAGCACTTTCCTAATATTCACTTTAAAGTCTATTGCTAGATTTTTCTCTTTACTAATTTGCTCGATGTCCTGATTTAGACAAGCATTTCTTTTGATGATGACCCTATCTCCCATGATGTCCTAATTTTCCACACATAAAGTAACTGATATTAATTATGCAATAGCTTTATTCTCGTTTTGATTCTTATATCTTCTTTTCATACTTGATTATTTTTTTTGGCAAACAAGTGGTGAGGATGTTTAGGTTTTTCTTTTCTACTCTTTTCTACCCTCAATTATATTGACCATGGTGAAGCTATCCGTTGGCTCTTTTTATTACATGCCCTAACCTCTATTTCATTTCGTCGGTGGAACTTTAGATTATCAAGAGACAATTCTTTTTGGTTTGAGTCTAAAAAAGTTCCTGGTAATCTTTTTGTGATGGAAGCAATTTTTTCAATTACAACTGCCTAGAATTGTTCATCATCTATCCGAGTTCTGTCAAAATTTTGTGAATGATTAATTAGAGCCTATGAACTTGTGCAAGGAGGGGTTTATTGTCAACCATTAATTAGAATTTAAACATTTATTGATATGATAATTTTTACACTTCTCTTTGATTCATATTGTTTTCTAAGGACAATTGGTAGGTCTTAAGAGGTATGTGATAGTTAAAGTATACATTATATAATTGATTGTTTACTAGGTTCAGCATTTGGCTTTTGCAGAAATAATTATCTTTGGTTTATTTCTCTTAGGAACAAGTGGACCCATGTTCAAGTTCCTAATTAGGACAAATTAAGTAACACATTAGTTTAAATGATGTCAGCAAGAAGATTATCTTTTTCTTTAGTAGGCAAGAAAGTAAACTCCCTTGTTACCAACAAAAGGCACAACCCAACAATAGGAATAAGACAATGGGGCCTCAATGCAACAAGGAGAAAAAAAAGAAAAAAATGAAAAAAAAAAGAGAAGAAAAAGAAAAGGCCCACATCCCAAGCATGGGAGAAACCAACACATTGGGTGAGAAAAAGCCCATACAAGGGGCTAAGGAAAGCTCCTACAATAATATAGGAGAATAATTAGCAGGAGACACAAATTATGCACTAGGCTCAAGATAGGGATATGTGAGCTTGGATACAATCCTTCTATGGGCAGGGCAAATGATAGAGATAGAAAGCTCCTAGTAGCTTTAACTTTTAGACGTAGCTTCCCAGGAAAATCCGAAGGGGTTATGATGAGCTTCTTAATGTCTGAGCTAGGCACTTCAACTCGAACACCTGCAATATTTGCTTCATAAAGTCTAGTAAGCTAAGATTAATGGAAGAAAGAGTCGACCTATCTAGTGATGTTGTCTGAAAGTGCCCTAGTTTGTCAATTAATGTGAAGTCTGAGTCTTAAACTCAAGTGAGCTCCAAAGAAGACCCAAGATAGCGGACTCAAGGGTTAAAAGCTTCAAGCTCAAGTTAAGGTAAAGATAACCTCATGACCATGCCAAACCCTATAGCTAAACCCTTCTATCATAGCCCATACTTAACCAAAAATATCTAGGAATAACCATAATTAAGTATGTTAAATGGGTATGTAAGTTGATGTCTGAGTAATAATAAGACTATTAAAATTCAGACATTGTTGATAGCATCAAAGTGCCATCGAACAACTTTCAGTGGCATTAAAGGCACCTTGATGGGATCGAGCCATATGGTCAATTTGTCCAGCAAGAATTGAAGTATTTTCTTGAATTTTTCAATGATATTGAAGCCTGTTCGATGACATCGAAGACCTTTTTGATGGTATCGAGCACTACCTCAATGGCATCGAGAAAGAGCACAAATAGTCCAACAACAAAACAAGGAAAATTTAGATTTTTCCGACAGCATTGAAGCCTGACATGGCATCGAACTTAAACATCGATGGCATCAAACATAACTTTGATGGCATTGAGAAAGTGCTCAAACAGCCCAACAAGAAAATGATATAATTCGTGAATTTTTCAATGGCATCAAACTGCCCTTTGATGGCATAAAAAAAGGACCTAAATTGTCCCACAACCCCAGGCCATATATTCAGAATTTTCCGATGGCATCGAGCCATCCTTCGATGGCATCAAAGGTCCCCTTCGATGACATTAAAGGACGCTCGATGACATCGATAGAAACTATCTAACAACTATTTGAACATCTTGTTGTTTGGGTTCGATGGAATCGAAGGTCACTTCGATGACATTGAAAGCCCTTTGATGACATCGAACCTGACAGTTTTCTGCTCATTTTTTGCCCGTTGGGACTTTGATTTATATATGTATGAGGGTTGTTTCTTGGCAATTTGGTGAGTATTTGAGAGAGCTTTGAGAGAGTTAATTGCAAGAGTGAATACCCATCTTCTCAAGCCCTATTTCCTTATGGAGTTCATCATTCTATCATTGTCTTAGAGGTAATCATTGGAATATTCAAAGCTTGGATTAAACAATGAACTCCAACATTCATTGATGCTCTAGAAACCTTCTTTATTGGAAAATCCATATGCTAGGAAGCATTAGATGCTTACCATCAAGAAAGTCAGAGAAAAGTTCAATTTCTTGCTGAACAATTCTAACTCTCAGTTGATGTCATCAAAGAGGCTTTGATGACATCGAAACTTAAGTTTCGATGTCATCGAAGGGACCTCAATGCCATCGAGAAAATAAGAGAAAAATCTAATTGGTTGTTGGACAGTTTCGACTCTCTATCGATGTCATTGAGCAGTCCTTCGATGTCATCGAACTTACCTTTCGATATCATCGAAAGGGCTTCGATGTCATCGAGAAAGTCAAAGGAAAATCCAATTGGTTGCTAGACAATTCTGACTCTCGATCGATGTCATCGAGCAGGCCTTCGATGTCATCGAAGTGCAATAAAAAACTACTGTTTTGAGCTATCTTTTACATAGCAGTTTCGCACATCTTCTAGCCTTATTTATCATGTTTCTCTTGGTCTCCTAAGACTAAGGGATGATCAATTAGGTATTCCTATTTGGTCTAGATCATCTAGAGGTATATGAGTTATTTTGGGTCAAGGGTTAGGGTCACCAAGACACCTTTTTTTTACTTGTTCTTTGCTACTGGATGCTATATCTTCACTTGTGTCTTCAGTCTTCACTTTCATTTGGTTTTGTATGTTGGTGATATTTTGTTAGCTAGAAGTGACATTAGGATGACGAGCGATACCAAGAAATTTTAATTTCAAAGGATTAAAATGAATGATCTTGGTGATGCCTCTTATGTCATTGGCATTGAGATACGCCATGACAGATCACGCCGATTGCTTAGTATATCACAAAGGGCTTATATTGATAGGGTACTCGAAGGGTATGGCATGTAAAACTATGCTCCTGGACAATCGCCAATTGTAAATGTGATAAATTCAGCTAGTTCTAATCCCCTAAGAATGATTTCGAAAAGAATCGAATGAATGATTTGTCGTACCTGTCAGTAGTAAGGAGCATCGTATATGCTCAAGTATGCATGTGACTAGATATTTCCTTTGCAATTGGAATGTTGGCCATGCATTTTTCTAATCCAGGAATGCCGAATTGGATGATTGCAAAAGTGTTGGGCTACCTACAAGGGACAAAGGACTACATACTCACATATAGAAGGTATGATAATTTAGAATTGGTTGGATACTCAGATGTAGATTATATTGGCCGTGTTCATACAAATAAGTCCACCTCAGGCTACATGTTCATGATGGTTAGTGGGATTGTGTCTTGGAAAAACATGAAACAATCGACGACAACCTCATCCACCATGGAACTTGAGTTCATTGCTTGTCATGAAGCATCAAATCAGGCACTTTAGTTAAAACGTTTCTTCTTAGATTTATGGGTATTGGAGCATATCCCGAAATCATTTAGAATCTTTTGTGATAACTCAGTTGCGGTTTCCTTTTCTAGTAACAACAAACATTCATCAAGGTCGAAACATATCGACATCAAGTATCTTATTGTGAAGGAAATAACTTAGAATCATATAATGTTTGTGGAGTTTATCGGCACTAACTAGATAATTACGAATCCAATTACTAGAGGGCTCCCTATTACGTCATTTGAGGATCATGTAACATTCATGAGAATCATTGACCTCACATATTTATTCAGTTAGTGAGAGTTAAGTGTGTTTTATTTTTATATACATTAAAGAGATCTTATTTATAAAGTTTTGATGATTTTGATATAAAGTTAATTTCTGATTTTTTAAAACAAATTTTATTTTATATATATGCACAAATTGTTTTAAGTAAGTAGAACTAAAGTCTTATCGCGTTGAAGATATTTGAATATTCATAGACTTCTTGAGGATAGATACATATGATCACATTACGTGTGTAATCATCATACCATACTTCCTAGTCTATGATCTATGTTGTGAAGCTTGATGGTATTTGTGACCATACTTAGTCTCTTTTTTACCAAAATTAAATATTGTGATGGCTACCGCGATCCGATACTAGTGGTCTTGATGGACCAGATTGTAGAAGTGTTGTCCGTATTATTCAACAAAAGTATTGGTTAACCATTTAGATGTTTTCTTTAAAATTAAAATATGTTTTCAAAATTTAACATTGCCATTAATCAATGTGGATCAAGTGAGAGAATATAAGAATTCTATAAAGTGGGTCTAATTGATCAACTGTCTATATCTCCCTAAGGGTTGGATAATGTGATTAGGCATATTGGTGGACTCCACTCCAGTTGTAATTAATCTAAAATTATATAAGGGGTGGTGTGTTACAGATGTATTGCACGCACAACATTCTAGTTGGATGAAGATTGTTAAATTCGTGTAGAACCTAAGGGAGAGGAGTTTTGATGGGTTTTAAATTCCTTAACTTTTACAATTATAAAAACAAGGCTGGGTCCCCAATCTTACACACGTCCGAAGCTTCTATTTCCACCCCGGTGTCTCTAAGGGGGTAAGGTGCAGAAGACTATGACATTAGTCTTATAGTGATGGCGTCTCAACTAAGTACAAATTTGAGTTCAGTTTTCTCTGATGCACCGTACGGTCCTTCAATTCCACAATTTATAGATTTACATTCTCTCCATCACGTGGGGTTCACGTTCAATTATTGTCCACCATGTGTGGCCCACCTTCAATATCTACCGCCCCTCATGTGGAGCCCATGTTTGATATGGACCATCCATTTACATGTTGCACAGCACGCCAACAATGTAGTGAGCCTAGATCCAATCTCAAGCCTCACCCACAAACGATAAACATGAATAAATATAAATTAGAAACAGATTAAAGCAATCCAAACAAACCACAAGACAAGATATACGTGAAAAAACCCCAACGAGGGTAAAAAACCACAGATGCAAACTTTCACTATGAAGAACAAAGATTATAAGACAATATACTAACCTCTCCCTTGGAAGAACACAGAAAAACCCTTTGCCCACACCTTAGAATTATTTCCGCAATATTCCAATACACCTAGAAAAACCCTAGGAACACCTATATATAGTTTATGCAACTCCCCTTTCCGCATCCCAGTTGCGAAAGGACTTGCGATACGAAATCCAAGCAAAATCGCGGAACGAATCTGCGTAACTACGACCGGTCGAGCGACCCCTACAACCGGTCGTGAATGGGCCACGATCGGTTGAGCACCTCAGGATTAAAAAATGATGCTCGTTGGACTTTGAGTCGAACCAGTTCACGACCGGTCGAGCTGGAACCTATGACCAGTCGAGCATGGCTTACGACTGGTCGAAGGCGATCCCAGATGTGGCTCCACATCTTAACAATCTCTTACTTGGAGACACATCGCCTTAAACCTTCGTCTTCTTCATCCGGAGTGCACCACCTCCACGTTTTCAATTCTGAAGATCAATCAAAGCTGAACAAAGCTTCAGCTTCTCTCGTGTGACCGCCTTGGTCAACATATCCGTAGGATTCTCACTTGTATGAATCTTCTTCAGAGCAATCGATCCATCTTCTAGTAACGAACGTATGAAGTGATATCTGATGGCAATATGCTTGGTCCTTGAATGAAAGATTGAATTCTTAGCCAAGTGTATTGCACTCTGACTGTTATTATACAGCTTGCAATCTGCTTGCTTCTTACCCAACTCTTCTATGAAACCTTGTATCCATACCATCTTCTTGCACGCTTCTGTAGCCGCAACATATTCTGCCTCTGTCGTACTGGTAGATAATATCTTCTGTAACTGAGAGATCCAACTGACTGCAGCACTACCCTGAGTAAAGACATAACCTGTAGTACTTTTTCTGTTGTCGATGTCAACTGCCAAATCTAAATCCACGTAGCCTTGTAGCTTAATTTTCGATCCACCATAGCACAGCCCTACATCCTTAGTACCTACCAAGTATCTAAGGATCTACTTCACAGCTTCCCAATGTTCCTTCCCGGGGTTGTTCATGAACCTGCGAATAACTCCCACTGCTTGAACAATATCTGGCCTCGTGCTCACCATAGCATACATGAGACTCCTAATAGCTGACGCGTATGGGACTTTAACCATGTAGTCCCATTCCTCTTGCGTCTTTGCACCTTGCTCCTTAGATAGCTTGAAGTGGTTGGCTAATGGAGTGCTAACCGGCTTAGCACCTCCCATATCGAATCGATCAAGTACCTTGGCTATGTACTCTGCCTGTGACAAAACTAGTTTTTTGTTTTCTCTGTCACGCTTTATCCTCATGCCTAAGATTTATTTTGCAGCTCCCAAATCCTTCATGGAAAATTCTCTAGACAGTTGTCTTTTGAGATCTGAGATGTCCTTCATGCTTGAACTGACCACAAACATATCATCAACGTACAGAAGAAGGATGATGTACAATATATCAAACTTCTTCAAATAGCAACAGTGGTCAGCGTGACATCTCCTGTAACCGTTTCCTGACATGAAACTGTCGAACTTCTTGTACCACTACCTCGGGGCCTGCTTTAGGCCATATAGACTCTTCTTCAGTCTGCACACCTTGTTTTCCTTTCCTGGTGCCACATAACCTGTCGGCTGATGCATATATATCTCTTCTTCAAGGTCCCCATGAAGAAAGGTTGTCTTAACATCTAACTGCTCTAGATGTAAGTCTTCTGTAGCCACTATACTCAAGACCATGCGAATCGTAGACATTTTCACCACAGGTGAAAATATTTCTGTAAAATTGATACCTGCCTTTTGTTGAAAACCTTTCACAACCAATCTGGCCTTGTACCGTTTCGAACCATCGTGCTCCTCCTTCAGTATGTAAACCTATTTGTTATGAAGAGCTTTCTTACCCTTGGGTAGAGTGACTAGCTCCTATGTACGATTAGACTCAAGAGAGTCCATCTCATCATCCATGACCTGCTTCCACTTAACCCTTGTATCTGACTATAGCGCCTCTTCAAAACATTCTGGTTCACCATTATCTATCAGTAGTAGATAATGTAAGGAGGGTGAGTATCGGACTGTGGGTCTCCTCTCCCAAGTAGACCTCCTCACAACCGGTGTATGCGGCTCTGCCTCATAATGTTCCTGTGCATGATCATCCTGTAGCGCTGTAACACTCGTGTTCGATAGCTCTTCCAACTCTACGTATCCTTTTTCCTTGGCCTTAGTTTCTTGCACACTATTCTTATGCATCACTTTTCATTGAAGACTACGTCCTTGCTTCTGATATTTTTCCTGTTTTCTGCATCCCAAAACCTATAGCCAAAATCATGCTGCTCGTAGCCTATAAACATATGAAGTGCAACTGAACACTTTGAGATGTGCAAGGTTCACTTTTTTCCTAGTCCATGTTTATTCTGGTAGCCCACCATCCAATGGTACTGAGGGACTTCTATTGATGAGATATGTGACAATATTCATAGCATCTGCCCAAAAGGTCTTAGGCAACCTTGCATGTAACCTCATGCTCCTGGCGCGCTCAAGGATGGTCCTGTTAATGCGCTCAGCCACACATTCTGCTGTGGTGTCCCTAGAATCGTTTTCTGATGTTTGAATCCATTTGCTGCACAATACTCCTCAAATCTCTTATCACAGTACTCTCCCCCATTATCAGATCTGAGACATTTTATTGTTTTACCTGTCTCATTTTCTACCATAACTTTTCACTTCTTAAATACATCAAATACATCAGATTTATGCTTTAAGAAATAGACCCACAGTTTTCTACTCGCATCATCAATAAAAGTAACAAAATAACGTGAGCCACCAAGAGATGATACCTGTATCGGTCCCCACACATCAGTGTGTACAAGCTCTAACAGATGCGCCTTTAGAGCACGTCCCGTCTTCTTGAAGCTTACCCTCTTCTGCTTGCCATACACGCAGTCATCACAGAATTTCAAGTCAATAGACTTCAGCCCTGGTAGCGTTCCTTTAGACAATAGCACTTTCATCCCCTTCTCACTCATATGTCCCAACCTCCGATGCCATAACTGTCCATTCACTCCAGTTGATGCGACTGTGAGTGAACTATACCATCCTGAAGTCACGTACAAAGTACCTTCCTTTTTGCCTCGAGATATCACTAAGGCACCTTTGTGATCTTCCAGGAATCATTGGTGAATGTCGTCACATAACCGGTATCGGCCAACTGCCCCACAGAGATCAAGTTACATTTCAAACTCGGTACATGTCTGACATCCTTCAATTTCAAGACTGTTCCATCTTTCTGATTTACATAAATGTCCCCCTTTCCAACAATACTGTACGGCTCATTATCACCCAGGTAGACTCTCCCAAAGTCACCTGACACATAATCACACAGAACTTCCTTACACGAAGTGGCATGAAACGAAGCACCCGAGTCTATAACCCAAGACTCATTCCTCGCATTAAGAGACAAGATCAACGCCTCTGTGTCACTCTCCTCAATAGATTTACTGAATCTTTCCTGCCTTGAGAGCTTCCTTCTTGTTTCTTAAGTGCCCTACAATCACGTTTCATGTACCCCTTCTTGCCGCAATGCCAACACTCGTCTTTGTCTTTCGGTCCCTTGGACTTCTTCCTCGACTTAGAACGCCCGTGTTTATTGCCTCCTTTGTTCAGCGATCTTCCTCTTCCTTCAACGTTTAGAGCATTCCCTGAATCTCCTGAAACTCCTGATGCCTTTCTTCTGGATTCTTTATTGAGAATTAGACCGATCATATCATCAAATTTCAGTTTTGTCGACCTTGAAGAATTACTCACAGCAATCACCAAACCATCCCAACTGTCTGGTAAACTGGATAAGATCAATAACGTCCTGACCTCATCCTCAAAAACAATGCCAACGGATTCCAACTGGCTCGTGACTGTATTGAACTCGTTTAGATGTTCAGCCACGCTCCCACCATCTGACATCTTCATGTTGAATAGATGTTTCATAAGATGAACCTTGTTGGATGCAGATGGCTTTTCATACATGGTGGTTAGGGCTTCTATTAATTCTTTTGTAGTTTTCACCTTGGATATATTGAAGGCGACACTCTTAGACAAAGAGAGTCGGATCGTTCCTAAAGCCTTCCTATCCAGTAAAAACCATTCATCATCTGTCATCTTTTCTGGTTTCTTCTCTTTTCCTCCTAGAGGAACATAGAGGTCCTTCTGATACAAATAATCCTCCATCTGTATCTTCCAGAAGGTAAAGTTTGAACCATCAAACTTCTCAATTCTAGTTTTCCCATCTTCCGTCATCGCTCCCAATAAAACTAAACCAATAGCTCTGATACCAGTTGTTGCGCAGCACGCCAACAACGCAGTGAGCCTAGATCCAATCTCAGGCCTTACCCACAAACAATAAACAGGAAGAAATATAAACTAGAAATAGATTAAAGCAATCCAAACAAACCACAAGATAAGATATACGTGGAAAAACCCCAACAAGGGTAAAAAACCATGGATGCAAACTTCCACTATGAAGAACAAAGATTACAAGGCAATATACTAACCTCTCCTTTGGAAGAACACAGAAAAACCCTTTACCCACACCTTAAAATTATTTCCCCAATATTCCAATACACCTAGAAAAACCCTAGGAACACCTATATATAGTTTAGGCAACTCCCCTTTCCGCATCCCAGTTGCGAAAGGACTTGCGATACGAAATCCGTGCAAAATCGCGGGACGAATCTGCGTAACTACGACCGGTCGAGCGACCCCTATGACCAGTTGTGAATGGGCCACGACCGGTCGATCACCTCGGGATCAAAAAATGATGCTCACTGGACTTTGAGTCGAACCGGTCCACGACCGGTTGAGCCGGACCCTACGACCAGTCGAGCATGGCTCACGACTGGTCGAAGGCGGTCCCAGATGTGGCTCCACATCTTAACATTGCATGTGTGGGCCCGACCTTCAATGTGGGCTATCTATCATCCAGGCCCCACTTTGGCTGTGGACCATTTATCATTAGGGGCCTATCTTGGACATGGACAATCTATTATGTGGGTTTACCTTGATGTGCATCATCCATAATGTGGGGCTCACCTTCGATGTGAACCGTCTAACATGTAGGCCACAACTTTAATGTGGGTGGGGCCTCCTTTGATATGGACCATCCATCACATCACATGGAGAGAGATAAATATAAAAGTTAAAAGTTGAAAAACAAAAGATATAAAAACTTATAAGTAACTTTCATCACATAAGTTAATTTTACAATAGTATCAAATGAGCTTATAACTTATTAATTTACACGAATTAAAAAACTCTCTTATTGGGTGGTGCCCAAAAAGTCCCTTAATCAAACGTGTTCTATTTATTTATTCCAATGATGATGCTTGGATTTCAAAGTCCAAGTCACCTTAAGACTCTTTTAACGTGCACCTCATGTGATGACTTCTTCCCAGCCCTAGCAAGACGCACCGGGCACAAAGACCGCGGATTAATTGTGACCCAGAACAAGCCACATGGGTGTGATCCTGACCTTGGGGCCCACCTCAATGTATTCGTTGTATATCTACAGTGTCCACCCATTTTTCTAGCTTATTTTATGGCATGGTTTGATATGAAACTGTGACCATACAAATATTTCAAATGGTGGTCACAGATTCCCAATTATTTCCTCTAATGCCGCTCACTTGAGTTTTGGATCCATTTCATTTTTGGCCACATATCCTAAATTGAGCTTTCAAAATGGACAAACAGTCCGAATTTTTCACATACATCACCATGGCCCTACCTAGCATCCAAACTTTCTCAGGAAATCCGTGTCCGTTCAACCACAAGAAGAGAGCATTTGTACTTCTCGTTGCAACGGTGCACGCGTATATCCATACGCATGTGGAAAACACAAGGGAACTTGGATTGCTTAGTGTAGAACACAGCACTTATGTCAGTGCTGTCTACATATATGAAAGCTCTGTGGAGCCCTCCATAATGTAAGTGTTTTATCCATTCTGCATCTTGCCATCATCTTAGGGCATGAGTCCAATAATAAGGTAAATCCAAAGCTAAAGTAGACCACGCCACAAAAACCAGGGCCATAATAATGCCAGGGTTGAAACTTCTTGGTCCCACCTTAATGTTTATTTGCCATCTATTTGTCACGTGAAAGAAGAGAAAAGACAAATATCAGCTTAATCCAATACATCTGTAACCCGTAAGAAGTTTTCATTGGCAGCAGTTCAATCTCTATTACTTCTTAGGGTACGGTCCACCTGAACTTTGAATCTGTCTTATTTTTGGGCTCATGGCCTGATATGATCATATCAGGCAAAATGAAGAGATATCGAGGATAACACATACATCAGGCGTGTATCACCTATACACAGTACCGAAGTCCATGAAGTCAAGAGTCCAACATAAACAGCCCACATGTGCCAGTGATACAGCAGTGCCAAATTGAGAATATTCACTTGATAAGCCCGTTAATGAATGTACTAATTTAGAAGTCATTTCCAACAACTTATCGGGTGGACCAGACATGTATTTTGATTTTGGACGTAGATTACACGATGACCCCACGCGGTGGGATTTGATTGGGCGAGAACGGATTGGCTACTCCCCCTGCCACCAGCCTGGTGGCTGTGGTCGGTGCTCTGTGGGACCCACCGTGATGTATGTGTTTCATCAATTTTTATTGATCATTTTAGGATTAATACCAGAAATGAGAGTGATATAAATCTCAGGTGGACCACACCACAGGAAAACAATAGTAATTAGATATCCACCATTAAAATCCTCCTAAGGTCCACTGTAATGTTTATTTGACATCCAATCTGTTGATTAGGTCATACAGACCCAGATGAAAGGAAAAGACAAAGATCAGATTGATCCAAAATTTTTATGGCCCTCAAAAAGTTTTTAATGGTCAACATTCATTAAACACTGTTTCCTGTAATGTGGTCCAGTTGAGACTGAGATATATCTCATTTTTGGTTTCATGTCATAAAATGATCTAGAAAATTAGATGGACGGCATGGATGAAATACATACATCATGGTGGGGCCCACAGAGCACCGAATATCTGCCATTGGCAGGTGGCAAGGGGAGTAGCCAATCCGTTTCCTGATTGGGGCAGCTGCAAGAGATGAGTCAGCTTATCATTTTCCATAAATATAAGCGTTGGCTATGCATCTCGCACATAAAAATAAACAGAGGAAGAGCTTATGCAAATGGGTTTGAGTGTATTTTGGTCGTTTATCATCTTCATCCATGTAATCCACTTCCTAGGTGTGGGCTTGCACTCAATTGCTGTCGTTGCGGCCACGTTCAGCAATGAAACTGATGGATTTGCTTTGAAAGTATAGCAATGTTTCACATTCATGCCAAAACAACATAATATTTTAATGGGAATCACTTGATGAATACTTCCTCAGATTACTCTCTAGTGGGTAGTCCAATTGCAGGAGCACTTCCACTGGATTGTGATGACATTTTGAAAAGAGTTGAAAAAATGTCACAGCTATGAAACATCTCTTTGAATTACACGAAATAAAAGAAAGAAAGAAAGAAAGAAAAAAAGAAGAAGACATCTTTCCATCATTCACTGTAAATATTAAAAGCACACTCCTATGCCAATACTAAACATATCTAAAGCTTGTTAAGAAAAGTATTTTCAACAAGCTTATTTTATTTTGAAATCTTCTCAATATAACTACCAATAATATCTCAGTAATAACTGAGGTAAGATGGATCTTCACCTGACAGTTGTGACATAACTTGTTCATCTTGCTGAATCCTGACACCGAGATATAAATCCTTGATTGCATGCATTTTCGTGACAACATCTTTCATCTTCATTCGTTCTCTTGGAGATTCTGCAGAACACATCACACCAATTCTGACCATTGAAATTAAGCAAGCATGCAATCTTTTTCTTGTGTTAGTATGATTTCCGCTGCCTTGAGTAACTTGGGCTTCTTCTAAGAGAACTGGATCGACAATATCCATTATTCGTTCAAGCAATGACAACTTAGCAAAATTATGAAGGCTTAGATCATCTTTAAACATGTCATCAGTTGGCCCCTTTCCGGTTATCATCTCCAATAGAAAGATTCCATAGCTGTAAACATCGCCTTGTGTAGATGCTCTAGCACCCATCGCATACTCTGTAATTTATACATATCATATTTGCATGAAAGCAACCATTTAAATACAAATAAAATTAGATTTTGAATTTTGAGAGAGACAGAGGGAGAGAGGGAGTATTCCATTTAAACAAGTAATTAACATTTTTTCTTTTCCTAAAGGTCGAAATTTCTAATGTCAATTGATGTGCTATGAACTTTGGTTTGAGAGGCGGTACTCATTTCTGACCTTATTATTATGGTTATTATTATTATTATTATTTTTATTACTTGATTAGCTTTCAGAATCCTACTATCTATAGCAATAGGAACACACTGTCACTTACATCTAGGAATGTGCTATAGCCTAGAATTTTGGATGGTTTTATTTAAATGCGTGCAAGAATTGTAGTAGGAAAAAAGAAATTTAGAGGATTTATATATCACAAACATTTACCAAAGTTTTACTACAAAAAAAATGATTAGAGGATTTACCAGTAGTCCACATTCAACATGCACAAGTGGCCTACCTGATCACCAGAGTGATTAGGCCAAGAAACATACCAACAAGAGCCCACCTCTGAACAAGCCTCCGTCATTTGTGGAATGCATAAATGTGTGCCATTAAACAAGTTGGACCCACCATGAAATTAGTAGACTAAGATAGAAGAAGTTCCATTAATCAATTGGGTCTCGAGCATGAGAAAAATTGGAAACTTAGAGCTATATGACTGATGTTTGATAATCAAGGCACATGTAGCTGATCAATGTACATCAGTCTTATCAATTCAACCCAGGAGCATGATGTTAGCCCAATGCTTGTTTGAAATGGATCTCGGTGGATGGATGGCTCTGATTTTATGAATGTGTGACACAATGGCATAGTTTACTATTGTTGTACATATATATGCCACCAAGAAATTAAATCCATCCATTCATTTGATAATCCACAATGTGTTACTAGGTGTAGAATGTTTTTTTTTTTTTTTCTTCTTTTCTTAACAATGTGTTACTTGGCGTAGAATATCCATCTTGCAAAAGGTGGGTGCACCTGACTTGGGACAAAAACTAGGATGGTCCATGCATTCAGAAGCCTGAACCATCAAAATTAATGAACATTCGAATTGTCTAACTAAATAAGATCATGGCTGACCTAATATCTCATTTGGTCCAATTTTATTCACCTAAGTGATATTTTTGTTAGAGCCATTGTTTGCATGGCTCAGGTTTCTATACAATTGATACATTTACAAGTAGAAAGCTCATTGGTGAGAAAGAAAGCACTGACTGTGAAAGTTCACATACAATGTAGCACATGAACATTTCTCCTCTAAATATGCATTAACTAATTTACTTATTATCTATGCTAATTAAAGCCTTATCTGTTTCCTACTAATTTAAAAATAGAATTTTGCTACCCCAAGCACAAAACCGTGCTAACATATATGCACAATTTTTGAGATGTGATGGTCCCCTAAGAAGAAAGTCTGCAAAAGTCAGGCAATCCACTCATCAGGCAGGCTAGATATGTGCCTTGAATAAGTATTTTTTTGTAAGCTGTCACTATGAGTGGAACAACCTCACATTTGCAGAAGGTTATCTGGTAGGGGCCACAACATCAATTTACCACATGGTTAGATATCATGTGGCACCCAAGTCTGGCATAGGGTTTGTGTGGGCTAGAAAACCACTTGTAAAAAAAAAAAAAAAATTACAACTTCACAGGACATACATAAGAAAATAAATAAAAGAAAATAGATGAAATAGTTACCTAGAGCGATGTACCCAGTAGATCCCTTCACGCCAACCGAGCTGGTTTGAGGAACGTCAGATAGGAACCTCGCTAACCCGAAGTCACCCACATGAGCAATCATGTCATCATCGAGGAGAATGTTATCCGGCTTTAAATCACGATGAATGATCGGTGTTTGGCAATGGTGATGTAGATAATCCAGTGCATTAGCCACATCAATAGCTATATTTAGCCTTTGAATAAAGTTTAAATTCCTCCCCAACTGATCATGCCCATCTCTGTGCAGCCACTTGCTTAGACTTCCATTGGGCATGTACTCAAAAACTAAAGCCATGAATTCATTGCCCTTATAATCAATGCTGGAGCAACAAGTTAAGATTTTAATAAGATTCCGATGCCTAACATTTCTCAAGGCTTCACATTCGACCATAAAGCTTCTCGTAGCTTCTTGCTGCTGAAGGTTGAGGACTTTCACTGCAATAACAATTCCATCTCGATCTAGGCTTCCTTTATATACAGAACCGAAACTTCCACTGCCAATCAAATTTGCAGAAGAGAAGCCATCTGTCGCTTTATAGAGCTCTGCATATGACACGTTCATGAAAGGATCCTCCATAGAAGGCACATCAAGAGGTTTCCTTCTTGACTTTCTTACCCAATAAAGAGTGTTAAAGGAACATGATAGTGAAATAAGAAACATGACAACACTAATTATCGAGATTTTCACTTTTGAAGCAAGAGATATCCCCCCTTTCTTGGAAACTTGGCGAGAGCATGCTGGCAATTGCAATTCTTGAATACCCCCACAAAGCTTACTATTTCCGAGTACTGAAATTTGACTGGCATTTCCAAAGACCCCTTGTTTTGGTAATTCACCCTCGAAATTGTTGAAAGATAAATTTAGATACTGCAATGCAGAAAGGTTCTCCAGGTATTGTGGAATCTTTCCAGTCAAGATGTTACATGAAAGATCCAGGGATTGAAGGCCTCTTAGAGTACAAAATGCTGAAGGAATTGATCCCTGAAAGAAGTTCCCATCCAACCAGAGATACTCTAGGCTAAGACAATTGCCTAGTAAGCTTGGAATTTCTCCTGACAATTTGTTATTAGCAACATTCAGTGTGTGGAGACTTTTCAAGTTGCCGGTTTCCACTGGCAGATTACTGGAAAAAAAGTTGTTTTCAACATGGAGTTCAATTAAAGAGGTAAAGCAGAAAAGCAGTTTGGGTAAGCTACCACTAAGATTATTATTTTGGAGGTATATGAACTGCATGTATGTACAATTTCCAAGGCTTGAAGGTATGCTCCCAATTAGATTATTTTCGTATAAAACGAGTTTATACAGTCGGGAGATGTTGCCCAAAGAAGATGGAATTTGCCCTGATAATTCATTTCTTTGCAAATAAAGTTCCTCCACCTTGTTAAGCTTCCCAACACCAATAGGAATATTACCGGTTAGAAAGTTCTGCCCCATTATCAATGCTGTTAGTCCAACAAGATTCTGAATCCCAGATGGGATGTTTCCGAATATCCTGTTACTTGCAATATCCAGCCGTGTCAGTTGAGTTGAAAGATTAGCCATGGAGTTGGGCAACACACCACTGAGACGGTTATTGCCTATTCCGAGTCCCCGTAAGCTACTGCAATTGGTCAAAGAATCGAGAAAATTCAAGTCACGAGCATTCCCAAGTCCAAGCTGATTGCCGCCTAGTTGTAGCCAGTCGAGACCCTTTAGGCTTCCAAAATTCACAGGCACGGAACCACTAATTCTGTTATTACGAAGGCTAATAACTACAAGTCCTGAAGCATTGGATAATGAAACCGGTATGGATCCTGTGAATTGATTTAGTGCGAAGTAAAGCTCTCGGAGATTAGGAAGAGTGAGGCCTAAGTTTGGTGGAAGATTTCCATGCAATTTGTTCCCTACCACTCCCAAAATGTTAATAGAGGAGATATTGTATAGTTGGGGTGGAATCGTACCTGACAGTTCATTTAAACCAATGCTAAGAGTACTTAACCTCACCAACCGACCAAGGTCTTCTGGGATGCTGCCTTCAAGCCTATTACTCGTGAGATCAAGGACGGTGAGAGATGAAAGGTTTCCAAGTGAAGGCGGGATGATTCCTGTAAGACTGTTGTGACGAAGGGACAAAGAGGTGAGCTTCAATAGAGAGCCAAGCTCAGTTGGAATCCTCCCTGTAAGCTGGTTCCCCCAAAAATAAAGTTCGTCGAGTTCGGAACAGTGGGTCAGATTTGCTGGAATTTCTCCAGTGAATGTATTATTGGCCAGAATGAGAGTTTGCAAGCGCGACAAACGGCCAATCTCTTCAGGAATCCTACCTGACAATTCATTTTCAGCTATGGCAAGATAGCTTAACCTCACCAACCGACCAAGGTCTTCTGGCATGCTGCCTTCCAGACTATTTCTTGAGAGACCAAGGACTGTGAGAGATGAAAGGTTTCCAAGTGAAGGCGGGATGATTCCTGTAAGACTGTTGTGACGAAGGGACAAAAAGGTGAGCTTCAATAGAGAGCCAAGCTCAGTTGGAATCCTCCCTGTGAGCTGGTTCCAGCGAAAATCAAGGACTTGGAGTTCGGAACAGTGGGTCAGATTTGCTGGAATTTCTCCGGTGAATGTGTTATTGGCCAGAATGAGAGATTGCAAGCGCGACAAACGGCCAATCTCTTCAGGAATCATGCCTTGGAAGCTGTTGTTTGCAAGATCGATTATGCTGAGGAAGGTGAGGTTTGCAATGTAAGGAGATATGGGGCCCACCAAGCTCTGGCCATTGAGGTTCAAAGCGGTGACTCTTTGAGGAAGTTGGCGACCGCATGTGACCCCCTTCCACTGGCAGAAGTGGAGAGTATGGTTCCACGAGCTCAAAGATTGGAGAGGATCGTTGGTTATGAGATGTTTGAAGTTGATCAAAGCAAGACGATCGGTTTCATAGGAGACGTTAGAGGCAGATCCCAGCGACCACGATACGTCCATGGAAGAGAGAAAGATGGTGCAGAGGAGAAATGACGAAATTGAAGGTAGGCTCGTCGACGGGAGCTCCATTGTTAAGTTTGTGAATGCTGGAAAGCCAAAGTGATCGCAGAGAAAAATGGAGTGGATTCTTCTTTATTTACAGTGAAGGGCCCACTTCTGGTCCGTTGATGACATGACAAAGGAAACGGATTGGCTACTCCCCTGCCACCAGCCCCGTGGCTGATGTAGGTGCTCTGTGAGCCCCACCATGATGTATGTGTTTCATCCATTCCGTTCATCCATTTTTACAGATCAGTTTAGGACTTGATCCCAAAAATGAGAGGGATATAAATCTCATGTGGACCACACCACATGAAAAAATAGCGATTGAATATCCACCATTAAAATACTCCTAAGGCCCACTGTACTGTTTATTTGAAATCCACTCTGTTGATTAGGTCATAAAGACCCAGATGAAAGACAAAAACAAAGATCAGTTTGATCCAAAACTTTTATGGCCCCAAAAAAGTTTTTAATGGTAAACGTTCATTCAAGACTGTTTCCTGTAATGTGGTCCACTTCAGATCTGGATATACCTCTTTTTTGGTCTCATACCATCAAATGATATAGAAAAATAGATGGATGGCATGGATGAAACACATACATCATAGTGGGGCCCATAGAGCGCCAACACCAGCCGTTGCTGGTGGCAGGGGAGCCCCATGAGGCCATGACGAGGCTAGTAATAATAAATGAAAGATATTATTATTATTATTATTATCATTATTATTATTATTATTATTATTATTATTATTATTATTATTATTATTATTGCAATTTGCAAAATACTCTAAAAACCTGCAGTTCCGTGGGGTGTCATCAACAGATCCGACCCGATCCGGCGGATCCGACCCGCCCCGATTATTAAGGGGTGTGCAAAATGGGTCCGATCCGGCGGATCCGACCCGATCCGCCCCGACCCACCCCGATTCGATCAGGACCGGTAGGTTGGATCGGTTAGGTTCGGGTACAAAAGGGCAGATCCGAATACAGTTCGGATCGGATTCGGATAAGCAACAAAACCGACCGACCCGAACCGAAATCCGAACTGTATTTTAAAAACAGGGGTATTTTCAACGCTATTTCTTTAAAAACAGGGATATTCGGATAAGCAACAAAACAGGGGTTTTTTAATTCACACGATGAGCAGACCGTCCCTCCTGAATGGGATTGTTTGGTAGGGCCCATCTGAAGAAGCTTTCTCGATCCCGTAGGTTTTTACTATTTAGCACGTGCGTATGACTTCTATCAGTACATGCAGATGAGTGTTTGTAAGAGCATTCAACTGGTTTTCTTTTCCACTGCAGTCGCTGCTGGATGTATTATTGCTGATGCACAGGAGGTGTAGGAGTTTCCCGTACTCATCTGCCAATGCAGCCCTTTCTCCGGACACGCGTAACGAGGAAATAAAAGCAGGAAGTTATTTGATACTCTGGCAGTGCATGACGTCTGATACGCAGGCACTTAAAAATTATTAGAAGCGGTCCGTCGGTCACGGATCGAGTCATTTAATGTACTGTTAGGATCGGATTGGGTCAGGTGACCCGGATCCGGGTCCCGGATAGGATCGGATTCGGATCAGGACACCCAAATTTCGGTTCTGATCGGATCTGTCAGAATCCGATCAGACTCGGACCGTTGCCCAGCTCTATCCGTGGCTGTGTAAACGGACTCGGAAAGTAGTGAATTGCCTGTGACCCTCTTTACCCGGGGCTGTGTGGGGTCCACAGAGATTGCCATGACAAATCCACTCCGCCCATATATTTTAAAAGACCACATTAAGACAGGAGCCTAAAAATCAGGAAGATCCATTACTCAGGTGGGGGATATCACACGAAACAGTGGGAACGGAACGTCCACGGTTGAAACCTTCGTAGAGTTGACGCTGATTTTTATTTTCCATCCAAACCATTCATAGGGATATTAACATTTAGATAAACTGTGGGCACAAATATCATCTTGATACAAAACTTCTATCACCCCAGAGGTTCAATCCTCACTATTTCGTGTGGGGGGTGGCCCACCTGAATTTTGAATCTGCCTGGTTTTTTAACTTCCAGTTAATTGTGGCCTTTTTGTTGCAAACATCTCTTTGGGCCCCACACAGCCTCAGTCACAGAGATATCTCTACGCCCGGGGCACACCTAATCGGATCCCCACTACTCTAACTTGGATGCGACCCCTTCAACAACCCGTCAGTGTTGGAAATATTTGGTTGCCATGATGTGTGTTTTATCCACACTGCCCATTCATTTTTCCAGTTCATTTCAAGGGAAATGATCCCAAAATTAGGTGGATCCAAATCTCAAGTGGACCACATCAAAGGAAATGGTGGTGATTGAACACCCACAATTAATAACTTCCTAAGGACCGCAGCAATATCTATTTGCCATTCAACCGGCTGATTAGGTCACAAAGACCTTAACACAAATATCAGTTTGATTCAAAACTTTTGCGGCGTAGAAAAGTTTTTAATTGTGAGCACTGGATCATCACTTGTTGTCAATTTCTTAAATCTGTACATAGTGCAGGGGTTCAATTCATCGACTACCTTGATCGATTTACCTTGAATTATACAGGTTGATCTCTGGATAATTTTAGATAATCTCTATCAATCGAAGTCTCCACTCGATCAATTGATCAATTTTGAAAATTACTTATAAACTCTCTAAACAATTTTGAGCATGTTGGATTGGTAGAACATGGGAGTTCGATTGATCGAGAATTGCTTAATCGATGTCGATCGATTAATGGATAGATTGACGGTGTGCATACTTTTGCATAATTGCATGAATTATTTCCTATTCTGGGCACAACACTGTATATGTGAATATAATTATGAGATTAGGGTACTCTAAGGAGGGCTAAAATATTTATAGGATTTGGGGAGGAGAAATTGAGGGTTTTCGACATTATAAGCGCATCTATCTCTTATGTTTTTACTTTCAGAGTGATTCGTTGTCTCTTTGTTCCATAGTTTTTCTCACAAGGGTTTGTTCACATAAATTCGTGTGTACTCGTGCATACTTTGATTACACTTGCTTTATCTTAGTGTAACTAAATTCGAGGCATGCTTATGCGGATTCCCAACAAGTGATATCAGAGCTAATGTTAGGATTCGAGTTTGGATTTGAATAATGACAATTAAGGGATTAAACATAAAGTATGAAACGAAGAAACAAAGAAGTTCATCGAGTAAAACAACTTCGAACTATGGAAAGTGAAGATGAGAGACTTTCTAGTTTAGCAAGGGCTACAATACGCATTCCTTAGTGTTGAGGAGAGTCCAACATCTATGAAAGATGAGGAGTGAGAAGAGTTTGATGAGAGAGGAAAAACCTCGGTCCAAATATATTTGGCGAATGACATTCTTTACAATGTCCTTGATCAAAAGATTATCATAAGACTTTGGAATAAGTTAGATAGCTTATACATGATGAAATCACTGTCACATTGTTTGTACCAAAAAAAGTAATTCTGTAATCTAAAGATGGCGGAAGGGTCGGATCTTAATGAACACATCAGCATGTTCAATCGGATCCTTTTCAAATTGATGAGTGTGGAAGTGAAGATGGACTAGGAAGATCAAGCCCTAATCCTATTGAACTCTCTTCTATAAATTTAGGAGAGCTTCATAGACACTATGTGTCATGGTAGAGAGACTATTGATGTTGAGATTCTCATCTTAATCCTTCAGTCGAGGGTGTTGAGAAAGAAAGATAGTAGCATAAGTTCCTATATGGATGCGTTAGTAGCTAGGGGAAGAAATTCAGAATGGGAAAATGAAAATTCGTCACATTCATGGTCCAAGTCTAATTGTAAGGGAAAGATAAAGTATTAAAATTGTAGAAGACAAGGGAATTATCCTGAAAGATACAATCTTTCTATTAGTCAGTAGTCTAAGGGCAAGGGAAAGATGAAGTGTTGGAGCTGGAGAAGGCAAATTCGTCAGGTTCATCCTATTTATGCTCTTTTTTGTCCTCAATCAGTAATCTCTTAAAAGATGCATTCTTCCTATTAGTCATTTCTTAGGTATCTTAATATGTTATGTTCATGTGCGAGATTTTGCTTCTTTTATTTATTTATTAATTTTTTTAATGTTCCTTTGAAGTTTTGGGCGCCGCATGTGTATAAATTTCATAGGTGATAATATGCTTATTTAAACGGTCTATCTTAATTGAATGCATATTTCACATATTTCAACTACTTCACTTTTTCTTTTTTCTTTTTTTTTAAAAATTAGTATTAGAATATCTGCTTTTATGGTGCTTTTCAGAAGGGAAAAAAAAACTTTATGGTCATAAATATAAAGTGATAATATACTTAAAAGATGACGGGATTCATTGACTTACTTTCTTGTGTATTCTCCTCCATAACTTAAAAGTTTTGTATTCTATAGCATATGGCATTTTTCTTCTTCTTCCAGGTTTTGTTTTTAAGATACACATGCACACTTTCTTTGTTGACTGATTAAATTCTTCTAATAATTTATTTAAAAATTGGTTTTTTATGTTATTATTCAATTATTTAAAACTTAAAAATTTGTTCTCTTCCATTTCTTACAGGAGATCTAATTATAATTGTTTAATTTTACATGATTATCCTTAATTTCACATTCTTTCTTCATGCATATTAATGATAAATTAGCTCTTGTTAGATGAAATTTTACTATACAGGAGATTATTAGAAGGCTAAGAGTAGTTGAGCCATTCATGAAGAACAAAAGCTCTGAAGATATCAAGATCAAGCATGTTGGAGTCGTTAACAAATCAAGTTATAAAGATCAAAGAATTGGTCATTTTCTATGGCAGAAATTGCCAATTAAATGCCTTCAATTCAAGTTCCAAAAGTAGGATTTTTTATTTGATCGACAGTAATGTCGATTCAATTGAAATATTATCAGGAATTTGAATTTGCTCGTTGAATGTTTTTGGGCACTTTCGATTTAATCTATAGGGTTGTCATTTGATCGATGGTCTATCAATTGTTGTCAATTTGTTCGACAGTCAAATCGACAGTGCATGCAGGTGGATTTGCGCAAGTGTGACTTTTGTTTTTAATCTAGGTAGGAGTCTCTATATGAACGCTTCTAAGTGCAATTAAGGCATAATCACAAAGATAGAAAGAGCAAGGGAGTGTCTATGTCATCCTTTTTTTTATTTTTTATTATTGTTCTTCTTCTTCATTTTCTAGTTTAGGTTTTCAATTATTATTATTATTATTATTATTATTATTATTATTATTATTATTTATTTTTATTATTATTTTTTAGATTAGTTTACCTTAGCACGATGTGTAGGTAATCTCTTAGATAAGGCTAAAGAGTGAAGATTTTGATGAATTCTTAATGTTTGATTTATTTTAATTCAATAATAGTAGCTTGAATGATGAATTTTAATTGATTTGATTGATTATTAGTTTGGTGAAAGTTATTGATCTGTAAAATTCCTTGATATATTGTTAACTACGAGTATATCGCATGCTTGGAATTTCATGTGATCAATTATTTAGTTTTTTATGATTAGATTAATCAATTGAGATTTATATCTTTGTTTTAGAAATTAGATTTAATAGTTTCATCTTCTGATTGGAACAAATCCTTATTTGATTCTAATTGAATTATAAGGTTGGATCGATAACTCAAGCATTGTGGATTGATTAAAATGGGATTCCTAAAGTCTTAGATTTCTTATTTTATTATTTCATGTACTTCAATTTACTAGTGTGAAAAACATATTTCTTATTTTCTTTCTAGTTAGTTTTTCTAATCACACAATCCATATGGATCGACCTTGGATTCACCAAGTGCTTTAATACTTTGCTACTTTCACTTGGATGTACAATCTTAAAGTTGTAGCAAGTTTTTAGCGTCTTTCCCACGGACTAGAGGTTTTAAGAACACTTCAAAATAGTTTTTTTTAAAAAAAATAAAAAAATAAAAAAATTTAAAGATTAGTTTTTATTTTTGTTTAGTTCATTACCACCAACTTCTTTTGTTTTTAGGATTGTCCTTAGTCGTGTGTCTTCTTCTCTGGTAACATCTTCCCTCATCCTTTTTTTTTTTTTTTTTCTTGCTTACTTAGATAATTGATGCTTTGTTATGATTTAGATATTTTTAGGGTTTATTGTGTTCATGCCCAAATGGAGACGTGATCACACAAAATGTCTTATAAGTGAGGAAATTCGATTAAAGTCTTTGTTGGGGGCCTTGCATAAAACCTTAGGATCTAGCCCTCCAGAACAAACCAGAATTATGGATAATAATGCAATGAAAATAATCAATGCATCAATCACACATCACACAAGAGATTTTTATGTGGAAAACCCTAAAAGAGGTAAAAACCATGGGACCTTGTCTAGATCAACAATCCACTATGAAGTAGAACGTTGCAAACTTCTTCACTCATGCAGGAGTGGATAAACAATGAGAGAAACAAAGAAAGCGGAGAGATCTCATAGATTCCGAGGACATAGAAGTGCTGAGATATAGATTGCACAGTAGATAACCTCCACGAGCATAATCTCCCTTCTATAAGCTTCCTCTCTCTCTCTCTCTCTTTTCCTCTCTCTCACCTTTGATAGCCGTAAACCCTTTAGAAAATCCCTTATAAATCTTTAGGAAACCCTCTTGTTGTACCTAGAAAACCCTAGGTACCTCCTATTTAAGGTTTTAGGAAACTCCTTTCCGCATCCCAGTTGCGAAAGGACTTGCGACACGAAATCCGCGCAAAATCGCTGAACGAATCTACATAACTACGACTGGTCGTGACGAACCTTTGACCGGTCGAGAGTCACCCACGACCGGTCGAGGACCTCCCACGACCGGTCGAGCACCCCGGAGAAATATTACCCAAAGTCACTGGACTTTGAGTTGTGTCACAGCTCGAACCCACGACTGGTTGAGCACCACCCATGATTGCTCGAGCAGGGCTCACGACCAGTCGAGCACGGGTCAAAAAACCCAATCAAATCTCTCCCTTTTTAATCCAGGAGGGATTCACCTTCTTCAAGCCAGCCAGGTTTCTACAAACCTCAAACTTGCCCTTGAGCAAAGCCTTGGTCATCATGTCTGACCCATTATCGTCTGTGTGGACCTTCTCAAGCTGTAACACCTTCTGTTCCAAAGTACCCCTGATCCAGTGATACCGAATCTCTATGTGCTTTGACTTGGAATGCTGACTTGTATTCTTGCTCAAGTGTATAGCACTTTGACTATCACAATAGACCATGTGCTCCTCCTGCTTCAGGCTAAGTTCCTGTAGGAATCTCTTCATCTAAAATATCTCTTTACATGCTTTTGTGACTGCTATGTACTCGGCCTTTGTCGTCGACAATGCTACGACCTTCTGTAGCTTGCTCTGCCAAGAAATTGCTCCCCCTGCAAAAGTGAACATAAACCCCGATGTAAACTTCCTGGAGTCTATGTCACCTGCCATATCTGCATCTGTGTAGCCCTCTAACATCGATTTTCCGTCACCATAGCATAGGCTCAACCTGGATGAGCCTCTTAGATACCGCAGTATCCACTTAACTGCTGCCCAATGTTCTTTACCATGATTGGCAAGATATTGGCTGACAACACCAACCGCATATGCTATGTCTGGGCGTGTACACACCATATCATACATCAAACTTCCTATCGTTGACGCATAGGGTATCTTCTACATCTCTTCCACCTCTGCCTTCATCTTGAGACACTGTCTGTCGATCAATCTGAAGTGACCATCTAGTGGAGTACTGACCGGCTTCGCTGCATTTATATTGAACCATTCTAGGACTTTCTCAATATACCGCTCTTGTGACAGCCAAAGCTACATGCTGCTTCTGTCACGAGTTATCTCCATTCCTAGGATCTGTCTAGCCGAGCCCAAGTCTTTCATCGTAAAAGACTTGCCCAACTCCTGTTTCAACCTGTCGATCTTCTTGATGTCTTTTTTTATGATGAGCATGTCATCAATGTATAATAGTAGAACTAAGAAATTACCATCTAAGAACTTGCGCGTGAACATACAATGGTCCGACTCCATTCTGTCATATCCATGCTTTAACATAAACAAGTCAAACTTCTTGTACCATTGCCGTGGAGCTTGTTTCAGCCTGTACAAGCTCTTCCTCAGCCTACACACCATATGCTCTTTGCCTTAGACTTCAAACCCCTCTGGTTGGTGTATGTAGATCTCTTCTTCCAGGTCACCATGGAGAAAGACAGTTTTAACATCTAACTTCTCTATCTCCAGATCCATGCTAGCTGCCAACCCAAGCAATAACCGTATAGATGTCATCTTCACCACTGGTGAGAATATCTCCTCGAAGTCTATACCTTTCCTCTGACCAAACCCTTTCACCATAAGTCTAGCCTTGAACCTCGTCTATGAATTCTTCTGCTCAACCATCTATCTGAACACCCACTTGTTACTCAAAGCTTGCTTGCCCTTAGGCAATTTCACCATATCATAGGTGTGGTTCTTATGTAAGGATTCCATCTCCTCTTGCATAACTTTCAATCACTCCCCCTTATGCTCGTCGGCTAGGGCCTCAGAATAATCTTCTGACTCTCCCCCATCAGTCAGCATAATGTACTCATGTAGCGAGTACCTCTTAGATGGTTGTCTGTCCCTAATGACCTCCTCACCTGTGGCTCAACAGGTGGATTAAGTGGGGGCTGCTTCCCTGGTCCATCTTCTGAAGGACTCCTTCGTCCTCTACACTTTGTTATACTACCCTGTCATCAGGCACCACGAGAGAAATAATTGGATCCATGTCCTCTAGCTCACTTGAACTAGGCTAGTTCTTCTTTGACTTACCAATGTCTTTTATACACTGATCTTCAAAGAAAACCACATCTCTGCTCCTGACGAGCTTTCTTTCGGTTGGATCCCACAATCTATAATCGAATTTTTCATCACCGTACCCCAAGAACACACACTGACTAATCTTCATATCGAGCTTGGACCTCTCGTCCTTTGGTTCGTGAATAGATGCGCTTCATTTAAACACCCTGAGATGACTATACGATGGATCCTATCCAGTCCACACCTCAGGTACTTCTCCATTCAACGGGGCTGATGGAGACCTGTTTATCAAATACACTGCCGTGTGCATTGCTTCTCCCCAAAACGTCTTGGGCATTTTCGAATGGGATAACATACATTTGATTCTCTCTACAATGGTGCGATTCATTCGCTCAGCTACACCATTATGTTGGGAGGTCTTGGGAACCATTTGTTCATGCCGTATACCCAGGGACTTGGAGTACTCATGAAAGTCACCAATGTATTCACTACCATTGTCAGTACGGATGCACTTCAATGATCTACCTGTCTATCTCTCAACCATAGCATGAAACAATTTAAACACACCAAAGACCTCGTCCTTAGATTTCAAGGCATAAACCCAAGCCCTCATAGATGCATCATCTATAAAAGTGACAAAATATAATGCCCCACCCAAGGTTTTTATCCTCATAGGACCACAAACATCAAAATAAACCAAATCTAATGCATGCACTTTATTAACATGAGAAGCAGATTTAATAAATGAAACTCTATGTTGTTTCCCTGATAAACAATCAAGACAAGTTTTGAGAGGTGTACTTGTCACGGCTGGAAGGAGCCACTTCTTTGCTAGTAGCTGAAACCCTTTTTCACTCATATGGCCTAGACGCCTATACCACATGTCAATAACCGAATCTTCCACTGCGTTCAACCCACCCTTGTACATATTTATACATACTGACACTTGCCTTGTAAAGGGTGCAACACTTCTTTCCTCTGGCCACGATCAATGAACCTTTAATGAGCTTCTATCGCCCACCATCAAACTGGCTTTCATAGCCATTATCATCTAACCTTCCCGTCGACATAAAGTTGAGGCGAAGGTTTGGGATATGCCTCACATCCCTGAGAACTAATGTACAGCCCACATCGGTCTTCATACAAATATCACCGACTCCCACGATTTTTGATATGCAAGAATTTCCTATCTTCACAGTCCCATAGTCACCTGACTTGTAGCTTGTGAAGAAGTCCCTGCGTGGAGTCGCATGAAAAGAAGCTCCCGAGTCTATCACCCAGTCGGTGTCCTGACTCGTAGCCGTGAGACATGCATCATGATCTACAAAAAGAATGACTGCAACGTCACCATCTGAAGCGACTGCAGTGGAATCTGATTCATCTTCCTTCCCTTTTCCTTTCTTGTCGTTCTTCTTACCACGACATCCGTGCTTGTAGTGGCGCTTCTTGCCACAATTCCAGCAATCAACATCCTTTCTATTACTCGACTTGCCTCTTGATTTATCTCGGGCCTTCCTGCCCTTCCTGTTCTTTCTTCTCCCCCGTTCCTGTGTCACAAGGGCCTCTTACTGAGTAGACCCCTGAGACTTCATCCTTGTCTCTTCATTAAAGAGACAGCTAGTTACCTGTTCCATGGATATCTTTCTATCTGGCTCAGAGTTACTTAGAGACACCACAAATGTCTCCCAACTGTCAGGCAACGAACTAAGTAAAAGTAAAGCCTGCAATTCATCATCCAGGACAATCTTCATAGAGGAGAGTTGGTTCACTATATTACTGACCTCATTCATGTGCTCGGCCACAGAACCACTATCCTTGAACTTGAGATTCATAAGTCGCCTTATCATAAAATTTTTATTACCGGCTGTCTTCCTCTCATACAGCCCTTGTAATTTCAGCCATAGGCTAGCGGCTGAGGTTTCCGTAGACACATGGTAGAACACAGAATCATCCAACCATTATCTAATAAACCCCACCGCCTTTTGGTCCATCTTCTTCCAATCATCATCAGACATATCCTTGGATTTTGCTGATATGCCTAAAATTGGAGAATATAGGTCTTAGCCTTCCATATGGTCCAGTTAGAATCATTGAGGCTGATCATTCTTGATGAGCCACCTTCCATAATTCAAAACCGATCCTACCTGTTCAATAAACTTAGCTTTGATACCACTTTGTTGGGGACCTTACACAAAACCTTAGGATCTAGCCCTCCAGAACAAACCAAAATTATGGATAATAATGCAATGAAAATAATCAATGTATCAATTACACAACACATACAATATTTTTACGTGAAAAACCCTCAAAGAGGTAAAAACCACGGGACCTCATCCAGATCAACAATCCACTATGAAGTAGAACGTTACAAACTTCTTCACTCATGCAGGAGTGGATAAACAATGAGAGAAACAAAGAAAACGAAGGGATCTCACCGATTACGTGGACATAGAAGCGCTGTGATATAGATTGCACAGTAGATAACCTTCACGAGCATAATCTCCCTTCTATAAGCTTCCTCTCTCTCTCTCTCTCACCTTTGATAGCCCTAAACCCTTTAGCAAATCCCTTGTAAAGCTTTAGGAAACCCTCTTATTGTACCTAGAAAGCCCTAGGTACCTCCTATTTAAGGTTTTAGGAAACTCCTTTCCGCATCCTAGTTGTGAAAGGACTTGCGACACGAAATCCGTGCAAAATTGTGGAACGAATCTGCGTAACTACGACTGATTGTGACAAACCTTCGACCAGTCGAGAGCCACCCACGACCGGTCAAGGACCTCTCACGACTGGTCGAACACCCCGGAGAAATATTACCTAAAGTCACCGGACTTTGAGTCGTGTCATGGCTCGAACCCACGACTGGTCGAGCGCCACCCACGACTGGTCAAGCACGGGTCAAAAAACCCCATCAGTCTTATCCAACAACTTTGTCGAAAAAGATCTTGATGTTTATGAATTAGCCAGAAACATGGTTGAGAATGAACTTAATTAAGATGAGAATAAAGTATATCATGTGCCACCAATTAGGATGTTACGTGATTACTTACAACTAACAAGAACGAGTGTTCATTCTTATATGGTTTCTCTAACTAACATGAGAATGCAGGCAATATTAATTTTAAACTTAGAGTGATATAGTTACTTCTAAAATCTAATGGACTTGATTCTAAAAAGCCCTACTTACATATAAAGGAATTTAATAAAATAGTTGCTACATTGCATTACAACAATATCTTTGAAGATATGGTTAGGGTTAAACTATTTTTCTTTTCTTTGAAGTAGAAAGCCAAATCTTGGCTACACTCTTTGAGGCCTAGAACCATAGGGACATGTTAAGAGATAACTAGAAAATTTCTTAAAAAGTTATTCCTTAATCATAAGACCAACAACCTGAGACATAATATCATTAATTTCTCCCAAAAGGAGAATGAAACTTTCTTTCAATGTTTGGAACGTTTCAAGGAACTCTTACTTGTCTTCCCACATCATGGCTACAAAACATAGTGAGTGATTAGATTCTTCAATAATGGTTTGAGCTCAAACATGCACCAATTCATAAATATGATGTGTAATGGTAAATTTTTTAGTAAAGGTCCTAATGAAGCTTGTGATTATTTTGATCTTTTAGCTGAGAACGCCTAATCTTGGGATACATCCAACAACATAGATAAGACTAAGCCTGTGTCCAAGGACAAAGGAGGTATGTACCTTCTAAAAGAGGATGCTGATGTTAATGTAAAGATAATGTGTAACAGCCCGAATTTTCACGGCCAGAGTTTGTACTCGTGCCCGAGGAAACCGGGTGTTAATGATGTATGAATCGGATCCTTTGGGAAATTTGTTGTTTACATGCAGATACATTCGTGAAGGTAACATTGACAAGAATAAATCAACTATATTGATTATATATCATCAGAGTAAAAAGAATAATCAAATGGCCTCATAATGGGAGGTTTATTACAACATCAGAGTTCACAGCGGAAGTATAAAACTAAATAGTAAAATTGTCTTCTTAGTCTTTCAAGATAATCTTCTATAAGGAAGCAGTCCTCTAAGTCTTCAATTTGTACGTCACCTGTCATCTATACGGTTGGGAGAGGGTGAATGCCCTACTCATAGTGAAGGTTATCATTTAAGATTAATAATAATTTAAGAGTACTCGTAAAAGTAAAGTAAGGGTCTGATATGTCTCGTGCTCCACTATCACGAGGGTATCAGCATGCGCAAACAACCTACATGAGATGTATGCCTAGTAAAGTATGTGGGGCTCATCATACGTAGTGATCATCATAAAGTGGAATACGATTGATAGATAACTGGCTCGACCCACACTCTCACTATACGGATATTCGCCGGCATGACCAATACTACCGTGGATTTACTAGAACTCCTCAGAGCGCACAACACATGAGTTGGGTGATTTACGTGACACGACTTGTTCATGGAGCTACTATTCGGGACATTCAATCCCGGGGTGATGTGACGTTGTTGCGACTTACACACATTGATTTGTGCACTACTACCCGAAGGCTCAAGGACTTACGTGCCCCAAGAGAGTCTATACCAAGAGTGCATTATGTCCATCATAGAATATTTGAATCACTAGTTGTGATACATCTTATACATCACTTGCACTTATAGAAAATATAAACTGAATCATAATGAATATAACTGAATTTAAATAATAAAGAATATCAATTGAATTATGGAGGTTCTGGAATAGTAAGACGCATGCCCAAGTTGTAAAGATAGACGGCACGAGGCCAACACGAGAAAAGTGACAATGGTCAACTCTATAATATGAAGAGTAGCCATGGCCAACTCAAATAAAGAGACGAGTAGCAGGGCCAACTCAAATCAAAAGACGAGGCAGGGGCAAGGCTTGTATCCATGGCCTCACATAAATTCAGAGAAATCACTTGTATTTGACAGGATGTCATAATCCCCGCAGGGCCAATAATTGTAATGATAATAACTAAATCAATTGACAGGATAATTCCCAGAAAAATATAAACATGAGAGGCAGGATGATTCACATCATTAAAGGTATATAAAGACAAGATAATTCACATCATTAAAGGTATGAAAAGGCAGGATAATTCGCATCTTTAAAAGTATGAAAATGCAGGATAAATATAATAACTTAAATTACTGTAAGCTTAAAGTATAAACCCTCACCTTTGATGTCGGATCGCCCTCGTTTGTTCTTGTGTTTACGCCACAGGATTGAGTCCTAAAACAATTCAAGAGGTTAGGATTTTTTGCCTAAGATTTAGGTTTAGGCTTAGAGGGGTGATGATTTTAGGCCTTAACCTAATATGGGGTTATTAGCAGATGAGTGATTTACCCGTAACCTTGATTAGTGAAACTAGAATTTACCTATTGAATTAGCCCAAATCAGTGAGTTGACTCACTGAGTCACCTTGAGTTGACTCGGTTGGACTCCATCTACTTCTTTCTTCCTATTTTCTTCTCTTTCTCTTTTCCTTTCTTCCTTTTCTGTCTTTCTTTCTTTTCTCTTTCCTTCTCTCTTTCTTCCTTTCTTTCCTTCTTTTCTTTCTTTCTTTCCTTTTCATTTCTTTGTCTTTCTTTTCTTTTCTTTTTCTTTTCTTTCTTTCTTCTTTCCTGCTGCTACGTCCAACAAAGAGCTGGATGTCGCTCTCTCTCTCTCTCTCTCTCTCAATTCTCCTTCTCTCCTCATCATTGGACGACTGTTTATATAGGCACGGAGACCCTTATGCAGTCCTGGTTTCTACAGCAGCGAGGGGTGTCGTTGCGACCCATGTTTTCAAGGTGTTCTCAGGATTCCTGCCACACGGGGTTTCTTCTGGATGGTGGTCGGATCGCCCCCTACAGTTTCTTAGACAACTCTGATCATCTCAGATGATCTTGGATGTGGCCCATCAGCCTTTAAACGGATGGCGTCCGTTTGGATTTCGGATGCGGAAGCTCTATTGCGAACTGAAGGTTACGGTGACGTCAGTGGGGCCCACAACCTTGAATCTCTGTCAAATCCACACCCTCCATCGGCTTTCTTATGGAGATCGGACCCCAGGAAGTAGGTCACTGATCTAGACTGGGCGTGGGCTTTCGAATCCTACGCTCTACGTCAGTTTGAACGCAGTGAATGGCTGGAAATGTTCCCTAATCAGTTGCTGACCGAAACCAATTGAGTCTTGTCGGCATCCCGCTATGATTCGAATGGACGGTCCAGATTTGTCCCTCTCCCTCGGTGGTGGGCCCTACCAAATCCCTGAATGGTTTTGGTTTTGAAAATGCAGGCGCGGGAACAGAGTCCCGGAGTTGACCGATTTGTAGCCTGGTTTGTGTACGTACGGGCCATTTTCTACGTGCGAGTTCGACTAAGGTTGGGTAGAAATCACCTTCTAGACAGGATAAACGGTCCGGATTATTCATCCAGATCCCCGAGGTGGGCCATCACCATTCTCATCAGACCGTCTGTTTCATGTGCTGAGAAAATCCCACTGATCTCGGGATTTCTTCGGTCGTCACGTGTTAACCGCGTTCTGCGGCTCTAGTGCATTGTGGTGTACGCACTCCTTGTGGCGCACACCTGATCATGGGGCCCACATGGAGTTTTGGGTAAATCCCCACCGTCTACCAGCCTTGGTTGGCCTAAATTAGGGTTTATACTAGGGTGAAAACTGAATCATAATAAAGAAGGGTCGTTCTAGTGAAGGTTTGGATCAGTCATTGATATTTACTGATTCAATGACTGAAATTGGTTATGTACGGTCAAGTTAAGGGGATTAGGTGGTATAGTGTTTTGCATGATTTGGATCATGGGAACCCTGTATTTTAGAATTTAGGAATCTAAGGTGATGGCGTTTTCATCATTGTTTCTGATGTAGGAGTTTTATGAAATCTAATGGGTTTACCTCGTTGCAGGCACATTTATAAGGAATTCATATAAAAGGACTTACATCTAAATCCTTACCGATAAGGAATTATTCATCTATTCATTTAAAGGAAGGTACGCACGTCAAATTACATGAGGGATGGTCTTGTCACAAAATCAACTATCAGATGGCTTGATTTATGAATGGAGATCATTCCTAACGGGTGGGTTTGTGTCAAGGCAAGGATGTAAGGCTAGGATAACTAGATTGGTAATATACACACATATATGTTACATTGAATCTTACGGTAATACTCGAGAACTTTCAATACTCGAGTATTGAAAAGTTCGGGGCGTTAGATAATGTGTCTCACTCATAAAGTAGAAGTCATGGAATTGAGGGAAGTTAATGTACTTAACACAAATGAAGTTACTAAAAGTGCTTGTTGTACTAATTTTGAGAGCAATGCACACTGGGCCAAGTATTATCCTACAATTCCTACTTTTCTAAGAAGTGTTGCACAATCAAGCAAATGCCGTGAACGCTTATCAAATTCCCTTTAGTACTCTAATGTCAAAAATGTATAATCCCAATTGGCAAAACCATCCTAATTTCACTTGGAGGAATAGACCTATTGCCAATGCTGGCAATAATCCTCAATGGCTTTCGACTAGTAACCCTTATGTACCCCACCGAAGAAAATCCAAGAGGATACATTGTAAGCATCCATGCAAGGACAAATATCAACAATGAATGCATGTACTAGTCAAAACCCTTTGTCTTCCACATGCATTTGAAGAGTTTGTTTGTAAACGCTGCCATATATGTAACGCCTCGAACTTTTTAATACCCGAGTATTGAAAGTTCTTAAGCGTTACCACAAAATTTAACATAACATGTACATGCGTACGATACCAATCTAACTATCCTAACCTTACATCTATTACCTAGCACGAATATGACTATCGGGAATAATCTCCATTCATGAATCAGGTCATCCGACCATTGATTTTAAGATAAGACCATCCATCATAAGGTTGCCCCTTAAACAAAGTGGTGAATAATTCACTATTCATAATGATTTAGATGTAAATCCTCTAGTAAGAACTGTTTAGGAATGTGCTTGTAACCATGTAGGGCCACTAGGTTCCACAGAACTCTTACATTAGCAATAATTTCAAAAATGCCATTAACCTATACCCTTAAATCCCAAAATCACATGGTTCTTCTAATCCGTTTCATGTGAAATTGTATATATTGCCTAGTTATCATAGATTAACTGTACATGTCAAATTTCAGCCCTTGGATCAGCAAGATCAAATGACTAAAATGAATATTCACTTGAGATGACCCACCTAAGTCTGGGACTTGCCCCATCTTTGGTCAAACATCCTAATAAGACAAGCAAAGTTCGATAGACGGTGTGGATTTGATCACACGCCATTGTGGACCCCATATGAATACCTTTTTTTAAAATACCAGCACATACATACTAACATACCCTAAACCCCATTTGATAACCTGCGAGTGCACTCACATCACACCGCACTCAAACTCTGGTCAAACCGAGTTTGACCTGACTCCCATTCAAAGAAGGAGAGATCTCCCTCTTCTTTTCATCCCCCCACAATGGACGGACAACGTCCATTTTGGGATCTACTGCGGCCCACCATCCATATGGATGATCCAAGCCGTCCATTCTGCAGCTAAGTTAGGTTCGAACAAAACTTAGGCCGAATTACATGAAGGAGAACTTTCACTCGGACACAAGCCCAATCACAAGTGGACTGAAAAATAGATGACACCTCGTTCTTGCATCCTGATAACATGCGCCCATGCAACACCAACCAATGGATGAAAACCATCTTGGCCTTCCAATACATGCCAGGGTGAGATCCGACTTTAATTAGAGAACACTAGAAAACAAGGAGATCTCCACAATGACGAGAGAAAAGACTCCCTCCGCAAGACGACTCTTTGAGAATATCAGCAACATCCACACCTGAGCCATGGAACCCAGCTCAAATCCGAGCCGTCCAGTCCCTAAAGATGGAAATTTTGACCACACCAGAGATTTCGTAAAAATTGGAAGAAAATCCTATCACGATGGAAACTTCGGACTTCTCGGATGTCCGCGTGAGCTGAGGAATCCCTTGCGAAACCACCGATGAAAGGCATCCGAACCTCTAATCACTGGGGTCCATGAGCTCCCTAGGACCCACTCAACAAACTCCAACCAACGAATTAACAAAAGAAACCCCGATCGACGATCCACCATTAGATCAGGTCATCTCCCTTGCCCAAGAAACCGTCACAACTCACAGATTTCTGCCTTATGTCGCTGATTCAATAGGGAGATCTAGGATGTCTACATGATAGCACGTCCAGATCCGATCTAATCTACGGAGGAAAGAAGAAAAGATAAAAGGTCTGGAAGGAGATCTGACCCATGTGGTCAATAATCGTGCTGCTCCATTTTCTGATGTTGCGCAATAGCAACCGCTTAGGAATTACGCATGAAGAATCCAGAAAATCTTACAGCCTATATAAACCTCCACACCTGTCTCTGGAGAATATACCTAGCAAGCAAAAGAGAACTAGAGAAAGAGAGAAAAACGTGGGAGTAAAAGAGAACTAGAGAAAGAGAGAAAAATGTGGGAGAAGAGAGAGAGAGAGAGAGAGAGAGAGAGAGAGAGAGAGAGAGAGAGAGAGAGAGAGAGAGAGAGAGGGTGTTGGTGTAGGCACTAGGTCGATCAACTCGACCGAGGTTGAGTCAGGCCGGGTTTTGGCTTCCATCCCTGGACCACTTTAAGAAAGGAAAGAGAAAGAATAGAAAAGAGAAAAAAAAAGAAAAAGAAAAGGAAAGTAAAGAGAAAGAGAAAAAGAAAGAAAGAGAGAGACCAAGTTTTGCATAGGTTCAAGTGACAGCTCATTGAGTTGCTGAGTTGGGTTCAAATCTGGGGTGGATCCCTTTGAGGAATGGAGGTAAGCTCTTAAATTTAGTTCTTGATTTTCTTTGGGTTTTCAATAACCATATGTGGGTTGTTTAGGTTCGAGTTGAACCGAGTCAACTCGATTAGGTAAATTTGTTGAAGATTCAGGTCAGGTCGGATTGGCTAAGGTTGAGTACTAACCAAGTTAACCCTCTCATCTACTAAATTTATATCTAATATGTTACTTTGGTAAGCTAGATCATAAACCTAGATCTTAAGTCGAATCATAGCCTTCAATCTTAACCATATGAGATAGTTAATTGAGTGATCTAACCACCTAAATTGTTTTAAATCATGTTAGAATTCAATCCTACGATGTATACTCACTCTTGAGGGAGAAACGGCATTAAAGGTGAGGGGTTTTTATCCTTTAAGTTTACCTTAATTTAAGTTGTCATGATTCAATTGCCTTTATACATGTTTCTATGTTATTATGATTCTTTCCTTGCTATCGTATAATTTTACCACCATTGATTGTCTATCCTTTGGAAATTATGGTGTGGCTTTTATTATATGTGATCTTTATGAATTTATGTGGGACGATGGAAACAAGCATTGCCATTCTCCTTATTATTGAGTTGGCCTTTACCACTCTCCTTTTATAGAGTTAGCCATTGCTACTCTCCTTATTGTTAAGTTAGCCATTGCCACTCTCCTCTTTGTTGAGTTAGCTATTGCTACTCTTCTCTATACTTTGTTAGCCTTGTGTTATTTACTTTTAAGACTTGGGCATATATCTTAATATTCCAGAATTCCCATAATTCAATGGGTTTCTCTCTTTTGTGCAAGTACTATGTTGGGAATCCCCATCTAGCGATCAAATAAATATCGTGGGCGTAATGCATTTTCGATAGCGGCCCCTGGGGCGACATGTAATTCCATGTTTTATGGGTAGTGGTACACAAATCGATGTAAGTTATTTGCAATGCGTGTTATATCACTTTCGGGATTGGATGTCGCAAATAGTCACTCCATGAACAAATCGTGTCACGTAATTCATCCAGTCATGTGTTGTGTTCGTCTTGGGATAATCGCTATTAGCTATGCAGCAAAGCTAACCAATTGTCTGAGTTTCTCCAATTGATGCTTATGTGGGATGGTTGTGGGTCCCTGACTTCAACAAAATTCAGATGTTCCCCTGTCTTCACGCCTAAAGAAGTTCCCTCTCCTCCAAATTCTTCTTTTTTCCTCCTATTTTCCATTTTCCAATTAGGCCAAATGATAGGTGAGGCCCAATGTTATTGTGAAGGCCACCCGAAAGTCTAATCTGTACATCATTGTTTCAAATTAACAAATATATAGGGGGCTAATCCCCATTTTTCTGAAAAGAAATACACCCTTGTAAATGCTATCATTGAATATCCTCATGTCATCTCTTGCACAACTTGTTTTCCTTGACTGCCAATTTATTACTAGAATAACGTTGCCCCCTAAGGTTTCTTTTGGGCTTCGCTCTCTTATCAACATAGTTTGGTCCATGATCATATTGCTCCTTTGTCACCTTCTTTTTTGGAGTATTCATGTTTCTTAGATTACTGGTACACTACGCTATAAGGGCAATTTGCGACGTATTTTTGCGACGGACTTTGTCCATCGCTAAAATTTCTTGGTTTAACAACGGATTTAATCCATCGCTAATGGAAAAAGTCTATCGCTAAGCCTGTGTTTTTCAAAAATCCGGTCTAAACGTCACTGAATTTAGCGACGGACCCAAATCTATCGCTAAAATCTGATTTACGACCTATTTACGACGGATTTTGGTCCGTCGTTTGTAGGCGACGGACTTAATCCGTCGCATAATTTGATTTTGTGACCGTCGTAAATTCCCGCCCAAAACAAATGGCGCGCTTTTCAGATGCTTTTGCGACGGATCATGGTCCGTTGTAAAAAGGACCTTTTGCGATAGATCATGTCCGTCGTAAAAGGACTTCTGCCTTGATATTAATTTTTTTTCATTTTTATTGGAATATGGTGAAAATTTAAGTTTTTTTTGTAGTCTAATAATTGTTTTTTAATAGAATTTCAGTGGTTTAATTGTACATATTTGTATCTAAGATTATTTTTTAACAATGAATGCGAAAAGAAAATTTATTTTATTTTTATATCAAATGAGCGAAATTTTTATTTTTATTTTTTAATTTAAAATTAATACTTAAATGATTTGTAATATCACATGAAAAAGAATATTGAGAAGTTGAAAAAATTTATCAATGTTTAAGAAAAAAATTAGATTTCAAAAAAATAAAAATAGTGATTTAATAAAAATCTATTTTGTGGGAAAAAAGAATTTTGAATAAAGCGGAGAAATTTGAAAAAAAAAAAAAAGCATTTCATTTTGAGAAAAAAATAATATCCTAAAAAAGAAAATTAAAAAAAAAATTTAATGTGAAAATTTTCACAATGTGGGCCCCACCATAATATTTTATAAAAACAATGAGATTTTGAAAAAAAAAATATCATTTTAAAAAATAAAATTGAGAAGTTGAAAAAAAAATGATGCTTTTAAAGAAAAAGAAAAATCGTCATTTTGGAATTTTTGTTAAAAAAAATTAAAATTTGGGAAATTTTTTGAGATTTTGAAAATAAAAATTCAGAATTTATATTTTAATTTTTTTGAAATATTTTATAATAAAAATGATATTTTGTTAAAAGTTTTCAAAGAAAAATTGAGAGTATTAAAATATACATTTTGAAAAAAATATATATACATTTTGAAAAAATAGAAAATGAAATTTATCTTCAGAGATAAAAAATATTTGTTAATAAATTATTAGGTACATCCACTAATTGAACCTTTAAACGTTAAAATCAAATTTCACTCAAATTGTTGATCAATCTTGTATGCCCAATAACTTTCTCATATGTAGCCTGATTGAGACGAGTAACTAGTTAAATTGAGAGTATTGATTAGTAAAATATAGTGAATGGGCCAGACATGTAAAATGAGCCAAATTGTGACCCAACTTACTGACCTCGTGGGAACCTAAGAATTGATGTAAGTTTTGTGGGCCCCATCATAATGTGTGTCGAACATCAACACTGTAGATTTGATGTGTCCCCTTTAGGTTATGAGATATCTTAAAAATCATCTATATACAAAACTCAAGTGCGCCATACCATCTAAAACTATGTGAAGACATCCTAAAAAATATAAAAGCACTAGGTGGGGCCCACATGAGTTTTGGATGCGGTTGAAACTTGGTTTGACCCCTCATCCGAGTGGGACATACTGAATCACATTTAGGCAGGCCCAATATATGATTAAGAATGTTTTAAGGAAACCCTTCTCCACTACATTTAGGTGAGTTACTCGTTACCCTTACCAGAGTAAACTCTGTGGGGTCCACTGTTATTTATTTTTTTTATCCACTCCATTCATCCATGTTAAGAGATAATTTGAGATCTAAAGAACAAAAAGGAAGCATATCCAAAGCTCAAGTGGATCACACCACAGGAAATAGCATGATTGAATGTCTACCATTTAAAATTTCTTGGAGCCCACATAAGTTTTGGATCAAGTTGATGTTTATGTTTTCTATTCATTCATATATTTTTGATATTATGAACAACCTTTAACTGTTTTTGGATAATTTGATCAGTCCAGATTGAAGAGTAAATAACTTCCGATGTTTAAATCAAAATTCACTTAAATTGTTGATTAATCTTGTTTACCTAATATCTTTCTCATATGTAGCATGATCGGGGCGAGTGACTAGTCAAATTGAGGGTAATGATCAGTAAAATAGAGTGAATGGACCAGACATATAAAATGGGTCAAATATTCTAGTCAAAATTGTGACCCAACTTATTGACACCCTGAGAACCTAAGAATTAATGTTAATAAGTTTTGGCTAGTCTCCGTATACGAAACTCAGGTGGGCCATACCATCTAAACGTAAATCTTCGAAGCAGATTGGCTAGTCTAACGCACACCAGCAATATGGCTGGTATTGATGTCACCAAGTTCCCTAGGTCCCATCATAAGGTATGTGTTATGGCTCAACCGTCCTTTCCTTTGGCGAGCTCATCCCAAGTCTTTAATCGAAAAATAAGATAGAGCCAAAGATCAAGTGGACCACACTACAAAAAGTTGTGGGGGATTGAATGTTTACCATTGAAATCCTTTTGGGGTGACAAAAGTTTTGGATTGATGCATGTGATATTTAGTTTTCCTCTTCATCCATGTCTATGTGACCTTATGGACAGATTAGATGAAAAATAAATGCTAGTAGGCCCTACGAATGTTTTAATGGTGAGAATCATTGTCCGGCAGCTATTTTTGGTGTGGTCCATTAGGCTTCATATATGAATCATTTTTGGTACCATGCTCTAAAATGCTCTCAGAACGGCTGTTATGTATAAGCCATGGATGGATGGTTATAATTGGCTAACAAATGTGATTCTTTACAATTATAAGCAAACCATGATAATCCTAACAAATGGATGAATCGAAATGTTGATTGGACTTATTTTTGTGTAAATGATCTTGACCGTCCATTTTTAATTCCATTTACCGAATGGTCAAATTTACTAAATCAGTGTGATATTTTCATGGTAGCTCTTGAAATATGGATTAGACCTGATGAACCGTATTGATCAATGGTTTGGACCGTCTAGGTTCAAAAAAAAAATGAGAGCACTATAACTAATTGTGTTCGTATGCACTAGAGCATTTCTAAATAAATAAATAAAAGAGTCCTCGTGGAGCAACAACATTCATGGGAGATGTGTTGGTGTTCCCTCACATAAATTTTCTTTTTTAAAAGGAAAATAAAATTAGGGCTTGATACCAAAAATGAGAGGGATATAAATCTCAGGTGGACCACACCACATGAAAACAATAGTGATTGGATATCCACCATTAAAAGTCTCCTAAGGCCCACTGTACTTTTTTTTGACATCAAATCTATTGATTAGGTCATACAGGCCCAGATGAAGGGAAAAAAATATCAGATTGATCCAAACTGTATATGGCCCATAAAAGCTTTTTAATGGCCGACGCTCATTTAACACTGTTTCCTATAATGTGGTCCAGTTGAGATTGGGATATACCTCATTTTTTGTCTCATACCATAAAATGATATGGAAAAATAAATGGACGACAGGGATGAAACACATACATCATGGTGGGGCCCACACAACACCGACCACCAGCCACGGGCGCTGGTGTCAACGCGAGGAGAGAGAGAGAGAGCCACTCTCAATCTGTCTCTCACTCATGCACCCTCTCTCTCTCTCTCTCTCTCTCTCTCTCTCTCTCCCTCTCCCTCTCTCAACCGCGCCCTCTCTCACTCTCTCGATCCCTTTCTGAACCGCTCCCTCTCTCTCTGTCTCGCTGTCTCTCTCTGTCTCTCTCGGTGCTCTCTCTCTGTCTCTCTCGGTGCTCTCTCTCTCTCTCTCGCATCCTCTCTCTGTCTCTCTCGGTGGACCGTGATCGGGGCTCCAACTCAAACAGGTATCTCTCTCTCTCTCTCTCTCTCTCTCTCTCTCAATCTCTGCCAATCTCAATACTGATTGAAACAGTTTAGGGATTTACGGATTTTAGGATTTGGGAATTTATCTTTCTCTCTCTCAATCTCTGTCAATCTCAATACCGATTGAAATGATATGGGGATTTATGGATTTGGGGATTTAGGGATTTGGGGATTTCACATGTTTTATTGATTCTACAGCAAAAAGTTACGGACTTTGATTCATTAATTCATTCAATTGTTGCTGTTTTATGATAGTGTATTCTATAAATCTGATGGCATAGCTTTTCTATAAATCTGAGGATAGTGTATTCCTTGATACCTGTTTCTGGATGCCCATCAGGTTGCTAGAGCCATATTGGAGAATCTAAAAGACAGCACCAATGTACATCTGATTTATGCAAATGTCACATTTGAAGATATTCTTCTGAAGGTAATATTAATTAGCCCGTTTGTTAAATCTAAAGTCTAAAGTCTGAATATGAAATCTGAAGGCTGAATCTGAAATCTGAAGTCAAAAAATTTGTTTGGTAATTATGGCGGAAGTCTGAAAATTAAGTACCGAATTTGAGACAATATATTTGTTAACAAACATATGAAATGTCTGAAATGCATTAATTTGACGCATTTGTCCCTATCTCCTGTTTGGAAATGTTTTACGTTATAAAGAAATTATTTTTTATTAAATAAAAATAAAAATATTTTATTTAATTCAAATAAACTATAGTAATTAAGAGGAAATTGAAATATCATTATTCATTAAAAAAAAAAAACACAAACAGATAAATTCCTTATGAGGAGTATCCATAACTCATTTTAAGACATTCAGCCAGAATGAGGAGTATCCAAAACTCAAGTAGGCCATATAAGATGAAACAATGAGAAAGGCATGCCTACCATTAGAACCTTCCTAGACGAGATGAAATGAAAACATCATGAACTTAAACTGATACAAAACTTTTGTGGCCATATAAATGTTTCAACGGTGGTCACAAAATCTCCATTATTTTCTATTGTGTGGCCCATTTAAGTTTTGGATACATCTTATTTTTTGTTGCATGCCTTAAAATAAGCTCAAAAAATGGATGGATGGACTGATTTTCTCACAAACATCGCAGTAGGCCCCACATAGAATGCAGGAAGTTCCTGCGAGAGTCTTTCACAGGAGGAGGCGGATTAGATACTGACAGGTTGAGCAGGAGACTAGCTACTAAAGTGACGTCACTAAGTTTTATGGGACCCACCATGATATATGTGTTGTATCCACACCAACCATTCATTTGGAGATATCATTTTAAGGCATGAGACAACGAATGAGTCAGATTCAAATCTGGAGTGGACCTCACCACATAAAATAGTGGGAAGAGTGACGCCCACCGTCGAAACCTTCCTAAGGTCTACTATGATGTTTATCTGAGATCTAACGTGTTCATAAATTAAGACAGACATGAAAGAAGGTAAAAAAACAAATTTCAGCTTGATCTAAAACTTTTGTGGCCGTTAGAAATTTTTAAGGGTAAACGACACTCTCTCCATTGTTTTCTATTGTGGGGTCCACTCGAGCTTTGGATCTGACTCATTATTTGGCTCATACCCTATATTTATATCACCAAATGGATGGACGGTGTGGATACAACTCATACATCATGGTTGGTCCCACATAACATAACTTGGTGATGTCACTTTAGTAGCCATTCTAGCTAATCAACCTGTCAATAGCTAATCCGTATCCTTCACCGAAAATCTGGGAAACGGATTGGCTACTCCCCTGACACCTGCCAATGGCCTATGGTTGATGCTTTGTGGGGCCCACCATAATGTATGTGTTTCATCCATTCTGTCCGTCTATTTTTACATATCATTTTACCATATGAGACAAAAAATGAGGTATATCCCAATCTCAATTGGACCATATTATAGGAAACAGTGTTGAATGAGCGTAGACCATTAAAAACATTTTAGGGGCCATAAAAGTTTTGGATCAGGTTGATTTTTATTTTTTCCCTTCATCTGGGTGTATATGACCTAATCAACAGTTTGGATGTCAAATAAACAGTACAATGGGCCTTAGAAGGATTTTAATGGTGGATATCCAATCGCTATTGTTTTCATGTGGTGTGGCCCACTTGAGTTTTACAAGCATCTTATTTTTGGGCGCATGGTCAAGAATAATTTGAAAAAGTTGATGGACGATGTGGATCAAACACATAAATTATGATAGGGCATAAATAAAATTCACATGTTAAAAGATAGTTTTCTAAGAGAAAAAAATATCCGCAGTAGGAAGGGCAATTTTGGAATAAAAAATTTCTTTTAATAGTAATTTCCACAGAGTGCATTCAATGTTCACCGTTAAACCAGACTCCCATCGTCGAAAGAATTCAGCGAAATATCGCGGAAAATCACTTAGCACTTTCCCATTTCAGTGTTAACAAACAACACTTAATATGAGGCATTTTCTCAATTCCTTGTTAAGTCTTAATTTTAAGAGTTAACAAACAGGGCCTTACTTTCCTATAGCCTTTTTTTCCGCTTCATTTAGTAGTATGTTTCCTTAAGTTTGCTCCATTGTCTTTTTTATTTTATTTTTATTTTTTTATAGTATATATTCAAAAGCGTAGAAATTGGTATGGGTATTGGTATTTGTATCCTATGATAAAAGAACCTCTATCGCCTATTTGGATCGAGGGTAAACGAAGGAAAACTACCGTTGATGTGACATTTCCTTAAGTTTGCTCCATTGTTTTTTTAATAGTATACATACGAAAGCATAGAAATTGGTGTGGGTAATGGGTATTGATACTGGTATCCTATGATAAAAGAACCTCTCGCCTATTTGGATTGAGGGAAAACAAAGGAAAACTACCATTGATGTGACATTTCCTCTATTGGAGAAAAAAAAAAAAACAGAAGGAAATTGATATTTCCTTACAAGGGAGTAAATTTTTTTTTTTTTCTTCAAAAAACTCCAATTGGTGGGAAAAGGGGTTTCCTCTCATTTGACATTTTAAATGGTAAAATTGGAAGGAAAAAAGGTTTTCCTTAGAAATTGTAAACCAAATACCGAAAAAGGGAAAGAGAAGCATTTTCCTTCATTCTTTCTCTAGCAAAACAAACAGGTACAAGGTATTTCCTTTCTTTTGTGCTTATGTCAACTTTACACTCGCTTATGTCATCAACTATGTTTTACTTTCCCTTGACCCTTGTTTTGTCATCTTTTTAGGTGGTTTGCGATTGGGTATGGTCTCGCTATGTATTATTATTGCATACTACAATTATTATACTATTTTTTGTATTTTTTTTTCATGTATTGTTCTGTGTTGATGTATATTGTATAATAAAAATCTATATATTATAAGAGATGTGTGTTTAAACATTAGGTGTTGGGATTTTTAATTTATATTACAGGAATAATGTATTTGTCATACCTATTAGGCTATTAGCCTATTACATTGAAATACTTGCATAGAAATTGCCTACGACATTGTTCATCAGACTTGCTATCACAGATACAAGTGCAAATTTCATGCCTGTTGGATACTTGAGGAGGACACTATATTAAATTCTAGGTGTTGGTATGCTTTCATCAAGCATTGACAGCACCCGTTGAGAGAACAATGCATTAAAACACATTTTTCATGACATCCAAACACACTCTTTAGTGTATCAGGAAGGGTTATTTTCCTGCCCAATAACTAACATGTGGCAGATGTAGTGAATCCACACCATCCATCTAGTAGGTCCTTTTCATGAATTGTTTGCAGTAGAAATCCAAAACGAATGGGTGATCCTATTCATATGGATGATGTGACCTTCACATGGACAGTCGAGATGAAAATAGATTCGACTGAAGAAATTGATGGCTAGGCATTTTCCAAACATGGGACATATATGGACAGGAACTGCTAGATGGGCAAATCGGATCCTCTTCCCAACCGAATGTTCATTCTTGATCCTATTCAACTAATCAGAACCAGCCTCTTAAGCCTTTCTTGATTGTGCTCTTCTTCATTTATTTTATTTTATTTTGTGTGCCCACTGATGAAACTTACACTTTCCACTTGCAGGAGGAGCTGGATGGCCTTGCTAGTAACTATCCCAATCGCTTCAACTTATACTATGTTCTAAATCGGGTTTGTTATTACTCTCTTTCTTTTTACAATTCACTTTTTAATGTATTTGATCGAAATTAATGGAGCAGACTTGGATGTGCGTCGGAGCTATTCGGTTGAGCGGGGGTCTCTGAACCGCTGTTATGACCATGATGAAGTTGTCCATTTCCCATGGATAGCATTGGAGGGGCCTGACCATTTGGACAGGCCGTGTTTATGTATTTGTTCGAAATTAATGGAGCAGACCCGGATATGCGTCGGAGCTATCCGGATGAGTGAGAGTCCCTAGAAGGTGGGAACCGCTGTTATGACCATGATGAAGCTGTCCATTTCTTATGGACAGCATTGGAGGGGCCTGACCATTTGGATAGGCCGCGTTTATATCTGTATTTGCAGGGACCACACCCTTAACCTAAACCACACCCTAAGCCTATAACCTAAACCTATTCTCAATTCCATAGAGCTATAACCTATAACTTATAACCTATTCTACATTCCCTAAAGCTATAACCTATAACCTATACTTATAACCTTAACCTAAATCTATTCTCAAATCCCAAAACCTATACTTATAACCTAAACCTAGACCTTAACCTAGACCTAAACCTATACTTATAACCAATAACCTATAACCTAAACCTTAACCTATAACCCAAACCTTAACCCATAAACTAAACCTATAACTTATAACCTAAAACCTAAACCCGATCTCGAACCTGAACCCAATTTCATAGACCTTAACCTTAACCTATAACCTATACTTATAACCATAACCTAAACCTATTCTCAAATCCCAAAACCTATACCTATAACCTAAACCTACACCTTAACCTAAACTTAAACTTAAACCTAAATCTAAACCTTAACCTAAACCTACTCTCAAATCCCAAAACCTAAACCTAGACCTTAACCTAAACCTAAACCTATACTTATAACCTATAACCTATAGCCTAAACCTAAACCTTAACCTAAACCTATTCTCAAATCCCAAAACTTATGCTTATAACCTAAACCTAGACCTTAACCTAAACATAAACCTATACCGCTTATAACCTAAACCTAGACCTTAACCTAAACATAAACCTATACTTATACTATAACCTAAACCTAAACCTTAACCTAAACCTATTCTCAAATCCCAAAACCTAAACCTCGACCTTAACCTAAACCTAAACCTATACTTATAACCTATAACCTATAACCTAAACCTAAACCTATTCTCAAATCCGAAAACCTATAACCCAAACCTAAACCTATAACCTTAACCTAAACCTAAAACTTAACCTATAACCTAAACCTTAACCTATAACCTTAACTTATAACCTAAGCCTATAACCTAAACTCAATTTCCTAAACCTTAACCTATAACCTAAATTAAACCTAAACCAATAATCCGAACCTGATTTCCTAAACCTAAACCTTAACGTATTCTCAAATCCCTAAACCTAAACCTACACCTAATCCTAATCTCAACTTCCTAACCTAATCCTAAACCTAAACCCGATCCCGAACCCGAACCCGATTTCCTAAACCTAAACTTATAACCTTAACCTAAACTTATTCTCAAATCCCAAAACCTATAACCTAAACCTAAACTCTAACCTAAACCTAAAACTTAAACCTAAAACCTAAACCTTAACCTATAACCTTAACTTATAACCTAAACCTATAACCTAAACTCAATTTCCTAAACCTTAACCAATAACCTAACCTAAACCTAAACCTATAACCCGAACCCAATTTCCTAAACCTAAACCTTAATGTATTCTCAAATCCCTAAACCTAAACCTAAACCTACACATAATCCTAATCTCAACTCCCTAACCTAAACCTAAACCTAAACCTAAACTTGAAAACCCAAACCTAAACCCGATCCCGAACCCGATTTCCTAAACCTAAACTTATAACCTTAACCTAAACCTATTCTCAAATCCCAAAACCTATAACCTAAACCTACACCTAAACTCTAACCTAAACCTAAAACTAAACTTGAAAACCCAAACCTAAACCTAAACTTGAAAACCCAAACCTAAACCTAAACTTGAAACCCCAAACCTAAACCCGAACTTGAAAACCTAAACTTGAAAACCCAAACCTAAACCTAAATTGAAAACCCAAACCTAAACCTAAACTTGAAAACCTAAACTTGAAAACCCAAACCTAAACCTAAACTTGAAACCCCAAACCTAAACTTGAACTTGAAAACCTAAACTTGAAAACCCAAACCTAAACCTAAACTTGAAAACCCAAACCTAAACCTAAACTTGAAAACCCAACCCTAAACTTAAACCTAAACTTGAAAATCCAAACCTAAACCCGATCCCGAACCCGAACCCAATTTCCTAAACCTAAACTTATAACCTTAACCTAAACCTATTCTCAAATCCCAAAACCTATAACCTAAACCTAAATCTAAACTCTAACCTAAACCTAAAACTTAACCTATAACCTAAACCTTAACCTATAACCTTAACTTATAACCTAAACCTATAACCTAAACTCAATTTCCTCAACCTTAAACTATGACCTAACCTAAACCTAAACCTATAACCCAAACTCAATTCCCTAAACCTTAACCTAAGTCCTAACCTAAACCTATACTTATAACGTAAACCTATTCTCAAACCCCAAAATCTATAACTTAAACCTAAACCTTAACCTTAACCTAAACCTATAACCTATAACCTAAACTCAATTCCCTAAACCTTAACCTATAACCTAACCTAAACCTATACTTATAACCTAAACCTATTCTCAAATCCCAAAACCTATAACTATAACCTAAACCTTAACCAAAAACCTATTAGCTATAACCTAAACTCAATTCCCTAAACCTTAACCTACACCCTAACCTAAACCTATACTTATAACCTAAACCTATTCTCAAATCCCAAAACCTATAAACCTAAACCTTAACCTAAACTTAAACCTATAACCTAATGCTATAACCTATAACCTAAACTTAAACCTACACTTATAACCTATAACCTAAACCTAAAACCCAAACATAAACCCGATCTCGAACCCGAACCCAATTTCTTAAACCTAAACCTTAACGTATTCTCAAATCCCTGAACCTAAACCTATAACTTAAACTCAATTCCCTAAATCTTAACCTATAACCTAACCTAAACCTAAACCTATAATCTACACTTATAACCTAAACCTAAACCTATAACCTTAACCTAAACATAAAACCTAAACCTAAACCTAAACCTAAACCTATTCTTATAACCTAAACCTATACTTATAACCTAAACCTATTCTCAAATCCCAAAACCTATAACCTTAACCTAAACCTTAACCTAAACCTATAACCCAAAACCTAAACCTAAAACCTAAACCTAAACCTACACTTATAACCTATAGCCTAAACCTAAACCTAAAACCCAAACGTAAACCCGATCTCGAACCCGAACCCGATTTCCTAAACTTAAACCTTAACGTATTCTCAAATCTCTAAACCTAAACCAACACCTAATCCTAATCTCAACTCCCTAACCTAAACCTAAACCTAAACTTGAAAACCCAAACCTAAACCCAATCCCGAACCCGAACCCGATTTCCTAAACCTAAACTTATAACCTTAACTTAAACCTATTCTAAAATCTTAAAACCTATAACCTAAACCTAAACCTATATAACCTTAACCTAAACCTAAAACTTAACCTATAACCTAAACATAACCTTAACTTATAACCTAAACCTATAACCTAAACTCAATTTCCTAAACCTTAACCTATAACCTAACCTAAACCTAAACCTATAACCCGAACCCGATTTCCTAAACCTAAACCTTAACGTATTCTCAAATCCCTAAACCTAAACCTACACCTAATCCTAATCTAAACTCCCCTAACCTAAACCTAAACCTAAACTTGAAAACCCAAACCTAAACCCGATCCCGAACCCGAACCCGATTTCCTAAACCTAAACTTATAACCTTAACCTAAACCTATTCTCAACTCTCAAAACCTATAACTTAAACCTAAACATATATAACCTTAACCTAAACCTAAAACTTAACCTATAACCTAAACCTTAATCTATAACCTTAACTTATAACCTAAACCTATAACCTAAACTCAATCCTTAAACCTTAACATCTGCAACTCCTAATGCCCAGACTTCTAGATCAAAAACCCTATTTGTTGGCAACCTATCCTATTCAGTCGAAAGAGCTGATGTGTAAGTATTATTTAATTCCAAAGAACTACTCTTGTGACGAGATTTTAATCTTTCAATGTGTATGGGAAATGAGATGGCTACATCTGATAAAATGAGGTAATCTGCTTCCTTTGTTCACCTGCAGAGAGGAATTCTTTAAAGGTGCTGGTGAAGTTGTTGACTCCCAATTTGCATCAAATGAAGAGGGTGTCTTCGAGAGATTCGGCCATGTTGAGTTTGCCACTGAGGCAGCAGCTCACAAGGTAAGGGCCATGTGTGTTGATATTGATATGGTTTTCTTGGTGCATGTATATACAGACGCCTAGTTTTTTTTTTTTTTTTGTTCCTTCACATGGGTAAGGTTCCTTCTACGTACTCGATAGTTTCTTTCATGTATCATATAGCTAAGGCCAGATGTGTGAACCTTCCAATCAATCCATCCATACAATCTTTGGTATGAATTTAATCACCTTGGCTTCCCTTTCATAGATTCATTTTGCTGAACATATCAATGTATTCAAGAGTTCTTCAAGCTTTCAGATACAAAATAGGTGAACAATCGATGTCTATAGTCATGGTTCATGGGAAACTTGAACCCTTTATTTTCTTTTATTTAATAACTTTCATGTTCTTTCCATATTTTTTATAAATTGCAATGATATTGTAAATGTTGTTCATTGGTGGATCAGAGCATTGAGAATGCTTGGAAGGTGAGGAAAAATTCATATTTGAATTTGAATTTCCAGTAGCAACAGCAAGATAAAGAAAGAAATATGTACGGCTACATGTTAGTATATTGCGTTATCATTTTTTTCTCTTTTTTTTTTGGTATATATTGCAGATATCCATAATCACAAGTGGCTAGGACCTGGAATAATAACTTCTATAGTTGGTACAGCAGTATTTGTAGTAAGCTGCGTAGCGACCCTTGTTTCAATCCACATCCATATCTCACGTAAATGTAAGCTTAAGAGATTGGAGATTATCCACCGCACTTCACATCGTCTACCGATCAGTACACCAATTAGAGGTAGCATTTTCCCCTCATAACTCTTATCTTCTAAATAAGAAACTAATTTCTCTTTGAATAGGCTTTACTCTATAGATTTTGCTTTCCTTCATCTATGAAAGGAATCATGATGCGAAGGGCGTTGCACTCATTGCAGAAGATCAAACGTACATCTAATTCATCATGTTTCAGTACATGGCTATCAGGAAAAATGTCTAAAAGTTTTGAAATAATTCTTGGAGCATCAGTATATAGAAGAGGAATGGTTCAATCAACAAGTATTGAACAATTCTTATTCCCCTTCTATGCAAAATAAATTAATGGTGTGGATATGGGCACTTTTAATGCTCTTTCGATGGCAAGGGTGACTGATCTTGATGGTAAATTCTTCAACTATGCTTTTATGAGATGGTGATGTACATGCACTACTGAAAAATTGGGCACAATAATTTTCTTTTGCAGCTGTTGGAGTGAGTTTGCCCACGTGATTGTAAAATTTCTTATGCCACTTTTCTTGACAGTTTCTCGAACAATTGGTGTAATTACAAAGGTCAGTTTCTCGAACAATTGGTGTAATCACAAAGGTCAGACACCTCTCTGCTGCAGTTCCTAGTTTATCCCAATACTTCGGTAATATTTGCATGTTGTCGTCTACAATTTTCTTGGGGCATGGAAATGATATCTTGTTTTGTGTTTATTTGGATGTCATGGATAGAGGTATTGATGCCCACAATTTTTTTCTTGGAAAAGTTATCCCTCTTCAATTTGGTTATGTTGGTGTTGTGAATCGTAGTCAGGAGGTAATCCCTTTACTTAAACACTGGAAGTTGAAATTAGCAGGTGTGTAGACTTGAATATGATGTTAGAATCGACAAAAACAACACCGTTTTAGTTAGTTGTAATGGTAATGTGTCAATGTTAACATCTTTTTCTTCTTTCTCCAGCATATATGCATTTTTCATTTCACCATAGATAACTAAGAAGTCGAGAGCTGCAAAGAATTGATTTCAACATCTAAAGATCTTTTCAAACTGTATTGTGCTCTCCCAGTGAATGCTATGAAGTTAAGAAATGCTCTTACCTGAGTCTCTAATGGGTAAGATGAATTCTAATCTTTTATTTTGTTAATTGGTTTCAGTTGATTAAACTATTCACTTTCCATGGATTTGAGCTGGTTATTTGAAATATATGAAGAGTCGACTAAACTAGTCTTTTCTTGGATTGAATTTGGTTGTTTGTAATATATGTAGGAAGGGCTCAAAAGAAGGTTGAACAAGAGCAGATACTAAGTAGCCAATACAAGGCAAGGCATAGCCAACAGTTGAAGTTCCGGGTAATTTCTTTTGTATACTTTCTAGTTTAGGAGGGAAGTGTTTAGTTAGGAGGGTTAAGTGAATTTTTGGAGTGGGCCACTTGGGTCATTTCTTCTTTTATTGAATTGAGTTGTTACCAAATTTGTGAATAGGATTCTTACCAGACAATAGTGTAAATTATTTTTTCAATGATTATTAGGTGCAAGATTAAAAAAATAATAATAATAATTTATTGATATTTTTTTAATTTACAGATATTTAGCGATGGACCAAATCCGTTGCTAATTTCTGAACGTTGAAAATAAACGACGGATTCGAGGTCCATCACTTACTCATATTAGCAACGGACCTTATCCGTTGCTAATTTCTGACCGTTGGAACAACGACGGATATGAGGTCCGTCGCTTACTCATATTAGCGACGGACCTTATCCGTCGCTAATGTTTTGTCAACTAATTTTTTGAATATTATCGATGGATTTTTTATTTTTTACGACGGATTTTATCCGTCGCTATTAGGCGACAGACCTTATCCGTCTAAAAAAAAAAAACGACCCAGTAAACAGTGACGGATGAAGTTCGTCGTTTATTTGGTTTTATGACGGATTTGGTCCGTCGCAAATTAGCGATTTTGGCGTAGTGGTAACCATGTTGATTACCATTATCAGAGGAAACGAGTCAGTATTTACTAACATGGCCTCATTCTCTCTATGAAAATTTAAGCATCCCAGAATCTATATTATCCTGGATTACGTTTCTGAAAGCAATACAATTTCTAATTTAATGAGACTATGATCCATGCCATTTACAGTATTTCATTTTCTTCAACTCTTTCTACCAAAGGAATCCTTTCCTTTGGTGGAAGTTTAATGAGCTTGGCAGATAGTAAGAGATCAAATATCTCACTAGCTTTTGTAATATTGAGGGAATATCATTCATTTTGTTTTGCAATTACTTTAACTGCGTTAGTACCTTGATGGGATGATTCATCATTAATTTTTGTTAGGGTCATACAAACGAATGGTTTATTAAAGCTTATTTCAACCAAGGCTAATAAGTTCCCGGTAATGAATTTTTCCATTGGTTTTCTTCACGTAAAATTCATTCGTAATTGGTTTCTTTATTTGACAGATGGACCAAATTTTCAAGGTCCATCTCTTTAAAAATTTTCTGAACTTTAATGTTTGGATCTTCCATGACTAATTTAACAAATTAAGCTTTTAGAGGAAATACTGGACATTTGTTCTTGAATTTTTAAATTGAGTGATATATTTCTCATTAGCCGGCTCACTAGATAATTGCATCAAGCATAATAAGTCGATTAAATAAAATTCAGGTTCAGTTTGATAGAACTGAGCATAAAATTTCTCTTCTATGTCTTGTCAAGTTTGGACTAAATTTGTTAAAAAATTAATATAACATGTAAATGCATGATCCATTAATGAATTTATAAAACATTTCAACTTCATGTATTCTTTGACTGAGAATTCACCACACCTTACCATGAAACAACTAATGCACTCAATTGTAGATTTGTCTGTATCTCTAGAAAATAGCAAAAACTATTGTATTCTGGTACTTCTTGGCACTTTGGCATACCAATTGACCCAATCTAGGTACGATTTATGGTAAATAGACCATTGAATCAACCATTTCTTCCATTTCTTCTAATGCCTGCATGAAGTAGTATATTTCGATCCATCAGACCTGGGTCTAGCCGAACATTGTCTAGATGAATAATCGGCATTTTCAGAGGAATATTTCCGAATTGATGTGCTTCCATATTATAATGATGGTTACCAGGAAACTTGTCATAGCTTCAATTTGAGCCCTAGAGTACTTAGCTTGTACCCTTCCTTATTTTGTTAGCTCCCTTATGCCAATATTGATGTTATCTAAAACTTCATTAACCTCTATGGAGTTGTTTCGGGATGACGATCCTACTTCCAGAACTACTAGAAGTGGGGAATTTGGGAATTTGGAATTTCTATTTTGGCCTGTATTTGAAATGTTCCAGGGGCCTAATTGAGATCCTTATTTTAAATATTTCCACTAACTCGAATAAATCCCTTACTCATATTGTTTTAAACTTCAACTAACAATTGCACACTTGTCCCACTGGGTATGCTAAAAATGGTGTTGTTATAGTTTTCATTTACATGAGATACATTTACTGCTATGTAGGTGTGCTAGAACTAATCAGGTCTGATTCAAATTGTGATCACCGTTGACCCCTAGTGTCGAGATAAAGTGGTGCTTGGTCAAATGACTAACAGATTAGCCATCTATTCAACCAACAATGTGCTTATTAACCAAGCGACTTGTAGAGGTTAGGGCTTGAAATTGCGTGGAGTAGAATATCACGGCTATACGCGAAATTTTGGCAGAGCTAGAGAATGATGACTGTCTTAGAGGGGAGTGTTCAGGACTAATTAAAAATTATGACTTTTAAAACACAATTTCCTACTTAAACTAATATGCAAATTAAACTAATCAATGAGATTAACTCTAAGGCTTAAGTCATTAGAGGGTTTAATCACATATAATACAAAGGATGTGGCAATTAAGAAACTAATCTATAAACATGATATTGTATATGTGTGAGGGATGTGCTAACTATCAACACCTAACATTCATTTAATTATACATCCATATAATTAAACATTCACCGCATATGCATAATTAAACAAATGCTCAAATAATAATTTCAAACACAAGCATGTATAGTTGTTCATTTTCCCAAATCCACTCCCAATGGACGTAATTAACCCATGAGTGTACTAGATTTCACCATTAGAGGTTTTAAATCAGGTTCACCTCTAACCTTTATAATCCTACACAAGGACTGACTCTCGTAAGAGACTTTAAATGATTTTCTATAAGCTCACAACAAACCTTGGTCCTACATAAGAACCTACCGATGTACACTTCCATCGAAGGCTCCTGTAAGAGACTTTAGTTTATTTTTATAGGCTAAACAATAACTCCAGTCCTAATCCAAGTACCTACATTTACTCTTACAGGAGGCTCACTCGGAGATTAACATGTATGTACCTGTGTCTGGTGGCCTACACAAGGACTTTGATTTTGGCTCTATACAAGAGCTAAGGTCCTATACAAGAACTTAGACGAGTTTGGTAATTCAAACTCTTACACTCAATCCTACACAAGGAAAGAGTGTATATGGATTCTTACACATGACAACTTACTTGTCGGATTAAGCCCCGGCCCTTTTAAAGTGCCTTCTTTGGTTACTTTATCGAAGCTCTCTTATGCTTCAATTAGATCCCCTTTTCTCCTCGATCATGATGCCCGATGCTTTGTTAAGGCTTCAGTTCTAAGATCAAATGCCTTGCATGTGATGCTCCATTGTGGTGACCAAGGTGATGGGAGTACAATCTCCAATAACTAATGAAAAATTATAAATCTTAGGGGATTATACTTGATGGACACTCTAGATGTTGATAAACACTTGGATTTACCAAGAAAAATCGTGTCTAAACTTTAAAGAGGGCTTGAGACGATGGTTTTCTTGTAGAGGAGCTTGGAATGCTTATTGAAATAAATAATCACTAAGAAGAGAGCATGAATCTCATTGAGATAGAAGCTATGAGGTTTGGTAGAGTTTGGTATGCACTCAGGTATCTAAAATACTAAAATTCATTATTTTTACAAAGATCTGGTTGCTAGATTTATAGGAAAAAAAGCTCAAACGAATCTATAACAACTATTTTTTGTCACACTAAGTAGAGGTTAAGTTGCACTGATTATGAGGTTTAGTCGAACTGAATTATACAAGAAAGTTGTTGGACAGATTTGGGCACATTCGACCGTATTGAAGGTGGTATTTGGTCACACCGAAAGTGCTCTTTAGTGACTCTGAATGTGGCACTCTATTATAGCTAAATTACCCAAAATTATGTCCCAGCATGTGTTGAGGGTCAAATATTGCATATTAGACCCCAGTTATTACCGGATTTATGAACATGCCACTGTTTAAAAGCCTAATTTAATCGTGTTTGTGATGCAAGGTACATCTGCAAGTGTGGACTACAAAAAGGTGCTAAAAGTGTGTGTTTGATGCTCTGAAATCACCACAACAAGGGACGGACTCCAGAGGACCGATATGGAAGAATTTACACACCAAGGATCCGAGAAAATTAGCCGTTCATGTTAAAGAGGCCTGAAATTGATGCAAAAAGCAAGATCACATGGTTCCCGCCATCCGATTGACTCGAAACTTCATACATGGGACGAGGGAAATAAAATAACCGTACATATTAAATTTCACCACTCGGATCATTGTGGAAGCAACCCCAATGATAGATCAGTCCTCATATCCCTGATTTGCGGCCCGCTTGAAATATTGGATATACTTCAGTTTTAGTCCCAATGCTATAAATGAGGTGATAAAATGAATGGACGGGGCGGATTTCATATAACAATATCAGTGGGGCCCACAAGTACGGTGAGTGTACATGGTGCACAAGAGCACCAGAGGTGTACGGCAACTGCGTTGCCTTCCAAAACAAGTGATCCCGTATCAAAGAGAAAAACGGCAACTGCCGTTATGGTTTTCGCGCAACAGTGGAGTGGAGCCTGTTTGCGGAAGTCGGTGGGCCGCTATCATGGACCATCTGTCCGATCAAAACCATCCATCAGGTAGCTTGGACAAATCCGTCCCAACCCAAGAAATTGCGGGAAACGACAAGCGGGTGTGAGCAATCAAAGCTCGACCAAAATTAGCCCCACGCAATGCTGCAATGCTAACATGAAACCGATGCAGGAGGCCATCTTGCGAATTGCTGTGGGCCACCATCGTGACTCCCATGGAAGATCTAAACCGTCCATCATACAAAGGGTTTGTGGATGAATAAAACCCTGGAAAGATCACATGTTGGGGTGCATGTACGAAAACACGTTCTCAGTCAAAGGAGAGCTTCTGCATTACGAAATTAAAGGACCAGAGCGATCTAGAGAGTTGTGGGCCATCAGAGTGGATGTCCGGAAATTCCACACCGTCCATCGATAGGGTTACTCGAGACCGTCCGTAGGGACGTTTCCCTTTTTTGGAAAGGTATTGTTGATTACGCACCAAGCCGCCAGAGTCCCATTGTTCGGTTCTGAACATACTGGTCAGTTCACAAAATCTTTCTTTGTCGCGAAATTTCTGTCGGTGCGCGATCTCTGCAGCTGCGTAAACAAGTTTCCGCAGCGTTTTTACAGCAGCCCCACACAAGGATCTTGGTGGGCCAGGGATCAGTGACCGACAATCTGAACCATCCAAAGAAACAAATCAAGTGCAAGAAGCAACAAGAGTCCATCTGCTGGTAAAAACAGAATCTTATCCGGCTGATTGAACGCTGAAAGATGGGACTATCAGAGACAGAAGGATGATCCCTCAAAGGATCAACCTATGGCCAACAACGTGAATGGTGCAGATTGAAAGATTACCCGCCAATCAGGAAGGAAAGTGGGCAAAATTCTGGTTGCCGTGATTGGCTATGTGAGCAGGGTTAGTTTCCTTATTTTCTTGGAGACAATCAACGCACGCATGCACATGGATTGTGTGATACCTCTCATTGCGGAAATTCCAGCCATCCACGTCTCAGCCGCTGCCTATAAAAGAGAAGAAAGAAGAGGGCATGAGAGGATCCCACGGTTAGAGAAAAGCCAAAGAGAGAGAGAGAGAGAACTGTTTTGTTTTGCTGTTTCCTTTTCATTATTGTTGAGTGATCCAGCCAATCATGGTTGGCTAAGCCTCTTAGCTAGGGCTAAGAGGTGAAGCTTGTAGCGAGATGGGAGGATTCTACGGCTTGGATTATGCCCGTTGAACTCATTTTGATCGGTTTGATTTTAAGAAAGATTTTAGTCTTTAATGATTTAATGTGACTGATATTACATTAGATCTGTGATGGCTTGAGTTTTCCTTTTCCTTTTTCTGATTGTGGGGTTAGGAAGCCCTGTTGTTCACCATCGTCTCCTAGGCATGGTTGGATGACGGAATCCTTCCTAACATTCATACATCACACTGATTGGTTGTGGATTGGTTTAACTCTGTTGTTTGCTTTGTCTCATGGACATGGTTTTGTGATGGAATCCATTCTAATTTACACCTGTCTCATCTTTTGAAAACTTGATCAAAGGAAGTTCAGATTGTTCTTTAAGCGATATATCTTCCAACTGGATGAAGATGGGACTTGAAGTCCAGTTGAGTTCGTGAATCAAGCGTAGATCTCCCTGATCTCTACAAGTGGATCCTCTGGATCCCTAGTTTCCCTTCTCTGAATTCCTTAAATTTTATATTACTGTTTTCACCATTATTCCTTCAAATTACACTTGTTTTAGATTTCATCTCATTCTAGTTCTAGTCCTAGTTAGTTTCAGATTACGTACAGGTTTCAGTCCTTGTGGATTTGACCTCGGTCTTACCGAGTTTTTTACTACATCATAACCCTATACTTGGGGATTGAACAAGTTTTTGGCGCCGTTGCCGGGGATTGACAGCTACGTTTCCTGAAGATAACTGGTTTTAGGATTAGTTTGAGATTAGGACCTTTTTTTTTAAATTTTATTCTTAGGTTTTACTTTTAAAATTTCCTAATTCAGGTTTTTCTTAAATTTTTAGAAATTTTATATTTAAAGTAACTTTCTATTTTTAGATGGTTTTCCCTTTTTAGAAACTAACCCAACCTTCTTATTTTGTAGGATTCTGAGATAGGTTTCTAAATTGGTAATTTCTCTCTTAATTTTTTTCCCTGCTATTTCTAGATTAGGATTCCTTTTTAGTAAGTTTCTAATTCTAACTCTTTTAGAATCCAATTTTCTTTCCTATTTTATTTGTAGAAGCTAACTTTCTTATTTTGTAGGCTCATTAGAAATTTCTAATTCGGTAAGCTCTTTCTAAATTCTACTTTCTATTTTTAGAATTTCTGTTACTAACTTACTTTCTAATTTAAGAACTTTCCTCTTTTGTTTTAGAAATTTTATACTCTTTTAGGAATTTCTCTTTTTCTAAATTAGAAACTAGTTTACTGCTATTTCTCTTCTTAGGATTTTTCAATTTTAGGATAGGATTTCTCTACTTTCTATTTTTAGAACCTTTCTATTTCTAGGTTTTCATTTATTTTAGAAATTATTTCCTTTTTAGAAACTCATATTACTTTCTATTTTAGGATTAAGATTTCTAATTCAGAACTTTCTAACTTTAGGTTTAGGAAACTTTCCTTTTCTAGAAACTAACTTTGAATTTTCTAACTTTAGAATTTCTATTTCTTAGGAACTAATCTCTTTTGGTTTCTTTTTGCAGGATCTTAATTTAGAGACTCCAAACCTTCCTCTTTTGTTTTTAGAAACTAGGATCTTAATTTAGAGACTCCAATTTGGTAACTTCCTTCCAACCCTCTCTTTCTTTTTAGACTTTTATTTCCCTTCTTAGGATTAGGTTTAGAATTTGATTGAGGGCTGTGAGTGTTTCATGCCCAAGTGGGCTCGTGACAACACTCGACGTCTCTTGACTGAAGGAGGATTAATTGAGGGGTTAACTGTCCATCGCAGGACTAGACACCGCTCGAATTCTCCTGAGTTAATTGAGGATATGGCTGAAGATCAACCTCGTCTACCCCAGCCTAGGGTAGAAGATGTCCAGGATGAGAATGAGGTGCATCAAGCACCCCGCCTCGTACCTTACGAGATTACTTACAACCGGCGGGGGTGAGTACGCCCTCATGCATGGTTTTTCAGGAGAATGCAGGACATATGGATATCAAGCCAGGAGTGATCCAACTCCTTCCTAAATTTCATGGGCTTGAGTCAGAGAATCCATATCTACATCTGAAAGAGTTCGATGAGATCATGACTACCCTATACTTTCCTAACGTGTCCGATGACACGGTTAGTTAAAACTCTTTCCCTTTTCTTTGAAAGAAAAGCCAAGACGTGGTTACATTCATTACGTCCTCAATCTATTGGCAGATGGAATGACATGACAAGGAGTTCATTAAAAAGTTTTTTCCATATCATAAGACGAACACCCTTAGGAAGTCGATCATGAACTTCGCTCAAAGGGAAGATGAAACATTCTTCCAATGTTGGGAGCGGTTCAAAGATCTCGTCAGTTCATGCCCACAACATGGTTTTGAAACGTGGCGCATCACGAATTTTTCTATGATGGACTGACGTCTCCCATGCGCCAATTAGTTGAGACAATGTGTAATGGGGAGTTTATGAATAAAGGTGTCGATGAAGTGTGGGACTACTTTGATAAACTTGCTTTGAGAACACACAAACATGGGACATCTCCCTAGACCGAGTACTACGCCTAGGCCGACTCATTCCAAAGAAAAAGGTGGAATGTACCTCCTGAAAGAGGATGATGATATTAACGCCAAGGTAGCCAATCTCACTCGAAAACTTGAGGCCATGGAATTAAAGAAGGATAAGGCCAAGGAAATTGTTTGTAGTATTTGTGGTTGCAACATTCACACTACTTGAGAATTGCCCAACTATATCGCGCTTTCAAGAGGTATTGAATGAGCAATCCAATGCTGTAAGCAATTACCAAAGACCTTTTAGTGGGCCCACCTCTAACACATACAATCCTGGCTGGAGAAACCATCCAAACTTCAGTTGGAGGAATGGACAAACCGCTACACCTCAAGGTTTCCTAAATCAAAATCCAACTCAAGAGAAACCTCAAGAGGATCCGGTTCTGAAACATTTTCAAAAGCAAGAGCTTTTTAATCAGGGGTATGCTACAGGCCTTTCAAGACCTTACAAAAGCAATATAGGGACTTAAGGCTGAAAATGCGATTGGGAACAAGGGGAGCTTCCCAGCTCAACCTCTTCCCAATCCTAAATCGCAATATGAAGTTAGCGACCCAAGCTCTTCAAATCAGATGGAGCAAGCTAAATCCATCACCACTCTTAGGAGTGGAAAAATCATTGACAAAACCATTCCGGTTAGGGCTGAAAAGTCTAAGGACCCGGAAGTGGATAAAGAAGATGGATCTAGCCATGCCCCACCAGAGTTAGAACCGGAACCTCAAGGAAAGCCGGTTGCTCCATTTCCCCAACGGTTGGTTGCACCAAAACCTCTCTCTAACTCTCAGGATATCCTAGAGGTGTTGAAACAAGTGAAGGTCAACATTCCTCTACTTGATGCCGTGAAACAAATACCTTCCTATGCCAAATTCTTGAAAGACTTATGTACGACCAAAAGACGGCAAAATATTCAAAAGAAAATCTTCCTGACTGAGAAAGTGAGTGCCATCCTAAAGCAAGATATACCACAAAAATTCAAAGACCCTGGTAGCCCAACTATATCATGTGTAATTGGGGACTATCGAATTGATCACGCACTTCTTGACTTAGGAGCGAGCGTTAATCTTATTCCCTACTCGGCATACAAACAGTTGGGTTTAGGTGAATTAAAACCCACCTTAACCACACTACAACTTGTGATCGCTCATTCGTGTACCAAGAGGAATAATTGAGGATGTGTTGGTCCAGGTTGATCGATTTTACTACCCAAGAGATTTCATCATCCTAGATACACGAACCCATCAACAATTCAAGCACTCGATTCCCGTCATTCTTGGTCGCCCATTCCTTGCCACTTCAAACGCAATTATCAATTGCGGAATGGTGTCATGAGTATGTCTTTCGGGAATATGACATTAGAAATGAATATCTTTTTCAACACTTTGCGAGACGGGTAGAGGAAGATGACGATATCCACGATATTAACATGATCGATACTTTCGTGGAAGATAGGACACCCCTTACCTTATCCTCTCGATCCTCTAGAGACGTGCACCGGCCCACTCCCATGAGTTTGATGATGACATAATTAGGGCGACGTGTGCCATGCTTGATGCGGTACCGGTACTTGAAGTTAACCGATGGAGGCCTCAATTTGAAAAGTTACCCCACACCGATGAAGTGCCTCTACCGTCTAACCTCAAGCCACCGAAGCTTGACCTAAAACCTTTGCCCTCTGATTTAAAATATGCATACTTAGGTCAAGATGAGACATACCCGTGGTGATTTCTGCCCACCTCGAGAAAGAACAAGAGAGTATGCTTATATCTACTCTCCTGGAGCATAAGGGAGCCCTTGGATGGACAATCGCGGACCTTAAGGGAATCGACCCCTCGATTTGTACTCACCGCATATATCTTGAGGATAATGCGAAAACAGTTCGGCAACCACAACGTAGACTAAATCCAAACATGAAGGAAGTGGTAAAGGCCGAGGTTCTTAAACTATTGGATGTGGGTATCATATACCCTATATCGATAGTCAATGGGTGAGTCCAACTCGGGTGGTTCCTAAGAAGTCCGGATCACCATTGTAGCCAATACCAATAATGAACTCGTGCCAACTAGAGTCACTCTTGGTTGGAGGATGTGCATTGACTACGAGAAAATTAAATACCGTCACGAGGAAAGACCACTTTCCTTTGCCCTTCATTGATCGGATCTTGGAAAGGTTAGTGGTCATTCCTATTACTGATTTCCTTGACGGGTATTCGGGCTACAACCAGGATAGAGATCGCCCACGAAGATCAAAAAGACTACGTTTACATGTCCTTACGGCACCTTTGCTTGCATTGAAGGATGCCATTCGGGCTATGTAATGCTCCTGCCACTTTCCAGCGATGTATGATGAGCATATTTTCTGACATGGTGGGGCAATATTTAGAGGTCTTCATGGACGATTTCTCTGTCTTCGGTCCATCTTTCAGCAAGTGCTTGGACAGTCTTAAATATGTGCTGAAAAGATGTGAAGAAAAGAACTTGGTACTTAATTGGGAGAAGTGCCATTTCATGGTTCAGAAGGGAATTGTCCTTGGACACATTATTTCATCCAAAGGAATCGAGGTGGATAAGGCAAAGATCGATCTTATCTCTAACCTACCTCCACCCAAGAACATGAGGGACGTGCGATCCTTCTTAGGACACGCCGGGTTTTACAGAAGATTTATAAAGGACTTTAGTCTCATCTCTCGTCCTCTATGTAATCTACTTCAAAAGGATGCACCATACGAGTGGACTGAACCATGTCAGAAAGCTTTCACTAAACTTAAGAGCATATTGACTAGTGCACCCATCATACAGCCACCTGACTGGAGCATTCCGTTTGAACTTATGTGCGATGCGTCTGATTATGCTCTTGGGGCAGTTCTAGGCCAGAGAAAAGATAAGAAACACTACGTTATTCATTAAGCAAGTAAGACTCTAAATCCTGCCCAGGTGAACTACTCGACTACGGAAAAGGAACTCTTAGCCGTAGTGTTCGCTTTGGACAAATTTAGGTCCTACTTGATCGGATCCAAGATCATTATTTACACTGACCACGCAGCGCTTAAGTATCTTCTATCTAAGAATGATGCTAAGCCCCGTCTGATAAGATGGATCCTCCTACTCCAGGAATTTGACCTAGAGATAAAAGATAAAAAGGGAGTAGAGAACGTAGTGGCTGACCATCTTTCTCGCCTTAATCCCTCTGATTCCTTTGAGATGACACCGATTAATGACATGTTCCCTGACGAACAATTGTTTAAAGTCTCTCATTCACCTTGGTTCGCTGATATCGCTAATTATCTTGCCACAGGTTCCATACCGACACATTGGACTACGCAAGATAAGAAGAAATTTTTCACCGAGGTGCGCAAATTCTTCTGGGATGATCCATACTTGTTTAAATATTGCCCAGACCAAATCTTGAGGAGATGTGTGCCAGACGATGAGCATCAGAGTGTCATCTCCTTTTGTCACTCACGGGCTGTGGTGGTCACTTTTACGCAAAAAGACCACGGCCAAAATTAAGCAGTGTGGCTTCTATTGGCCCACTATGTTCAGGGATACTCATGAGTTTTGCAAAGCTTATGAGCGTTGTCAGAAATTGGGAGCATTGTCTCGTCGAAATATGATGCCCTTGAATCCCATTCTTATCATAGAGGCATTTGATTGCTGGGGCATCGATTTCATGGGGCTATTCCCCCAATCTTTTGGGAACTTATATATTTTGCTTGCCGTAGATTATGTCACTAAATGGGTTGAAGCGATTCCGTGTCGAACTAATGACCATCGCACGGTCATTAAATTCCTGAAAGAAAACATCCTTTCCCGATTCGGAACGCCTCGAGCCATTATTAGTGATGGGGGCTCACACTTTTGTAATAGACCATTTGAGAGTTTAATGAAGAAATACGGTATCTCTCATAAGGTGAGCACCCCATACCATCCACAGACAAGTGGGCAAGTTGAGATTTCCAATAGGGAGATCAAACACATTTTGGAGAAAACGGTTAACCCTAACCGAAAGGATTGGTCAATTCGATTGACCGATGCCTTATGGGCATACCGTACTGCTATTAAAACCCCTATTGGAATGTCTCCCTTTAGACTCGTCTATGGGAAGGCTTGCCACTTGCCTGTGGAATTGGAACATAGAGCTTACTGGGCGATCAAAAATCTTAATTTCAATCTGAACAATGCTGGCTCGCTACGCAAACTTCAATTAAATGAACTTGAAGAAATCCGGAACGAAGCGTACGAAAACTCGAGAATTTACAAGGACAGGATGAAGGTGTTTCATGACCAACATATTCTACGAAAATCATTCACGCCAGGTCAAAAAGTCCTTTTGTATAATTCTCGATTACATCTCTTTCCGGGTAAGCTTCGATCTCGTTGGACCAGTCCTTACATTGTCGTTACTGCATATCCTCATGGGGCCGTCGAGATAAGAGACCCCGACAATGGCAAGGAGTTTAAAGTAAATGGGCATCGCTTAAAGCAATTTGTAGAAATTTGATTCAAAGGACATGTCCATGCCTCTGACTGATCCTGTTTATCAGGATTGATCTCCTAGTCTGATGGAGGTATAGGTAGGTTTCCTGCTTACCTAGGATTAGGGTAGTTGCTTTGGTCTGGCTGAAGACATTAAACTTAGCGCTCCTGGGAGGCAACCCAGCTTTTCATTCCATTAGTTAATGTTTGAGGGTAACATTACTGCAAACCCTCACGAGACTATAACTCATCCACTAGGGGCAACCTAGGGGTTTAAAGGCTTGTTGCATACGCTAAATGCAATCGAGAGCACCTGCGAAAGTGGTATAGGTAGGAATTTATTTTTGTTATTTGTGTTTTACTTTCGGTTGGTTTCACTCTTGTGCTGACCCACTCTCATGTTGAGATCTCTACGGAAAAGTCTCTCTCGACCCGTTACCCAGGTACTATCTTCCCATCACTTCTCATTTACTTTCGTTGTCCCATGTGCATTGCATGCTTACATCTTTTACATTGAGGACAATGTAGATTTTAGGTTGGGGGTGGGAGATTAGGTTTCCTAATCCTAATCAGTGTTTTCTTGGTCTTGAGCAAAAATTGTGAAAAATTGTGAAAATTTTTAAACTTTTTCTAGAATTTCTTGTGAATTCGAGGTGATTTTGACGGCCATCTAGGGCACTTAGAATTTCAAGATTTGTGGAGTTGGTAACGTATGACTCTTAGATCCAGTATTTGTTAGATTTCATAATAAGTTCAAACCGTTAATCTAGGATTAGAAGTTTTAAACATTGATTGAGTCATGATTCCACAAGACACATCCTGCTTGCACATTAAGGTTTCAGTTCAATATTGAAAGATTGACTTGGTGATCAGTAAGCATGAAAGGAACAAACTGGGGAATTTGTCCATCATGTTCAATGAGAAGAATGAAAGAAAATGAGAAAACCCAGCTACAAGATAGCTGCCTATGGAAAGGGTTGGGCGAATGGACTTCACCATGGGTTTGCTCCCCATAGGTGCAGAGTCGATTCCCCATGGTTGTCTTTGAAAAATAAAATTGTAGAAAATACAAGATTTCTGGGCGATTGATCTTCACCATAGGTTTGCTCCCTATAGGTGAGGATTTGATTGGCATTAATTTTGATGGAGAAATCGAGGGATGGAATGTTGATCTATGAGGCAGGTTTTGGTTTAGGTTTGGATTGTTATGGGTTTTCTTATTTATTACCAATGATATCATGAAAGAAAGAAGTAGATCCTAATGTTGATAAGCTGAGATCACACTATACACTCATGGAACTCAATGTGTAGAATTATTCTAGTAATGAATTAATATTTGAACTGGATTATGAAGTCTACCATGCGCTTACCTCCAGGAGAAATTTTATGCCCAACATTCATTAATCTTAAATTTTTCATATCTGAATCGTTCTTTTCAAAATATATATATATATATATATATATATATATATATCACTCGGTTTCGTGGAAATTACCCTGTAAATTCTCAACTTATTTTTCGCATGTTTTGCTCGGGACTAGCAAAATGCTGGTTGGGGGGTGTGTTGAGGGTCAAATATTGCATATTAGACCCCAGTTATTACCGGATTTATGAACATGCCACTGTTTAAAAGCCTAATTTAATCGTGTTTGTGATGCAAGGTACATCTGCAAGTGTGGACTACAAAAAGGTGCTAAAAGTGTGTGTTTGATGCTCTGAAATCACCACAACAAGGGACGGACTCCAGAGGACCGATATGGAAGAATTTACACACCAAGGATCCGAGAAAATTAGCCGTTCATGTTAAAGAGGCCTGAAATTGATGCAAAAAGCAAGATCACATGGTTCCCGCCATCCGATTGACTCGAAACTTCATACATGGGACGAGGGAAATAAAATAACCGTACATATTAAATTTCACCACTCGGATCATTGTGGAAGCAACCCCAATGATAGATCAGTCCTCATATCCCTGATTTGCGGCCCGCTTGAAATCTGGATATACTTCAGTTTTAGTCCCAATGCTATAAATGAGGTGATAAAATGAATGGATGGGGCGGATTTCATATAACAATATCAGTGGGGCCCACAAGTACGGTGAGTGTACATGGTGCACAAGAGCACCAGAGGTGTATGGCAACTGCGTTGCCTTCCAAAACAAGTGATCCCGTATCAAAGAGAAAAACGGCAACTGCCATTATGGTTTTCGCGCAACAGGGGAGTGGAGCCTGTTTGCGGAAGTCGGTGGGCCGCTATCATGGACCATCTGTCCGATCAAAACCATCCATCAGGTAGCTTGGACAAAACCGTCCCAACCCAAGAAATTGCAGGGGAAACAGCAAGCAGGTTGACAGTCAAAGCTCAGCCAAAATTAGCCCCTGCAATGCAATGCTAACATGAAACCGATGCAGGAGGCCATCTTGCGGATCGCTGTGGGCCACCATCGTGACTCCCATGGAAGATCTAAACCGTCCATCATACAAAGGGTTTGTGGATGAATAAAACCCTGGAAAGATCACATGTTGGGGTGCATGTACGAAAACACAGTTCTCAGTCAAAGGAGAGCTTCTGCATTACGAAATTAAAGGACCAGTAGCAGTCTAGAAGAGTTGTGGGCCACTGTGAGTGGATGTCCAGAAATTCCACACCGTCCATCTGATAGGTTACTCAGAACCGTCCGTAGGGACGTTTCCCTTTTTTGGAAAGGTATTGTTGATTACGCACCAAGCCAGCAGGAGTCCGGCCGTTCCGGTTACGAAATACAGCTGGTTGCGAAATCTTTGCTGGCTGCGAAATTTCTGTCGGTGCGCGATCTCTGCAGCTGCGTAAACAAGTTTCCGACATTTTCTGTGACCCACACAAGGATCTTGGTGGGCCAGGGATCAGTGACCGACAATCTGAACCATCCAAAGAAACAAATCAAGTGCAAGAAGCAACAAGAGTCCATCTGCTGGTAAAAACAGAATCTTATCCGGCTGATTGAGCGCTGAAAGATGGGACTATCAGAGACAGAAGGATGATCCCTCAAAGGATCAACCTATGGCCAACAACGTGAATGGTGCAGATTGAAAGATTACCCGCCAATCAGGAAGGAAAGTGAGCAAAATTCTGGTTGCCGTGATTGGCTATGTGAGCAGGGTTAGTTTCCTTATTTTCTTGGAGACAATCAACGCACGCATGCACATGGATTGTGTGATACCTCTCATTGCGGAAATTCCAGCCATCCATGTCTTAGCCGCTGCCTATAAGAGAGAAGAAAGAATAGGGCATGAGAGGAATCCCACGGCTAGAGAAAAGCCAAAAAGAGAGAGAGAGAGAGAGAGAGAGAGAGAGAGAATTGTTTTGTTTTGCTGTTTCCTTTTCATTATTGTTGAGTGATCCAGCCAATCATGGTTGGCTAAGCCTCTTAGCTAGGGCTAAGAGGTGAAGCTTGTAGCGAGATGGGAGGATTCTACGGCTTGGATTATGCCCGTTGAACTCATTTTGATCGGTTTGATTTTAAAGAAGATTTTAGTCTTTAATGATTTAATGTGACTGATATTACATTAGATCTGTGATGGCTTGAGTTTTCTTTTTCCTTTTTCTGATTGTGGGGTTAGGAAGCCTTGTTGTTCACCATCGTCTCCTAGGCATGGTTGGATGACGGAATCCTTCCTAACATTCATACATCACACTGATTGGTTGTGGATTGGTTTAACTCTGTTGTTTGCTTTGTCTCATGGACATGGTTTTGTGATGGAATCCATTCTAATTTACACCTGTCTCATCTTTTGAAAACTTGATCAAAGGAAGTTCAGATTGTTCTTTAAGCGATATATCTTCCAACTGGATGAAGATGGGACTCGAAGTCCAGTTGAGTTCGTGAATCAAGCGTAGATCTCCCTGATCTCTACAAGTGGATCCTCTGAATCCCTAGTTTCCCTTCTCTGAATTCCTTAAATTTTATATTACTGTTTTCACCATTATTCCTTCAAATTACACTTATTTTAGATTTCATCTCATTCTAGTTCTAGTCCTAGTTAGTTTCAGATTACGTACAGGTTTCAGTCCCTGTGGATTCGACCTCGGTTTTACCAAGTTTTTTACTACATCATAACCCTATACTTGGGGATTGAACAGCATGTTGTCTTGTTTTAGCCATTTTTGGTTGGACTGAAGGTGGGTTCGATGAGACCAAAGGTTGTTGAAATTATGTAGTTTTCTCCGCAACACGGGACCTCTAAAGCTAATCTAAGAATAGTTAATTTATGATCCTATGGCTTAAAGGATGATCATAAGGGGTTTACATATTGGTTTTAAGATCATCTAGAGATTTAGGTTGTTGTTGGTCAAGTGTTATGGTCACCAAGGCATCGTTTTTACTTGTTCTTTCTCCTTAATGCTCCACCTTCACTTATGTTTTCGGTCTTCGGATTCTAAGGCTTTAACCAACTACATGATACAAGGAATCCTGTGACTAGAAAATAGGGTGCATAAATCAGTGCACTAACAGGACTCTTCCTCCAATGGGCTCTTTTTGCCTTAATAATCAATGACTTTACGAAGGTGCAACAATTGTATGGTTGAACCAAAAAGAAATCGAGAGGTGGATGTGGAAATGTATGTAACTTATCATTAAAATGGGATCATCAGCTTGATTGAGAGTAGCATGATACGTTTTAAAGCAGTGTGTTGATGAGCGAGGTAAAGGCAATTCCATGAGTTACAACTATAGTCGACCTAGTGTATAAGCATAAGTGAACAGATTCCAAGACTAAGATCTTCCTTCAGATCTGGTACGCAAGCACAGATGGAAGTGAATTACAACTATTGGTTGCAACTAACAGTCGGTCTAGCATATTCATAGGGACAAACTAAGACTGCTCCCAACCTAAGGATCAATGTTTGATGAGCAATGGAGAGGCTAATCTTAGACTAAGATTAAAAAAACACTATGCTAAATTGATTTTACTTCCTTGCTAGATTTTGGACTACATCTTTATACCTTTCTCGAGCAGGGAGAGAGAATAACTAATCATCCTTGTGGCACCTTTGCGAGTAACCAGCTAGGAAAGAGCAGTTACTTCTTTTTCATCGTGGTATGCCTTCATTAAACACACTCCATTGGTGATGTGGCTTTAATGGTTACTCACCTTTATTTGACGATTGCATAAATGCTAAGGCTTCTTGAAGATATAATCTCCTCTCCAAATATTTGGCAAATATTCTAAAGATATCAAATATGCCACTTGTCATGATCGACACCATTGATTTGATTTTGCAAGATTTTAGTACAAACACCCACCATGTTGTGTACATGGTGTACAACCATTCAACTCCTTAATATTGATGGGATGAAGGTCATGCAAAACTCATGTAATTTTGTAACTCTAGTTGGCCCCAATGGAAATCAAGGGTGAGCACACCCTACATATCTCCTTGTTCTATATGTAGATGCCCACTTGCGTATTAGATCAACCTAATTTTTTTTAGGCCATGGGTCACCAAGAGCCCCACATATATCACACATGTGCCGATGTGCTACGAAAGAGCTATGCATTTGCCAATGTGCCACATGCATAACATGTGTCATTGTCTATATTTCAGTGCTTCATTTGTTAGTGTGATGTGCCTTCAAACGCCTGCATATGCTAAGTGCCACATGACCATTATTCATCTTTTAGTGCTTCACATGTGCAACATGTGCAAGTTTATGACATGTGCAGCATGCCACTCATCACTTTCAAGTTTCCCACAAGTGCGATATGCCACTCACCACTTTCAAGTTCCCCACAAGTGAAAATGCCCATTCAAGCACATCGTATGAATGCTACATGTAGCACAATTGGTCTTAAAGCATCGTACATGTGCCAATGTTGTTTTAGCCCTCTGTTCATATGCGATATAAGCGATGCGGTAGAAAGAGATATTGAGCTGTTAGTGAGAAATGAAAATATTGTGACCATTGCCGGAGGTTAAAAAGGATAAATGCTCTATTAATTATGGCAAACCAGATCAGAAATCTCAATTATGCACCTTACAAATGAAAACAGAATGTAATCAAATTGCTTTCAGGTGGGACATCCATTGCTTGGTGAAAGTGACTCAGCTACGGTGGTGGACCTGTTTTCAAAAGATGGACGTGGTATATCTTTTATTGGAAAAGGCACTATGATGACATCAAGAACGCAACCAATATCTCGATTGTTCGCATCCAAAGGGAGGCCAACAGAGTGGCGGATAACCTAACCTGCTTAGGTAGCGCCGATCAGCAAGACGGGCTCCTAATAGACCCTTCACTTCTTCCCATCCTCAGCAAAGGGGATCTGGTACTGGATCGGTCAAGCCTTGGAGCGGTTAGGATCAATAAAAACCTTTCATTCTTTTCATAGGTTTTTTTTTGAGGTTACAATAGGCTGTCCTCTTCCACGAACAAAAAAAAAAAAGTGGGGCATTTGCATATTCTTACATGTTTCTTATTGGACAATCATCACACGAACAAAAAGGGGCTATTGCATAGCCCCACTTCAATAATGGGGCATTTACATATTCTCACATAACAAAAGATGTGTTTGCAATAAGAACATTCTTAATTTACAGCTATTGCAACTGAAGCCACAAGATCTGGACCCTTATACGCTCCATGTATGTCATTTGCATAAATCTTTAAATTACTTTACTGTATTAGGTATTTTGTGTTTGGAATTATGTGCATGGGCAGATTCTATTTATCTTCCTTATTTCTGGCCTTTGAAAAAACGGTGATAGGTTAATGGTGTGAGCAGAGATCACTCCTGAGGAGCGATTCATCCAAATCACCATAGCATTCCATTCACACTATTCGTGTGGTGTGGCCCACTTGAGTATTGGATCATCACAATCGTTTTGTTAGCATGTTAAAATAATATGATAAAAAAATGATGGACGGATTGGATGCCACTCACACATCATGATGGGTCCTACTCATGGTTTTAAGACTCAGATGAATCTCGGACTGAGTCAGACTTGACCTTTACCCCCTACACCCCACACGGATCACCATAAGATATGTTACATATATATATTGTGGTATTCCACATGATTAGTTCACAACATCCTTGCTTGTCCATGTTCGTACCATTGCTTATTGGAAGCAAATTGCATTACTACTTGTGGAAAATGCAAAACGCAGGGAATGTCAAGGGCCGTTTTGGATTGCGAATTATATATGCTACAAATATTTAGACAAATGTTCTAAAATTAAAATGATGGCGCTTTTATACTATATTATTGATGTTATTTGTAATCTAAAGCTGTTACAGACATGAAGCCTCTGCAACTCTTGTGGGTGGCAAGGCATTCAATACTCGAACTTTGCGGGGCCATTAATTTGGGATGTTTGTGACATCCATTCCATTCATCAACTACTCCACCTCATCTACACTGTACACAACAAAAGCCAGTGACATATAAAACTTATGTGCCCCACACATAGGGAGCAATCTAAACTCATGACTAGAACCTCTAAATTCCTGCCTTCTGGCTCACCTTAGCTTTTTATCTGGCTGTTTTTTACTATATATTTTCATCCTACTGCAGCTCACCATGGTGACGCCCTTTAAAAGGGTTTTGCAATATTGGGCTTCGCAGTCCCCAATTATTCCCATCATGTGGCTGACCTAAAATTTGGACTAGCCTTATATTCACACTCAGATCCTGGCATGAGATGCCTCACAAAGTGGATTTAACACACACATTAGGGTGATTCCAAAGAGCTTGGATGTTGCACGGTCTTTCTGTTATAGAATATGCTATCATATGATTTATTCTATTGTAATATGATGGAGTCATCTTCCTTCATCTACACAAAATGATAGGTTATAGATTTGGACCTTCCACCTAAAAGGGTCTGCATTAGATGATTATTGATTCAGTAACCACGCCAATAGAATAATCCCGTCAATCATTAGTTGATACAAAAATCTAGTCAACCCTCTTTAGACTTTCGAGTACTTGTACAGAAAGGAGACAAAGGAGACCCTGGCTAGAGCAGGGAACCTTCCGATGCCAAAGTCAGGCTACGAATCTAGGTCTAATAATATCAAGGGGTTTGGGGTGAGAGATTCTACTATTTCGACCAGAAACGAAAAGCATTCATTTGATTTGGGGAATTATCTTACTTAATGATAACAAAGAGAGAATACAGAGAATAATCATCAAATTTATTCATTCTGAATTCATCACATCATTTTCATCCTTTGATTCCAGGATAGAGTTTTTATGACCAAAAGCATAAGTGCTGAATGAATCTAAATATAAATTTTGGCAGCATTTCGGCTCATATCATTCACATCTCTATAAGAGAAGAGTCGTGCGGATCTTCTTCGTGCATCTTCCTTCATTAATATAATAAAAGAATATCAGAAATCCCTTGAGACACTTGAAATGACTTGAGAACTTTTGAAAAGTCAACATGATATTGCCTTAAAGAGTACCTGCGCAACTCCTCCATGAGTTGCGCCGGCCGAGGAGTTGCGTGCTCTTCCCTTCTCCTCTCCCTCCATTCTCTCACTTATATCTCCAATACCTATCAAAGGTACTGGTCTTTTGGAAATCTGATCCCTCAAATGAGGGGGTAGGGGGATATTTATAGACTTCCGCACGTGTGGGCTCTTGAATCCCATGCTATGAACCCCACTTCGCATTATTTTGTAAGTTCCAATCCAATCGTCCCCTTGGAGAGTAGCGCGGGTCAGCGCAACTATGATGAGTTGCGCAGTCCAGTGCTATTCCTACGCCAGCGCAACTCATAACTCGCGCAACTCGAGATTCGCACAACTTCAGATCTGTGCAACTCAACTTCTCTCTCTCTCTCTCTTATACTTCACTTCAATCTTCAATCTTCCTTCTTTGATTCCTTTCCTTTAAGCAAATTTTATGCTCTAACATCTGCGTACCTTTCACTGTAGGCAGAGTCCTTATTTATAACTTTTATAACCTTTTGGAGATGGTGGCGTATATGACAATGCCTCTTTATAGTAGATGTGTACTGAGGAAGAGATTTTTCTCTGAACGTGTCGTGATTGATTTCCTATATCCTTGGCAAATATCTCGAAAGATAATCCTATCTTTGGAAGATAATAATATCTTTATATATTTAAAGTGTATTTCTATCCGAGGCTGAAGTAAGTTCCCGAGGCCAAGGTCGGTATTCGAGGCCGACCTCCAAAGTTGGTTCACGAGGTCGAGTTCTTTGATCGAGGTTGACCTCCGAAATTGGTACCCGAGGCCAACCTCCGAGGTTGGCACCCGACGCCAAGGTCGATGTGTTTTTTTGGCCCTTAAGCAATCCATAGTCTTTGAGTCTATACATCTGGTCAGTCAATTTTTACCCATAACAGGTATGATGCAAAGAAGAACATAAAACAGTAAAAAGAAAAATTATTGATCACTAGTGTGTTGGGAGCCTTGCACAAAACCTTAGGATCTAGCCCTCCAGAGCAAACCAGAATTATGGAATAACAAAGCAATGAAATAAATCAAAGCATCAACCACACACCACATGAGAGATTTTTATGCAGAAAACCCTCAAGGAGGTAAAAACCACGGGACCTCATCCAGATCAACAATCCACTATGAAGTAGAATGTCACAACCGATCACAAGCACACATTGTTATGATCAAACCTTCATCACTCATGCAGGAGTGGATAAACAGTAAGAGAAACAAAAGAAAACGGAAAGATCTTACTGATTACAAGGACGTAGAAGCACTGAGATATGGTAGATAACCTCTACGAACATAGCCTCCCTTCCACAAGCTTCCTTTCTCTCTTTCCCTCTCTCTCTCTCACACCTTTGATAGCCCTCTTGTGTTTTTCATAACCTTAGAAAAAACCTATAGACCCTTATTTATATTTTTAGGAAACTCCTTTCCACATCCCAGTTGCGAAAGGACTTGCGAAACGAAATCTGGGCAAAATCGCGGAACGAATCTACGTAACTACAACTGTTCGTATCGAGTCCACGACCGATCAAGCACACTCACGACCAGTCGAGCACCTCCTTCGACCGGTCGAGCACCCTGGAGAAAAATAGTCCAACGTCACTGGACTTTGAGTCAAGCCACGACTCGACTTCCACGACTGGTCGTGCACCAGCCCTCGACCGGTTCAACAAGGCTCACGACCGGTCGAGCATGGGACAAAAAATCTCATCGAATCTTTCCCTTTTTGTCCCAGGGGGATTCACCTTCTTCAAGCCAGTCAGGTTTCAACAAACCTCAAACTTGCCCTTGAGCAAAGTTTTGGTCATTATGTCTGACCCATTATGGTCCGTGTGGACCTTCTCAAGCTGTAACACCTTCTGTTCCAAAGTATCCCTGATCCAGTGATATCGAATCTCTATGTGCTTTGACTTGGAATGCTGACTTGGATTCTTGCTCAAGTGTATAGCACTTTGACTATCGCAATAGATCATGTGCTGCTTCTGCTTCAAGCTAATTTCTTGTAGGAACCTCTTCATCTAAAGCATCTCTTTACATGCCTCTGTGAGTGCAATGTACTCGGCCTCTGTCGTTGACAATGCTACGACCTTTTATAGCTTGATCTGCTAAGAAACTATTCCTCCTGCAAATATGAACATAAACCCCGATGTAGACTTCCTGGAGTCTATGTCAGCTGCCATATCTGCATCTGTGTAGCCCTCTAACACAGGTTTACCGTCACCATAGCATAGGCTCAACCTGGATGAGCCTCTTAGATACCGCGATATCCATTTCACCGCTGCCTAATGCTCTTTGCTAGGATTGGCAAGATACCGGCTGACAACACCAACCGCATATGTTATGTCTGGGCGTGTACACACCATGGCATACATCAAACTTCCTATAGCTGACGCGTAGGGTATCTTCTGCATCTCTTCTACCTCTGCTTTCGTCTTGGGACACTTCCTGTCGCTCAATCTGAAGTGACCATCCAGTGGAGTACTGACCAGCTTCGCTACATTCATATTGAACCACTCTAGGACTTTCTCAATATAACGCTCTTGTGACAGCTAAAACTTCCTTCTGCTTCTGTCACGTGTTATCTCCATTCCTAGGATCTGTTTAGCCGAGCCCAAGTCTTTCATCACAAAAGACTTACTCAACTCCTGTTTCAGCCTGTCAATCTTCTTGATGTCTTTTCCCATGATGAGCATGTCATCAACGTATAACAACAAAACTAAGAAATCACCATCTGAGAGCTTGCGCATAACCGTTCTTTCATACCCATGCTGTAACATGAACGCGTCAAACTTCTTATACCATTGCCATGGAGCTTGTTTCAGCCCATACAAGCTCTTTCTCAGCCTACACATCATATGCTCTTTGCCCTTGACTTCGAACCCCTCTGGTTGGTGCATCTAGATCTCTTCTTCCAGGTCACCATGGAGGAAGGTGGTTTTAACATCTAACTGCTCTATCTCTAGATCCATGCTAGCCGCCAACCCAAGCAACACTTGTATGGATGTCATCTTCACCACTGGTGAGAATATCTCCTCGAAGTTTATGCCTTTCCTCTGACCAAACCATTTCACCACAAGTCTGGACTTGAACCTCGTCTGTGAATTCTTCTACTCAACTTTCTTTCTGAACACCCACTTGTTTCTCAAAGCTTTCTTGCCCTTAGGTAGTTTTACCATGTCTAGGTGTGGTTCTTATGCAAGGATTCCATCTCCTCTTGCATAGCTTTTAACCACTCCTCCTTATGCTCGTGGGCTAGGGCCTCAAAATAATCTTCTGGCTCTCCCCCATCAGTCAGCATAATGTATTCATGTGGCGAGTACCTCTTGGACGGCTGTTTATCCCTAGATGACCTCCTCACCTGTGGCTCAACAGGTGGATCAAGTAGGGGCTGCTCCCCTGGTCCATCTTCTAAATGAACTCCCTCGTCCTCTGCACCTTGCTGTACTCTCCCGTCCTCAGGCACCACGGGAGGAATAACTGGATCCATGTCCTCTAGCTCACCTGAACTAGGCTGGTTCTTCTCTGGCTTACCAATGTCTTCTATACACTGATCTTCAAAGAAAATCACATCTCTGATCCTGACGACCTTTTTCTCGGTCGAATCCCACAATCTGTAACCGAATTTTTCATCACCGTACCCCAAGAACACACACTGCTTGATCTTCATATCGAGCTTGGACCTCTCATCCTTTGGTACTTGAACGGATGCCTTTCATCCAAACACCCTGAGATGATTGTACGATGGATCCTGTCCAGTCCACACCTTCTCAGGTACTTCTCCATTCAATGGGGCTGATGGAGACCTGTTTATCAAATACACCACCGTGTGCATTGCTTTTCCCCAGAACGTCTTGGGCAATTTCGCATGAGATAACATGCATCTGATTCTCTCAACAATTGTGCGATTTATTCGCTCAGTACACCATTATGCTGGGGGTCCTTAGGAACCGTCTGTTCATGTCATATACCCAGGGACTTACAATACTCGTGAAAGTCGCTAATGTATTCACCACCATTGTCAGTGCGGATGCACTTCAATGATTTACCTGTCTCTCTCTCGACCATATCATGAAATAGTTTAAACACACTAAAGAACTCGTCCTTGGATTTCAAAGCATAAACCCAAACCCTCCTAGATGCATCATCTATAAAAGTAACAAAATACAATGCCCCACCCAAGGTTTTTATCCTCATAGGACCACAAACATCAAAATAAATCAAATCTAATGCATGCACTTTATTAACATGAGAAGCGAATTTAATAAATGAAACTCTATGTTATTTCCCTGATAAACAATCAAGACAGGTTTTAAAAGGTGTACCTATCATGTCTGGAAGGAGCCGCTTCCTCGATAGTAGATGAAGCCCTTTTTCACTCATGTGGCCTAGACGCCTGTGCCACACATCAATAGTTGAATCTTTCGCTACGTTCAACCCACGCTTGCACATACTGACACTTGCCTTGTAAAGGGTGCAACACTTCTTTCCTCTGCCCACGATCAATGAACCCTTGATGAGCTTCCATCGCCCACCGGCAAATCGGTTTTCATAGCCATCATCATCCAACCTTCCCGTCGACATCAAGTTGAAGCGAAGGTCTGGGATATGCCTCACATCCCTGAGAACCAATGTGCAGCCCACATCGGCCTTCACACAAATATCACTGACCCCTACGATCTTCGATACGCCAGAATTTCCCATCTTCATAGTCCCGTATTCACTTGAATTGTAGCTTGTGAAGAAGTACCTGCGTGGAGTCGCATGAAAAGAGGCTCCCAAGTCTATCACCCAGTCGGTGTCCTAACTCGTACCCGTGAGACATACATTGTAATCTGCTGAAAGAATAACTACAATGTCGACATCTGAAGCAACTACAATGGAATCTGATTCATCTTCCTTCCCTTTTCCTTTCTTGTCGTTCTTCTTACTATGACATTCCTGCTTGTAGTGACCCTTCTTACCACAATTTCAGTAATCAACATCCTTTCTTTTACTCAACTTGTCTCTCGATTTATCTCGAGCCTTCCCGCCCTTCTTGTTCTTTCCTTTCCCCCGTTCTTGTGTCACAAGGGCCTCTTGCTGAGCAGATCCCTGAGACTTCCTCCTTGTCTCCTCATTGAAGAGACAACTGGTTACCTGTTCCATGGAAATATTTCTGTCTGGCGCGAAGTTACTTAGAGACACCTCTAATGTCTCCCAACTGTCAGGCAGTGAACTAAGCAATAGCAAAGCCTGCAATTCGTCATCCAGGACCATCTTCATAGAGGAGAGTTGGTTCACTATATTACCGACTTCATTCATGTGCTCGGCCACAGAATCACCATCCTTGAACTTGAGATTCATAAGTCGTCTTATCAGAAAATTTTATTACCAAATCTTCCTCTCATCTGACCCTTCTAATTTGACCATGGAGCTTCTGCGGCTAAGGTTTTCGTAGACACATGGTGGAACACGGAATCATTCAACCATTGTCTAATAAACTACCTTTCGGTCCATCTTCTTACAATCATCATCAGACATATCCTTGGATTTTGCTGATATGCCTAAAATTGGAGAATATAGGTCCTTGCAATAAAGCATGTCCTCCATCTTAGCCTTCCATATGGTCCAGATAGAACCATTGAGGCTGATCATCCTTGATGAGCCACCTTCCATAATTCAAAATCGATCATACCCGTTCAATGAACTTAGCTTTGATACCATTTTGTTGAGAGCCTTGCACAAAACCTTAGGATCTAGCCCTCCAAAATAAACCAGAATTATGGAATAACAAAGCAATGAAATAAATCAAAGCATCAACCACACACCACACAAGAGATTTTTACGTGGAAAACCCTCAATGAGGTAAAAACTACGGGACCTTGTCCAAATCAACAATCCACTATGAAGTAAAACGTTACAACTGATCACAAGCACACCTTGCTATGATCAAACCTCCATCACTCACGCAGGAGTGGATAAACAGTAAGAGAAACAAAAGAAAACGGAGAGATCTTACTGATTATAAGGACATAGAAGCGCTGAGATATGGTAAATCACCTCAACGAACATAACCTCCCTTCCACAAGCTTTCTTTTTCTCTTTCCCTCTCTCTCTCTCTCTCACACACCTTTGATAGCCCTCTTGTGTTTTTTATATCCCTAGAAAAACCTTAGGGACTCCTATTTATAGTTTTAGGAAACTCCTTTTCGCATCCCAATTGCGAAAGGACTTGCGAAACGAAATCCGCGCAAAATTGCGGAATGAATCTGCTTAACTACAACTAGTTGTGTCGAGTTCACGATTGGTCGCGCACACCCACAATTAGTCGAGCACCTCCTTCGACCGGTTGAGCACCCCGGAAAAAAATAGTCCAACGTTGCTGGACTTTGAGTCGAGTCACGACTCGACTTCCACGATTGGTCGTGCACCAGCCCTTGACCGGTCCAGCAAGGCTCACGACCGGTCGAGCACGGGACAAAAAATCCCATCATAGTGGGGGTGGCTAACAGTGAAGTGTGAACTGACAGTGGAGTGTACTAACAAGCTAACAAAAAAAAAAAAAAAAAAAAAAAGCAGGCAAAACCTTGAATCTATAAGATAGTTTTTGAATCTCCAAGAAATAATTAGATAAAATATTCAAATATTTTATTGCATAATAATTTATAATTGTTCAATTACATCACTTATATAAAAGACCCAAAACCTAAATTTGAAATTACTATATATATAAAAAAATCTCTTGAAAAACTAATTTTGCCAAAAGTAAAAATACAAAATAAACCATACCAGAACATTTTAGTATTATTACAAGCAACTTCTAAATGAAACAAAAATACTAAAATTACAAGAATAAAGAAATACGATGAGAATGAAAATTTCTAAAAATAGTATTTTTTTATAATTCTTCTAAAATTCTAATTAACTCTCATGAAGAGTGTTTTTTGTGACCTATTGTGCAGGTCGTTTGACCCTAAAACCACCGTTACATAAAGATTGATAGATCGTGTATTTCATGTCGATGTCTAGATCAAAAGTTATTGTTACAATCCACATTTCAAATGACGATTTCTCTGTATCCAGATGAATCTATTCGAAAGATACGCATAGGACTAGTTATGTGATGACCTATGTAGGACTGAATCCTTTTACGACCGACTACTTCCGCATTCATTCGTTTGGGTTTCATCCACGTCCTACATCAACTCCTTTTGCACTTTATAGTTGTTTTAAGCTATTTTTACTGAATTTTAATTCACGAGCCATCCAAAGCAGCCCCAAACATTTGTAGAGTCTAAATCAACATAGACAGATCTGATCCATATATCAACGTGGCAAATGGAGGTGGAAAACACGGTATAAAGAAAATGAGAAAATTAAATATAAAACAAATGGAGGTGGAAGACACGGTATAAAGAAAAGGAGAAAATAAAATATAAATGGAGGTGGAAGACACGGTATAAAGAAAAGGAGAAAATTAAATATAAATGGAGGAGGAAGACACGGTATAGAGAAAAGGAGAAAATTAAATATAAAACAAATGGAGGTAGAGGACACGGTATAAGGAAAAGGAGAAAATTAAATATAAAACAAATGGTAGTGGAATAGTTGATATAAAGAAAAATAAAAAAAGGAAAAGAGAAAGATTAAAGAAAAGGTAGGGGAAGAGTCGGTATAAAGGAAAAGAGGAAAAGGAAAAAACACATGGCATGAATAAAAAAGGAAGACTTCAATATTTAAGCTAAAGAAAAAGCACTGTATCTGCACTCATCTTAATTTGACCGTCCACTTGGATGAAAAACTATTACCGGGATGCGTATTTCCTGCAAAGGCCTTTAGCAGGATGTTCTGGGCTGGAAGTCTAGGTGGGGCCACCGTAATGTTTGTGAGAAATCCACATTTTAGGACTTTAGACCAAAATTTAGGAGTATCAAAGGCTCAAGTGGGCCGCACTAAAGGAAAAGATAGGTAGAGAAATTCCTACCGTTGAAACCTCCATAAGCTGAACAGTGATGTTTACATGCCATCCATAGTGTTCCTAACGTCATTTCTATTGGGATGAACTGAAAACACAGATATTAGCCTGATTTAAAAGTTCTGTGGCCCCACGAACATTTTAACTGTGGACGTTCAATCCTTACCATTTCAGCCCACTTGAGTGTTGGATCCGGCTGATTTTTGGCCTCATGTCATAAAATGAGATCAAAATTGGATGGATGGGTAGATTTCTCACAAACATCAAGGTGGGCACACCTAGTTCCCAGCGGGAACTTCTTTAGCAGGAAATCGGCGCCCTTACAACTGGGCCTGCGCATTTGGAAGCGGATTGCCTGGCGACCATGTCACCAGGGGGGCCACCGTGGTGTATGTGTTAATCCACGCAGTCCATCTTGTTTACAGCTCATTTTAGTGATTGAATGCGAAACTGAAGCATATTCAAAGTTCAAGTGGACCACACCACACGAAGCAGTGGGGAAAATGATGTCCACGGTTGAAACCTACCTAGGTTCTACAGTGATTTTTATTTGTCATTCAACCTGTTCATGAGGACACAAAGACTTGTATTAAGGGAAAACACAAATATTAGCTTCACCCAAAACTTCCGTGGGCCCGAGAACATTTTCAACAGTAATCCCCACTGTTTTCTTTGGCATGGCCCGTTTGATCTTTGTAAATACATCAATTTTTTAGATCATGCCCTAAAATGAGCCAGAAAATAGATGAACGGCATGGATAAAACACATACATCACAGTGGGCTTTGTGGTGTTTGTTTACCATCCTTATCACAACGTATATAACACACACACACACACACACACACACACACACACATATATATATATATATATATATATATATATATATATATGAGTAATGCTTACACACAACTAATTGGATAGTGAGTTTTGGTCCAACTAGCTGGGCATTTAATGAAAAAAATTCTCCCTTTTATACAATGCATACACCTATATTGAGGGTTTTTAGAATGCATGTCATAGCTATGTAAAGTGGCATATTTCCTAAGATCTAAGCCATTCATTAGTTATGATCCACTAAGGAGAACTTATATAGGGATAAAATTCAGATCCATTCATCTTTTAAGTAGGCCACGCCAACGTAAATAGTTTGGAAGGTGAATCTTTATCAACTATTTTCAGTTGTTTGGTCCACCCGAAGCATGAATGGGCCTGGAATTTGAGCCCTAGGTGTAAATTGAGGTGACCCATCAGATGTTCGGGGTAGCTTTAAAATTAACACCATAATCGGCCTACCCGAAGGGACCACTCTTTTTCAAAGTTTCGTTTAAATCACTCGTGGATCAGCATTACGAAGATTAATTACCAAAACAACGAACCCAGATTCCCTGTAAAAGCCTTTCACTGGAAGTTCCTGCGCAAGGACATTGGGTGGGCCCCACCGATATGTTTGTGTGACCAAAAAACAGATGTATCAAGCACTCAACTGGGCCACACGAGAGGAAATAGTTGTCATTCAATGAGCACCGTTGAAACATTTTTTTGACCATAAAATTTTTGTATCACATTTTTAGTGTTTTCACTTCATCCAATTTGGAATGACCTTATAAAGGGTTTGGATTGCATATAAACATCAAGGTGGGTCCAGGAAGGTTTCAACGGTAGGAATTTCTTTCCCCAATTTCCCCTCTTGTGTGACCCCTTTGAGTATTGTATCCACCTCATTTTTGGTATAACGTCCTAAAATGTGCTCGCAAAACGGATGGACGGAATAAAATTCTCCCATACATTGCACTGGGCCCACCCGGCATCCTTGCGCAGGAACTTCCTGCAAAAGGCTTTCGCAGGAAATCCTCGTCCACAACGGAAGCAGATTGCGTACTGAGTAAACTCTGTGGGGTTCACCATGATCTATGTATTTTATCCACTCCGTCCATCTATTTTATTAGATAATTTTATGGCGTGGGTTCAAAAGTGAATAACATCCAGAGCTCAAATACACCACACCACATGAAACAGTGAATGGAACTTATACCGTTGAATCATTCTTGAGTGTCACCGAATTTTTGTATTAAGCTTATATTTGTTTTTTGCCTTCATCCATGTCTTTGTGATCTTATTAACAGCTTGGATGACAAATATACATGACTGTATGGCCTAGGAATGTTTCAACAGTGAAAGTCATTATTCCCACTGTTTCCTAGGGTATGATCCACTTGAGATCTGGATATGCTTCAACTTTGGGCTCAACCCCTTAAATGAGCTGAAAAAACGTATGGACGGTGTGGATAAGCGACTTATTTTCACGGTGGGCCCAAATGAGTTTACTCAGTACGATAAGAGCCTACTGAGTAACTCAGTAGGCAATCCGATTCCGTCCACAACGGCCCCCTCTATGCTAGGGAAACAAATTGGCTACTCCCCCTGACCCCGGCCCTGGAGCTGGTGGTCGGTGCTCTGTGGGACCCACCATGACGTATGTGTTTCATCCACTCCGTTCATCCATTTTTAAATATCATTTTAAATATTCATCCCAAAAATGAGAGGGATATAAATCTTAGCTGGATCACACCACATGAAAACAATAGTGATTGGATATCCATCACTTAAATCCTCCTAAGGCCTGATGTACTGTTTATTTGAAATCCAATCTGTTGATTAGGTCGTAAAGACCCAGATGAAGGGAAAAAACAAAGATCAACTTGATCCAATACCTTTATGGGCCCTAAAAAGTTTTTAACGGTCAAAGTTCGTTCAACACTGTTTCCTGTAATGTAGTCCACTTGAGATTGGGATATACCTCATTTTTTGTATATTACCATAAATTGATCTAGAAAAATAGATGGACAGAATGGATGAAATACCCACAGAGCACCGACCACCAGCTCCAGGCGTGGTGTCAGGGGGAGTAGCCAATCCGTTTCCCTATGCCAGCATTACGAGCATTAATTACGCCAAATGGTAGTATTTTGGGAACAGGTATCACACGCACTCCCACCTCAAAATTTTTTCACGGGCCCACTCTTAAATTTATGTAAGATCCACTCCAACCATTAAACATGTATCTAGTGATAAGCCCAAAGCAAAGAAATTAGGCTAATCAGTGGTTCAGATGGGCTACACCAATAGGAACGATTAGAAGCGAGACATTCGCTCGTGATTTTTTTCAGGGCCTATCATAAAGAAACTATGAAATCTGTTCCAGCTATTAGATATCACACCAAAATTAAGCCTGAGTCCCAAAAACGAAGTCCATATATGATTCATGTGAGCCACACTGATGGAAATAGCTTAGAGGGTGAACCTTTCAATATACACTGTTTCTAATCATGTGATTCACCTGAACTAAGGATGGGAATGAAATTTGAGACGTTGATCTAACATGGGGTGACATACCTAATGGACGGGGTTGATTTTACATTAACGCAATGATGGGCCCACTCAAGCTATGGGCCCTTTTCCATGCCAAAATGTAATTAGTATACCATGGAAGCATTTACTTACATTAATTATGAGAGTTTTTTTTTCTTTTTTTTTTCATTAAATGTAGAATGGACTACACACTTATTATAGATTTGGACCATCCAACTAAAAATCAGATCTGTACATTAGATAAATTACATTATCAACTTGTTAGGGGCAAAAAAAATGATGATCTTATGATCAAACATGTCAAATACTTGTGAAAATAATGGGTTGTTAATAAAATAGTCCAATGATCTAGATTTAACATGCACACTTGTACTTTTCTTAAAAGTGTAGTTTCTTAGTTTTTAGCATATAAGTTCTCCTTAGTTGATCCTAACTGTTGAATGGCCGGCTTAGATCTTAACACATATGTCACCTTACATGTCCAGGACATGCATTCTAAAATTCTTCAATATATGTGTATGCATTGTATAAAAGGGGAAATGTTTTCATTAAATGCCCGGCAGTTGGACCAAAACTCACGGTCCAACTAGTTGTGTGAGCATCTCTCTCTCTCTCTCTCTCTCTCTCTCTCTCTCTCTCTCTCTATATATATATATATATATATATATATATATATATGCTCACAGACAACCAGTTGGACATTGCATTTTCGTCCAACTAGTTGATTAATTCAAAGACTAATTAATGTTATTTAATAACAATACACGTGGAAGTTATTCTAAGAGGAAAAGTAGCCAGCTATGGTGGCCCCACCATAGTGTTAATATGCAATCCACCCCAACCATCAGGTGAGTCACCCCATATGAGAACCATGTATAAAAGAATCAGCCTCATACATGGTTCAAGTGGACCACATGATTGAAAACAGTGTACAAGGAAAACTCACCCTCCAAACTATTTTCATTGGCTTGGCCCACCTGAATCACATATACCACTGATTTTTGGACATAAGCCATAGATTTTTAGTGTCATATTAATGGTTGGAGTGGATTGCACATTCTTGTCGTGTTGAGCTGGGTAAAAACCAAGGGTGGACGTCTCTCCTTACCGATTTCATTGTTGTGGCTGAATTGAATCAAAGGTTAGCATGATTTTTTGGCTCTAGGCCCGGGATGGAATCACACATCTAATGATGGGAGCGAATCTTACTTACACATCATGGTGGGCCCTGTAAAAATATGAGGATGGTTGTCTGCACGGGCGGCACCACTCGGTTCCAGAGATGAATACCACGAGATATGAGTAATTTCAGGTCACAAAGGGTTGGAGATTCAGATGAGCCCTGCCTATGGTGTTAATTTGAAATCCATTTCCACCATCAAGTGGATCACCCAATGTTAAAACAAGGGACTGAAAATCATCCCCAACATGATTTATTAGTTTTATCCACGCCATTCATACATATTTTCAAATCATTTTAGGGTATGATCCCAAAAATGAAGCAGATTCAACGCTCAAGTGGACCACACAACAAGAAACAGTGGGGATTGAAGGCTTACCTTCAAAAACTTCTTGGGATTCATAGAAGTTTTGGATCAAGTTGATATTTGTGTTTTCCCTTTTTTATCTAGGTCTGTATGACCTGATGAACAGGTTGGATGGCAAATAAACATCATGGTGGGCCCTAGGAAGATGTCAACACACTGGACACGGAGCATCATTGTTCCCACTGTTTCTTTTGTTGAGATTCACTTAAGCTTTGGATTAGCCTCAATTTTGGGGCCATGCCTTCAAGTAATATGAGAAAATGGATGGACGACGTGGATAGAACGCATATATCATGGTGAGGCCCACAGATCTTTGCCATCTATACACACCCATGCTGTGTGGTATGCTACACAATCTAAGTCCACCCGTAAGACATCAATCTTTCTTGGAACTAATCGATCTTTTCTTGGTACTTGATTATATTCCAGGAACCAGTGCAGGAGGCACGCTAGTAGTTATATTTTACTGGGTCAAACCTTGATGTGTATGTTAGATCAACTCGGACCATTATATTTGTAATCCCATGGTATGCTAGTAACCGAAAAATCAGGATGATTTGTTATTCAATTGAGGCACACCAAGGAAATTAGTTGGGAGAGAGATGTCCACCCTCGATTTTTACAAGGCCCGCTATAATGTGCATGTAAAATCCATTACACCCATTAGATTCGAAACCAAAAGATATCCTTAAAGGCTAAACAATCAAGCTCGCATGGGATTCAAGAGGGTCACATTTATGGCCTGTTTGGTCGGGTGAGTCCCATGGGATTAGGAGGGATGGAATGGATTTTAAGGTAATGTCAGTGGATTGGTTTAAGATCCATGGGATTGCTATATCCCAAGACAAGTTCGCTGGGTTTGTTTGGCACACCCAGCATATCCTGGGATTTTACCTTCCAATCCGTCCAACCAAGGGATGGGATCAATTTTAAGGTAATGATGGTGATGTCAGTGGATTGTTTTAAGATCCATGGGATTGCTTATATCCCAGGACAAGTTCACCGGGTCTGTTTGGTTCGTCATGCATATCCTAGGATACTGTGATCCCATCCCTCCTAATATCGTGGGATCGGTCTGGCCAAACTGGCTCTTAGGGTCTTTACTCTTGCTCCAGTGGTAGACTGTAAGGAGTTTCAACACATGGTCAAGGTTCTGAGTACCCATAGGTGGTGAAATATATCCTAATCTAAACTCCTTAACCTAAACCTAAACCTAAACTTGAAAACCCAAACCTAAACCCGATCCCGAACCCGAACCCGATTTCCTAAACCTAAACTTATAACCTTAACCTAAACCTATTCTCAACTCTCAAAACCTATAACTTAAACCTAAACCTATATAACCTTAACCTAAACCTAAAACTTAACCTATAACCTAAACCTTAATCTATAACCTTAACTTATAACCTAAACCATTAACCTAAACTCAATTCCTTAAACCTTAACATCTGCAACTCCTAGTGCCCCGACTTCTAGATCAAAAACCCTATTTGTTGGCAACCTATCCTATTCAGTCGAAAGAGCTGATGTGTAAGTATTATTTAATTCCAAAGAACTACTCTTGTGACGAGATTTTAATCTTTCAATGTGTATGGGAAATGAGATGGCTACATCTGATAAAATGAGGTAATCTGCTTCCTTTGTTCACTGTAGAGAGGAATTCTTTAAAGGTGCTGGTGAAGTTGTTGACTCCCAATTTGCATCAAATGAAGAGGGTGTCTTCAAGGGATACGGCCATGTTGAGTTTGCCACTGAGGCAGTAGCTCACAAGGTAAGGGCCATGTGTGTTGATATTGATATGGGTTTCTTGGTGCATGTATATACAGACGCCTAGTTTTTTTTTTTTTTTTTTTTTGTTCCTTCACATGGGTAAGGTTCCTTCTACGTACTCGATAGTTTCTTTCATGTATCATATAGCTTAGGCCAGATGTGTGAACCTTCCAATCAGTCCATCCATACAATCTTTGGTATGAATCTAATCACCTTGGCTTCCCCTTCATAGATTCATTTTGCTGAACATATCAATGTATTCGAGAGTTCTTCAAGCTTTCAGATACAAAATAGGTGAACAATCGATGTCTATAGTCATGGTTCATGGGAAACTTGAACCCTTTATTTTCTTTTCTTTAATAACTTTCATGTTCTTTCCATATTTTTTATAAATTGCAATGATATTGTAAATGTTGTTCATTGGTGGATCAGAGCATTGAGAATGCTTGGAAGGTGAGGAAAAATTCATATTTGAATTTGAATTTCCAATATATGAAAGAAGATAAAGAAAGAAATATGTACGGCTACATGTTAGTATATTGCGTTATCATTTTTTTCTCTTTTTTTTTTGGCATATATTGCAGATATCCATAATCACAAGTGGCTAGGACCTGGAATAATAACTTCTATAGTTGGTGCAGCAGTATTTGTAGTAAGCTGCGTAGCGACCCTTGTTTCAATCCACATCCATATCTCACGTAAATGTAAGCTTAAGAGATTGGAGATTATCCACCGCACTTCACATCGTCTACCGATCAGTACACCAATTAGAGGTAGCATTTTCCCCTCATAACTCTTATCTTCTAAATAAGAAACTAATTTCTCTTTGAATAGGCTTTACTCTATAGATTTTGCTTTCCTTCATCCATGAAAGGAATCATGATGCGAAGGGCATTGCACTCATTGCAGAAGATCAAACGTACATCTAATTCATCATGTTTCAGTACATGGCTATCAGGAAAAATGTCTAAAAGTTTTGAAATAATTCTTGGAGCATCAGTATATAGAAGAGGAATGGTTCAATCAACAAGTATTGAACAATTCTTATTCCCCTTCTATGCAAAATAAATTAATGGTGTGGATATGGGCACTTTCAATGCTCTTTCGATGGCAAGGGTGACTGATCTTGATGGTAAATTCTTCAACTATGCTTTTATGAGATGGTGATGTACATGCACAACTGAAAAATTGGGCACAATAATTTTCTTTTGCAGCTGTTGGAGTGGGTTTGCCCACGTGATTCTAAAATTTCTAATGACACTTTTCTTGACAGTTTCTCGAACAATTGGTGTAATTACAAAGGTCAGTTTCTCGAACAATTGGTGTAATCACAAAGGTCAGACACCTCTCTACTGCAGTTCCTAGTTTATCCCAATACTTCGGTAAAATTTGTATGTTGTCGTCTACAGTTTTCTTGGGGCATGGAAATGATATCTTGTTTTGTGTTTATTTGGATGTCATGGATAGAGGTATTGATGCCCACAATTTTTTGCTTGGAAAAGTTATCCCTCTTCAATTTGGTTATGTTGGTGTTATGAATCGTAGTCAGGAGGTAATCCCTTTATGAAACACTGGAAGTTGAAATTAGCAGGTGTGTAGACTTGAATATGATGTTAGAATCGACAAAAACAACACCGTTTTAGTTAGTTGTAATGGTAATGTGTCAATGTTAACATCTTTTTCTTCTTTCTCCAGCATATATGCATTTTTCATTTCACCGTAGATAACTAAGAAGTCGAGAGCTGCATAGAATTGATTTCAACATCTAAAGATCTTTTCAAACTGTATTGTGCTCTCCCAGTGAATGCTATGAAGTTAAGAAATGCTCTTACCTGAGTCTCTAATGGGTAAGATGAATTCTAATCTTTTATTTTGTTAATTGGTTTCAGTTGATTAAACTATTCACTTTCCATGGATTTGAGCTGGTTATTTGAAATATATGAAGGGTCGACTAAACTAGTCTTTTCTTGGATTGAATCTGGTTGTTTGTAATATATGTTGGAAGGGCTCAAAAGAAGGTTGAACAAGAGCAGATACTAAGTAGCCAATACAAGGCAAGGCATAATAGCAGATTGAAGTTAGGGTAATTTCTTTTGTATGCTTTCTAGTTTAGGAGGGGGAAGTGTTTAGTTAGGAGGGTTAAGTGAATTTTTGGAGTGGGCCACTTGGGTCATTTCTTCTTTTATTGAATTGAGTTGTTACCAAATTTGTGAATAGGATTCTTACCAAACAATAGTGTAAATTATTTTTTCAATGATTATCAGGTGCAAGATTAAAATAATAATAATAATAATTTATCGATATTTTTTTAATTTACAGATATTTAGCGACGGACCAAATCCGTTGCTAATTTCTGAATGTTGAAAATAAACGACGGATTCTAGGTCCATCGCTTACTCATATTAGCGACGGACCTTATCCGTTGCTAATTTCTGACCGTTGGAACAACGACGGATGAGGTCCGTCGCTTACTCATATTAGCGACGGACCTTATCCGTCGCTAATGTTGTGTCAACTAATTTTTTGAATATTATCGATGGATTTTTTATTTTTTACGACGGATTTTATCCATCGCTATTAGGCGACAGACCTTATCCGTCTAAAAAAAAAACGACCCAGTAAACAGTGACGGATGAAGTTCGCCGTTTATTTGGTTTTACGACGGATTTGGTCCGTCGCAAATCAGCAATTTTGGAGTAGTGGTAACCATGTTGATTACCATTATCAGAGAGGAAACGAGTCAGTATTTACTAACATGGCCTCATTCTCTCTATGAAAATTTAAGCATCCCAGAATCTATATTATCCTGGATTACATTTCTGAAAGCAATACAATTTCTAATTTAATGAGACTATGATCCATGCCATTTACAGTATTTCATTTTCTTCAACTCTTTCTACCAAAGGAATCCTTTCCTTCGGTGGAAGTTTAATGAGCTTGGCAGATAGTAAGAGATCAAATATCTCACTAGCTTTTGTAATATTGAGGGAATATCATTCATTTTGTTTTGCAATTCCTTTAACTGCGTTAGTACCTTGATGGGATGATTCATCATTAATTTTTGTTAGGGTCATACAAACGAATGGTTTATTAAAGCTTATTTCAACCAAGGCTAATAAGTTCCCGGTAATGAATTTTTCCATTGGTTTTCTTCACGTAAAATTCATTCGTAATTGGTTTCTTTATTTGACAGATGGACCAAATTTTCGAGGTCCATCTCTTTAAAAATTTTCTGAACTTTAATGTTTGGATCTTCCATGACTAATTTAACAAATTAAGCTTTTAGAGGAAATACTGGACATTTGTTCTTGAATTTTTAAATTGAGTGATATATTTCTCATTAGCCGGCTCACTAGATAATTGCATCAAGCATAATAGGTCGATTAAATAAAATTCAGGTTCAATTTGATAGAATTGAGCATAAAATTTCTCTTCTATGTCTTGTCAAGTTTGGACTAAATTTGTTAAAAAATTAATATAACATGTAAATGCATGATCTATTAATGAATTTATAAAACATTTCAACTTCACGTATTCTTTGACTAAGAATTCACCACACCTAACCATGAAACAACTAATGCACTCAATTGTAGATTTGTTTGTATCTCTAGAAAATAGCAAAAACTATTGTATTTTGGTACTTCTTGGCACTTTGGCATACCAATTGACCCAATCTAGGTACGATTTATGGTAAATAGACCATTGAATCAACCATTTCTTCCATTTCTTCTAATGCCTGCATGAAGTAGTATATTTCGATCCATCAACCTGGGTCTGGCCGAACATTGTGTAGATGAATAATCGGCATTTTCAGAGGAATATTTCCGAATTGATGTGCTTCCATATTATAATGATGGTTACCAGGAAACTTGTTATAAAGGAATGCTATCAATTTATTAATAGCTTTAATTTGAGCCCTAGAGTACTTAGCTTGTACCCTTCCTTATTTTGTTAGCTCCCTTATGCCAATATTGATGTTATCTAAAACTTCATTAACCTCTATGGAGTTGTTTCGGGATGACGATCCTACTTCCAGAACTACTAGAAGTGGGGAATTTGGGAATTTGGAATTTCTATTTTGGCCTGTATTTGAAATGTTCCAGGGGCCTAATTGAGATCCTTATTTTAAATATTTCCACTAACTCGAATAAATCCCTTACTCATATTGTTTTAAACTTCAACTAACAATTGCACACTTGTCCCACTGGGTATGCTAAAAATGGTGTTGTTATAGTTTTCATTTACATGAGATACGTTTACTGCTATGTAGGTGTGCTAGAACTAATCAGGTCTGATTCAAATCGTGATCACCATTGACCCCTAGTGTCGAGATAAAGTGGTGCTTGGTCAAACGACTAACAGATTAGCCATCTATTCAACCAACAATGTGCTTGTTAACCAAGCGACTTGTAGAGGTTAGGGCTTGAAATTGCGTGGAATAGAATATCATGGCTATACGCGAAATTTTGGCAGAGCTAGAGAATGATGACTGTCTTAGAGGAGAGTGTTCAGGATTAATTAAAAATTATGACTTTTAAAACACAATTTCCTACTTAAACTAATATGCAAATTAAACTAATCAATGAGATTAACTCTACGGCTTAAGTCATTAGAGGGTTTAATCACATATAATACAAAGGATGTGGCAATTAAGAAACTAATCTATAAACATGATATTGTATATGTGTGAGGGATGTGCTAACTATCAACACCTAACATTCATTTAATTATACATCTATATAATTAAACATTCACCGCATAAGCATAATTAAACAAATGCTCAAATAATAATTTCAAACACAAGCATGTATAGTTGTTCATTTTCCCAAATCCACTCCCAATGGACATAATTAACCCATGAGTGTACTAGATTTCACCATTAGATGTTTTAAATCAGGTTCACCTCTAACCTTTATAATCCTACACAAGGATTGACTCTCGTAAGAGACTTTAAATGATTTTCTATAGGCTCACAACGAACCTTGGTCCTACATAAGAACCTACCGATGTACACTCCCATCGAAGGCTCCCGTAAGAGACTTTAGTTTATTTCTATAGGCTAAACAATAACTCCAGTCCTAATCCAAGTACCTACATTTACTCTTACAGGAGGCTCACTCGGAGATTAACATGTATGTGCCTGTATCCGGTGGCCTACACAAAGACTTTGATTTTGGCTCTATACAAGAGCTAAGGTCCTATACAAGAACTTAGACGAGTTTGGTAATTCAAACTCTTACACTGAATCCTACACAAGGAAAGAGTGTAGATGGATTCTTACACATGACAACTTACTTGTCGGATTAAGCCCCGGCCCTTTTGAAGTGCCTTCTTTGGTTGCTTGATCGAAGCTCTCTTATGCTTCAATTAGATCCCCTTTTCTCCTCGATCATGATGCCCGATGCTTTGTCAAGGCTTCAGTTCTAAGATCAAATGCCTTGCATGTGATGCTCCATTGTGGTGACCAAGGTGATGGGAGTACAATCTCCTATAACTAATGAAAAATTATAAATCTTAGGGGATTATACTTGATGGGCACTTTAAAGGTTGATAGACACTTGGGTTTGCCAAGAAAAATGGTGTCTAAAGTCTAGAGAGGGCTTGAGATCATGGTCTTCTTGTAGAGGAGCTTGGAATGCTCATTATAGTGAATAATCACTAAGAAGAGAGCATAGATCTCATTGGGATAGAAGCTATGAGGTATGGTAGAGTTTGGTATGCACTCAGGTATCTAAAATACTAAAATTCATTATTTTTACAAAGATCTGGTTGCTAGATTTATAGGAAAAAAAGCTCAAACAAATCTATAACAACTATTTTTTGTCACACTAAGTAGAGGTTGCACTGATTATGAGGTTTAGTCGAACTGAATTATACAAGAAAGCTGTTGGACAGATTCGGGCACATTCGACCGTATCGAAGGTGGTATTTGGTCACACCGAAAGTGCTCTTTAGTGACTCTGAATGTGGCACTCTATTATAGCTAAACTACCCAAAATTATGTCTCAGCACGTTGTCTTGTTTTAGCCATTTTTAGTTGGACTGAAGGTGGGTTCGATGAGACCAAAGGTTGTTGAAATTATGTAGTTTTCTCCGCAACACGGGACCTCTAAAGCCAATCTAAGAATGGTTAATTTATGATCCTATGGCTTAAAGGATGATCAATAATGTCACGCCCCAAACCCGGAGATCGGAATCACAAGAACCCCGATCGCCGAATCTGGTGCTGACAGCCTCCGTAGTACCCCATTCTCGGTTCGCAGCGTGTATGCACCAGATTCCGATCCTGGGATCCTATAAGGAGGATTTTTTTCTTTTTTTCTTTTTTATTTGTGTACATTTATCTCGTAATAAGCATAACCACAAGAATACCCAAATCATAAAGGCAACATCATCATCACATATCCACTAATATAAACCGTTGAAAACAGTACTGAAAGGGAAATACATATGACAAAAATCAAAGCTACAAAAGTCCGTTGCACGCTCCAAGCTCAATGCTGCTGCGACCTAACGCCACCTGCACGCATCTATCATGCATAAGCTTATAAAAAGCTTAGTGGGTGGTGAAAGTGTGTGTACAAGGTAAGTGTCAAGTAAGCAATATCAGAGTAATCATAGTAATCAGAGTAATCAGAGTAAGCGGAAATACTGGCAGTCCGTGAGTCATACAATGTTAGGGTATGCAATGCAATTCAGCTATACAAATAAGGAGTTAAAGAAAGTTAAATATTAAATGCTGAGGATGCAATACCATAAATCATACAATATCAAAATAAGCGAAAATATACTGATAAGTCTATGAGTGCCTTCGGTCGTACAAAGGCTATGCGATGCAAGACATGAATGCTAACGGTCATATCAATACAGAAACATAGCAACCCAGAAGCTAAGTACTGTGGATGCAATGTAATATGCGGTACAGATGAAATGACCATGCTGGAGTGAAGTCGGGATGATAGTACGTAGTATCGTAGGCTATGGGGTCCATCACAAGGGACTTCTATCCAAACCAGTCCCATACCTAAATTTGGATAGTCAGACTCAATGTGGTAAACTCCTGATCTCAGGTTAGTCGCGCGCCCAACCGAAATCCTGGCCATGCGAAGGTACACAACAATTAGTTGCGCACCACCAGCCCGAGTGGATAGTGAATGAAATGAATGCATGAGTATGCAACTCCTACTCACTAAGTCCACATATCAGTACAGTTCTTCTCTAGGATCATTACCGGGGTTTAGTACACTACAAATGGCACTGCCGCTCTCCCAACCGCACAGTTCAAGTGAGCGTAAGAAACCTCACTATCCGCTTGGCCAATAGTCTGCCAATACCTATTCGACACGTCGATACCGGACCCATTCCTCGAGCTGGTCAGACTCAGCCTAGCAATCCCCCCTACGCTCGGGTGGGTAAGGCCACACCCCCTCCCAACCGACCATTGCACAGTGGGAGACACGGCCTTCTGGTATTCGGCACTCGAGCGCTCATGTGTATCCACTCGGTCCCGACGTTGGGGCGTCCTCCGGTACTTAGAGGGTTTTAGGGATTTTCACCCAGGGCCATCTATGGCAGCCCGATGCTAAAACAAATTTCCGGTGTCCCATCCGACCATCCACGATATGCATGTGGAGGCTACAGCCCTGATGTCGCTAGGGCGTACAGTAATCATAATGCAAGACGCATGAGTCGTACAATCCAGTCATGCATCAATCCTGCGCATACCATGCACTCATGTGAGATGACCTCCGCCTACCAGGGAGTCTCATAATAACACGCTCAATGACATATGTAATGATCAACCACATCTCATAACAAATATGCAGATGATGCGTATGGGCATGTATCATGATGTTATGCAGTCACATACTCATAATCGATATCAATAACCGGTATCAACAATCGGCTTCGACTATGTGGACATTTAACCAACATTGGCCCCCAAGTAATGGCTCACACAAAGCCAAACATATAATGGACCCACGGCTTCATACAAAGGCCTAATATACAACACAATGGGCCTTACTTAAGGGCCATATATACACAACGGGTGGGCCCTGCTCATGGACTTTAAATACATGACATGTGGACCCTACACATGGGTCTCGAATACATCAAATGGGCCATGCATCATGAGCCTACTACATATCATAATGGGCTTCATCTGCGGGTCGCATGTACATCATATAGGTCACGACAATCGGCCTTGGCAATCAAAATCGGCCTCGACAATTGAATCGGCATTCGGCCACGGCAATCGGAACCAATGATCGGTATCGACAATCGATACCGACAACCAGCACATAAACAGGGCGGGGTCCATAGATGAACAACCGATCAACCATAATCTAAAGATCGGCCATCGGCCGTGGGTATATCAAATCTGGTAACACGGTGCCATCCGTTTATGGTGAATGGGGCCCACTTATTTGGGTTAACCCATTAAGAGGATGATGAGAGTGGGCCTAACAAGGCCTAAGGGAAGGTCACAATGTGGACATTAAACCACCATTGTCCAGCAATGTGGCTATTTAACCAACATTACTCCCAAAGAGTGGCCCATACAAGGAATTCATACATAACTTAACGGGTCATACATACATCGCACTAGGCCTCAACCATGGGCCTTGAATACATCACAATGGGCCTCGACCCACGGGCCCTAATGCATCACAATGGGCCTCAACCCATGGGCTCCAAATACATCACATCGGGCCTCATCAAATGGGCTTTATATATTTCAAGGTGGGCCTCAACAACGGGCCTCATATATACCACATCAAGTTCTTATCAAATGGGCCCCAAGTCCATTACATCGGGCCTAATCACATGGGCCTCATGTGTATATCAAGGTGGGCTTCAATGAACGGCCACAAATAAATCAAGATGGGCCTCATACATATACCAAGGTGGGCCTAAGCAACGGGCCACAAATACACCAAGGTGTGGCCCACCTTAATGTATTAGAGATCCAACCTATTCATAAACTAACATAGTGATAGATGAAGTGGAAACACATATTAGCTTAGTAGGAAAATATTGTGGCCCTTAGAAATTTTGAACGGTGAAAGTCATTGTCTCCACTATTTACAAGGGTGGGGTCTACTTGAACTATAGATCTGTCCCATTCTTTTCTCATGTCATAAAAACGATCTCTCAAAATGATTGGAAGGTATGGATACAATACATGCATCATGGTAGGGTCCACACACGTGGCCCACCATGTAATGGATGGTTTGGATATAATACAGACATCAAGGGTGGGGCCTACTGGCCATCCAGCAAATGCCTGGACGGCATTGATAAAACACATACATGGTGGGTTCCACCGTCCACAGCCATGGACGGTGAGAATAAAACACATACATCATCTTGGGCCTCACAATACAGTCCATGGTGGGACACCCTAAGTGGATAATCTAATCCGTTCACCGTCTCGGCCACCTCGAATGAGGTCAAATAGACTCTGACTAGGACTGGTTTGGATAACAAGGGACTCCAAAGAGGGCCCTAGAGTGTTTCAACAGATGGGCATTAATACCCCTAGTACGGCCCACTCGAGGCTCATTTTTTGCCTCAAAATTTGGCACATGGCCTAAAATTATAAGGAGGCGATGGTGGTCGGTATGGATTAAGCAAATTCATCATGGTGGGATCCATGTGCGGTGGCTGCCCAGTAAGGCTTCCACCCTCACCGTCACTGGACAATATGTCCAGGGACTTACTTTTTTTTTTTTTTTTTTTGTTTTTCTTCTTCTTCTTCTCCTTCTTCCTTTATATATATTTTTTTGTTCTACTATGTGGGGCCCACTAGTGGATAATCCATACCGTCTATTACATCGACCAGCTCTTTATGGACCAAAGGAGTCTAATGATGGATAGGTCCACCACCTATACACACAATAGTAGGTATTAGAAAGTTCCAACAGTGGAAATTTGTTTCCCTCGGTGCGATCTACTAAGAACTAAGATTTGTCTCATTTTTTAACTCATAGGCTAAAACTACATGGGGAAGGTGGTGGATGGCATGGATTAAACAAATACATCAAGGTGGGGTCCATGGTTGGGACACCCACACCCCACGTCCGCATGGTTGACGTGAGGGGTGCTCCCACTATCACCATCGGTTGTGGTGTGGTCCACATGATGGTTGGATCAAGTAGATTTTTTTGGGCTCCATGGCTAAAAGGTGCCAAAAAATGGACGTATGGTGTGGATCTAAGAAATACATCAATATGGGTCCCATGAGTGAAATCCAAACCTCCCATGCAAAAAGTAAGAATGACGTGGGTAACCCAACCCCTTAACATTTATGGTACGGCTCACCTGGGATTCGGATTAGGTTCATTTTTCGGCTCAACGCCTAAAATGAGCTGGGAAATGGAATGAACGGCGTGGATAAGACCCATACATTAAGGTGGGGCTTACATGAATGGCCCTCTCCAAAGCTTGTTAACTCAAGCTAATGTTTTTGGTTTTCAATTCACGTCCAGCGTCCCTGGACGCTGGACAGTTTGGGTGCAACACGCATTTAAGGTGGGCCCTGCTCAGGTGGGCAAGCAAATGGCTGGATGGTGTCGACAAGACATATATCAAAGTGGGACCCATCCCACAGAACTACTGACGTCCACCAGCAGCCATACAAGTGGGATCCCATGTTGGTAAAATAGGTGGATGGCCTGGATCAAAACACATTAAAGGTGGGTCTACCACATGAATCGTCCGTACAGACTGCTAAACACGTAAATCAAGGTAGGGCCCACAAGTGTGGGTGCAAGGCATCCATCAAGGTGGGCCCCACATCCATGTATTTGGACGGACAGTGTGGATTTTTCCACCTACAACGTCAACAAAGCTGGCTGCTGGACAGCGTACGCCAGCCAATCTCTTTCCATTCAACAGGTGGGTCCCACGTGGGGCCCACCATAACGTTTATCTATCATCCAAGCTGTTGGTAAGGTCATACAGACCCAGATTGAAGAGGAAAAATAATTTTCATGATGAACCAAAACTTTTATGACACCCAAAAAGGATATCAATGGCAGACGTTCACTCCCACTGTTTCCTGTCGTGTGGGCCACTTGAGTCTCGCATACAACTGATTTTTAGGAGGGTCCACTGTCCCAAAGGGGCCCAACAAATGCACGGCATGGATTCTCAACACGCATCACGATGGGGCCTACAACTGGGACCCACATCCCTGCCCCTTCCGTCAACCGCAGCAGGGCGCTACTGATGTCCAGACGTCAGCAGTAGCAGCAACAGGTGCTTGGTTGTTATTATTTTTTTAAAAAGAATGGATTTTTCCATGGTTTTTCATAGGTGGGCCCGCATCTGAAAAATCCAACCCTGCCATAGGATTCTACGGCCCCTAATCTACCAAATGAGACCAATATGTGACGTGTTTCTGACGAATAGAAGAATCAAGGTGGGTTTTAACAGTAATACCACTATTTCTTATGGTATGGCCCGCCCGAGAATCGGATTGGTCACAAATTTCGACTCAACGTTTAAAATGATCTGAGGAAAAGGTTGGACGGCTTGGATTAAGTACATACATCAAGGTGGGGCCTGCATGAGTGGCTAAGCCCAAAGCTTTCAACCAAGCTGATATTTTTGTCATGTTACCAGCAACACCCAGACATTGCTGGACGGTCTGGACAACGGACGTCCAGCAAGTTCTGGGCTGGCCCATCTGGCTGGGTTGGGGTCCACCAAATGCTTGCACTTCCCCATCATCTAGACCCTTCAAATAAAAGGGTAGCAAGGTGGGTTGAACCCACTGGATGGACGGTAAGGCTATTACATGCATCATCAGGTGGGCCACTCATCATAAAAGAAAGGAAAAGAGAGAAAGAAACACCCACCTCTAGACCTTGAACTCCTCCTTCCTCCAATAGGTCATAGAGCTCCAAGGAGGGTGATTTAACGGTCAAGATGGGATTTGGTGGGTCGGATTAGTAGGGAGAATGGGTGGGAGATGGCTTGATTTTGGGTGGCTTGGACATTTCAAGCTTGCAACGATGGAGGTAAAATGAAGAAGAAAGAGGGAGGGAGAGAGAGATAGGAGAGAGAGAATAAGCCATTATGGCTAGTAATAGGCTAGTAATGATGGGTTGTAAGGGGTTGTAATTAATGGGTGTTGAAAAGAAAGAGTGCATTTATGGGGTAGGCTAGGTAGGGGGTAGGTTAGGTTGTAAAATAGGGTGATGTCATCCCTAGGATGACATCATCCTCATTATGATTATGGGGAAACGTGTACACTATGACCCGTAACATGCGGTCCACCGCCATGATCGTGCACAGGTCATATCTTAGGATTTAGAAGTCGGATTGACGCACAAGACTCGGCATCGGATTCGCGGAGATGGCGCGGTCGCTAGGATACAAGTCTCGGGTCGAGTCGACTTAGTTATGTAGGACTCGTCTTAGAATCGCGCACAAACGTCGATTATATGTCGCAGGTTGTCGGAATTCGACGAAAAGGATAGCGATAGTCGACGGAACAGTACGGTATAGGATACGGGTCTTACAAATAAAGGGTTTACCTATTGGTTTTAAGATTATCTAGAGATTTAGGTTGTTGTTGGTCAAGTGTTATGGTCACCAAGGCATCATTTTTACTTGTTCTTTCTCCTTAATGCTCCACCTTCACTTATGTTTTCGGTCTTCGGATTCTAAGGCTTTAACCAACTACATGATACAAGGAATCCTGTGACTAGAAAATAGGGTGCATAAATCAGTGCACTAACAGGACTCTTCCTCCAATGGGCTCTTTTTGCCTTAATAATCAATGACTTTACGAAGGTGCAACAATTGTATGATCGAACCAAAAAGAAATCGAGAGGTGGATGTGGAAATGTATGTAACTTATCATTAAAATGGGATCATCAGCTTGAATGAGAGTAGCATGGTACGTTTTAAAGCAGTGTGTTGATCAGCGAGGTAAAGGCAATTCCATGAGTTACAACTATAGTCGACCTAGTGTATAAGCATAGGTGAACAGATTCCAAGACTAAGATCTTCCTTCATATCTGGTACGCAAGCTGTTGAGGGTCAAATATTACATATCAGACCCCAATTATTGTCTGGATTTATGAACTTGTACTGTTTAATGGACCCATTTAATCATGTTTGTGATGCAGGATGTATTGAGGAGCTTGAATTGAAAATGGGTATTAGAAGCATGGTTTTAGCATTCAAGATTCACCAAGGCAAGGAACGGACTCCATGGGATCAAAATCAACGGAATTACACGCCAGAGACCCGAGAAAATCACGAAACTGAAGTTCAAGTGGCCTGAAAGTCAGCCAGAATGTAAGAACACAGGGTTTCCACCATCTGTTCAGTCCGAAACTTCATACACAGCCTAAGGATCATAAATTAACCGTACACATCAAATTTCAGCTGTTGGATCGTTAAGGAAGTGGCCCAACAGTCAGATCAGCCACTATTTGTCAGTTTGGGGCCTACTAGATATCTGGAACTGCATCAAATTCGGTCTCAACCCATTATATGAGGAGACAAAACAGGTGGTCGGATTAGATTTCTCAGAAATATTGCAGTGGAACCCACATAGTGTAGCATGTGTATAGTGCATACGAGCACTCGCCGTGCACCATATAAACCAAGTCGGTCAGCAGACGCTGACCCGACTTCCTTCCAAAAAAACGGAAGATTCCGTTTTTACTGCTGCCTATGAACAGGTGCGGTTGACGTCGGAGTGGGCCACCATCATCAGATGGTATTCTTGATCCGGGCCGTCCATTCATTCCAAGCGCGAAACGGACCGTACATATGGAAAATTTCAGGATTTATCACGTGTGCACGAGGAAACGAGGTTCCACAACAAACTAACGGATGGCGGTCGAGAAAATCGGGTGGGCGCGTCGGCATTCCAAAATAGGTCCCCTCCAGCCGGAATTTTGTCACGATTTGAATGAACGGAGTGGATTTTCTCAAAGACACCTATCATGGGCCCACCGAGCTTCACAGCGTAAGAAGATTACGCAGGTCCCTGTTTCGCAGATATCCGGAAAATCCGGCCGCTGTGGGCCCCTTTGTGCTTTTGATGACCATCAGATTGACGATCCAAGACGTCTAATGCATCAAAGAGGGGGCGTTGACCATATTCATGGTGAACATCTGCAACAACAACGCACACACAAGAAGATAGCATTCAAAACGTAGTCGGACGGCTGAAGCACCTGATTACGTGGGTACGCATCAACAGACGACGGAAAATTGCTCATGATTGGACCAGAAATTTCACCCTGAATACAATGGCTGGCTTGGATTGATCAACAGAACAACAAAGTGGACCCCACCGATCATCCCAGCGTCTTTTCTTTCGCAGGTCGAGCGTCCGATCAATCCGGACGTCCCGGACTGTCTGGCGAGCATGATCATGGTAGGATCAGTGATCCAGACCGTCAATAAGTTAGATAAGGGAATCTTTACTGTGTCTATGCTATCAGATTTAGTGGAATGGACGATCTTGCGTCCCGGATTCAATTCGAACACAAGATGCTGTTGCGTTCTTACCTGTAGAAGACAGGGAGCGTGGTTTCTTTTTTTTTGCGTAAGGATGTGCGTAAGTAGGTGGGTTCTTCCACTCTAACCGACCTTCCAGCCTGATAAAAGGAGAAGAAATAGGGAGATCAAGGGGGATTGGGGGCTGGAGGCTGGACGTGAAGAGAGAGAGAGAGACAGAGAGAGTTTTTTTTCTCTTTCTTTTTATTTGTTTTTATTTCTTTTTCTTTATTTTTGAGAGTTCCAGCCATCCATGGCTGGCTAATCCTCTTAGCTAGGGCTAAGAGGTGAAGCTTGTAGCGTGATGGGAGGATTTATACTTGTGCTTTTGTTTGAATTAAATTGATGTTGATTTTGGTTTTAATTAAGGGAATGTTTTCAGTCTTTAATGGTTCATTGTGGTTTGAAATTACAATGGGTCTGCAATGGCTTTGAGCATGTTCTTTTCCCTTTATGTTTATGACGTCGGAAGCCCTGTTGTTCACCATCGTCTCCTGGGCATGGTTGGATGTCGGTACCCTTCCTAACCTTCATACATTGATTGGTTAGTAATTAGTTTCATTCTGTTGTTTGCTTTGTCTCCTGGGCATGGTTTGGTGATGGAATCCATTCTAATTCATATACCGTTCATCTTTTCAAACCTATATCAACGGCAGTTCAGTTATTTTTCCTGATTTGTAATACAGGCATAAGATCTCCCTGATCTCTACAAGTGGATCCTCTGAATCCCTAGTTTCCCTTCTCTGATTTTTCCTAAAGTTTTAGATTAATTATTTCACCATTATTCCTCAAATCATAATTGGTTAGATTTCATCTTAGCCTAGTTCTAGATCTGGTTATTTTCAGATAACGTACAAGTTCCAGTCCCTTGGGATTCGACCTCGGTCTTACCGAGTTTATTACTACATCACAACCCTATACTTGGGGAGTGAACACAAGCACAGATGGAAGTGAATTACAACTATTGGTTGCAACTAACAGTCGGTCTAGCATATTCACAGGGACAAACTGAGACTACTCCCAACCTAAGGATCAATGTTTGATGAGCAATGGAGAGGCTAATATTAGACTAAGATTAAAAAAACACTATGCTAGATTGATTTTACTTCCTTGCTAGATTTTGGACTACATCTTTATACCTTTCTCGAGCAGGGAGAGATTAACTAATCATCCTTGTGGCACCTTTGCGAGTAACCAGCTAAGAAAGAGCAGTTACTTCTTTTTCATCATGGTATGCCTTCATTAAACACACTCCATTGGTGATGTGGCTTTAATGGTTACTCACCTTTATTTGACGATTGCATAAATGCTAAGGCTTCTCGAAGATATAATCTCCTCTCCAAATATTTGGCAAATATTCTAAAGATATCAAATATGCCACTTGTCATGATTGGCACGATTGATTTGATTTTGCAAGATTTTAGTACAAACACCCACCATGTTGTGTACATGGTGTACAACCATTCAACTCCTTAATATTGATGGGATGAAGGTCCCACAAAACTCATGTAATTTTGTAACTCTAGTTGGCCCCAATGGAAATCAAGGGTGAGCACACCCTACATATCTCCTTGTTCTATATGTAGATGCCCACTTCGTGTTAGATCAACCTAATTTTTTTTAGGCCATGGGTCACCAAGAGCCCCACATATATCACACATGTGCCGATGTGCTACGAAAGAGCCATGCATTTGCCAATGTGCCACATACATAACATGTGTCATTGTCTATATTTTAGTGCTTCATTTGTTAGTGTGATGTGCCTTCAAACGCCTGACATATGCTAAGTGCCACATGACCATTATTCATCTTTTAGTGCTTCACATGTGCAACATGTGCAAGTTTATGACATGTGCAGCATGCCACTCATCACTTTCAAGTTTCCCACAAGTACGATATGCCACTCACCACTTTCAAGTTCCCCACAAGTGAAAATGCCCATTCAAGCACATCGCATGAATGCTACATGTAGCACAATTGGTCTTAAAGCATCGTACATGTGCCAATGTTGTTTTAGCCCTCTGTTCATACGCGATATAAGCGATGCGGTAGAAAGAGATATTGAGCTTTGTTAGTGAGAAATGAAAATATTGTGACCATTGCCGGAGGTTAAAAAGGATAAATGCTCTATTAATTATGGCAAACCAGATCAGAAATCTCAATTATGCACCTTACAAATGAAAACAAAATGCAATCAAATTGCTTTTCAGGTGGGACATCCATTGCTTGGTGAAAGTGACTCAGCTATGGTGGTGGACCTGTTTTCAAAAGATTGACGTGGAATATCTTTTATTGGAAAAGGCACTATGATGACATCAAGAACGCAGCCAATATCTCAATTGTTCGCATCCCAAGAGAGGCCAACAGAGTGGCGGATAACCTAACCTGCTTAGGTAGCGCCAATCAGCAAGACGGCTCCCAACAGACCCTTCACTTCTTCCCATCCTCAGCAAAGGGGATCTGGTACTGGATCGGTCAAGCCTTGGAGCGGTTAGGATCAATAAAAATCTTTCATTCTTTTCATAGTTTTTTTTTTTGAGGGTACGATAGGCTGTCCTCTTCCACGAACAAAAAAAAAAAGTGGGGCATTTGCATATTCTTACATGTTTCTTAGTGGACAATCATCACATGAACAAAAATAGCCCCACTTCAATAATGGGGCATTTACATATTCTCACATAACAAAAGATGTGTTTGCAATAAGAACATTCTTAATTTACAGCTATTGCAACTGAAGCCACAAGATCTGGACCCTTATACGCTCCATGTCATTTGCATAAATCTTTAAATTACTTTATTGTATTAGGTATTTTGTGTTTGGAATTATGTGCATGGGCAGGTGCTGATTCTATTTATCTTCCTTATTTCTGGCCTTTGAAAAAACGGTGATAGGTTAATGGTGTGAGCAGAGATCACTCCTGAGGAGATTCATCCAAATCACCATAGCATTCCATTCACACTATTCGTGTGGTGTGGCCCACTTGAGTATTGGATCATCACAATCGTTTTGTTAGCATGTTAAAATAATATGATTAAAAAATGATGGATGGATTGGATGCCACTCACACATCATGATGGGTCCTACGCATGGTTTTAAGACTCAGATGAATCTCGGACTGAGTCAGACTTGACCTTTATCCCCTACACCCCACAAGGATCACCATAAGATATTTTACATGTATATATTGTGGTATTCCACATGATTAGTTCACAACATCCTTGCTTGTCCATGTTCGTACCATTGCTTATTGGAAGCAAATTGCATTAATACTTGTGAAAAATGCAAAACGCAGGGAATATCAAGGGCCGTTTTGGATTGCGAATTATATATGCTACAAATATTTAAACAAACGTTCTAAAATTAAAATGGTGGCGCTTTTGTACTATATTATTGATGTTATTTGTAATCTAAAGCTGTTACAGACATGAAGCCTCTGCAACTGTTGTGGGTGGCAAGGCATTCAATACTCGAACTTTGCGGGGCCATTAATTTGGGATGTTTGTGACATCCATTCCATTCATCAACTACTCCACCTCATCTTCACTGTACACAACAAAAGCCAGTGACATACAAAACTTATGTGCCCCACACATAGGGAGCAATCTAAACTCATGACTAGAACCTCTAAATTCACATATGCGGCTCACCTTAGCTTTTTATCCGTTGGTTTTTACTATATATTTTCATCCTATTACTGACTCACCATGGTGACGCCCTTTAGAAGGTTTTGCAATATTGGGCTTCGCAGTCCCCAATTATCCCCATCATGTGGCTGACCTAAAATTTGGACTAGCCTTATATTCACACTCAGATCCTAGCATGAGATGCCTCACAAAGTGGATTTAACACACACATTAGGGTGATTCCAAAGAGCTTGGATGTTGCACAATCTTTCTACTATAGAATATGCTATCATATGATTTATTCTATTGTAATATGATAGAGTCATCTTCCTTCATCTACACAAAATGATAGGTTATAGATTTGGACCATCCACCTAAAAGGGTCTGCATTAGATGATTATTGATTCAAGAACCACGCCAATAGAATAATCCCGGCAATCATTAGTTGATACAAAAATCTAGTCAACCCTCTTTAGACTTTTGAGTACTTGTACAGAAAGGAGACAAAGGAGACCCTGGCTAGAGCAGGGAACCTTCCGATGCCAAAGTCAGGCTAAGAATCTAGGTCTAATAGTATCAAGGGGTTTTGGGTGAGAGATTCTACTATTTCGACCAGAAACGAAAAACATTCATTTAATTCGGGGAATTATCTTAATGATAACAAAGAGAGAATAGAGAGAATAATCATCAAATTTATTCATTCTGAATTCATCACATCCTTTTCATCCTTTGATTCCAGGATAGAGTTTTTATGACCAAAAGCATAAGTGCTGAATGAATCTAGATATAAATTTTGGCAGCATTTCAGCTCATATCATTCACATCTCTATAAGAGAAGAGTCGTGCAGATCTTCTTCGTGCATCTTCCTTCATTAATATAATAAAAGAATATCAGAAATCCCTTGAGACACTTGAAATGACTTGAGAACTTTTGAAAAGTCAACATGATATTGCCTTAAAGAGTACCTGCGCAACTCCACCATGAGTTGCGCGGGCCGAGGAGTTGCGTGCTCTTGCCTTCTCCTCTCCCTCCATTCTCTCACTTATATCTCCAATACCTATCAAGGGTACTGGTCTTTTGGAAATCTGATCCCTCAAATGAGGGGGTAGGGGGATATTTATAGACTTTCGCACGTGTGGGCCCTCGAATCCCATGTTGTGAACCCCACTTCGCATCATTTTGTAAGTTTCAATCCAATCGTCCCCTTGGAGAGTAGCGCGGGTCAGCGTAACTATGATGAGTTGCGCGGTCCAGTGCTACTCCTACTCTAGCGCAACTCATAACTCGCGCAACTCGAGATTCGCACAACTTGAGATCTGTGCAACTCAACTTCTCTCTCTCTCTCTCTTATACTTCACTTCAATCTTCAATCTTCCTTCTTTGATGCCTTTCCTTTAACCAAATTTTATGCTCTAACATTTGCGTACCTTTCACTGTAGGCAGAGTCCTTATTTATAGCTTTAATAACCTTTTGGAGATGGTGGCGTATATGACAATGCCACTTTATGGTAGATGTGTATTGAGGAAGAGATTTTTCTCTGAACGTGTCGTGATTGATTTCTTATATCCTTGGCAAATATCTCGAAAGATAATCCTATCTTTGGAAGATAATAATATCTTTATATATTTAAAGTGTATTTCTATCCGAGGCTGAAGTAGGTTCCCGAGGCCAAGGTCGGTATTCGAGGCCGACCTCCAAAGTTGGTTCACGAGGTCGAGTTCTTTGATCGAGGTTGACCTCCGAAATTGGTACCTGAAGCCAACCTTCGAGGTTGGCACCCGACGCCAAGGTCAGTGTGTTTTTTTGGCCCTTAAGCAATCCATAGTCTTTGAGTCTGTACATCTGGTCAGTCAATTTTTACCCATAACAGGTATGATGCAAAGAAGAACATAAAACAGTAAAAAGAAAGATTATTGATCACTAGTGTGTTGGGAGCCTTGCACAAAACCTTAGGATCTAGCCCTCCAAAACAAACCAGAATTATGGAATAACAAAGCAATGAAATAAATCAAAGCATCAACCACACACCACATGAGAGATTTTTATGTAGAAAACCCTCAAGGAGGTAAAAACCACGGGACCTCATCCAGATCAACAATCCACTATGAAGTAGAATGTTACAACCGATCACAAGCACACCTTGTTATGATCAAACCTTCATCACTCATGCAGGAGTGGATAAACAGTAAGAGAAACAAAAGAAAACGGAGAGATCTTATTGATTACAAGGACGTAGAAGCACTGAGATATGGTAGATAACCTCTACGAACATAGCCTCCCTTCCACAAGCTTCCTTTCTCACTTTCCCTCTCTCTCTCTCTCACACACCTTTGATAGCCCTCTTGTGTTTTTCATAACCCTAGAAAAAACCTATAGACCCCTATTTATATTTTTAGGAAACTCCTTTCCACATCCCAGTTGTGAAATGACTTGCGAAACGAAATTTGCGCAAAATCGCGGAACGAATCTACGTAACTACAACTGTTCGTGTCGAGTCCACGACCGATCAAGCATACTCACGACCAGTCGAGCACATCCTTCGACCGATCGAGCACCCCGGAGAAAAATAGTCCAACGTCACTGGACTTTAAGTCAAGCCACGACTCGACTTCCACGACTGGTCGTGCACCAGCCCTCAACCGGTTTAGCAAGGCTCACGACCGGTCGAGCACGGGATAAAAAATCCCATCAAATCTTCCTCTTTTTGTCCTAGGGGGATTCACCTTCTTCAAGCCAGCCAGGTTTCAACAAACCTCAAACTTGCCCTTGAGTAAAGCTTTGGTCATCATGTCTGACCCATTATGGTCCGTGTGGACCTTCTCAAGCTGTAACACCTTCTGTTCCAAAGTACCCATGATCCAGTGATATCGAATCTCTATGTGCTTTGACTTGGAATGCTGACTTGGATTCTTGCTCAAGTGTATAGCACTTTGACTATCGCAATAGACCACGTCTTTGCCGCTTCAAGTTAAGTTCCTGTAGGAACCTCTTCATCCAAAGCATCTCTTTACATGCCTCTGTGAGTGCAATGTACTCGGCCTCTGTCATTGACAATGCTACGACCTTTTGTAGCTTGATCTGCTAAGAAACTATTCCTCCTGCAAACGGGAACATAAACCCCGATGTAGACTTCCTGGAGTCTATGTCAGCTGCCATATCTGCATATGTGTAGCCCTCTAACACAGGTTTACTGTCACCATAGCATAGGCTCAACCTGGATGAGCCTCTTAAATACCGCGATATCCATTTCACTGCTGCCTAATGCTCTTTGCTAGGATTGGCAAGATACCGGCTGACAACACCAACCGCATATGTTATGTCTGGGCGTGTACACACTATAGCATACATCAAACTTCCTATAGCTGACGCGTAGGGTATCTTCTGCATCTCTTCCACCTCTGCTTTCATCTTGGGACACTTCCTGTCGCTCAATCTGAAGTGACCATCCAGTGGAGTACTGACCAACTTCGCTACATTCATATTGAATCGATCTAGGACTTTCTCAATAAAACGCTCTTGTGACGGCCAAAACTTCCTTTTGCTTTTGTCACGTGTTATCTCCATTCCTAGGATCTGTTTAGCCGGGTCCAAGTCTTTCATCACAAAATACTTGCTCAACTCCTGTTTCAGCCTGTCGATCTTCTTGATGTCTTTTCCCGTGATGAGCATGTCATCAATGTATAACAGCAAAACTAAGAAATCATCATCTGAGAGCTTGCGCGTAACCGTTCTTTCATACCCATGCTGTAACATGAACGCGTCGAACTTCTTATACCATTGCCATGGAGCTTATTTCAGCCCATACAAGCTCTTTCTCAGCCTACACATCATATGCTCTTTGCCCTTGACTTCGAACCCCTCTGGTTGGTGCATCTAGATCTCTTCTTCCAGGTCATCATGGAGGAAGGTGGTTTTAATATCTAACTGCTCTATCTCTAGATCCATGCTAGCCGCCAACCCAAGCAACACTCGTATGGATGTCTCTTCACCACTGGTGAGAATATCTCCTCGAAGTTTATGCCTTTCCTCTGACCAAACCATTTCACCACAAGTCTGGACTTGAACCTCGTTTGTGAATTCTTCTGCTCAACTTTCTTTCTGAACACCCACTTATTTCTCAAAGCTTTCTTGCCCTTAGGTAGTTTCACCATGTCATAGGTGTGGTTCTTATGCAAGGATTCCATCTCCTCTTGCATAGCTTTTAATTACTCCTTATGCTCGTCGGCTAGGGCCTCAAAATAATCTTCTGGCTCTCCCCCATCAGTCAGCATAATGTATTCATGTGGCGAGTACCTCTTGGACGGCTGTTTATCCCTAGATGACCTCCTCACCTGTGGCTCAACAGGTGGATCAAGTAGGGGTTGTTCCCCTAGTCCATCTTCTAAATGAACTCCCTCGTCCTCTGCACCTTGCTGTACTCCCCCGTCATCAGGCACCATGGGAGGAATAACTGGATCCATGTCCTCTAGCTCACCTGAACTAGGCTGGTTCTTCTCTGGCTTACCAATGTCTTTTATGCACTGATCTTCAAAGAAAACCACATCTCTGCTCCTGACGACCTTTTTCTCGGTCGAATCCCACAATCTGTAACCGAATTTTTCATCACCGTACCCCAAGACACACACTACTTGATCTTCATATCGAGCTTGGACCTCTCATCCTTTGGTACATGAATGGATGCCTTGCATCCAAACACCCTGAGATGATTGTACGATGGATCCTGTCCAGTCCACACCTTCTCAGGTACTTCTCCATTCAATGGGGCTGATGGAGACCTGTTTATCAAATACACCGCTGTGTGCATTGCTTCTCCCCAGAACGTCTTGGGCAATTTCGCATGGGATAACATGCATCTGATTCTCTCAACAATTGTGCGATTTATTTGCTCAGTACACCATTATGCTGGGGGTCCTTAGGAACCGTCTGTTCATGTCATATACCCAGGGACTTACAATACTCGTGAAAGTCACCAATGTATTCACCACCATTGTCAGTGCGGATGCACTTCAATGATCTACCTATCTCTCTCTCGACCATAACATGAAGAAATAGTTTAAACACACTAAAGAACTCGTCCTTGGATTTCAAAGCATAAACTCAAACCCTCCTAGATGCATCATCTATAAAAGTAACAAAATACAATGCCTCACCCAAGGTTTTTATCCTCATAGGACCACAAACATCAGAATAAACCAAATCTAATGCATGCACTTTATTAACATGAGAAGCAGATTTAATAAATAAAACTCTATATTATTTCCCTGATAAACAATCAAGACAGGTTTTAAGAGGTGTACCTATCATGTCTGGAAGGAGCCACTTCCTCGATAGTAGATGAAGCCCTTTTTCGCTCATGTGGCCTAGACGCCTGTGCCACACGTCAATAGTTGAATTTTTCGCTACGTTCAACCCACCATTGCACATATTGACACTTACCTTGTAAAGGGTATAACACTTCTTTCCTCTGCCCACGATCAATGAACCCTTGATGAGCTTCTATCGCCCACCAGCAAACCAGTTTTCATAGCCATCATCATCCAACATTCCCGTCGACATCAAGTTGAAGCGAAGGTCTGGGATATGCCTCACATCCCTGAGAACCAATGTGCTGCCCACATCGGCCTTCACACAAATATCACCGACCCCTACGATCTTTGATACGCCAGAATTTCCCATCTTCACAGTCCCATAGTCACTTGACTTGTAGCTTGTGAAGAAGTCCCTGCATGGAGTCACATGAAAAGAGGCTCCGGAGTCTATCACCCAGTCGGTATCCTAACTCGTAGCCGTGAGACATACATTGTAATCTGCTGAAAGAATAACTACAACGTCGACATCTGAAGCAACTACAATGGAATCTGATTCATCTTCCTTCCCTTTTCCTTTCTTGTCGTTCTTCTTACCATGACATTGCTGCTTGTAGTGACCCTTCTTGCCATAATTTCAGTAATCAACATCCTTTCTTTTATTCAACTTGCCTCTTGATTTATCTCGGGCCTTCCTGCCCTTCCTGTTCTTTCTTTTCCCCCATTCTTGTGTCACAAGGGCCTCTTACTGAGCAGACCCCTGAGACTTCCTCCTTGTCTCCTCATTGAAGAGACAACTGGTTACCTGTTCCATGGAAATATTTCTGTCTGGCACGAAGTTACTTAGAGACACCACCAATGTCTCCCAACTGTCAGGCAGTGAACTAAGCAATAGCAAAGCCTGCAATTCGTCATCCAGGACCATCTTCATAGAGGAGAGTTGGTTCACTATATTACCGACTTCATTCATGTGCTCGGCCACAGAATCACCATCCTTGAACTTGAGATTCATAAGCCGTCTTATCAGAAAAATTTTATTACCAGCTATCTTCCTCTCATAAAGCCCTTCTAATTTCAGCCATAGGCTAGCGGCTGAGGTTTTCGTAGACACATGGTGGAACACGGAATCATCCAACCATTGTCTAATAAACTACCTTCCGGTCCATCTTCTTACAATCATCATCAGACATATCCTTGGATTTTGCTGATATGCCTAAAATTGGAGAATATAGGTCCTTGCAATAAAGCATGTCCTCCATCCTAGCCTTCCATATGGTCCAGATAGAACCATTGAGGCTGATCATCCTTGATGAGCCACCTTCCATAATTCAAAATCGATCCTACCCGTTCAATGAACTTAGCTTTGATACCATTTTGTTGGGAGCCTTGCACAAAACCTTAGGATCTATCCCTCCAAAACAAACCAGAATTATGGAATAACAAAGCAATGAAATAAATCAAAGCATCAACCACACACCACACAAGAGATTTTTACGTGGAAAACCTTTAATAAGGTAAAAACTACGGGACCTCGTCCAAATCAACAATCCACTATGAAGTAGAACATTACAACTGATCACAAGCATACCTTGCTATGATCAAACCTTCATCACTCACGCAGGAGTGGATAAACAGTAAGAGAAACAAAAGAAAACGGAGAGATCATACTGATTACAAGGACATAGAAGCGCTGAGATATGGTAGATCACCTCTACGAACATAGCCTCCCTTCCACAAGCTTTCTTTTTCTCTTTCCATCTCTCTCTCTCTCTCTCTCTCTCTCTCTCTCACACAACTTTGATAGCCCTCTTGTGTTTTTTATATCCCTAGAAAAACCTTAGGGACCCCTATTTATAGTTTTAGGAAACTCCTTTTCGCATCCCAATTGCGAAAGGACTTGCAAAACGAAATCCGGCCAAAATCGCGGAACGAATCTGCGTAACTACAACTGGTTGTGTCGAGTCCACGATTGGTTGAGCACACCCACGATTGGTCGAGCACCTCCTTCGACCGGTCGAGCACCCCGGAAGAAAATAGTCCAACGTCACTGGACTTTGAGTCAAGTCACGACTCGACTTCCATGATTGGTCGTGCACCAGCCCTTAACCGGTCCAGCGAGGCTCACGACCGGTCGAGCACGGGACAAAAAATCGCATCATAGTGGGGGTGGCTAACAGTGAAGTGTGAACTGACAGTGGGGTGTACTAATAAGCTAACAAAAAAAAAAAGCAAGCAAAACCTTGAATCTATAAGATAGTTTTTGAATCTCCAAGAAATAATTAGATAAAGTATTCAAATATTTTATTGCATAATGATTTATAATTGTTCAATTACATTACTCATATAAAAGACCCAAAACCAAAATTCGAAATTACTATATAAAAAAAAAAATCTCTTGAAAAACTAATTTTGCCAAAAGTAAAAATACAAAATAAACCATAACAGAATATTTTAGTATTATTACAAGCAACTTCTAAATGAAACAAAAATACTAAAATTACAAGAATAAAGAAATACGATGAGAATGAAAATTTCTAAAAATAGTATTTTTTTAATTCTTCTAAAATTCTAATTAACTCTCGTGAAGAGTGTTTTTTGTGACCTATTGTGCAGGTCGCATGACCCTAAAACCACCGTTACATAAAGATTGATAGATCGTGTATTTCATGTCAATGTCCAGATCAAAAGTTATTGTTACAATCCATATTTCAAATGACAATTTTTCCATATCCGGATGAATCTATTCAAACCAGATACGCTTAGGACTAGTTATGTGATGACCTACGTAGGATTTGAATCCTTTTACGACCGACTACTTCCGCATTCATTCGTTTGGGTTTCATCCACGTCCTACATCAACTCCTTTTGCACTTTATAGTTGTTTTAAGCTATTTTTACTGAATTTTAATTCACGAGCCATCAAAGCAGCCCCAAACATTTGTAGAGTCTAAATCAACATAGACGGATCTGATCCATATATCAACGTGGCAAATGGAGGTGGAAAACACGGTATAAAGAAAATGAGAAAATTAAATATAAAACAAATGGAGGTGGAAGACACGGTATAAAGAAAAGGAGAAAATAAAATATAAATGGAGGTGGAAGACACGGTATAAAGAAAAGGAGAAAATTAAATATAAATGGAGGTGGAAGACACGACATAAAGAAAAGGAGAAAATTAAATATAAAACAAATGGAGGTGGAGGACACGGTATAAGGAAAAGGAGAAAATTAAATATAAAACAAATGGTAGTGGAATAGTTGATATAAAGAAAAATAAAAAAAGGAAAAGAGAAAGATTAAAGAAAAGGTAGGGGAAGACTCGGTATAAAGGACAAGAGGAAAAGGAAAAAACACATGGCAAGAATAAAAAAGGAAGACTTCAATATTTAAGCTAAGGAAAAAACACTGTATCTGCACTCATCTTAATTTGACAGTCCACTTGGATGAAAAACTATTACCGGGATGCGCATTTCCGGCAAAGGCCTTTAGCAGGATATTATGGGCTGGAAGTCTAGGTGGGGCCACCGTAATGTTTGTGAGAAATCCACCCCGTCCATCGGTTTTTTTTTTTAACCCCATTTTAGGACTATAGACCAAAAGTTAGGAGTATCAAAGGCTCAAGTGGGCCGCACTAAAGGAAAAGATAGGTAGAGAAATTCCTACCGTTGAAACCTCCATAAGCTGAACAGTGATGTTTACATGCCATCCATAGTGTTCCTAACGTCATCCTTATTGGGATGAACCTGAAAACACAGATATTAGCCTGATTTAAAAGTTCTGTGGCCCCACGAACATTTTAACTGTGGACGTTCAATCCTTACCATTTCAGCCCACTTGAGTGTTGGAACCGGTTGATTTTTGGCCTCATGTCATAAAATGAGATCAAAAATGGATGGATGGGTAGATTTCTCACAAACATCAAGGTGGGCACACCTAGTTCCCAGCGGGAACTTCTTTAGCGGTGAAATCGGCGCCTTACAACCGGACTGCAACGCATTTGGAAGCGGATTGCACAGGCGATGATGTCACCAGGGGGGCCACCATGGTGTATGTGTTAATCCACGCAGTCCATCTTGTTAACAGCTCATTTTAGTGATTGAATGCGAAACTGAAGCATATTCGTTCAAGTGGACCACACCACACGAAGCAGTGGGGAAAATGATGTCCATGGTTGAAACCTACCTAGGTTCTACAGTGATTTTTATTTGTCATTCAACCTGTTCATGAGGACACAAAGACTTGTATTAAGGGAAAACACAAATATTAGCATCACCCAAAACTTCCGTGGGCGGAGAACATTTTCAACATGATAATCCCCACTTGTTTTCTTTGGCTTGGTCCATTTGATCCTTGTAAATACATCAATTTTTTAGATCATGCCCTAAAATGAGCCAGAAAATAGATGAACGGCACGGATAAAACACATACATCACAGTGGGCTTTGTGGTGTTTGTTCACCATCCTTGTCACAACGTATAACACTTATATATATATATATATATATATATATATATATATATATATATATATATATATATATATGAGTAATGCTCACACACAACTAGTTGGATAGTGAGTTTTGGTCCAACAAGCTGGGCATTTAATGAAAAAAATTCTCCCTTTTATACAATGCATACACCTATATTGAGGGTTTTTAGAATGCATGTCATAGCTATGTAAAGTGGCATATTTCCTAAGATCTAAGCCATTCATTAGTTTTGATCCACTAAGGAGAACTTATATAGGGATAAAATTCAGATCCATTCATCTTTTAAGTAGGCCACGCCAACGTAAATAGTTTGGAAGGTTAACTTTTCTTTATCAACTATTTTCAGTTGTGTGGTCCACAGCATGAATGGGCCTGAAATTTGAGCCCTAGGTGTAAATTGAGGTGACCCATCGGATGTTCGGGGTAGATTTAAAATTAACACCATAATCAGCCTACCCGAAGGGACCACTCTTTTTCAAAGTTGCGTTTAAATCACTCGTGGATCAGCATTAGGAAGATTAATTACCAAAACAACGAACCCAGATTTCCTGTAAAAGCCTTTCACTGGAAGTTCCTGCGCAAGGATGTTGGGTGGGCCCCACCGATATGTTTGTGTGAAATCTATCCCATCCATCCTTTTTAAAAGATAATTTTAGGATGTGCGACCAAAAAACAGATGTATCAAGCACTCAACTGGGCCACACGAGAGGAAATAGTTGTTATTCAATGAGCACCGTTGAAACATTTTTATGACCATAAAATTTCTGTATCACATTTTTAGTGTTTTCACTTCATCCAATTTGGAATGACCTTATAAAGGGTTGGATTGCATATAAACATCAAGGTGGGTCCAGGAAGGTTTCAACGGTAGGAATTTCTTTCCCCAATTTCCCCTCTCATCTGACCCCTTTGAGTATTGTATCCACCTCATTTTTGGTATAACGTCCTAAAATGTGCTCGCATAAAACGGATGGACATGAAATAAAATTCTCCCATACATTGCCCTTTGGGCCCACCCGGCATCCTTGCTTGCGAACTTCTGCAAAAAGGCTTTCGCGGAAATCCTCGTCCACAATGGAAGCGGATTGCGTACTGAGTAACTCAGTACGCTTAGCGTACTGAGTAAACTCTGTGGGGTTCACCATGATCTATGTATTTTATCCACTCCGTCCATCTATTTTATTAGATAATTTTATGACGTGGGTCCAAAAGTGAATAACATCCAGAGCTCAAATACACCACACCACATGAAACAATGCGAATGGAACTTATACCGTTGAATCATTCTTGAGTGTCACAGAATTTTTGTATTAAGCTTATATTTATTTTTTGCCTTCATCCATGTCTTTGTGATCTTATTAACAGCTTAGACGACAAATATACATGACTGTAGGGCCTAGGAATGTTTCAACAGTGGAAGTCACTATTCCCACTGTTTCCTGGGGTATGATCCACTTGAGATCTGGATATGCTTCAACTTTGGGCTCAACCCCTTAAATGAGCTGAAAAAACGTATGAACAGTGTGGATAAGCCACTTATTTTCATGGTGGGCCCAAATGAGTTTACTCAGTACGATAAGAGCCTACTGAGCAACTCAGTAGTCAATCCGATTCCGTCCACAACGGCCCCCTCTATGCTAGGGAAACAGATTGGCTTTCCCCGACTTGACCACAGGTGAGTGGTCGGTGCTCTGTGGGACCCACCATGACGTATGTATTTCATCCATTCCGTCCATCTATTTTTCTAGATCAATTTATGGTAATATACAAAAAATGTGGGACCCACCATGACGTATGTATTTCATCCATTCCGTCCATCTATTTTTCTAGATCAATTTATGGTAATATACAAAAAATGAGGTATATCCCAGTCTCAAGTGGACTACATTACAGGAAACAGTGTTGAATGAACTTTGACCGTTAAAAACTTTTTAGGGGCCATAAAAGTATTGGATCAAGTTGATCTTTGTTTTTTCCCTTCATCTGGGTCTTTACGACCTAATCAACAGATTGGATTTCAAATAAACAGTACATCAGGCCTTAGGAGGATTTAAGTGATGGATATCCAATCACTATTGTTTTCCTGTGGTGTGATCCAGCTGAGATTTATATCCCTCTCATTGTTAGGATGAATATTTAAAATGATATTTAAAAATGGATGAACGGAGTGGATGAAACACATACATCATGGTGGGGCCCACAGAGCACCGACCACCAGCTTCGTGCCTGGTGTCAGGGGGAGTAGCCAATCCGTTTCCCTATGCCAGCATTACGAGCATTAATTACGCCAAATGGTAGTATTTTGGGAACAGGTATCACATGCACTCCCACCTCAAAATTTTTTCACGGGCCCACTCTTAAATTTATGTAAGATCCACTCCGACCATTAAACATGTAATCTAGTGATAGGCCCAAAGCAAAGAAATTAGGCTAATCAGTGGTTCAGATGGGCTACACCAATAGGAACAATTTGGAGAGAGACATCCGCTCTTGATTTTTTTCAGGGCCTATCATAAAGAAACTATGAAATCTGTTCCAGCTATTAGATATCACACCAAAATTAAGCCTGAGTCCCAAAAACGAAGTCCATATAAGTATACCATGGAAGCATTTACTTACATTAATTATGAGAGTTTTTTTTTTCTTTTTTTTCTTTTTCATTAAATGTAGAATGGACTACACACTTATTATATATTTGGACCATCCAACTAAAAATCAGATCTGTACATTAGATAAATTACATTATCAACTTGTTAGGGGCAAAAAAAAATGATGATCTTATGATCAAACATGTCAAATACTTGTGAAAATAATGGGTTGTTAATAAAATAGTCCAATGATCTAGATTTAACATGCACACTTGTACTTTTCTTAAAAGTGTAGTTTCTTAGTTTTTAGCATATCAGTTCTCCTTAGTTGATCCTAACTGATGAATGGCTGGCTTAGATCTTAACACATATGTCACCTTACATGTCTAGGACATGCATTCTAAAATTCTTCAATATATGTGTATGCATTGTATAAAAGGGGAAATGTTTTCATTAAATGCCCGGCAGTTGGACCAAAACTCACGGTCCAACTAGTTGTGTGTGAGCATCTCTCTCTCTCTCTCTCTCTCTCTCTCTCTATAGATATATATCATGGTGAGAAACAGTGGGGATTGAAGGCCTACCTTCAAAAACTTCTTGGGATTCACAGAAGTTTTGGATCAAGTTGATATTTGTGTTTTCCCTTTTTTATATAGGTCTGTATGACCTGATGAACAGGTTGGATGGCAAATAAACATCATGGTAGGCCCTAGGAAGATGTTAACACACTGAACACGGCGCATCATTGTTCCCACTGTTTCTTTTGTTGAGATTCACTTGAGCTTTGGATTAGCCTCAATTTTGGGCCCATGCCTTCAAGTAATATGAGAAAATGGATGGACGACGTGGATAGAACGCATATATCATGGTGAGGCCCACACTTTGCCATCTATACATGCCCATGCTTTGTGGTATGCTACACAATCTAAGTCCACCCGTAAGACATCAATCTTTCTTGGAACTAATCGATCTTTTCTTGGTACTTGATTATATTCCGGAACCAAAGGTGCAGAGGAGACGCTAGCGATTATATTTTCCTGGGTCAAACCTTGATGTGTATGTGAGATCAACTTGGACCATTATATTTATAATCCCATGGTATGCTAGTAACCGAAAAATCAGGATGATTTGTTATTCAATTGAGGCACACCAAGGAAATTAGTTGGGAGAGAGATGTCCACCCTCGATTTTTACAAGGCTCGCTATAATGTGCATGTAAAATCCATTACACCCATTAGATTCGAAACCAAAAGATATCCTTAAAGGCTAAACAATCAAACTCACATGGGATTCAAGAGGGTCACATTTATGGCCTGTTTGGTCGAGTGAGTCCCATGGGATTAGGAGGGATGGAATGGATTTTAAGGTAATGTCAGTGGATTGGTTTAAGATCCATGGGATTGCTATATCCTAAGACAAGTTCGCTGGGTTTGTTTGTCACACCCAGCATATCCTGGGATTTTACCTTCCAATCCGTCCAACCAAGGGATGGGATCAATTTTAAGGTAATGATGGTGATGTCAGTGGATTGTTTTAAGATCCATGGGATTGCTTATATCCCAGGACAAGTTCACCGGGTCTGTTTGGTTCGTCATGCATATCCTAGGATACTGTGATCCCATCCCTCCTAATATCATGGGATCGGTCTGGCCAAACTGGCTCTTAGGGTCTTTACTCTTGCTCCAGTGGTAGACTTTAAGGAGTTTCAACACATGGTCAAGGTTCTGAGTACCCATAGGTGGTGAAATATATCCTAATCTAAACTCCCTAACCTAAACCTAAACCTAAACTTGAAAACCCAAACCTAAACCCGATCCCGAACCCGAACCCGATTTCCTAAACCTAAACTTATAACCTTAACCTAAACCTATTCTCAACTCTCAAAACCTATAACTTAAACCTAAACCTATATAACCTTAGCCTAAACCTAAAACTTAACCTATAACCTAAACCTTAACCTATAACCTTAACTTATAACCTAAACCTATAACCTAAACTCAATTCCTTAAACCTTAACATCTGCAACTCCTAGTGCCCAGACTTCTAGATCAAAAACCCTATTTGTTGGCAACCTATCCTATTCAGCCGAAAGAGATGATGTGTAAGTATTATTTAATTCCAAAGAACTACTCTTGTGACGAGATTTTAATCTTTCAATGTGTATGGGAAATGAGATGGCTACATCTGATAAAATGAGGTAATCTGCTTCCTTTGTTCACCTGCAGAGAGGAATTCTTTAAAGGTGCTGGTGAAGTTGTTGACTCCCAATTTGCATCAAATGAAGAGGGTGTCTTCAAGGGATTCGGCCATGTTGAGTTTGCCACTGAGGCAGCAGCTCACAAGGTAAGGGCCATGTGTGTTGATATTGATATGGTTTTCTTGGTGCATGTATATACAGACTCCTAGTTTTTTTTTTTTTTTTGTTCCTTCACATGGGTAAGGTTCCTTCTACGTACTCGATAGTTTCTTTCATGTATCATATAGCTTAGGCCAGATGTGTGAACCTTCCAATCAATCCATCCATACAATCTTTGGTATGAATCTAATCACCTTGGCTTCCCTTTCACCGATTCATTTTGCTGAACATATCAATGTATTCAAGAGTTCTTCAAGCTTTCAGATACAAAATAGGTGAACAATCGATGTCTATAGTCATGGTTCATGGGAAACTTGAACCCTTTATTTTCTTTTCTTTAATAACTTTCATGTTCTTTCCATATTTTTTATAAATTGCAATGATATTGTAAATGTTGTTCATTGGTGGATCAGAGCATTGAGAATGCTTGGAAGGTGAGGAAAAATTCATATTTGAATTTGAATTTCCAGTAGCAACAGCAAGATAAAGAAAGAAATATGTACGGCTACATGTTAGTATATTGCGTTATCATTTTTTTCTCTCTTTTTTTTTGGCATATATTGCAGATATCCATAATCACAAGTGGCTATGACCTGGAATAATAACTTCTATAGTTGGTGCAGTAGTATTTGTAGTAAGCTGCGTAGCGACCCTTGTTTCAATCCACATCCATATCTCACGTAAATGTAAGCTTAAGAGATTGGAGATTATCCACCGCACTTCACATCGTCTACCGATCAGTACACCAATTAGAGGTAGCATTTTCCCCTCATAACTCTTATCTTCTAAATAAGAAACTAATTTCTCTTTGAATAGGCTTTACTCTATAGATTTTGCTTTCCTTCATCCATGAAAGGAATCATGATGCGAAGGGCGTTGCACTCATTGCAGAAGATCAAACGTACATCTAATTCATCATGTTTCAAAGACATGGCTATCATGGAAAAATGTCTAAAAGTTTTGAAATAATTCTTGGAGCATCAGTATATAGAAGAGGAATGGTTCAATTAACAAGTATTGAACAATTCTTATTCCCCTTCTATGCAAAATAAATTAATGGTGTGGATATGGGCACTTTCAATGCTCTTTCGATGGCAAGGGTGACTGATCTTGATGGTAAATTCTTCAACTATGCTTTTATGAGATGGTGATGTACATGCACATAACTGAAAAATTGGGCACAATAATTTTCTTTTGCAGCTGTTGGAGTGGGTTTGCCCACGTGATTCTAAAATTTCTTATGCCACTTTTCTTGACAGTTTCTCAAAAAATTGGTGTAATTACAAAGGTCAGTTTCTCGAACAATTGGTGTAATCACAAAGGTCAGACACCTCTCTGCTGCAGTTCCTAGTTTATCCCAATACTTCGGTAATATTTGCATGTTGTCGTCTACAGTTTTCTTGGGGCATGGAAATGATATCTCGTTTTGTGTTTATTTGGATGTCATGGATAGAGGTATTGATGCCCACAATTTTTTGCTTGGAAAAGTTATCCCTCTTCAATTTGGTTATGTTGGTGTTGTGAATCGTAGTCAGGAGGTAATCCCTTTACGAAACACTGGAAGTTGAAATTAGCAGGTGTGTAGACTTGAATATGATGTTAGAATCGACAAAAACAACACCGTTTTAGTTAGTTGTAATGGTAATGTGTCAATGTTAACATCTTTTTCTTCTTTCTCCAGCATATATGCATTTTTCATTTCACCATAGATAACTAAGAAGTCGAGAGCTGCATAGAATTGATTTCAACATCTAAAGATCTTTTCAAATCAGACAGTTTCTCCCGGGAATGCTATGAAGTTAAGAAATGCTCTTACCTGAGTCTCTAACGGGTAAGATGAATTCTAATCTTTTATTTTGTTAATTGGTTTCAGTTGATTAAACTATTCACTTTCCATGGATTTGAGCTGGTTATTTGAAATATATGAAGGGTCGACTAAACTAGTCTTTTCTTGGATTGAATCTGGTTGTTTGTAATATATGTAGGAAGGGCTCAAAAGAAGGTTGAACAAGAGCAGATACTAAGTAGCCAACACAAGGCAAGGCATAGCCAACAGTTGAAGTTCCGGGTAATTTCTTTTGTATGCTTTCTAGTTTAGGAGGGGGAAAGTGTTTAGTTAGGAGGGTTAAGTGAATTTCTGGAGTGGGCCACTTGGGTCATTTCTTCTTTTATTGAATTGAGTTGTTACCAAATTTGTGAATAGGATTCTTACCAAACAATAGTGTAAATTATTTTTTCAATGATTATCAGGTGCAAGATTAAAAAAATAATAATAATAATTTATTGATATTTTTTTAATTTACAGATATTTAGCGACGGACCAAATCCGTTGCTAATTTCTGAACGTTGAAAATAAACGACGGATTCGAGGTCCATCGCTTACTCATATTAGCGACGGACCTTATCCGTTGCTAATTTCTGACCGTTGGAACAACAATGGATATGAGGTCCGTCGCTTACTCATATTAGCGACGGACCTTATCCGTCGCTAATGTTTTTAATGTCAACTAATTTTTTGAATATTATCGACGGATTTTTTATTTTTTACGACGGATTTTATCCGTCGCTATTAGGCGACAGACCTTATCCGTCTATATATATATAAAAAAAAACCCAGTAAACAGCGACAGATGAAGTTCGTCGTTTATTTGGTTTTACGACGGATTTGGTCCGTCGCAAATCAGCGATTTTGGCGTAGTGGTAACCATGTTGATTACCATTATCAGAGGAAACGAAGTCAGTATTTACTAACATGGCCTCATTCTCTCTATGAAAATTTAAGCGTCCCAGAATCTATATTATCCTGGATTACGTTTCTGAAAGCAATACAATTTCTAATTTAATGAGACTATGATCCATGCCATTTATAGTATTTCATTTTCCTCAACTCTTCTACCAAAGGAATCCTTTCCTTCGGTGGAAGTTTAATAAGCTTGGCAGATAGTAAGAGATCAAATATCTCACTAGCTTTTGTAATATTGAGGGAATATCATTCATTTTGTTTTGCAATTCCTTTTAATTGCGTTAGTACCTTGATGGGATGATTCATCATTAATTTTTATTAGGGTCATACAAATGAATGGTTTATTAAAGCTTATTTCAACCAAGGCTAATAAGTTCCCGGTAATGAATTTTTCCATTGGTTTTCTTCACGTAAAATTCATTCGTAATTGGTTTCTTTATTTGACAGATGGACCAAATTTTCGAGGTCCATCTCTTTAAAAATTTTCTGAACTTTAATGTTTGGATCTTCCATGACTAATTTAACAAATTAAGCTTTTAGAGGAAATACTGGACATTTGTTCTTGAATTTTTAAATTGAGTGATATATTTCTCATTAGCCGGCTCACTAGATAATTGCTTCAAGCATAATAAGTCGATTAAATAAAATTCAGGTTCAGTTTGATAGAACTGAGCATAAAATTTCTCTTCTATGTTTTGTCAAGTTTGGACTAAATTTGTTAAAAAATTAATATAACATGTAAATGCATGATCCATTAATGAATTTATAAAACATTTCAACTTCACGTATTCTTTGACTGAGAATTCACCACACCTTACCATGAAACAACTAATGCACTCAATTGTAGATTTGTCTGTATCTCTAGAAAATAGCAAAAACTATTGTATTTTGGTACTTCTTGGCACTTTGGCATACCGATTGACCCAATCTAGGTACGATTTATGGTAAATAGACCATTGAATCAACCATTTCTTCCATTTCTTCTAATGCCTGCATGAAGTAGTATATTTCGATCCATCAGACCTGGGTCTGGCCGAACATTGTGTAGATGAATAATCGGCATTTTCAGAGGAATATTTCCGAATTGATGTGCTTCCATATTATAATGATGGTTACTAGGAAACTTGTCATAAAGGAATACTATCAATTTATTAATAGCTTCAATTTGAGCCCTAGAGTACTTAGCTTGTACCCTTCCTGTAGCTTGTACCCTTCCTTATTTTGTTAGCTCTCTTATGTCAATATTGATGTTATCTAAAACTTCATTAACCTCTATGGAGCTGTTTCGGGATGACGATCCTACTTCCAGAACTACTAGAAGTGGGGAATTTGGGAATTTGGAATTTTTATTTTGGCCTGTATTTGAAATGTTCCAGGGGCCTAATTGAGATCCTTATTTTAAATATTTCCACTAACTCAAATAAATCCCTTACTCATATTGTTTTAAACTTCAACTAACAATTGCACACTTGTCCCACTGGGTATGCTAAAAATGGTGTTGTTATAGTTTTCATTTACATGAGATACATTTACTGCTATGTAGGTGTGCTAGAACTAATCAGGTCTGATTCAAATCGTGATCACCGTTCACCCCTAGTGTCGAGATAAAGTGGTGCATGGTCAAACGACTAATAGATTAGCCATCTGTTCAACCAACAATGTGCTTGTTAACCAAGCGACTTGTAGAGGTTAGGGCTTGAAATTGCGTGGAATAGAATATCACGACTATACGCGAAATTTTGGCAGAGCTAGAGAATGATGACTGTCTTAGAGGGGAGTGTTCAGGACTAATTAAAAATTATGACTTTTAAAACACAATTTCCTACTTAAACTAATATGCAAATTAAACTAATCAATGAGATTAACTCTAAGGTTTAAGTCATTAGAGGGTTTAATCACATATAATACAAAGGATGTGGCAATTAAGAAACTAATCTATAAACATGATATTGTATATGTGTGAGGGATGTGCTAACTATCAACACCTAACATTCATTTAATTATACATCCATATAATTAAACATTCACCGCATAAGCATAATTAAACAAATGCTCAAATAATAATTTCAAACACAAGCATGTATAGTTGTTCATTTTCCCAAATCCACTCCCAATGGACGTAATTAACCCATGAGTGTACTAGATTTCACCATTAGAGGTTTTAAATCAGGTTCACCTCTAACCTTTATAATCCTACACAAGGACTGACTCTCGTAAGAAACTTTAAATGATTTTCTATAGGCTCACAACGAACCTTGGTCCTACATAAGAACCTACCAATGTACACTCCCATCGAAGGCTCCCGTAAGAGACTTTAGTTTATTTCTATAGGCTAAACAATAACTCCAGTCCTAATCCAAGTCCTACATTTACTCTTACAGGAGGCTCACTCGGAGATTAACATGTATGTACCTGTGTCCGGTGGCCTACACAAGGACTTTGATTTAAGCTCTATATAAGAGCTAAGGTCCTATACAAGAACTTAGACGAGTTTGGTAATTCAAACTCTTACACTCAATCCTAAACAAGAAAAGAGTGTATATTGATTCTTACACATGACAACTTACTTGTCGGATTAAGCCCCGGCCCTTTTGAAGTGCCTTCTTTGGTTGCTTAATCGAAGCTCTCTTATGCTTCAATTAGATCCCCTTTTCTCCTCGATCATGATGCCCGATGCTTTGTCAAGGCTTCAGTTCTAAGATCAAATGCCTTGCATGTGATGCTCCATTGTGGTGACCAAGGTGATGGGAGTACAATCTCCTATAACTAATGAAAAATTGTAAATCTTAGGGGATTATACTTGATGGGCACTTTAAAGGTTGATAGACACTTGGGTTTGCCAAGAAAGATGGTGTCTAAAGTCTAAAGAGGGCTTGAGATCATGATCTTCTTGTAGAGGAGCTTGGAATGCTCATTATAGTGAATAATCACTAAGAAGAGAGCATAGATCTCATTGAGATAGAAGCTATGAGGTTTGGTAGAGTTTGGTATGCACTCAAGTATCTAAAATACTAAAATTCATTATTTTTACAAAGATCTAGTTGCTAGATTTATAGGAAAAAAAGCTCAAACGAATCTATAACAACTATTTTTTGTCACACTAAGTAGAGGTTAAGTTGCATTGATTATGAGGTTTAGTTGAACTGAATTATACAAGAAAGCTGTTGGACAGATTTGGGCACATTCGACCGTATCGAAGGTGGTATTTGGTCACACCGAAAGTGCTCTTTAGTGACTCTGAATGTGGCACTCTATTATAGCTAAATTACCCAAAATTATGTCCCAGCACGTTGTCTTGTTTTAGCCATTTTTGGTTGGACTGAAGGTGGGTTCGATGAGACCAAAGGTTGTTGAAATTATGTAGTTTTCTCCGCAACACGGGACCTCTAAAGCCAATCTAAGAATGGTTAATTTATGATCCTATGGCTTAAAGGATGATCAATAAGGGGTTTACCTATTGGTTTTAAGATTATCTAGAGATTTAGGTTGTTGTTGGTCAAGTGTTATGGTCACCAAGGCATCGTTTTTACTTGTTCTTTCTCCTTAATGCTCCACCTTCGCTTATGTTTTCGGTCTTCGGATTCTAAGGCTTTAACCAACTACATGATACAAGGAATCCTGTGACTAGAAAATAGGGTGCATAAATCAGTGCACTAACAGGACTCTTCCTCCAATGGGCTCTTTTTGCCTTAATAATCAATGACTTTACGAAGATGCAACAATTGTATGGTCGAACCAAAAAGAAATCGAGAGGTGGATGTGGAAATGTATGTAACTTATCATTAAAATGGGATCATCAGCTTGACTGAGAGTAGCATGGTACGTTTTAAAGCAGTGTGTTGATGAGCGAGGTAAAGGCAATTCCATGAGTTACAACTATAGTCGACCTAGTGTATAAGCATAGGTGAACAGATTCCAAGACTAAGATCTTCCTTCAGATCTGGTACGCAAGCACAGATGGAAGTGAATTACAACTATTGGTTACAACTAACAGTCAGTCTAGCATATTCACAGGGACAAACTGAGACTGCTCCCAACCTAAGGATCAATGTTTGATGAGCAATGGAGAGGCTAATCTTAGACTAAGATTAAAAAAACACTATGCTAGATTGATTTTACTTCCTTGCTAGATTTTGGACTACATCTTTATACCTTTCTCGAGCAGGGAGAGAGAATAACTAATCATCCTTGTGGCACCTTTGCGAGTAACCAGCTAGGAAAGAGCAGTTACTTCTTTTTCATTGTGGTATGCCCTCATTAAACACACTCCATTGGTGATGTGGCTTTAATAGTTACTCACCTTTATTTGACGATTGCATAAATGCTAAGGCTTCTCGAAGATATAATCTCCTATCCAAATGTTTGGCAAATATTCTAAAGATATCAAATATGCCACTTGTCATGATCGGCACCATTGATTTGATTTTGCAAGATTTTAGTACAAACACCCACCATGTTGTGTACATGGTGTACAACCATTCAACTCCTTAATATTGATGGGATGAAGGTCCCACAAAACTCATGTAATTTTGTAACTCTAGTTGGCCCCAATGGAAATCAAGGGTGAGCACGCCCTACATATCTCCTTGTTCTATATGTAGATGCCCACTTGCGTGTTAGATCAACCTAATTTTTTTTAGGCCATGGGTCACCAAGAGCCCCACATATATCACACATGTGCCGATGTGCTACGAAAGAGCCATGCATTTGCCAATGTGCCACATACATAACATGTGTCATTGTCTATATTTTAGTGCTTCATTTGTTAGTGTGATGTGCCTTCAAACGCCTGCATATGCTAAGTGCCACATGACCATTATTCATCTTTTAGTGCTTCACATATGCAACATGTGCAAGTTTATGACATGTGCAGCATGCCACTCATCACTTTCAAGTTTCCCACAAGTGCGATATGCCACTCACCACTTTCAAGTTCCCCACAAGTGAAAATGCCCATTCAAGCACATCGCATGAATGCTACATGTAGCACAATTGGTCTTAAAGCATCGTACATGTGCCAATGTTGTTTTAGCCCTCTGTTCGTACGCGATATAAGCGATGCGGTAGAAAGAGGTATTGAGCTGTTAGTGAGAAATGAAAATATTGTGACCATTGCCGGAGGTTAAAAAGGATAAATGCTCTATTAATTATGGCAAACCAGATCAGAAATCTCAATTATGCACCTTACAAATGAAAACAAAATGTAATCAAATTGCTTTCAGGTGGGACATCCATTGCTTGGTGAAAGTGACTCAGCTACGGTGGTGGACCTGTTTTCAAAAGATTGACATGGAATATCTTTTATTGGAAAAGGCACTATGATGACACCAAGAACGCAGCCAATATCTCGATTGTTCGCATCCCAAGGGAGGCCAACAGAGTGGCGGATAACCTAACCTGCTTAGGTAGCACCGATCAGCAAGACGGGCTCCTAACAGACCCTTCACTTCTTCCCATCCTCAGCAAAGGGGATCTGGTACTGGATCGGTCAAGCCTTGGAGCGGTTAGGATCAATAAAAATCTTTCAATCTTTTCATAGTTTTTTTTTTTTTTTTGAGGGTACGATAAGCTGTCCTCTTCCACGAACAAAAAAAAAAAAAAAGTGGGGCATTTGCATATTCTTACATGTTTCTTAGTGGACAATCATCACACGAACAAAAAGGGGCTATTGCATAGCCCCACTTCAATAATGGGGCATTTACATATTCTCACATAACAAAAGATGTGTTTGCAATAAGAACATTCTTAATTTACAGCTATTGCAACTGAAGCCACAAGATCTGGACCCTTATACGCTCCATGTATGTCATTTGCATAAATCTTTAAATTACTTTACTGTATTAGGTATTTTGTGTTTGGAATTATGTGCATGGGCAGGTGCTGATTCTATTTACCTTCCTTATTTCTGGCCTTTGAAAAAACGGTGATAGGTTAATGGTGTGAGCAGAGATCACTCCTGAGGAGGGATTCATCCAAATCACCATAGCATTCCATTCACACTATTCGTGTGGTGTGGCCCACTTGAGTATTGGATCATCACAATCGTTTTGTTAGCATGTTAAAATAATATGATAAAAAAATGATGGATGGATTGGATGCCACTCACACATCATGATGGGTCCTACGCATGGTTTTAAGACTCAGATGAATCTCGGACTGAGTCAGACTTGACCTTTACCCCCTACACCCCACACGGATCACCATAAGATATTTTACATGTATATATTGTGGTATTCCACATGATTAGTTCACAACATCCTTGCTTGTCCATGTTCGTACCATTGCTTATTGGAAGCAAATTGCATTACTACTTGTGGAAAATGCAAAACGCAGGGAATGTCAAGGGCCGTTTTGGATTGCGAATTATATATGCTACAAATATTTAGACAAACGTTCTAAAATTAAAATGATGGTGCTTTTATATTATATTATTGATGCTATTTGTAATCTAAAGCTGTTACAGACATGAAGTCTCTGCAACTCTTGTGGGTGGCAAGGCATTCAATACTCGAACTTTGCGGGGCCATTAATTTGGGATGTTTGTGACATCCATTCCATTCATCAACTACTCCACCTCATCTTCACTGTACACAACAAAAGCCAGTGACATACAAAACTTATGTGCCCCACACATAGGGAGCAATCTAAACTCATGGCTAGAACCTCTAAATTCCTGCCTTCTGGCTCACCTTAAATTTTTATCTGGCTGGTTTTTACTATATATTTTCATCCTGCTGCAGCTCACCATGGTGACGCCCTTTAGAAGGTTTTTGCAATATTGGGCTTCGCAGTCCCCAATTATCCCCATCATGTGGCTGACCTAAAATTTGGACTAGCCTTATATTCACACTCAGATCCTAGCATGAGATGCCTCACAAAGTGGATTTAACACACACATTAGGGTGATTCCAAAGAGCTTGGATGTTGCACAGTCTTTCTGCTATAGAATATGCTATCATATGATTTATTCTATTGTAATATGATAGAGTCATCTTCCTTCATCTACACAAAATGATAGGTTATAGATTTGGACCATCCACCTAAAAGGGTCTGCATTAGATGATTATTGATTCAAGAACCACGCCAATAGAATAATCCCGGCAATCATTAGTTGATACAAAAATCTAGTCAACCCTCTTTAGACTTTTGAGTCCTTGTACAGAAAGGAGACAAAGGAGACCCTGGCTAGAGCAGGGAACCTTCCGATGCCAAAGTCAGGCTAAGAATCTAGGTCTAATAGTATCAAGGGGTTTTGGGTGAGAGATTCTACTATTTCGACCAGAAACAAAAAACATTCATTTGATTCGGGGAATTATCTTACTTAATGATAACAAAGAGAAAATAGAGAGAATAATCATCAAATTTATTCATTCTGAATTCATCACATCCTTTTCATCCTTTGATTCCAGGATAGAGTTTTTATGACCAAAAGCATAAGTGCTGAATGAATCTAAATATAAATTTTGGCAGCATTTCGGCTCATATCATTCACATCTCTATAAGAGAAGAGTCGTGCGGATCTTCTTCGTGCATCTTCCTTCATTAATATAATAAAAGAATATCAAAAATCCCTTGAGATACTTGAAATGACTTGAGAACTTTTGAAAAGTCAACATGATATTGCCTTAAAGAGTACCTGCGCAACTCCTCCATGAGTTACGCGGGCTGAGGAGTTGCGTGCTCTTGCCTTCTCCTCTCCCTCCATTCTCTCACTTATATCTCCAATACCTATCAAAGGTACTGGTCTTTTGGAAATCTGATCCCTCAAATGAGGGGGTAGGGGGATATTTATAGACTTTTGCACGTGTGGGCTCTCGAATCCCATGCTGTGAACCCCACTTCGCATCATTTTGTAAGTTCCAATCCAATCGTCCCCTTGGAGAGTAGCGCGGGTAAGCGCAACTATGATGAGTTGTGCGGTCCAGTGCTACTCCTACTCCAGCGCAACTCATAACTAGCGCAACTCGAGATTCGCACAACTTGAGATCTGTGCAACTAACTTCTCTCTCTCTCTCTCTCTCTCTCTTATACTTCACTTCAATCTTCAATCTTCCTTCTTTGATTCCTTTCCTTTAACCAAATTTTATGCTCTAACATCTGCGTACCTTTCACTGTAGGCAGAGTCCTTATTTATAACTTTTATAACCTTTTGGAGATGGTGGCGTATATGACATGCCTCTTTATGGTAGATGTGTATTGAGGAAGAGATTTTTCTCTGAACGTGTCATGATTGATTTCCTATATCCTTGGCAAATATCTCGAAAGATAATCCTATCTTTGAAAGATAATAATATCTTTATATATTTAAAGTGTATTTCTATCCGAGGCTGAAGTAGGTTCCCGAGGCCAAGGTCGGTATTCGAGGCCGACCTCCAAAGCTGGTTCACGAGTTCTAGTTCTTTGATCGAGGTTGACCTCCGAAATTGGTACCCGAAGCCAACCTCCGAGGTTGGCACCCAACGCCAAGGTCAATGTGTTTTTTTGGCCCTTAAGCAATCCATAGTCTTTGAGTCTGTACATCTGGTCAGTCAATTTTTACCCATAACAGGTATGATGCAAAGAAGAACATAAAACAGTAAAAAGAAAGATTATTGATCACTAGTGTGTTGGGAGCCTTGCACAAAACCTTACGATCTAGCCCTCCAGAGCAAACCAGAATTATGGAATAACAAAGCAATGAAATAAATCAAAGCATCAACCATACACCACATGAGAGATTTTTATGTAGAAAACCCTTAAGGAGGTAAAAACCACGGGACCTCATCCAGATCAACAATCCACTATGAAGTAGAATGTCACAACCGATCACAAGCACACCTTGTTATGATCAAACCTTCATCACTCATGCAGGAGTGGATAAACAGTAAGAGAAACAAAAGAAAACGGAGAGATCTTACTGATTACAAGGACGTAGAAGCACTGAGATATGGTAGATAACCTCTACGAACATAGCCTCCCTTCCACAAGCTTCCTTTCTCTCTTTCCCTCTCTCTCTCTCTCACACCTTTGATAGCCCTCTTGTGTTTTTCATAACCCTAGAAAAAACCTATAGACCCCTATTTATATTTTTAGGAAACTCCTTTCCACATCCCAATTGCGAAAGGACTTGCGAAACGAAATCTGCGCAAAATCGCGGAACGAATCTACGTAACTACAACTGTTCGTGTCGAGTCCACGACCAATCAAGCACACTCACGACCAGTCGAGCACCTCCTTCGACCGGTCGAGCACCCCGGAGAAAAATAGTCCAACGTCACTGGACTTTGAGTCAAGCCACGACTCGACTTCCACGACTGGTCGTGCACTAGCCCTCGACCGGTTTAGCAAGGCTCACGACCGGTCGAGCACGGGACAAAAAAACTCATCAAATCTTCCCCTTTTTGTCCCAGGGGGATTCACCTTCTTCAAGCCAGCCAGGTTTCAACAAACCTCAAACTTGCCCTTGAGCAAAGCTTTGGTCATCATGTCTGACCCATTATGGTCCGTGTGGACCTTCTCAAGCTGTAACACCTTCTGTTCCAAAGTACCCCTGATCCAGTGATATCGAATCTCTATGTGCTTTGACTTGGAATGCTGACTTGGATTCTTGCTCAAGTGTATAGCACTTTGACTATCGCAATAGACCACGTGCTGCTTCTGCTTCAAGCTAAGTTCCTGTAGGAACCTCTTCATCCAAAGTATCTCTTTACATGCCTCTGTGAGTGCAATGTACTCGGCCTCTGTCGTTGACAATGCTACGACCTTTTGTAGCTTGATCTGCTAAGAAACTATTCCTCCTGTAAACGTGAACATAAACCCCGATGTAGACTTCCTGGAGTCTATGTCAGCTGCCATATCTGCATCTGTGTAGCCCTCTAACACAGGTTTACCATCACCATAGCATAGGGTCAACCTGGATGAGCCTCTTAGATACCGCGATATCCATTTCACCGCTGCCTAATGCTCTTTGCTAGGATTGGCAAGATACCGGCTGACAACACCAACCACATATGTTATGTCTGGGCGTGTACACACCATAGCATACATCAAACTTCCTATAGCTGACGCGTAGGGTATCTTCTGCATCTCTTCCACCTCTGCTTTCGTCTTGGGACACTTCCTGTCGCTCAATCTGAAGTGACCATCCAGTGGAGTACTGACCAGCTTCGCTACATTCATATTGAACCGCTCTAGGACTTTCTCAATATAACGCTCTTGTGATGGCCAAAACTTCCTTCTGCTTCTGTCACGTGTTATCTCCATTCCTAGGATCTGTTTAGCCAGGCCCAAGTCTTTCATCACAAAAACTTGCTCAACTCCCGTTTCAGCCTGTCAATCTTCTTGATGTCTTTTCCCATGATGAGCATGTCATCAACGTATAACAGCAAAACTAAGAAATCACCATCTGAGAGCTTGCGCGTAACCGTTCTTTCATACCCATGCTGTAACATGAACGCGTCGAACTTCTTATACCATTGCCATGAAGCTTGTTTCAGCCCATACAAGCTCTTTCTCAGCCTACACATTATATGCTCTTTGCCCTTGACTTCGAACCCCTCTGGTTAGTGCATTTAGATCTCTTCTTCCAGGTCATCATGGAGGAAGGTGGTTTTAACATCTAACTGCTCTATCTCTAGATCCATGCTAGCCGCCAACCCAAGAAACACTCGTATGGATGTCATCTTCACCACTGGTGAGAATATCTCCTCGAAGTTTATGCCTTTTCTCTGACCAAACCATTTCACCACAAGTTTGGACTTGAACCTCATCTGTGAATTCTTCTGCTCAACTTTCTTTCTGAACACCCACTTGTTTCTCAAATCTTTTTTGCCCTTAGGTAGTTTCACCATGTCATAGGTGTGATTCTTATGCAAGAATTTAATCTCCTCTTGCCTAGCTTTTAACCACTCTTCCTTATGCTCGTCGGCTAGGGCCTCAAAATAATCTTCTGGCTCTCTCCCATCAGTCAGCATAATGTATTCATGTGGCGAGTACCTCTTGGACGGTTGTTCGTCCCTAGATGACCTCCTTACCTGTGGCTCAATAGGTGGATCAAGTAGGGGCTGCTCCCCTGGTCCATCTTCTAAATGAATTTTTCATCACCGTACCCCAAGAACACACACTGCTTGATCTTCATATCGAGCTTGAACCTCTCATCCTTTGGTACGTGAATGGATGCCTTGCATTCAAACACCCTGAAATGATTGTACGATGGATCCTGTCCAGTCCACACCTTCTCAGGTACTTCTCCATTCAATGGGGCTGATGGAGACCTGTTTATCAAATACACCGTCGTGTGCATTACTTCTCCCCAGAACGTCTTGGGCAATTTCACATGGGATAACATGCATCTAATTCTCTCAACAATTGTGCGATTTATTCGCTCAGTACACCATTATGCTGGGGGTCCTTAGGAACCGTCTGTTCATGTCATATACCCAGGGACTTACAATACTCGTGAAAGTCGCCAATGTATTCACCACCATTGTCAGTGCGGATGCACTTCAATGATCTACCTGTCTCTCTCTCGACCATAGCATGAAATAGTTTAAACACACTAAAGAACTCGTCCTTGGATTTCAAAGCATAAACCCAAACCCTCCTAGATGCATCATCTATAAAAGTAACAAAATACAATGCCCCACCCAAGGTTTTTATCCTCATAGGACCACAAACATCAGAATAAACCAAATCTAATGCATGCACTTTATTAACATGAGAAGCAGATTTAATAAATGAAACTCTATGTTATTTTCCTGATAAACAATCAAGACAGGTTTTAAGAGGTGTACCTATCATGTCTGGAAGGAGCTGCTTCCTCAATAGTAGATGAAGCCATTTTTCACTCATGTGGCCTAGACGCCCGTGCCACACGTCAATAGTTGAATCTTTCGCTACGTTCAACCCACCCTTGCACATACTGACACTTGCTTTGTAAAGGGTGCAACACTTCTTTCCTTTGCCCACGATCAATGAACCCTTGATGAGCTTCCATCGCCCACCAGCAAACCGATTTTCATAGCCATCATCATCCAACCTTCCCGTCGACATCAAGTTAAAGCGAAGGTCTGGGATATGCCTCACATCCCTGAGAACCAATGTGCAGCCCACATCGGCCTTCACACAAATATCACCGACCCCTAAGATCTTCAATACGCTAGAATTTTCCATCTTCACAGTCCCATATTCACTTGACTTGTAGCTTGTGAAGAATTCCCTGCATGGAGTCGCATGAAAAGAGGCTCCCGAGTCTATCACCCAGTCGGTGTCCTAACTCGTAGCCGTGAGACATACATTGTAATCTGCTGAAAGAATAACTATAACGTCGACATCTGAAGCAACTACAATGGAATCTGATTCATCTTCCTTCCCTTTTCCTTTCTTGTCGTTCTTCTTACCATGACATTGCTGCTTGTAATGACCCTTCTTGCCACAATTTCAGTAATCAACATCCTTTCTTTTACTCAACTTGCCTCTTGATTTATCTTGGGCCTTCCCGCCCTTCCTGTTCTTTCCTTTCCCTCGTTCTCGTGTCACAAGGGCCTCTTGCTGAGTAGACCCCTGAGACTTCATCCTTGTCTCCTCATTGAAGAGACAACTGGTTACCTGTTCCATGAAAATATTTCTGTCTGGAGCGAAGTTACTTAGAGACACCACCAATGTCTCCCAACTGTCAGGCAGTGAACTAAGCAATAGCAAAGCCTGTAATTCGTCATCCAGGACCATCTTCATAGAGGAGAGTTGGTTCACTATATTACCGACTTCATTCATGTGCTCGGCCACAGAATCACCATCCTTGAACTTGAGATTCATAAGCCGTCGTATCAGAAAAATTTTATTACCAGTTGTCTTCCTCTCATACAGCCCTTCTAATTTCAGACATAGGCTAGCGACTGAGGTTTTCGTAGACACATGGTGGAACACGGAATCATCCAACCATTGTCTAATAAACTACCTTCCGGTCCATCTTCTTACAATCATCATTAGACATATCCTTTGATTTTGCTGATATGCCTAAAATTAGAGAATATAGGTCCTTGCAATAAAGCATGTCCTCCATCTTAGCTTTCCATATGGTCCAGATAGAACCATTGAGGCTAATCATCCTTGATGAGCCACCTTCCATAATTCAAAATCGATCCTACCCGTTCAATGAACTTAGCTTTGATACCATTTTGTTGGGAGCCTTGCACAAAACCTTAGGATCTAGCCCTCCAAAACAAACCAGAATTATGGAATAACAAAGCAATGAAATAAATCAAAGCATTAACCACAGACTACACAAGAGATTTTTACGTGGAAAACCCTCAATGAGGTGAAAACTACGGGACCTCGTCCAAATCAACAATCCACTATGAAGTAGAACGTTATAACTGATCACAAGCACACCTTGCTATGATCAAACCTTCATCACTCACGCAGGAGTGGATAAACAGTAAGAGAAACAAAAGAAAACAGAGAGATCTTACTGATTACAAGGACATAGAAGCGCTGAGATATGGTAGATCACCTCTACGAACATAGCCTCCCTTCCACAAGCTTTCTTTTTCTCTTTCCCTCTCTCTCTCTCTCTCTCTCTCTCTCTCTTACACCTTTGATAGCCCTCTTGTGTTTTTTATATCCCTAGAAAAACCTTAGGGACCCCTATTTATAGTTTTAGGAAACTCCTTTTCGCATCCCAATTGCGAAAGGACTTGCGAAACGAAATCCGCGCAAAATCACGGAACGAATTTGCATAACTACAACTGGTTGTGTCGAGTCCACGATTGGTCGAGCACACCCACGATTGGTCGAGCACCTCTTTCGACCGGTCGAGCACCACGAAAAAAAATAGTCCAACGTCGCTGGACTTTGAGTCGAGTTACGACTCGACTTCCACGATTGGTCGTGCACTAGCCCTTGACTGGCCTAGCGAGGCTCACGACTGGTCGAGCACGGGACAAAAAATCCCATCATAGTGGGGGTGGCTAACAGTGAAGTGTGAACTGACAGTGGGGTGTACTAACAAGCTAACAAAAAAAAAAAGCAGGCAAAACCTTGAATCTATAAGATAGTTTTTGAATCTCCAAGAAATAATTAGATAAAATATTCAAATATTTTATTGCATAATGATTTATAATTGTTCAATTACATTACTCATATAAAAGACCCAAAACCTAAATTCGAAATTACTATATTAAAAAAAAAAAATCTCTTGAAAAACTAATTTTGCCAAAAGTAAAAATACAAAATAAACCATACCAGAACATTTTAGTATTATTACAAGCAACTTCTAAATGAAACAAAAATACTAAAATTACAAAAATAAAGAAATACGATGAGAATGAAATTTTCTAAAAATAGTTTTTTTTTTTTAATTCTTCTAAAATTCTAATTAACTCTCGGGAAGAGTGTTTTTTGTGACCTATTGTGCAGGTCGCTTGACCCTAAAACCACCGTTACATAAAGATTGATAAATCATGTATTTCATGTCGATGTCTAGATCAAAAGTTATTGTTACAATCCACATTTCAAATGACGATTTCTCTGTATCCAGATGAATCTATTCGAAAGATACGCATAGGACTAGTTATGTGATGACCTATGTAGGACTGAATCCTTTTACGACCGACTACTTCCGCATTCATTCGTTTGGGTTTCATCCACGTCCTACATCAACTCCTTTTGCACTTTATAGCTGTTTTAAGCTATTTTTACTGAATTTTAATTCACGAGCCATTCAAAGCAGCCCCAAACATTCGTAGAGTCTAAATCAACATAGACAGATCTGATCCATATATCAACGTGGCAAATGAAGGTGGAAAACACGGTATAAAGAAAATGAGAAATTTAAATATAAAACAAATGGAGGTGGAAGACACGGTATAAAGAAAAGGAGAAAATAAAATATAAATGGAGGTGGAAGACACGGTATAAAGAAAAGGAGAAAATTAAATATAAATGGAGGTGGAAGACACGGTATAAGGAAAAGGAGAATATTAAATATAAAACAAATGGAGGTGGAGGACACGGTACGAGGAAAAGGAGAAAATTAAATATAAAACAAATGGTAGTGGAATAGTTGATATAAAGAAAAATAAAAAAAAAGGAAAAGAGAAAGATTAAAGAAAAGGTAGGGGAAGACTCCGTATAAAGGAAAAGAGTGTTGGGGGCCTTGCACAAAACCTTAGGATCTAGCCCTCCAGAACAAACCAGAATTATGGATAAAGCAATGAAATAAATCAAAGCATCAATCACACACCACACAAGAGATTTTTACGTGGAAAACCCTCAAAGAGGTAAAAACCACGGGACCTCGTCCAGATCAACAATCCACTATGAAGTAGAACGTTACAATCTTCTTCACTCACGCAGGAGTGGATAAACAATAAGAGAAATAGAGAAAACGGAGAGATCTAACCGATTACGAGGACATAGAAGCGCTGAGATGTAGATTGCAAAGTAGAGAACCTCCACGAGCAAAACCTCCCTTCTATAAGCTTCCTCTCTCTCTTTCTCTCTCTCTCTCACCTTTGATAGCCCTAAACCCTTTAGCAAATCCCTTGCAAAGCTTTAGGAAACCCTCTTGCTATTTTGTGATACCTAGAAAAAACCCTAGGCAACCCCTTTTATAGTTTTGGGAAACTCCTTTCCGCATCCCGCCATGAAAGGACTCAAATCCGCAGCTACGCAAAATCGCGAACAATCTGCGTAACCTACGACTAGTCCCGGCTCTCCTACGACCGGTCGTAGACCACCTACGACCGGGTCGTAGCTCTCCACGACCGCCCCTAGCTACAAGAAAAACAAAGACAAACTCGGGCCGGACTTCGAGTCGTGCCGTGGCTCGAACCCACGACCGGCCGAGCACCTCCCACGACCGGCCGAGCACCTCCCACGACCGGCCGAAGACGGGGAAAAAACCCCATCAAATCTCCCCCTTTTTGACCCTAAGGGATCCACCTTCTTCAAGCCACCAGTTTTCTACAAACCTCGAACTTGCCCTCGAGCAAAGCCTTGGTCATCATGTCCGACCCATTATCGTCCGTGTGGACCTTCTCAAGCCGTAACACCTTTTGTTCCAAAGTATCCCCGATCCAAGATACCGACCTCTATGTGCTTCGACTTGGAATGCCGACTTGGATTCTTGCTCAAGTGTATAGCACTCGACTATCGCAATAGACCACGTGCTCCTCCCGCTTTAGGCTAAGTTCCCCGTAGGGAACCTTTTCATCCAAAGCATCTCTTTACATGCTTCGTGATCGCAATGTATTCGGCCTCTGTCGTCGACAATGCTACGACCTTCAGAGCTTGCTCGCCAAGAAACCGCTCCCCGCAAACGTGAACATGAACCCCGATGTAGACTTCCCGAATCTATGTCACCCGCCATATCCGCATCCGTGTAGCCCTCTAACACAGTGTTTCATCGTCACCATAGCATAGCTCAACTCGGATGAGCCTCTTAGATACCTTAGTATCCATTTCACCGCTGCCCAATGCTCTTTGCCAGGATTGGCAAGGTACCGGCTGACAACACCAACCGCATATGCTATGTCTGGGCGTGTACACACCATAGCATACATCAAACTTCCTACAGCTGACGCGTAGGGTATCTTCTCACATCTCTTCCACCTCCGCTTCGTCTTGGGACACTGTCTGTCGCTCAATCTGAAGTGACCATCTAGTGGAGTACTGACCGGCTTCGCTGCATTCATATTGAACCGCTCTAGGACTTTCTCAATATACCGCTCTTGTGACAGCCAAAGCTTCCTGCTGCTTCTGTCACGGGTTATCTCCATTCCTAGGATCTGTCTAGCCGGCCCAAGTCTTTCATCGCAAAAGACTTGCCCAACTCCTGTTTCAGCACATCTTCTTGATGTCTTTTCCCATGATGAGCATGTCATCAACATATAATAGCAGAACTAAGAAATCACCATCTGAGAACTTACGCGTGAACACACAGTGGTCCGACTCCGTTCTGTCATACCCATGCTGTAACATGAATGAATCGAACTTCTTGTACCATTGCCGTGGAGCTTGTTTCAGCCCATACAAGCTCTTCCTCAGCCTACACACCATATGCTCCTTGCCCTTGACTTCGAACCCCTCTGGTTGGTGCATGTAGATCTCTTCTTCCAGTCACCATGGAGAAAGGCGCTTTAACATCTAACTGCTCTATCTCCAGATCCATGCTAGCCGCCAACCCAAGCAACACCCGTATGGATGTCATCTTCACCACCGGGTGAGAATATCTCCTCGAAGTCTATGCCTTTTCTCCGACCAAACCCTTTCACCACAAGTCCGGCCTTGAACCTCGTCTGTGAATTCTTCTCGCTCAACCTTCTTTCCCGAACACCCACTTGTTGCTCGAGCTTTCTTGCCCTTAGGCGCTTTCACCATATCATAGGTGTGGTTCTTATGCAAGGATTCCATCTCCTCTTGCATAGCTTTCAACCACTCCTCCTTATGCTCGTCGGCTAGGGCCTCGAATAATCTTCTGTCTCTCCCCATCGGTTAGCATAATGTACTCATGCGGCGAGTACCTCTTGACGGCCATGTCCGTCCCTAGATGACCTCCTCACCGTGGCTCAACAGTGGACTCAAGTGGGGCCCGCTCCCCGGTCCATCTTCTCGAAGGAACTCCCTCGTCCTCTTCGCACCTTCTGCCGTACTCCCCCGTCATCGCACCACGGAGGAGTAATCGGATCCATGTCCTCTAGCTCACCCGAACTAGGCCGGTTCTTCTCTCGCTTACCAATGTCTTCGATACACCGATCTTCAAAGAAAACCACATCTCTGCTCCCCGACGAGCTTCTTCTCGGTCGGATCCCATAACCCGTAACCGAATTTTTCATCACCGCACCCTAAGAACACACACCGCTCGATCTTCATATCGAGCTTGGACCTCTCGTCCTTTGGGTACGTGAACGGATGTCCCCGCATCCAAACACCCGAGATGACCGTACGATGGATCCCTGTCCAGTCCACACCTTCTCGGGTACTTCTCCATTCAACGGGCCGATGGAGACCTGTTTATCAAATACACCGCCGTGCGCATTTCGCTTCTCCCCGAACGTCTTGGGCAACTTCGCATGGGATAACATGCATCGATTCTCTCAACAATGGTGCGATTCATTCGCTCGCCTACACCATTATCTTTGGGGTCTTGGGAACCGTCTGTTCATGCCGTATACCCAGGACTTGCAGTACTCATGAAAGTCGCCAATGTATTCACCACCATTGTCAGTGCGGATGCACTTCAATGATCTACCTGTCTCTCTCTCGACCATAGCATGAAACAATTTAAACACACCAAAGACCTCGTCCTTGGATTTCAAAGCATAAACCCAAACCCTCCTAGATGCATCATCTATAAAAGTGACAAAATACAATGCCCCACCCAAGGTTTTTGTCCTCATAGGACCACAAACATCGAATAAACCAAATCTAATGCATGCACTTTATTAACATGAGAAGCGCTTTAATGAATGAAACTCTATGTTGTTTCCGATAAACAATCAAGACAGGTTTTGAGAGGCATACCACACACGTCTGGAAGGAGTCGCTTCTCGCTAGTAGCTGAAGCCCTTTTTCACTCATGTGGCCTGGGACGCCATGCCACATGTCAATAGCCGAATCTTCCGTCACAAGTTCAATCCACCCTTGCACATACCGACACTTGCCTTGTACAGGGTGCAACACTTCTTTCCTCTAGCCACGATCAACGAACCCTTGATGAGCTTCCATCGCCCACCAAAGAAACCGGCTTTCATAGCCATCATCATCCAAATTTCTTCCCGTCGACATCAAGTTGAGGCGAAGGTCCGGGATATGCCTCACATCCCCGAGAACCAATGTGCAAAACCCACATCGGTCTTCACACAAATATCACCGACTCCCACGATCTTTGATACGCCGAAATTTCCCATCTTCACGGTTCCATAGTCACCGACTTGTAGCTTGTGAAGGAGTCCCCGTGTGGAGTCGCATGAAAAGAAGCTCCCGAGTCTATCACCCGGGCGGTGCCCGACTCGTAGCCGTGAGACACACATCGTGATCTCAGTAGAAAGAATAACTACCATGTCGCCATCCGAAGCGACCGCAGTGGGAATCCCATTCTTCTTCCTTCCCTTTTCCTTTCTTGTCGTTTTCTTACCGCGACATTCATGCTCAGAGTGGCCCTTCTTGCCACAATTCCAAAGATTCAACCTCTTTTCGTTACTTGACTTGCCTCTTGATTTATCTCGGGCCTTCCCGCCCTTCCCCCGTTCTTTTCCTCTCCCCCCTCTCGTCAGGCACAAGGGCCTCTTCGAGTAGACCCACTCGAGACTTCCTCCTTGTCTCCTCATTGAAGAGACAACTAGTTACCCGTTCCATGGATATCTTTCCGTCCGGCGCGGAGTTACTTAGAGACACCACCAATGTCTCCCAACCGTCGTGCAATGAACTAAGCAATAGTAAAGCCCGCAATTCATCATCCAGACCATCTTCATAGAGGTGAGTTGGTTCACTATATTGCCGACCTCATTCATATGCTCTCTACCACGTAACCACCATCCTTGAACTTGAGATTCACAAGTCGCCTTATCGAAATATCTTATTACCTACTGTCTTCCTCTCATACACCCTTGTAATTTTAGCCATAGTTTGCGGCCGAGGTTTCTGTAGACACATGGTGAAACACTAATCATCCAACCATTGTCTAATAAACCCCACCGCCTTTCTCGGTCCATCTTCTTCCAATCATCATCGGTCATATCCTTGATTTTGCCGATATGCCTAAGATTGGAGAATATAGGTCCTTGCAATAAAGCAAGTCCTCCATCTTAGCCTTCCATATGGTCCAGTTAGAACCATTGAGGCTGATCATCCTTGAGCCACCTTCCATAATTCAAACTCGATCCTACCCGTTCAAAGAACTTAGCTCTGATACCACTTTGTTGGGGGCCTTGCACAAACCTTAGGATCTAGCCCTCCGAACAAACCAGAATTATGGATAAAGCAATGAAATAAATCAAAGCATCAATCACACACCACACAAGAGATTTTTACGTGGAAAACCTCAAAGAGGTAAAACCACGGGACCTCGTCCGATCAACAATCCACTATGAAGTAGAACGTTACAATCTTCTTCACTCACGCAGAGTGGATAAACAATAAGAGAAATAGAGAAACGAAGAGATCTAACCGATTACGAGGACATAGAAGCGCCGAGATGTAGATTGCAAAGTAGAGAACCTCCACGAGCAAAACCTCCCTTCTATAAGCTTCTCTCTCTCTTTCTCTCTCTCTCTCTCACCTTTTTCGATAGCCCTAAACCCTTTAGCAAATCCTCGCAAAGCTTTAGAAACCCTCTTGCTATTTTGTGATACCTAGAAAAAACCCTAGGCAACCCCTTTTATAGTTTTGGGAAACTCCTTTCCGCATCCCGGGCTTGAAAGGACTCAAATCACGCTTTACAAAATCGCGAACAATCTGCGTAACCTACGACTAGTCTCGGCTCTCCTACGACCGGTCGTAGACCACCTACGACCGGGTCGTAGCTCTCCACGACCAGTCCTAGCTACGAAAAACAAGACAAACTCGCTGGACTTCGAGTCGTGCCGGGCTCGAACCTACGACCGGTCGAGCACCTCCCACGACCGGTCGAGCACCTCCCACGACCGGTCGAAGACGGGGAAAAAACCCCATCAAAGAGGAAAAGGAAAAAACACATGGCACGAATAAAAACGGAAGACTTCAATATTTAAGCTAAAGAAAAAGCACTGTATCTGCACTCATCTTAATTTGACCGTCCACTTGGATGAAAAACTATTACCGAGATGCGCATTTCCTGCAAAGGCCTTTAGCAGGATGTTCTGGGCTGGAAGTCTAGGTGGGGCCACCGTAATGTTTGTGAGAAATCCACCTCGTCCATCGGTGTTTTTTTTTATACCCCATTTTAGGACTTTAGACCAAAAGTTAGGAGTATCAAAGGCTCAAGGGCCGCAGTACTAAAGGAAAAGATAGGTAGAGAAATTCCTACAATTGAAACCTCCATAAGCTGAACAGTGATGTTTACATGCCATCCATAGTGTTCCTAACGTCATTCCTATTGGGATGAACTGAAAACACAGATATTAGCCTGATTTAAAAGTTCTGTGGCCCCACGAACATTTTAACTGTGGACGTTCAATCCTTACCATTTCAGCCCACTTGAGTGTTGGTTCTAGCCGATTTTTGGCCTCATGTCATAAAATGAGATAAAAAATGGATGGATGGGTAGATTTCTCACAAACATCAAGGTGGGCACACCCGCTTCCTCAAATGGAACTTCTTTAGCAGAAATCGGCGCCCTTACAATCGGGCTCACGATTTGAAGCGGATTGCCTGGCGACCATGTCACTGGGGGGGCCACCGTAGTGTATGTGTTAATCCACGTAGTCCATCTTGTTTACAGCTCATTTTAGTGATTGAATGTGAAACTGAAGCATATTCAAAGTTCAAGTGGATCACACCACACGAAGCAGTGGGGAAAATGATGTCCACGGTTGAAACCTACCTAGGTTCTACAGTGATTTTTATTTGTCATTCAACCTGTTCATGAGGACACAAAGACTTGTATTAAGGGAAAACACAAATATTAGCTTCACCCAAAACTTCCATGGGCCCGAGAACATTTTCAACAGTAATCCCCACTGTTTTCTTTGGCATGGTCCGTTTGATCCTTGTAAATACATCAATTTTTTAGATCATGCCCTAAAATGAGCCAGAAAATAGATGAACGGCATGGATAAAACACATACATCACAGTGAGCTTTGTAGTGTTTGTTCACCATCCTTGTTACAACATATAACACTAATTTATATATATATATATATATATATATATATATATATATATATATATATATATATATATATATATGAGTAATGCTCACACACAACTAGTTGGATAGTGAGTTTTGGTCCAACTAGCTAGGCATTTAATGAAAAAAATTCTCCCTTTTATACAATGCATACACCTATATTGAGGGTTTTTAGAATGCATGTCATAGCTATGTAAAGTGGCATATTTCCTAAGATCTAAGCCATTCATTAGTTATGATCCACTAAGGAGAACTTATATAGGGATAAAATTCAGATCCATTCATCTTTTAAGTAGGCCACGCCAACGTAAATAGTTTGGAAGGTAAACTTTTCTTTATCAACTATTTTCAGTTGTGTGGTCTACCCGAAGCATGAATGGGCCTGAAATTTGAGCCCTAGGTGTAAATTGAGGTGACCCATCTGATGTTCGAGGTAGATTTAAAATTAACACCATAATCAGCCTACCCGAAGGGACCACTCTTTTTCAAAGTTGCGTTTAAATCACTCGTGGAACAGCATTACGAAGATTAATTACCAAAACAACGAACCCAGATTTCCTGTAAAAGCCTTTCACTGGAAGTTCCTGCGCAAGGACATTGGGTGGGCCCCACCGATATGTTTGTGTGAAATCTATCCCATCCATCCTTTTTAAAAGATAATTTTAGGATGCGCGACCAAAAAACAGATGTATCAAGCACTCAACTGGGCCACACGAGAGGAAATAGATGTTATTCAATGAGCACCGTTGAAATATTTTTATGACCATAAAATTTCTGTATCACATTTTTAGTGTTTTCACTTCATCCAATTTGGAATGACCTTATAAAGGGTTTGGATTGCATATAAACATCAAGGTGGGTCCAGGAAGGTTTCAACGGTAGGAATTTCTTTCCCCAATTTCCCCTCTCGTGTGACCCCTTTGAGTATTGTATCCACCTCATTTTTTTGGTATAACGTCCTAAAATGTGCTCGCAAAACGGATGGACGGAATAAAATTCTCCCATACATTGCACTGGGCCCACCCGGCATCCTTGCGCAGGAACTTCCTACAAAAGGCTTTGGCAGGAAATCCTCGTCCACAACGAAAGCGGATTGCGTACTGAGTAACTCAGTACGCTTAGCGTACTGAGTAAACTCTGTGGGGTTCACCATGATCTATGTATTTCATACACTCCGTCCATCTATTTTATTAGATAATTTTATGACGTGGGTCCAAAAGTGAATAACATCCGAGCTCAAATACACCACATCACATGAAATAGTGTGAATGGAACTTATACTGTTGAATCATTCTTGAGTGTCACATAATTTTTGTATTAAGCTTATATTTGTTTTTTGCCTTCATCCATGTCTTTGTGATCTTATTAACAGCTTGGATGATAAATATACATGACTGTAGGGCCTAGGAATGTTTCAACGGTGGAAGTCATTATTCCCACTGTTTCCTGAGGTATGATCCACTCGAGATCTGGATATGCTTCGACTTTGGGCTCAACCCCTTAGATGAGCTGAAAAAACGTTTGGACGGTGTGGATAAGCCACTTATTTTCACGGTGGGCCCAAATGAGTTTACTCAGTACGATGAGTGCCTACTGAGTAACTCAGTAGGCAATCCGATTCCGTCCACAACGGCCCCTCTATGCTAGGGAAACAGATTGGCTACTCCCCCTGACCCCAGCCCTGGAGCTGGTGGTCGGTGCTCTGTGGGACCCACCATGATGTATGTATTTCATCCATTCCGTCCATCTATTTTTCTAGATCAATTTATGGTAATATACAAAAAATGAGGTATATCCCAATCTCAAGTGGACTACATTACAAGAAACAGTGTTGAATGAACTTTGACCGTTAAAAACTTTTTAGGGGCCATAAAAGTATTGGATCAAGTTGATCTTTGTTTTTTCCCTTCATCTGGGTCTTTACGACCTAATCAACAGATTGGATTTCAAATAAACAGTACATCAGGCCTTAGGAGGATTTAAGTGATGGATATCCAATCACTATTGTTTTCCTGTGGTGTGATCTAGCTGAGATTTATATCCCTCTCATTTTTGGGATGAATATTTTAAATGATATTTAAAAATGGATGAACGGAATGGATGAAACACATACATGGTGGGGCCCACAGAGCACCGACACCAGCTCTGGGCCTGGTGTCAGGGGGAGTAGCCAATCCGTTTCCCTATGCCAGCATTACGAGCATTAATTACGCCAAATGGTAGTATTTTGGGAACCGGTATCACACGCACTCCCACCTCAAAATTTTTTCACGGGCCCACTCTTAAATTTATGTAAGATCCACTCCGACCATTAAACATGTAATCTAGTGATAGGCCCAAAGCAAAGAAATTAGGCTAATCAGTGGTTCAGATGGCCTACACCAATAGGAACAATTAGGAGAGAGACATCCGCTCTTGATTTTTTTCAGGGCCTATCATAAAGAATCTATGAAATCTGTTCTAGCTATTAGATATCACACCAAAATTAAGCCTAAGTCCCAAAAACGAAGTCCATATATGATTCATGTGAGCCACACTGATGGAAATAGTTTAGAGGGTGAACCTTTCGATATACACTCTTTCTAATCATGTGATTCACCTGAACTAAGGATGGGAATGAAATTTGAGATGTTGATCTAAAATGGGGTGACATACCTAATGGACGGGGTTGATTTTACATTAACACAATGATGGGCCCACTCAAGCTATGGGCCCTTTTCCATGCCAAAATGTAATTAGTATACCATGGAAGCATTTACTTACATTAATTATGAGAGTTTTTTTTTTCTTTTTTTTTTTTCATTAAATGTAGAATGGACTACACACTTATTATAGATTTGGACCTTCCAACTAAAAATCAGATATGTACATTAGATAAATTACATTATCAACTTGTTAGGGGCCAAAAAAAAATGGTGATCTTATGATCAAACATGTCAAATACTTGTGAAAATAATGGGTTGTTAATAAAATAGTCCAATAATCTAGATTTAACATGCACACTTGTACTTTTCTTAAAAGTGTAGTTTCTTAGTTTTTAGCATATAAGTTCTCCTTAGTTGATCCTAGTTGATGAATGGCCGGCTTAGATCTTAACACATATGTCACCTTACATGTCTAGGACATGCATTCTAAAATTCTTCAATATATGTGTATGCATTGTATAAAAGGGGAAATGTTTTCATTAAATGCCCGGCAGTTGGACCAAAACTCACGGTCCAACTAGTTGTGTGTGAGCATCTCTCTCTCTCTCTCTCTCTCTATATATATATATATATATATATATATATATATATGCTCACAGACAACTAGTTGGACATTGCATTTTCGTCTAACTAATTGATTAATTCAAAGACCAATTAATGCTATTTAATAACAATACACGTGGAAGTTATTCTAAGAGGAAAAGTAGCCAGCTATGGTGGCCCCACCATAGTGTTAATATGCAATCCACCCCAACCATCAGGTGAGTCACCTCATATGAGAACCATGTATAAAAGAATCAGCCTCATACATGGTTCAAGTGGACCACATGATTGAAAACAGTGTACAAGGAAAACTCACCCTCCAAACTATTTTCATTGGCTTGGCCCACCTGAATCACATATACCACTGATTTTTGGACATAAGCCATAGATTTTTAGTGTCATATTAATGGTTGGAGTGGATTGCACATTCTTGTCATGTTGAGCTGGGTAAAAACCAAGGGTGGACGTCTCTCCTTACCGATTTCATTGCTGTGGCTGAATTGAATCAAAGGTTAGCATGATTTTTTGGCTCTAGGCCCGGGATGGAATCACACATCTAATGATGGGAGCGAATCTTACTTACACATCACGGTGGGCCCTGTAAAAATATGAGGATGGTTGTCTGCACGGGCGGCACCACTCGGTTCCAGAGATGAATACCACGAGATATGAGTAATTTCAGGTCACAAAGGGTTGGAGATTCAGATGAGCCCTGCCTATGGTGTTAATTTGAAATCTATTTCCACCATCAAGTGGATCACCCAATGTTAAAACAAGGGACTGAAAATCATCCCCAACATGATTTATTAGTTTTATCCACGCCATTCATACATATTTTCAAATCATTTTAGGGTATGATCCCAAAAATGAAGCAGATTCAACGCTCAAGTGGACCACACAACAAGAAACAGTGGGGATTGAAGGCCTACCTTCAAAAACTTCTTGGGATTCACGGAAGTTTTGGATCAAGTTGACATTTGTGTTTTCCCTTTTTATCTAGGTCGTATGACCTGATGAACAGGTTGGATGGCAAATAAACAACATGGTGGGCCCTAGGAAGATGTCAACACACTGGACACGGAGCATCATTGTTCCCACTGTTTCTTTTGTTGAGATTCACTTGAGCTTTGGATTAGCCTCAATTTTGGGGCCATGCCTTCAAGTGATATGAGAAAATGGATGGACGACGTGGATAGAACGCATATATCATGGTGAGGCCCACAGATCTTTGCCATCTATACACACCCATGCTGTGTGGTATGCTACATAATCTAAGTCCGTCCGGAAGACATCAATCTTTCTTGGAACTAATCGATCTTTTCTTGGTACTTGATTATATTCCAGGAACCAGTGCAGGAGGCACGCTAGCAGTTATATTTTACTGGGTCAAACCTTGATGTGTATGTGAGATCAACTCGGACCATTATATTTGTAATCCCATGGTATGCTAGTAACCGAAAAATCAGGATGATTTGTTATTCAATTGAGGCACACCAAGGAAATTAGTTGAGAGAGAGATGTCCACCCTCGATTTTTACAAGGCCCGCTATAATGTGCATGTAAAATCCATTACACCCATTAGATTCGAAACCAAAAGATATCCTTAAAGGCTAAACAATCAAGCTCACATGGGATTCAAGAGGGTCACATTTATGGCCTGTTTGGCCGGGTGAGTCCCATGGGATTAGGAGGGATGGAATGGATTTTAAGGTAATGTCAGTGGATTGGTTTAAGATCCATGGGATTGCTATATCCCAAGACAAGTTCGCTGGGTTTGTTTGGCACACCCAGCATATCCTGGGATTTTACCTTCCAATCCAACCAAGGGATGGGATCAATTTTAAGGTAATGATGGTGATGTCAGTGGATTGTTTTAAGATCCATGGGATTGCTTATATCCCAGGACAAGTTCATCGGGTCTGTTTGGTTCGGGTCTATTTGGTTCGTCATGCATATCCTAGGATACTGTGATCCCATCCCTCCTAATATCGTGGGATCAGTCTGGCCAAACTGGCTCTTAGGGTCTTTACTCTTGCTCCAGTGGTAGACTGTAAGGAGTTTCAACACATGGTCAAGGTTCTGAGTACCCATAGGTGGTGAAATCCCACTACGACGTGAGTGTGTCATGGTGTGTGTGCGTATGTTTGAGAGAGAGAGAGAGAGAGAGAGAGAGAGAGAGAGAGAGAGAGAGAGAGAGAGTAGGGAACAGTGTAGAGGGTGAGATTTTTCCCATAAAAAATTTCCAATCTTCTGGCCCAACTGAAACAAAGATGGGCAGATTTTTTGTCCCTGGCTCAAAACATGAGGTGATTCACCTAATGGTTAGGGGTGGATTTCACTTTAACACCACAGTGAGGCCCACCCAATCTGGGTACTCGTTTTGCCAAGTAACGTGGAGCAGCTTCTTTATGCAGGGGAGCATTAATTAACATTAGTTGATATCTAAATTAGGAAATGGATGTCAAGAGAAAATGGACTGACTTAGGAAGTTGCACACATGTGATGTATTTGTGCATTGCACTAAATGTATAAGAAATCTATTAGAAATCCATTCTACCTATACATATTCAACTTATATGTGTGGCTTTAATAATGATGATCTTTTATTAATTTTTAGCCGATAAAATATAATTAGCATACCTTATTTGATGGATAGGCTAGATCTTTGACATATAATTTATATCATACTTGTATAAAACTTGATATTATGAATACTCACATGTGTTATATCACTTGGTGCATAATAATTTTTTTTGCTATTTAATACACATCTAGTTAGAAATTTGTCCAACTATTTGTGTGTTAGCATTACTATAGATAAATAAACATTACTAGCTGAAAATGATCTCAGAAAAACGAAGAACGGGTTGGATTTATCAAAAACATCATGGTTAGTTCCATCAAGAATACTTGCACAAGATCTTTATGGCAAAGCTTTCACGTGAGTCTGCCCTTGAGGGTAGGGGAGAGTCTTTTCTTTGAAGACTCTCTCACGAAAGTGGAATCCCAGCCACTTTCCTCATCCTACGACGTACATGAAGGCTCGCACATAAATTCCATGCGATACAGTTCGTAGGAGACCGGCATTATATATATATATATATATATATATATATATATATATATATATATATATATATAGCGAAAAGGTTCAATGCAATCGAGCTGATTTTAACGTCCCATGAGGTCCCCACCATGATGCGTTTCGAACAACAACACCGTGTATTTGATGCGTCCCCTTTAAATTATGGGATATCCCAAAAATCAGCCGTATACGGCACTCAGGTGGCCATAACATCTAAAATCATGTGAAGACATGCCAAAAATGTATAAAAGCACTTGGTGGGGCCCACCTGAAATTTGCATGCGTCTAAAACTTGGTCCAAACCCTCATCCAAGTGGGACACACATAATGGATGGGCTGGATTTGCAAACCACATCTTAGTGGGCCAAAAAATGATTATGAATGTTTTAATGGTGCACGGCTCCTCTCAACTTCTGTATGTGGTGTGGCCACACAAGTCACGGATTTACTTGATTTTTAAGACCTAGACCCACGATGGAATGGTGCATTTGACTGATGGGGTAGATACTCAAAATGCATCACGGTGGGGCCCACACAGCTCGACCTCATGGGACGTTAAAATCGGCTCGAGCGCATTGTAGCTTTTCCTCTCTCTCTCTATATATATATATATGGAAAATGGTACTCTGAGGTCGAGCGCATACAACCTCATCGTAAGGTCTAGTCGTGTCTTTCGCTTAAGCCGTTGGATGATAAAATTTCAAAAAATTCCGTGGAGATGTTGTCCCGGAAAAGAGGGGCAGAAGCAGATAAATCTGCATTATACAATCACGAGGGTGTGTTCCCGTCGCCAATTCTGTGGGACCCTCCATGATATATGTGTTATATCCACACTGTGTATCGATTTTGAGAGATCATTTTAGAGCACTAGCGCAAGACTGAGGCAGATACAAAGTTCAAGTGGACCACAACACAGAAAGTAATGGGGACAATGATGCCCACCGTTGAAACCTTTCCATGGCCCATCATGATGTTTATTTTCCATCCAACATGTTCGTAATGTCACACGGAACTGGATGAAGGGACCAAACAAATATCATCTTGATCCAAAACTTTTGCGGCCCAAGAAATTTTCAATGGTAGGCGTTTAATCCCTATTACTTTCTGCGTTATGGTCCACTTAAGCTTTGTATTTTCTTAATTTTTGTGCCAATACCCTAAAATGATTTTGCCAAATGGATGGACGGTGTGGATATAATACTTACATCATGGTCGGGCTCACAAAAGTTGGCGGCGACATCAAACCACAAGGTCGGTGGCGTGTGGCACACCAGCCGCTCCGCTTCACGGGGGAAGGGAGCAGATTAGGTGCGGCGGCAGCCCAACCTAAGAGAGTGCGTCCCTTACCATAGGGCCCAACTCGACTTGCATATTGTATGTCCATACCGTCTTTCTGTTTTGGAAGACAATTTTAATTTTGGTTCCAAAAATAAAGAAGATCCAATTCTCAGGTGATCATACTATTAGAAACAGTGGTGCTTGAATACTATACCATTAAAAACTTCCCATTGCTCACTGTAAAGTTTACTTCATGCTTATTTTCCATCTAACCTGTTGATAAGTTACATGACCCTGGATGAGGTCAAAAAACAAATATAGTATTCATCCAAAATTTAAGTGGCCGATTAATCGTCAATCACAACTTTTTCCTATGGTTTGGTCCACTTGAGAATTAGATCTGCTTCAGGTTCTAAATCACATTTTAAAATGATCTATAAAGACAGATGGGCGGCTTGGATATAAAATTCATATGCCAATGTGGGCTTACTATAAGGGCCGCAACTTCTTGGGTAAGGCCGGAGTTGCACCTAATATATTCCCCACGCAGACCGCCTGCAATTTGGATTGGGTGGGAATGAATTTTTATCTACACAAAGATATATGTGGGCCTATTATAACGCTTGTTAGAAATTGGTTCTGTTGATTCATTTTATTTATTCATGTTAGGACATGGGAAAAATAATGAGATAGATCTATAACTCAAGTGAGCCACACGATAAGAAAATGTGAGTAGGGAAATGCCTATAGTTGAAACCTTCCTAAGGTCCACCGTTATTCTTATATGCCATCCGTCCCATTCACAAGGTCATTCATACTGCGATGAACTGAAGATACAAAAATATTACCTCAAACTAAAACTTCTGTAACCCCACAAATGTTCAACAGACGTCCAATCCTCAATGTTTCTTACCGTGCAGCCCACTTGAGTTTTGGAAATACCCCATTTTTTTTTTCTCACGCCTTAACGTGACATGGAAAAACAGATGGACTGTGGATTTCTCACAACATGATGGTGGGCCCTGACTATCTTCCTATCATATTAGGTTCTTCTCCGAGAAGCTGTCATTGCTTCCCGTCACTTGCGCATTTGGCCTCATAGTACCGTTTCCCACACACGCACGCGCGCGCACACACGTCGGGTTGATCTCATGGGAACTTTTGAGCTATGTGGGCCCCACCGTGATGTGTGTCAAACATCAATACCGTGCATTTGATGGGTCCCCTTTTGGTTATTGGATATCCCAAAAATCAGCCATATACAAAACTTTGGTGGGCCATACCATCTAAAATCATGTGAAGACGTGCCTAAAACATATAAAAGCACTTGGTGGGGCCTACTTGAGTTTTGAATGCGGCAAAAAAGTTGGTTTGAACCCTCATCCAAGTGGGACACAGTCAATGGATGGGCTGGATTTGTGAACCACATCTCGGTGGGCCCAATAAATGATTATGAATGTTTTATGTGGACAGTACCAAATCACTAAAAACATAAAAATAAAAAAGAAATAAAAAATAAAATCAGCCTGATATACAAACATTTGTGGTCATACGAATGTTTCAATGGTGGTCATTCAATCGCGGTCATTCATATGGCCACAGATATCCGTATATCAGGCTAAGTTTTTTTTTATGATTTTAGGTCATCCATGACATATAATTATCAAGGTGGAGCGCAGAAAGGCTTCATAGGTAGACATTTCTTTTCTCACTTTTTCCTCTCGGGCAGCCCACTTGAATTTTAGATTGACCGCATTAGTTGCTGTATGTCTTAAAAGGACACGTAAAAACTGATAAACAGAATACATCTCTTACAAATATCATGGTGGGCTCCACCGCTTGTATATGCAAAAGGCTTTCATGGCAAATCCGCATAAGTCCGCATAAGTCCTGCGTAAGCTGATTGCATGTTGTGCACAACCTTGGTGGTGTGTTGCCATTAGAGGTGGGCAGGAGCCGACCCGACTCATCGGATTCGACTCGACCAAACCTGGCTGTAGGGGTGGGATTGGGCCGGTTTTGAACTAGGCCAGGATAGGCTGGGCCCGGCGGGGGCCAAGCATAGCAGGCCCAAGCCTGAGCTGAAAACAAATTGTTTGTGCTTAGCCCAACCTGATTGGACCCAGTCCGACCCAAAAGTAGATAAAATCCCTATTTTGCCGTTGAATTTTTCTAATCTATCCATTTATCAAGTGAGCCACACATGCACAAAAAAAATAAACATTTTAGTGGAATGAAACCAACAATCCATATTTAAGATAGATGGTTGCCTAAGGATTAGAGTGGCATATTTGTAGGATATAACACATGTATATAAAAATTCAGGTCAGGCAGCATTGGGTCAGGTTGTGTTAGGTTAAAATGACTTGAGCCTAAACTTGGCCCAAAAATTAATCGGACCATGCATGCGAGGTCCAAGCCTAGCATAGAGGCCAAGCTAGTAGGCCCAAGCCCGGTCCAGATCCAGGTCAGTGAGCTACCTGGCCCATTGCCACCCTTGGTTGGGGTTAGTACGGGGTGGGACTTTGGTGGATTCTCATGTTGTCAATCTTAGCCTTTGCCAGCACTAGTTCCAAAATTAGGTAAAAGAGTAAGTTTGATGTTTGGTTGGCAGCTAATTGTAAATTTTACTAATCTACCATTAAATTGACTCCAAATTACTAGGAAAAATGCTAAGATAGTGATGAAAATGACACATGTGCACACACACACACAGAGGGAGTGGGTCTAGTGGCTTTGGAGGCAGTGTTTTTGTGCCTCCATGTCATTCTATACATGCAGCTGGGGTGTGGCCCGACTTGACAGAACAACCTTGAATCCAACCTGCCCTTGTTAGTGTCATGCTTGAATCTGAGTCTAGGGACAAGAGTCTAGGCCTGAAGCCACCTGTAATTAGGGGTGTCAATGGGCCGAGCTCGAGCATCGGCCTTTCTGGCAAGGCCCACTTTGGGCTGGGCTTGGGCTGAAATACCAGGCTTGGGGGCTGGACCTGGAGTAAAGTTGAAGCCTGTTTGTTAACCAGGATAGGCTTGAGCTGTGTCTAGGATCCTGTCAGTTAGATCTGAATGTGACTTCAAGGTCATTTTTTGTCAAATCATGCACGATTGGGTATCCCAAATGAACAACCTGATCTTGCATAAAAGAGGGTATCTGGGGTTGGGCTCAGGCCGTACTCTCACCCAAGCCACGCATAAACATCATGGCCAGGGGTTGGGCTTGTTAGTCTTCACCCGTCACTGGCCCGGGCTGGACTTGGGCCTAGGTTTTGGCTTGCACGACAGGCTTGGACAGACCTTGCCCTGGTCCGAACCTAGCCGGTTGACTGCCCTATCTGTAATGGGCTGGAGTAGTAGGTAATTTAACAATCATTTGCAAGATTTTTCTCATTTTGAAGTCTTTAAAGTTTTATCCTTTTCTTCTTGAAATTTTACAAAATACCTGATGAAGCTCGTGTGTGAACTTATGTTGGTTCTACCTTTCAAAAAAAATAAAATAAATAAAATAAAAAACACACACACAAAGAAGAAAAAAAGAAAGAAAACTAATGCTGGTTCTTCCATTTGATGTCATGATTCTCAATTTTCCATCTTTATTATTTTTGTGGCAATTTTATTATTCAAGAAGGAAGTACAGAATTCTCACTTTGGTACTTGTTTTATGTTGTAACACAACCTTATTCCTGTTATTCAAACTTTTCTACAATGGATCGAAACACTGAGATCGTTAGGAGGGCTGATAGACACTTTGAGGAAGAGGGCCCAATCCTATGTGCAGCATTGGATGGGATGAAGCTTCCATCTTTTCCTGAATATGAATTGAGAGTCAGGTGCAAATGCTTGCATCAGGAGTGTGTTGAATTAACTTGAGAAAAAATTATAAAAAAATGTAGTGATTTACTCAAAATGAATCTCTTAGTAAAACTGAAAAAAAAAAAAAAAAAAAAGAAAAAAAAGCAGCTGTTGATTTTCCACATATTGACAAATGAGCTTTTTTCCCATAAGAGACTATGACCTGGTTTTCGTTTTGAAAAGTTTTTAAGGTACATTTGGAAGCACCATCAAATTGAATTACATTTAGTAGTCTAATCATCATCATCTAAGCCTTATCCTAATTAATTAGTGTCGGCTATATGAATCTTGTTCCACCATTACACTCTATTAAGGCTATAACTTCAATTAGACCATCTTTTCTTACCACCTCTACCCACGTCCTTTGGGCCTTTCCCTTGCCCCCACTCCTTGTAACTGGCATGGTTCTTGGTCTCCATTGCACCATGACCAACCATCTAAATCTACTTTCCCTCATCTTGTTATCTATTGGTGCTACTCCTAAGATCTCTTGAATGCACTCATTTCTAATTCTATCCTTTCTCCTATTGCCAATCATCTATTTCAACATCTTCATGTCAGCTACATTCATCCTATCAACATGTTGTTTCTTAATTTCTCAACATTCTGGCCCACCTAGCATGGCTAACCTTATAGCTATCCTATAAAATTTTCCTTCCAATTTGAGTAGTATACGATGACCACATAGAACTATAGAGGCACATCTACATTTCTTCTACGCAGCTTGAATTGTATAGGCAACATCCTTCTCAATCTCTCCAATCACAAAATTATCGACCCAATATATCAAAAGTGGTCATTTTGTGGAACTTCTTGCTCAACAATTTTAACTAATTCCTTAGCTCCACTCCTATATATTGTCACTAAAATTGCACTCCATATACTTTGTTTTAATCCCAGTAATTTTAAATCATTTAGATTCCAAAGCACTCCTCCATAAATTTGGCTTTATGCTTGCACCCTCACTCGTCTTGTCAATCAAAACTATGACTTCTTCAATATCGACCCCTAGTGCAAGCCTACAGTAACTGGGAATCCCAACACTGCTAGTGGAGATACAAGTGAGTTCCCAAGTACTATAAGCTTGCACCAGGGCTTGACATTAAGCCTGTACCTTTTTGTGGGCTACTAAGTGGAAATAACTAAGTTATAATTTTCATGGCCTTCATATTGTGCGTCTCCGTGAAGGTATGTGCAAGTAATCTAACTGGATTTTGTGGGGTAATTTTTTTATATTAAGAATACCATGAAATATTACAACTTTCGTCATTTTCTCGCGACTAATCCGTATCTTTGCATTTCATTTTGCATGTGCATCCAGTCATGATGAATTATGGCAGCTTTTCCAACATATTCGTTTCCTGAAAGTTCAGAAAATTAATTGCTTGGTAGTGATGTTTCTAGAGGTATTCTAGACTGTTCAAAAAATATATACCACAACAGAAAGTAAAGGATTTCTTTTTCTGGGTTTCTGGAAAAGAAAAAAAAAAAAAAAAAAAGATTTTCCAATACCCATTTTGCAGAGCTTCATTTCAACATTGTTAAAATTGTTTTGTTTTTCTAGGTAAAAAACGCAACCACTTTGCATTGCTTTCCATTTTCCGCTGAAATTGAGAATTCTAAATTAAAGAATGAATAATGTGGTTATTTAGACCTTCAGCCGGTTCCGTCAAGTATGTCAAAACTGAAGGAGTTTTTAATCATAACCGATCTGCATATTAAATGAAATGTATGAATCATTTTCTCAATGCTCGTCTTGTAATTCAACTGAGAAGGTTAACAATAGTACCATTGTTTGCAGATATGCCACGGAACATAGATGTGGGGTGGTGGTGAAGGGGCCTAAACTGAGTAGAAATATATCCGGGACAGACCCTTTGAAGGACAATCGCTTACTTTTGAAAGCTGAAGCTCTGGATGATACAGAGGAAGCTAAGAACACGGCTGTTGTTGTCAATGAGCTATCCAAGGAGATATCGAAAATACTGGTTTCTCACCCATTAAATAAAAAACATGCGGAAGAAGGGAAGAACATTGTGAATGTCGTCCTCTTGAGAGGTTGTGGAATTCGAATTGAGGTCTGTTTTTTTCTATATTTAATCTAAATATTGTTTTTCTTTTCTTTTGCAATTTTTGGATATTAAGTTAGGGAGTCGAAAAAAGAAGAAGAAGGAAAAGAGTAGTTTAGGGAGTCCAAAACCTATTAAGCTCAGTACAAGAGGACTCGAACCTATGGTAGTAGCATCAACACCCACAACAGACCTCATCAGCACACCAAGATTGAAACCACCATTAGTAATTGGATTTTGCTCTTATTCTTACAAATCCCGATTAGTAGTAATTAAGAAAAAAATGGCATACATAGTAGGAAATGTCATTATAGCTTAGTTTCAGTCTTTATCCTTTAGGAAGTGTCTATTATTATTGACATTAATACCCTTGTGGTGACAAGGGTGGTAGGAAATTCCTATTACTTTGTGACAGCTATTCTCTTGTAGTGACTTTGATTTCAATGTACAACAAAGAGAATCGTGCAAACAATTATTTCGTCATAGTTTCCCGACCAAAGGGAGGCATACAAGGGCTGTTTGGATCTTGTCAAAGTTGTGGCTTGACTAGCAATCCATGGCATAGGCTACCAAATCATGGAGTGTTGTTTCTGACTAGTTGCTCTGTCCTTGTTTGTCAACACCCTGGATCATGGACAAGATAGACTATGGCACCTGTGGGAAATTAAAGGTTGGTTGGTGGCACACTTGCACATTTCCATGTGCACATTTGACACGTCCCACATTTTTTAGTGCTTAAAGATTCATTGCGCCACATATGCATATGTGAGATGCTTGAACTTGGACGTTCCCTCACATGGCAAATTGAAACATGTTACACATGTGCACAGATAAATATGATCCTCATGTGCATCGTAAACTATAAAATATCATTGACAAATAATTCCACCTCTCAACCAGAGGTACCCAATCTATGGTCCCATGGTCACCATATCTATGACTAGTCCAATAGTGAATTTGTCTTGTGCACAAGGGGGGTTGGCGAACAACATGCACACACACACACACATTGTAGTTTGGGTCCCAGTATTGTCATTCTCTTGACATCTTCATTGAATCGAATTGAATTTTTCATAACTCTCAGTGACTTTTTATTACATGAAGAGGCTGGTTTTGAGCCTGTAGTTCAATGGTAGTCAGGGTCTGTTTCAACATCGAGACCGATCTCGGGTTTGAGTCCAGCTTACCTACCAAACAAGAAAAGAAAAAGAAGTACTGAAGAAGCTTAAAAGATGCGAAATATTGGCGAACAAAGCCTAGCTGCATTACTGGTCCTCTACCTTTTGTACTCTGATTATTTGTATTTTAGGCTGCGTCTGGACATAACCATATTTTCTTACCACCTGAACTTAGCATTGAGCTATGTTTAGGTATGACTTGAACTTTGCCGGATGTGAGACGACATTTAATGGATGCCGAATGTGAGAGGCCATTTGATGGATAAGTAAAAGTCACAGCAGTCAATGAGGTGCCGAAATCGGGTTCATAGGCAAAGCTGCTTCTGTTGTGCTATTTGATTTGCATTTCTCTTTGCTATGGCCCACTAGAGTCTTGGATCAGGCTGGAAATTGGGCTTGTGAGGTTTCAAGGGGTGCCACATCACGTGGACCGTTCAGATTCTGTGCCCATGACACATGTGCAAAGGTGCTCACCTAAGGTGCGTAGGTGAGCATTCCTCTCTCTCTCTCTCTCTCTCTCTCTCTCTCTCTCTCTCTCTCTCTCTCTCTCTCTCTCTCTCTATATATATATATATATATATATATATATATATATATATATATATATATACACACGTGTGTGTATGTATGTATGTATGTATATGCCAATTCAGTCCATACACTAGTCTAACTGGGTTGAATTGTCTAACTCAGGATGTTTGCTTAAATTAAAAAAAATTGTAAATAGTAGAATAAACAGATTAAACATCCAACACACATCTAGCACAATGGATATATACTGTTGTTATTTTTCACAGATGAAAAATGATAATCCCAGTTGACCCAGGTTTCAAGTGAACTGGACTTTTGTTTTTGTTCCTGTTGTTTTCCAACACGGTACGATAGTCTGGTCCAGTTTGTATTTTGAAACATTGGTTTGGATGAACTATCAATTTGTATTGCAATTGTTAGTTTGATAACGTGGAGTTGATTAGCTTGTAATTCGTTATGTATCAAATAATTTTGATGTTCTGAGCTCCAAAATGCAGTCCTGTGCAACCGCAATCTGAGGGCTTCTTCCCCAATTATGAAAATTAGGAAATGTCATTAATTGTCTAACTTGTTCCTGACTAAACTGAATGTTTGGAAGTCAATTAACTTGTGCAGCCAAACACAGACTAAAGAATATTTAGATTAGCTTGAAATGGTGCTTCTGTGGATTTTATGAAATAATAAACTATTTACTTGAACATTGACTAGATTGAAATTGTTCTTCTTCTTTCGTATAAAATAATAAGAGTGGCCATGTAGTAAAAGGGCTGCAGTTTCTCAAATATGCTTACCCTTGTCCGCTTTCATGTTTTTCAGGTTCCGGCATTTGAACAGATGCATGGTTTGTGGCCATGCATAGTAGCTCCAACCAAGATTATCGCAGGGCTGGGCTTTTTGGGAATCGATATTCTAGAAGCGCCTGGAGCAACTGGAGATTATCGAACGCTCCTAACCTCCAAAGCAACAGCTATTGCAAAAGCTCTTTCTGCTCCATTGCAGCCATGCCCTCATATTTTTGTACCGGGAGGGGAAGATCAGAAACCGATATGATTTGGTTTCCTTCACATAAAGGTGGTAACTGTTGAGTTATATAATCCCTTTATTGTTCCCTGTTTTCCTAACAACCATGAAAAGGCTGTGTGGTTCAAAATGCAATGGGAAAAGTGATGGCTACTTGTAAGAGTAGGGTTGTGAATTCTTCTCTCCTAGAAAGATTCAAGTTGTTCATATGGTGTGCCCCACTGGGGATATGTTTCTTGACCTGAAAATCAGGCTGCTCTGGTCAATCAGGTCTACCACACGTGCATGACAAAAAAAAAAAAGAAAAAAAAAAAAGAGAGAGAGAGAGACATGGATGAAATCTATTTCACCTTGAACAGAGTGACGTGGCTATTTTCTGTTTCAGCTGTCTTTTATTTATTACACGTGTTCTTTGTTTTATGCATTTCTCTGTCTCTTCTCTGTTTCCTTCTATGATTTCAGAGTTTGCTTTTTTTTTTTTTGGTTAGCTGGACAATCCTTCTAACTAGGTCGTCCTCCTGCTTTGAATTACATTTCTGTTTCCTGCTCCAACTTAGAATTGCATTTCAGTCTCATGCTTCCGCTCGTGCTTCCTAAATCTGTATATTTGCTAACATTTTTTTAACAGACAGTTCCCTGCTCTGACACCTGAATTTGTTGTAGCATTGCTTCATGCTTCAGGCAACTATACCTGCAGCATCTTATTGGTATCTGTAATGGTCATCTTTGATGCCTTGTTGGAGTGACCTACCACATTATGATAGTGTCCAATATCATCCTTAGCTTTTATATTTTTAATATTTTCCAATGATTTTTAAACAAATTTCAGTTTTTCTCGTGGGCATTGCCCAACATGCCGCCTCTCTACATGAAGCTCACATGCCGATCTAGTATGTGCTGGACATTTTAGTCTCGCATAAGGTAGGTCTCACCATGATGATGACCTTGAACAAAAATCAGGCCAGTCCACTCATTTGGCTGGCAACCGCTTAAAGCTCACATCCCTATCCATTTACGACACCAGTTGCGCAATTCCTCAACGTTTTGATGTGAGGAATTCTCCAGTGCTCTCAATTCACTGCAAGTTGTATTGCTCCTAGTTGTATCTGTTCGCTCGGACAGTCCAATTGGTCAATCCGAACTATCCATTAACTCCAGAACACATTTTGTGGACTACCATGCAAAAATCACACTAATCAGACGATCCAAACCATCCTTGATTTGGCCTGGCAGTCCTGAAATGTGCATTGGATCTAAGGAACGGTCTGGATCAACTCATTGGACTGTCTACGTGCCCCAAAACAACTAAGAGCAATATAATTTACAGTGCTCTGAGAGCACTGGAGCATCTCTGATATGAAAGAGGCCAATATGGTAATATCCCTGATTAATATGACCATAATAGTTTCTCCTTGCCTTGCAATCCGCATGCACACGCTATTTGAGCAATCTCAACATGTAGATTCTACAGGCAATAGATGACGCTAGCCATGATAAAGCGAGCGTGTTGAAAGTCAGAGGGTTGGAAGCCCGCCAGGCTCCTCTGGCAAGCGGAATTGACTGGAAAGTTTCGATACTTCTTTTGTGTCACTGGAGATCATTCTACACCGGTCGACTATGGGGACCACAGCTTTGAACCTGTCCCGTTTGTGCTGTGCCGGTTAGAAGACCACGTGAGTGCAGTGGGTGGGGAGGCTGTTGTGATGGGAACTCCCCTTACTTCGTTTCCGCTTGCTTTAGTTGAGGCCGGCGAATACCTTAGGGAAGAATTTGAGGTATCGGAGGAGAACCGAAGAGAGGGGAGTAAGGCTTTTGGTGGTGATTCGGTTAGTGAGTGTGATGAGATAGCGGCTGCAAGGGGGTGTCTTGGGCGGTTTCCGGGGAGTGAGATGATGGGGATAATAAAGACATTTATTCATTGAAGGTTTGAATGTAGTCCTCTGATGCATAAGAAATCCTAAGGTTTAAATCATGGGTTTCATCTAATAATCATTTTCTAACGTAAGGAAAGATGATGATCATGTATGAGTCTGATGGTTGGAAGTGGGAATAAAGAGTAAGGTGGTTTGATTAATAAAGGCGTTCAATCAGTTCAATGTATGAGAATGTTTTTTTTTTTTTTTTTTTTTTTTTTTTTTTTAAATTTTAACGGAGGAAGTTGAAGTTTTACTAGGAAATATGAGGATATTAATAATGTTTTTTTTTCCATTCATGTTTTACTTTTTGGTAATCATGGATTTGATTACAATGATCTCGATCCTGGTTGTCAGCTGCAGCAAATATGCCTGTGTTAAATGTGGACGATGCACAAACTGTGTAAAGTGGGTCCCACCATGATTCCATGACAAAAAAATCAGGCCCGTCTATCGTTGGTGGGGTACACCGTATTGGGAGAATGGACGGTTCAAATTGGACGGACTGGTGGTCTGATTCGGTGTACATGTGGCCCACCTTAAGTGTGAAGTAGCCTGATTTTTACACAAGGTGATCTCCATGATAGGCCCACCTTTGTTTGGCATGGCTCAAATGCTAGACAGGCATGACATGGGGATCTTTGGTTATCCAAAGTGTCAATAATCAGGTCTGATTCTGGTCCTATGATTTGGAGCTAATCAGCTAGTTTTATCCTTTATTTTAAGGAGAAGTGCTCTAGTGCTCTCAGTGCACCATAAGTTATGGTCCTCCTAGTTGCATTTGTTCACTTGGACGGGCCACTGATCGATCTGAACTGTCTATTAAACTTGAAACACATTTTAGGGATTACCACACAAATTTCATTGATTAGATGATCCAATCCATTCTTGAGTTAGCCTTATTTTCTGTAGCCATCCCTTTTCCAAGCCATGAATGGATAGTTATGATTTCACAAATTTCACTAATGTGATCATATGTGCCTATCCTCAAGAGATCTATGAACTTTCAAATATCTTCAACGAGATGAGACTTTAATTCTACTTACTTAAAATAATTTGCGAATATATATATATATATATATATATATATATATATATATATATATATATATATATATATATATATATATATATATATATATATATATATTATTCGCAAATTATTTTAAGTAAGTAGAATTAAAGTCTCATCTCGTTGAAGATATTTGAAAGTTCATAGATCTCTTGAGGATAGGCACATATGATCACATTACGTGTGTAATCCTCATACCATGCTTCCTACTCCATGATCTATGTTATGAAGCTTGATGGTATTTGTGACCGTACTTAGTCTCACTTTGCTAAAATTAAATATTGTAATGGTTACCGCGATCCGATATTAGTGGTCTTGATGGACCAGATTGTAGAAGTGTTGTCCATATTATTCAACAAAAGCATTGGTTAACCATTAGATGTTTTCTTTAAAATTAAAATATGTTTTCAAAATTTAACCTTGACATTAATCAATGTGAATCAAGTGAGAGAAATAAGAATTCTATAAGGTGGGACTAATTGATCAATTGTCTATATCTCCCTAAGGGTTGGATAATGTGATTGGGCATATCAGTGGATTCCACTCCAATTGTGATTAATCTAAAATTGTATAAGGGGTTGTATGCTACGGATGTGTTGCACGCACAACATTCTAGTTGGATTGAGATTGTTAAATTTCTGTAGAGCTTAAGGGAGAGGAGTTTCGATGGGTTTTAAATTCATAACTTTCACAACTATAAAAACAAGGCTGGGTCCCCAATCTTAAACACGTCTGAAGCTTCTATTTCTATCCCGGTGCCTAAGGGGGTAAGGTGCAAAAGACTATGATATTAGTCTTATAGTGATGGCGTGTAACGCCCCGTGTTTTCGGAACCCGAGTATATGACTCGTTTTCCAAAAACTCAAGTGTTAATCTTTAAAGATAACCAAATTCCTGGCATGTTTATTTCCTTCTCTTATTTTCTTTTTCAGAGTGAGCATTTAAGTGGAATAGGAACAAATCAGACATAAAAGAAATTGCATATACATTTAAATTATACGAGTGGCTGTCCAAATGAATTATATAAACCAATGTCTCTGTGTTAGCAAATACAAGAATTTTATAATTTAACATATGAGAAATAATAAAATGCCTATAAACTTGAACCGAAGATCCCGTAGCTTCTCTTGGCAGATGCAACTATGCATCTCTGATAATTGTACCCTGCTCTTTATCAAGTCTGAACATGTATATCATTTAAGTCACCTGTACTACCTGTACGGTTATATATTTGATGAATGAGTTACCAACTCAGTGTGAATTTCCCTCAAGATAACACACCACCGCATTAGTCAAGCATAGTTTTAGAGAATAAAGCATCCAAAATAATACATGATGCAGTCTTGTTTAAATGTATGGATGCGTGAATACATATCGACATGGGGATGCTCATCTAGTAGGACTTGGGCTCGTCACCCATGTATAAGACTGGTCATCAGCGCAACATATCACGTGCGTACTTCATGTACAACATAATGACTAAGCAATCGTATATCACGTATGTAGGTCGATAGTCGATGGTCTGCGAGCTAGTGAAACGATTCCCCACTAAGCCTAAGAGCACGTACTACAACATCTAAAATTATCCACCCGTTATCGCCAATATACTATGAATGCATGATTAGCCCATCCATTATTATTTTGATTACAATCAGCCAATTTAAGAAAGCCCAAAGGTCACTACGGGGGGCTCGTCACTCAACGAAGGCCGACAGCTAGGGCATAGTGTCCCATTCCACCATCCCCTGCTAACGAGATTCCAACATTAGGATGTTTAATGGTAACCTCCTTGACTAGTGGCCAATCGCAGTGCCACAAGTAGATCTTACCATCACATAGATATACAGAAATAATCCATCAAGCCACTTAGAGCAAATATCAAATGAAAGCCACATAGAACAAATATCATATCAAAGCCGCAAATGACAAATATTACATCAAAGCCGCAAAATGACAGATATCACATCGAAGACGCAAAGGGAAGATATCACATCAAAGGCGCAAAGGGCAGATATCACATCAAAACGACAGAGGGCATAAGGGTCTGCAAGATGGTAAGTCCATCACAACTTAGGTAAAATGGCCACTGGGTCAGGGGCCCATTATAGTCACAATCAGTCAAGTTACATCCCAAGTATGGGTGTACATATACAAGTGGGGTCTCCCACTGATAGAGGTACCAGTTTAAATTCCATAAGCAATTCACAAGTAATCCACCTGCATGAGAAGGTATCCAAGTGCAACATACATATGTTTATACATGATAAATATTGAGCATATAAGTTAGAAGTCAAATCCAACAACTAACGCAAGTAATAGAGATATCAATTATCGACTGAAATTTAAAATAGAAACTATCACTTAGACTAATAGAAAAGTGGAAAAGCTCAAGGGAAAGAAATCATCACCTTACGAGTTGGGTCGCTTATAACGTCGTTAGGAAGCACACACGCCCTTAGAATTGAATCCTAGCATGAATTGTGAATCGTACAGTCAGATCAAAGTTTTGCAAACTATCTACGATTAGGATCAACGTTAGGGTTCTAGTTATGTTATCTAGTGGGCTTTGACCTACAACCTAACCTATGGTTAGGATTTTTGAAATGCAAGCTCCATAGTTATAACATTTAATTAAATAATCAAATCTAAATTACAATACAAGAGAATAGAGAGTTTATACCTCAGTAGCGGTTTGATGTGGCCCAACTCAACATCTAATGAGTTAATTCGGGAGGACGAGTAAAGACAACAACTCGATTCAACCGAGTCGGCTCAACGACTCCTTCTTCGTCTACTCCTTCCTTCCTTCTTCCTTTCTTTCTTTTCTCATTTCTTTCACTCCCTCACACTCATCTTTTGCTGGACTATCCAGCTAGGCCTAGACTAGGCCCAAGCCTGACCTGACCCAGTCAGACTTGGTGTGTTGAGTTGACCCGCTTTCAGACGAGTTGACTCGGCCCAACTTGACGTGGTGCAACACCACCACTCGAATCCTCTCTCTCTCTCTCTCTCTCTCTCTCTCTCTCCCACTCTTCTCCTTTTTCTTTCCTTTTTCTTTTTCATATGCTATTACAGGAGTAACTAACCTGGTCAGAGTTCACCCCAAACCTGGCCATAAGACTCGGACAGCCCCGGTCAGAGTCGACAACGAACTCGATAGTGGGTCGGCTTCCTTGAGCTCGAACCCAACTCGATACACCTCTTCCTACCTTCTCTACTCTTTTCTAAGATAACTTAACCGAGCTTAGACTCATCCCACATGACCATTTGAAGCGTGAATCGGTCCAAACTCGGTTCGGTCCGAGCTAGTGCAGCAACGCACTTATTCTTTCACCTTCTTTCTTGAACCCTTTGAGTCTGGGTTCGAACAGTCCAACAACCCAGCCCGTTACTCGATCGGGTTGGTAAGGCATTGCACCGCGGCAGCGGCGGCTCGACCTCATCTTCTTCTCCTTCTCTCAGTTCAACAGGGCTCACTGAACCTAAGCTCAACACAACTCAGACTCAATGAGTCGAGTCCAGTTGATATGGCGAACCCTCGGCGGGTCCGGCGACTAACGATAGTGCGGCGATGCCGCGAGAGAAGCAGCTCGCCCTCCACTTCTCTCTCTTTCCGTTTGCTCTCCTATTTTCTCTCCTCTGTTCCAGGGATTCTTGGCTGCAATCCAGAGAAGAATGCGACCTTTTATAGGCTAGGGCTGGCCCTGTCGGTCCACAACAGCCGTTAATCTATTATATGAACGGTTCAGATGGATGGCACACCAAGTTCTGACTTGCATGGTGTCTAGCCACCACCTGTGATAATTTTCCATCCCAACGGCCCACCAAAAGGACATTTCTGATCAAGGAATGGGGTCCACTTCATCACGGTGTGTCCTTCCGTTGGACGGGGAAGATGGAGTCGCCTCTCATGGCAAATTTCTACCAACGGTCTAAGATGGCAATCCATGCCACCTGGACGGTCCAGATGGGTGCCCTGATCACTGTGGGACCACTATTCTTGTCATGTTTCATCCGAAATGCCACACCCCACGAGATATTCCGCCGTAGTGTGTTTCTTGTGCGAGGTGCAATTATCTCGGGGGCAGATCGTGCCAGCACACTGGCTCAAGGAGGAAAGCATTCGACTGCCCTCCCTTCGTCAGCAGGGTGTCTACCCTTTTTTGGCGTTGAATGTAGGGCAGGGATGATGCTTTGAAGGATGGCAGAGGTTCAGGGTGGAAGGCTCACGCGGATCGCCAGCTTGGCAGGACGAAACTGCCTTCCATTTTCAGAAACTTTCATGAATAGACTTATTTTGGGTCGAGAATCGTGCGCCCATACGTAAAAGAAAACCCATGAGATTAGTTGGTTCTTGGTCGGGCCTGCTGTCTGAATCAGATGGGCGGTTTGGATCTTTATAAGGTGGCCTACGTTAATCACAGTAGGGTGATCTTGGAAGGGCTGGAAACACAACTCCGCTTGTACGCTAGCTTGATTTAACCGGAGACTGTGCGCACGTTCGTGGTTTTCCAGTGTGCAAGATCATTGGGTTTTGGTTGGGACGGCCCACCCAACATGATGGACGGTTTAGATCTCCTTCTTAGGTCCTAATGGTGGGCCACTTGATGAACGCGCGGTCATAGCTCGTTTCAAATGAGTGTGGGCGGGAAAGGAGGGAAGAATCCTTCCTCATTTGGCGTCCGGTCAGCGCCCGCTTAACCGAGCTAGCGGTCTAGTGTATCGCGGGAATGCTGACTGTGGTGCACATGCGTGCTAGTGTGGACCCCACCATTATGAAATCGTGAAATCCACGCTGTTCATCCTCTCTGAAGCTCTCTTTTGAGACCTTAGGTCGATGATCAGATTGACCCAAGGTTCGGGTGGGCCATACATCATGATCAGGACGTCCAATCATGGATCTTTACTGATCTAAGGGTCGAATCACCCTGGATTCGAATATGAATGGTCAATAAGGACTCCAAAGGCCATAGGTGTTTTTAGGCTCAATTATTTTTACTATTGGTCACCCCGATAGTATTGTTACTATGCGTGTACACATAGACGTTCGTTTATCTATCTATCCATTTGTAGGGTCTACCTTTGATCAGGATCATCGATGCGGGCCACCTGTCCAACCTCAGGCACTCTTATTCCTTGAGGAGTTTGTGGTTGGATCCTATAATTCAATGGTTGAATTGATTTGTAGGATGTTGTGGATCTTAAGATGGTGATCCGAGAATCGGAATTGCTAGTGGATGTCTCGATTAGTCTCTAAAAGGTTTCAAAGAATCGTCAAAGTGTCAATGAATCATTGGGTGACTTGAGGGACAGGTGAAGGTTATTCCTACTGTCTTGATTTAGGCTACAACCATTCACTAAATTAGGTTCATGCTTATACTAATATAGGTTTTAATGGTAATACCTGAATACTGAAAGTATGGGGTGTTACATGACGTCTCAACCAAGTACAGATTTGAGTTGAATTTTCTCGATCCCCATCTCCGATGCACCGTATGGTCCATTAATTCCACAATTTACAGATTTACATTCTCTCCATCATGTGGGGTTCATGTTCAATTATTGTCCACAATGTGCGGCCCACCTTCAATATCCACCGCCCCTCATGTGGAGCCCACCTTTGATATGGACCATCCATTTGTGTGGGCTTGACCTTTGATGTGGGCCGTCTATCATCCGGGATCCACTTTTTCTATGGACCATTCATCATTAGGAGCCTATCTTTGACATGGACAATCCATTATGTGGGTTTACCTTGATGTGCATCATCCATATTAATGTGGGGCTCACCTTTGATGTAAACCGTCTATCTTGTAGGCCACAACTTTGATGGGGGTGGGGCTTCCTTTGATATGGACCATCCCATCACATCACATGGAGAGAGATAAATAAAAAAAGTTAAAAGTTGAAAAAACAAACGATATAAAAACTTATAAGTAACTTTCATCATGTAAGCTAATTTTACAATAATGTAAAAGTAGTGTATAACTTACTAATTTACATAAATTAAAAAACTCTCTTATTGGTGGTACCCAAAAAGTCTCTTAATCAAAAGTATTCTATTTATTTATTCCTCTCGAGTGGCATTAATTCATAGCCAATGATGCTTACATGGATTTCAAAGTCCAAGTCACTTTAAGACTCTCTTTTAACGTGCACCTCACGTGATGACTTCTTCCCAGCCCCAACGAAATGCATCGGGCAGAAAGACCGCGCCGATTAGTTGTGACCCAGAACCAACCACATGGGTGTGATCCTGACTGTGGGGCCCACCTCGACGTAATCGTTGTATATCTACAGTGTCCACCCATTTTTCTAGCTTATTTTATGGCTTAGGTCCAAAAACTTAAGCAGGTGCAAAGCTCAGGTAAACCACACCATATGAAATAGTGGTGATTGGCCATTAAAAACTTTGTGGGCCGCCAAGAGTTTTGGATCAAGTTGATATCTGTGTTTTAAGCTGAAATTTTTGTTTTCCCTTTATATAAGCCTATCATAACCTCATCAATACATTGGATTGATGGCAAATAAACATTATGGTGGACTCTAGGAAGTTTTAATTGGTAACCGTTCAATGAACATTTTTTCCTGTGGTGTAGTCTACTTGTGATTTGTATCTGATTCATTTTCAGGACCACATCTTGAATTAAGCCAGAAAAACGGATCCTCAGCTCGGATATAAAATGGGACGTGGATTTCCTGCGAAAGCCTTTCGCAGGAAGTTCCGGCGCAAGGATGATGGGTGGGGTCCACCACCATGTTTGTAGGAAATAGATTCCGTTCATCCGTTTGGAGAGCTCATTTTAGGACAAGCCACCAAAAACGATGTAGATCCAAAACTCAATTGGGCCACACCAGAGGGAAAATTGGGAAAAGAAATACCTACCATTGAAACTTTCCTGAGATCCACCTTGATGTTTATATACCATCCAAACTGTTTATAAGGTCATTACCACATGGATGAAATGAAAATACAAAAAATTAACCTGAAAAAAAAGCTTTTATGGTCATAAAAATGTTTCAACGGTTCTCAATGAATCCTCATTGTTTCCTCTGGAGTGGCCCAATTGAGTTTTGGATCCACCTCATTTTTGGTGGCTTGTCCTAAAATGAGCTCTCCAAATGGATGAACGGAGTCTATTTCCTACAAACATGGTGGTGGACCCCACCCATTATCCTTGCGCAGGAACTTCCTGCGAAAGGCATTCGCATGAAATCCGCGTCCTATAAAATGCATACATTGGGGTGAGCCCCACAGTCAGGGTTGCACCCACCTGGCTGGTTATGGGATCGCAGCTAATCCGTGTTCTGGCCCGAGATAGTGATAATGGCTACAAATTTCCATGTCAAAATATCGCTGAAAAGGATAGCTGGATGCGGATTTCCTGCTAAAGCCTCTGGCACTAAGTTTCCGTGGGATGCTAGGTGGGACCCACAGTGATGTTTGTGAGAAATTCATACCATCCATCCATGGTGAGAGCTCATTTTAGGACACGAGACTAAAATTGAGGTGTATCTAAAAATCAAGTGGGCCGTGTGAGATGAAAAGTCAGAGAAAGAGTTTTTTTTGAAGTTGAAACCTTCTAGATTCACCTTGATGTTTATATGCCATCCAAACTGTTTATAAGGTCATTCCCACTGGTATGAAGTTAAAACACCAGATATGAATATGTGGCCATACAAATATTTCAAATAGTGGTCACAAAATCCCAATTATTTCCTCTAGTTTGGCTCACTTGAGTTGAATATGTGGCCATACAAATATTTCAAATAGTGGTCACAAAATCCCAATTATTTCCTCTAGTTTGGCTCACTTGAGTTTTGGATCCATCTTATTTTTAATCGCATGTCTTGAATCGGGCTTTCAAAATCAACGAACAGTCCGAATTTTTCACAAACATCACCATGCCCTACCTAGCATCCAAACTTTCTCAGGCAATCTGTTTCCGTTCAACCACGAGAAGAGAGCATGTGTACTTCTCGTTGCAACAATGCATGCGTATATCCACGCATGTGGAAAACGCAAGGGAACTTGGATTGCTTAGTGTTGAACACAGCACTTATGTCAGTGCTGTCTATATGTGTAAAAGCCATAATGTATGTGTTTTATCCATGCTGCATCTTGCCATCATCTTAGGGCATGAACCCAATAATGAGATAGATCCAAAGCTAAAGTAGACCACACCACAAAAAAAAAGGGCCATAATAATACTAGGGTTGAAACTTCTTGGTCCTACCATAATGTTTATTTTCCATCTATCTTGTTCATAGGGTCACATGGACATGACAGAAGAGAAAAGACAAATATCAGCTTAATCCAATACATCTTTAACTCATAAGAAGTTTTCATTGGCAGAAGTTCAATATCTATTACTTCTTAGGGTATAGTCCACTTGAACTTGAATCTGTCTTTCTTTTTGGGATCATGCCATCACATCAGGCAAAATGAAGAGATGTCATGGATAACACATACTGTCATACATAAGGCGTGTTTCACCTGTACACAGTACCGAAGTCCATGAAGTCAAGAGTCCAACGTAAACAGCTCACATGTGCCAGTGACACACCTGTGCGAAATTGAGAATCTTCATTTGATAAGCCCGTCAATGAATGTACTAATTTAAAAGTCATTCCCAACAACTTATCCGTGTGGAACACGCATGTATTTTGATTTTGGGCGCAGATTACACGGTGACCCGACGCGGTGGGATTTGATTGGGCGAGAACGGATTGGCTACTTCCCCTGCCATCAGCCTTGTGGCTGTGGTCGGTGCGCTGTGGGACTCACCGTGATGTATGTGTTTCATCCATTCCGTTCATCCATTTTTACAGATCATTTTAGGGATTGGTACCAAAAATGAGAGTGATATAAATCTTAGGTTGACTACACCACATGAAAACAATAGTAATTGGATATCCACCATTAAAATCCTCCTAAGGCCTACTGTACTGTTTATTTGACATCCAATCTGTTGATTAGGTCATACAGACTCAGATGAAGGAAAAAAACAAAGATCATATTGATCTAAAATTTTATGGCCCTCAAAAAGTTTTTAATGGTCGACATTCATTAAACACTGTTTCCTGTAATGTAGTCCATTTGAGATTGGGATATATCTCATTTTTGGTCCCATGTCATAAAACGATCTAGAAAATTAGATGGACGGCATGGATGAAATACATACATCATGGTGGGGCCCACAGAGCACCGACTATCAGCCATTGGCCGGTGGCAAGGGGAGTAGCCAATCCCTTTCCTGATTGGGGCAGCTGTACGAGATGAGTCAGTTTATCATTTTTCATAAATATGAGCGTCGTTGGCTATGCATCTCGCACGTAGAAATAAACAGAGGAAGAGCTTATGCAAATGGGTTTGACTGGATTTTGGTCGTTTATCATCTTCATCCATAGAATCCACTTCCTAGGTCTGAGCTTGCACTCAATTACTGTCGTTGCGGCCACCTTCGGCAATGAAACTGATCGATTTGCTTTGAAAGTATAGCAATGTTTCACGTTCATGGAAAAGCAAGATAATATTTTAATGGGACTCACTTGATGAATACTTCCTCAGATTTCTCTCCAGTGGGTGGTCCAATTGCATGAGCACTTCCACTGGATTGTGATGACATTTTGAAAAGAGTTGAAAAAATGTCACAGCTATTAAACATCTCAATATCCTAATAGTATTCTTAAAGTAAAAAAGATGATGTCTATGTCTCATTACATTCATGATCTCCCTTTGAATTACACGAAATAAAAGAAAGAAAGAGAGAAAAAAGAAGAAGATATCTTTCCATCATTCACCGTAAATATTAAAAGCACACTCCTATGCCAATGCTAAACATATCTAAAGCTTGTTAAGAAAAGTATTTTCAACAAGCTCATTTTATTTTGAAATCTTCTCAATATAACTACCAATAATATCTCAGTAATAACTGAGGTAAGATGGATCTTCACCTGACAGTTGTGACATAACTTGTTCATCTTGATGAATCCTGACACCGAGATATAAATCCTTGATTGCATGCATTTCTGTGACAACATCTTTCATCTCCATTCTATCTCCTGGAGATTCTGCAGAACACAACACACCAATTCTGACCATTGAAATTAAACAAGCATGCATTCTTTTTCTTGTGTTAGTATGATTTCCCCTGCCTTGAGTAACTTTGGCTTCTTCTAAGAGAATTGGATCGACAATGGCCATTACTCGTTCAGGCAATGACAACATAGCAAAATGATGAAGGCTTAGATCATCTTTAAACATGTCATCAGTTGGCCCCTTTCCGGTTATCATCTCCAATAGAAGGATTCCATAGCTGTAAACATCGCCTTGTGTAGATGCTTTAACGCCCATCGCATACTCTGTAATTTATACATGTCATATTTGCATGAAAGCAACCATTTAAATACAAATAAAATTAGATTTTGAATTTTGAAGGAGACACAGGGAGGGAGGGAGTATTCCACATTTAAACAAGTAATTAACATGTTTGCTTTTCCCAAAGGTCAAAATTTCTAATGTCCATTGATGTGCTATGAACTTTGGTTTGAGAGGAGGTACTCATTTCTGATCTTATTATTAATGTTATTATTATTTTTTTAATTACTTGATTAACTTTCAGAATCCTACCATCTGTAGCTATAGGAACACACTCTTGCTTACATCTAGGAATGTGTTATGGCCTGGAATTTTGGATGGTCTTATCTAAATGCATGCAAGAATTGTAGTAGGAAAAAAAAATTTTAGAGGATTTATCATAAACATTTACCAAAGTTGTACTAGAAAAAAAAAAAAAAAAAAACGATTAAAGGATTTACCAGTACTGGTCCACATTCAACATGCACAAGTCGCCTACCTGATCGCCAGAGCAATTAGGCCAAGCAACATACCAACAAGAGCCCACCTATGAACAAGCCTCCGTCATGTGTTGAATGCATAAATGTGTGCCATTCAACAGGTTGGACCCAATATGAAATTAGTAGACTAAGACAGAAGAAGTTCCATTAATCAATTGGGCCTCGAGCATGAGAAAAATTGGAAACTTAGAGCTATATGACTGATGTTTGATAATCAAGGCACATGTAGCTGATCAATGTACATCAATCTTATCAATTCAACTCAGGAGCATGATGTTAGCCCAATGCTTGTTTGAAATGGGTCTCGGTGGATGGATGGCTCTGATTTTATGAATGTGTGCCACAATGGCATAGTTTACTATTGTTTTACATATGCCACCAAGAAAATCCATCCATTCATTTGATAGTTCACAATGTGTTACTTGGTGTAGAATGTTTTTTTTTTTTTTCTTAACAATGTGTTACTCGGTGTAGAATATCCATCTTGCAAAAGGTGGGTGCACCTGACTTGGGACAAAAACTAGGATGGTCCATTCATTCATAAGCCTGAACCATCAAAATTAATGAACATTGGAATTGTCTAACTAAATAAGATCATGGCTCACCTATTATCTCATTTGGTCCAATTTATTCACCTAAGTGATATTTTTGTTAGAGCCATTGTTTGCATGGCTCAGGTTTCTATACAATTGACACATTTACAAGTAGAAAGCTCATTGGTGAGAAAGAAAGCACTGACTGTGAAAGCTCACATACAATGTCGCACATGAACATATCTACTCTAAATAAGCATTAACTAATTTACTTATTATCTATACTAATTAAAGCCTTACCTGTTTCCTACCAATTTAAAATTAGAATTTTGCTACCCCAAGCACAAAACCGTATATGCACATTTTTTTGAGATGTGACAGGTCCTCTAAGAAAAAAGTCTACAAAAGTCAGGCAATCCACTCATCAGGCAGGCTAGATATGTGCCTTGAATAAGTATTTTTTTGTAAGCTGTCACTATGAGTGGAACAACCTCATATTTGCAAAAGGTTATCTTTATGGTAGGGGTCAAAACATGAATTTACCACATGGTTAGATATCATGTGGCACCTAAGTCTGGCATAAGGTTTGTGTGGGCTAGAAAACCACTTGAAAAAAAATTTACAACTTCACAGGACGTACTCAAGAAAATAAAATAAAAGAAAACAGATGAAATAGTTACCTAGAGCGATGTACCCAGTAGATCCCTTCACGCCAACCGAGCTGGTTTGAGGAACGTCAGATAGGAACCTCGCTAACCCAAAGTCACCCACATGAGCGATCATGTCATCATCGAGGAGAATGTTATCCGGCTTTAAATCACGATGAATGATCGGTGTTTGGCAATGGTGATGTAGATAATCCAGTGCATTAGCCACATCAATAGCTATATTTAGCCTTTGAATAAAGTTTAAATTCCTCCCCAACTGATCATGCCCATCTCTGTGCAGCCACTTGCTTAGACTTCCATTGGGCATGTACTCAAAAACTAAAGCCATGAATTCATTGCCCTTATAATCAATGCTCGAGCAACAAGTTAAGATTTTAATAAGATTCCGATGCCTAACATTTCTCAAGGCTTCACATTCGGCCATAAAGCTCCTCGTAGCTCCTTGCTGCTGAAGGTTGAGGACTTTCACTGCAATAACAATTCCATCTCGATCTAGGCTTCCTTTATATACAGAACCGAAACTTCCACTGCCAATCAAATTTGCAGAAGAGAAGCCATCTGTCGCTTTATAGAGCTTTGCATATGACACGTTCATGAAAGGATCGTCCATAGAAAGCACACCAAGGGGTTTCCTTCTTGACTTTCTTACCCAATAAAGAGTGGTAAAGGAACATGATAGTGAAATAAGACACATGACAACACTAATTATCGAGATTTTCACTTTTGAAGCAAGAGATATCCCCCCTTTCTTGGAAGCTTGGCGAGAGCATGCTGGCAATTGCAATTCTTGAATACCCCCACAAAGCTTACTATTTCCGAGTACTGAAATTTGACTGGCATTTCCAAAGACCCCTTGTTTTGGTAATTCACCCTCGAAATTGTTGAAAGATAAATTTAGATACTGCAATACAGAAAGGTTCTCCAGGTATTGTGGAATCTTTCCAGACAAGATGTTACATGAAAGATCCAGGGATTGAAGGCCTCTTAGAGTACTAAATGCTGAAGGAATTGATCCCTGAAAGAAGTTCCCATCCAACCAGAGATACTCTAGGCTAAGCCAATTGCCTAGCAAGTTTGGAATTTCTCCTGATAATTTGTTATTAGCAACATCCAATATCTGGAGACTTTGCAAGTTGCCGGTTTCCACTGGCAGATTACCGGTAAAAGAGTTGTTTCCAACATGGAGTTCAATTAAAGAGGTAAAGCTGAAAAGCAGTTTGGGTAAGCTACCACTAAGATTATTATTTTGGAGGTATATGCGCTGCATGTATGTACAATTTCCGAGACTTGAAGGTATTCTCCCCATTAGATTATTTGTTGATAAGACGAGTTTGAACAGTCGTGAGATGTTGCCCAAGGAAGACGGAATTTGCCCCGATAATTCATTTCCATCCAAGTAAAGTTCCTCCACCTTGTTAAGCTTCCCAACACCAATAGGAATATTACCTGTTAGAAAGTTCTGCCCCATTATCAGTGCTGTTAGTCCAACAAGATTCTGAATCCCAGATGGGATGTTTCCGAATATCCTGTTACTTGCAATATCCAGCCATGTCAGTTGGGTCGAAAGATTAGCCATGGAGTCGGGCAACACACCACTGAGACGGTTATTGCCTATTATCAGTTTTCGTAAGCTACTGCAATTGGTCAAAGAATCAAGAAAGTTCAAGTCATGAGCTTTCCCTAGTCCGAGCTGATTGCCGCCTAGATCTAGCCAGTTGAGATCCGTGAGTCTTCCAAAATTCATAGGCACGGAGCCACTAATTCTGTTATCACCGAGCACAATAACTACAAGTCCTGAAGCATTGGATAATGAAACCGGTATGGATCCTGTGAATTGATTTGGTCCTCCGGCGTAAAGCTGTCGGAGATTAGGAAGAGTGAGGCCTAAGTTTGGCGGAAGATTTCCATGCAATTTGTTCCCTCCCACTCCCAAAATGTTAATAGAGGAGATATTGTATAGTTGGGGTGGAATCGTACCTGACAGTTCATTTAAACCAATGGTAAGAGTACTTAACCTCACCAACCGACCAAGGTCTTCTGGGATGCTGCCCTCCAGACTATTTCTATGGAGAACAAGGACAGTGAGAGATGAAAGGTTTCCAAGTGAAGGCGGGATGATTCCTGTAAGATTGTTGCGAGAAAGGAGCAAAGAGGTGAGCTTCAATAGAGATCCAAGCTCAGCTGGAATCCTCCCAGTGAGCTGGTTCCGGTTGAGAACAAGGATTTCGAGTTCTGAACAGTGGGTCAGATTTGCTGGTATTTCTCCGGTGAATTTGTTGCTGGACAGATTAAGATGCCGCAAGCGGAACAACTGGCCGATCTCTTCAGGAACCATCCCGTGGAAGCTGTTGTCTGCAAGATCGATTATCCTGAGGAAGGTGAGGTTTGCTATGTAAGGAGATATGGGGCCCACCAAGTTCTGGCCACTGACGTTCAAAGAGGTGACCGTTTGAGGATGTCGGCGACCGCATGTGACTCCCTTCCACTGGCAGAAGTGGAGAGTATGGTTCCACGAGCTCAAAGATTGGAGAGGATCGTTGGTTATGAGATGTTTGAAGTTGATCAAAGCAAGACGATCGGTTTCATAGGAGACGTTAGAAGCAGATCCCAACGACCATGATACGTCCATAGAAGAGAGAAGGATGGTGCAGAGGAGAAATGACCAAATTGTCCGTAGGTTCATCGGCGGGAGCTCCATTGCTTAGTCCGTAAATGCTGGAAAGCCAAAGTGATCGCAGACAAATGTGGAGCCTTTATTTACAGTGAAGGGCGGGGACGCGGATTAAATACTGACAAGGTCAGTGGCGAAATCACTACGGAAGGAAACGGATTGGCTACTCCCCTGACACCAGCCAATGGCTGATGGTGGGTGCTATGTGGGCCCACCATAATGTGTGTATTTCATCCATGCCGTCCATATATTTTTACAGATCATTTTACATTACGAGACCAAAAATGAAATATATCCCAATCTCAAGTGAACCACAATACAGGAAACAATGTTGAATGAGTGTGGACCATTAAAAACATTTTGAGGGTCATAAAAGTTTTTGGATCAAGATGATTTTTGTTTTTCCCTTCATCTGGGCCTGTATGACCTAATAACAGATTGGATGTCAAATAAACAGTACAGTAGGCCTTGGGAGGATTTTAATGGTGAATATCCAATTACTATTGTTTTCATGTGGTGTGGTCCACATGAGATTCATCTACCTCTTAATTTTGGTATTAAGCCATGAAATGATCTTTAAAAATGGTTGAACCGAATGGATGAAACACATACATTATGATGGGCCCACGGAGCATCGACCACCAACCCTGGGGCTCCTGTCAGGGGGAGTAGCTTTTCATTTAGTGCAGCCACTCGAGTCTTGGATCCTTTTTTGATCTCAAGTCCTAAAATGAGCTTGAAAAATGGATGACTGTAATAGATTTCTAAAAAAAATCATAGTGGCCCCACCTAAGTTTTCAGTACAGAAGCTTTACCAGCTTTTTACAATGAGGTGTAAAATATAGAAGGACTTTGGCCTGTGAGGGAGACCGGAATAGGTGAGACCATGGCTTCACCTAGATGATGCGACCCTTACAATCGGGATCCCGTGGGGCCACCTTGACGAGGTATTATGCATCCACACCGTCCATTCATTTTTCTAGATCAGTTCAAGGCATTGTTTTAAAAAATGAAGCAGATCCAATTATCAGGTAGACCATACCATCAGAAACAGTAGTGATTGACTTTTAACAGTTGAAAAAGTTTTGATTCAAGCCGGTATTTGTTTTTCCCTTCATCCAGGCTTACATGACCTTATTGAAAGATTGGATGGCATGTAAACACTACCGAAACATTAAGATCTGCCCTAAGAAGTTTATAATGGTACGACCGTCAATCACTACTGTTTCTTATGATGTGGTCCACCTAATAATTGGATCTGCTTCATTTTTAGAATAATCACCCGAAATGAAATGATCTGGAAAAACAAATGAAAAGCATAGTTACATGATGAATACGGATCCTCTGGTTGCGTCAAGCAGCAAACATGTAGTCGTTGTAATCTAATTGGACGGTCTTATTGTATAATGCATTTAATAAGGCATCGCTGATTGACGTGGAGCAATCACTATACAGCAAAAAGGAGGAAAAAAAGCAGAAAAGTCGTGAATTTGGCAAACAGAAGATCCGGACTTTTACACAATACATGCATAAACGTGGCCCTATGGTAAGAGCCGCACGATCTTCCGTGAGGCCAGGTCTCATCTGATCCACTGTCCTTAGTCCACAGTTTGAACAACGGGCTTTCCTTTCAATGGTGGAAAGCATATACACTGTAGCTGAAATAAAGACGAAGGCTGAATCTGGCATAAGTTGGAAATTATGCGCACCCACCGCCGACTTTTTGCTAAAGTCTTTAATTGGATGTTTGCCTTTGAAAGTGATGTGGGGCGATCTTGATATTTGTGATAAATCCACCTTGTCCATCTGATGTAAACTGGGTTGCGGAAACTTTAAGGGCCAAGATGGACCAGAGAAGACCTGATCGGATGTAGAAGTGATCGAGACCGTCAGAAACCTAAACCAGGTGTATCTCACAATTAATTGATGTACTGATATAGAGATGGTAGCAGACACTTTCATGTCCAAAGATGAATCAGAGAAGGCCCGATCAGAGGCAGAAGTCATCAAGACTTTCAAAACTTTAAAACAAACATATCTCACAAACCGGAATGATTTACTCGACAGACCATATATGATTTTGAGGTAGGACGAGCTACCTTAGCCAACCAACATGGCTATGCCGAGTTACCCACGCCGAATTTGTGAGATTCCATTATATCGACGGCCGAATTCCATGTTTAATTCTGCTTTTACTATAAATAGTAATTAAGTTTTAGTTTTCTAATAACTCTTCATTTGTTGGGCTTTAGGAGTTGCACCCAACATGAAAAGTGTTTAGAAAATTTTGGAGAATAACGTGGTTAAGCCATAGGACACTTAATATAAATTAAAATTTTACTATTTATAATAAGTTACGAATTTTAGGAGTTTTAGTCATAATTTGCTTCTAATTTCTCTCTCATTGCTTGGTATCCCAATTTAAAGGGTTGTGAACTTATTTATTTCATTCATCAATCAAATTACGAAATTATTAGAATTTATTTATATTCCTCTTGCTTTCGTTCCTCGTGGATTCGAGAAGTCTCTATGAGGAGTCCAGAGAAGCTCCATGGATTCAGAGTAGTTATCCTTGACGCAAGGATACTAATTGACGCAGGGATGAACATGATGAGGTCAATCACTATCTTCCTCAAGGATAACTACTCCGAATCCACGGAGCTTCTCTGGCCTCCTCATAGAGACTTCTCAAATCCACAAGGAAAGAAAGCAAGAAGAATAGAAATATATTATAATAAATTTGTAATTTGATTGATGAATGAAATAAACAAGTTCACAACCATTTAAATAGGGATACCAAGCAATAGGAAAGAAATCATAAGCAAACTATAACTAAAACTCCTAAAATTCGCAACTTATTATAAATAGTAAATTTCCTATTTGTAATAAGTTTCCTATGTGGCTTAACCATGTTATTCTCCTAATTTTTCTAAACACTTTTCATGTTGGGCACAATTCCTAAAGCCCAACGGATGAAGAGTTATAATCAAACAAAAACTTATTATTTATAGTAAAAACAAAATTAACCATGAAATTCGGCCGTCGATATAATGGAATCTTGCAAATTTGGCATGGGAAGCTTGGTATACCCAAGTTGGTTGGCTAAAGTAGCTTGTCCTACCCCAAAATCATATATGGTATGTCAAGTAACTCATTTCGATTTGCAAGATATGCTTGTTTTAAGGTTCTGACGGTCTTGATGACTTCTGTCTCTGATCAGTCCTTCTCTGATCCATCTTGGACATGAAAGTGTCCATGACCTGCTCTACATCAGTCCTCTCTACTTCAAAAGAACTCGTCTTCAAGTTCTTATCTTACTTCGGTTCATGATACTCGGTCTAGTGCGCCATAACGATACTTGGATCAAAAGTTATGATCAATTTATGGTCCACCTTCTTTTAGTCCAACCATGCTAGGAATGTATCTGTGACACGTTCTACATCAGACCCCTCCACTTAGAAAAAAACTCATCCTCGAGTTACTCAAGCGACTCGGTTCATGATTCTAAGATAACTTTTGATGCCGATGTTTATTAGGCTCTTGAGTTGACACAATACATGTACTCATGCTCTTCTTGACTTGGCTAGTATGGATTAGTTCCTTCACTTTTGCCTTTAAGATCTCATATTCCTTCTGGTAATGTGGGCAATTAGGCAAACTTATCCTTGTGACAAGATTAATGTGGTTTTCTATATCTCGTATGGGAGGCAATTTATTAGGGAGTTCATCGAGCATAATCGCCTTGAACTCCTGCAACACCAGTTTCAAATCCCCTAGGATGTTCATAGGCTCCATATATTCTTTCTTTTCAACTAATGTATATATATCTCTTGTTTCCTTAAATTGTTTAACAAAAGTCTGTTCAGTTGTGAAAGACTGTTCGTCAACTTTAGAAGTCTTGGGTTAGTTCTCCATTCTCATAGAGACGAGGCCAATCTTTTTACCGTCTTCAGTAAATATAAATGGGTTATCCCGACCTCTATGTGTAGTAATAACATGAATATTATTTTGTCATAGTCGACCAAGTAACATATGACAAACTTCCATGTCGACTACATCACAAAGTACTTGATCCTTATAATTTTAACCAATTGAAAATGAGACAGTGCATTATTCGGTTACATCTGTTTTGTTGACCTCCTTGATCCATTCAATCGTGTATGGAGATGGATGCTTTTCTGTTTTCAGTTGCATCTTTTCCACTATTATTTTTGATACGCGATTCTCACTACTCCTGACATCGATGATCACATTACAGACTTTTTGGCTTACAATGCACCTCGTTTGAGAGATGTTGTCTCATTGTAATTATATTTTTACCTTCGACATGTATAACGGCTTCCTCACGATCAAAGTGGTGGTCTGCGATTTACCATCATCTGATGGTACTTTGCAGAAATTGGGGTCTTGTCGTACAACGACTACTGGCAGTTGAACATCACTTTGAGCTCGGGACAGAATTAGCGTATCCACAATACGGTTGAGGATTGCTTGCAGCCCTTGCATGGTCAGCTGACTCTCCTGGTGGAAAGCTTATATTCTTTTCGAAAGATAATGAATCCTCGGATAACCGTCCACATGATTTTTGTTCATACCTTGGTTGTTTGCCATCAGCTTGAGAGGAGTCCTCGCTCTAATACCAAATGATGCAGGATGAGCGTGATGAGGTTAATCACTGTCTTCCTTAAGGATAACTACTCCAAATCCACGGAGCGTCTCTGGACTCCTCACAGAGACTTCTTGAATCCACGATGAAAGAAAGTAAGAAGAATATAAATAAATTTTAATAAATTCGTAATTTGATTGATGAATGAAATAAATTGATGTAAGTGGGTCACAGATAGTTTCATGGCCAAGATGGACCAAAAAAGGCCCGGTCGACGACAGTAGTGATCCGGACCATCGGACCTTAGATCGGGCGTATCTCACAATCCGGAATGAGTTATCGGGCATAAAATATATGATTTTGGGGTAGAATGAGCTACTTTAGCCAACCAACCCTGCTATGCCAGGTTGCACAAGCCGGTTTTGTGAAATACCAGGGGATCGACGGTCGTTTCCTTGTTTTAATTTCATTTTTACTATAAATAGTAAGTTTTAGTTTGATTATAACTCTTCATCCGTCGGGCTTTAGGAGTTGCGCCTAACATGAAAAGAGCTTAGAATAATTAGGAGAACGGTTTGGTGAAGCCAAATAGGACACTTACTATTTTTGGCCGAAAACCTTGCGCACTAGTAGACATCACGACCGTTTATAAATAGTAAGTTTACTACTTATAGTAAGTTGCGAATTCTAGGAGTTTTAGTTGTAGTTTGCTTCTGATTTCTCTCATTGTTTGGTATCCCTATTTAAAGGGTTGTGAACTCCTTTATTTCATTCATTAAATCAATTTCAAATTTATTAGAATTTATTTCTATTTTCTGCTTTCTTTCCTCGTGGATTCGAGAATTCTCTGTGAGGAGCCCAGAGAAGCTCCGTGGATTCAGAGTAGTTATCCTCTTGAGGAAGAAGGTGATCAACCTCATCACGTTCCTTCCTGTGTCATAAATGAGTTCACAACCCTTTAAATAGGGATACCAAGCAATGAGAGAAGAATCAGAAGCAAAACTATAACTAAAACTCTTAAAATTCATAACTTACTATAAATAGTAAATATCCTATTTATAGTAACTGTCCTATGTGGTTTAGCCACATTTTTCTCCTAATTTTTCTAAACACTTTTCATGTCGGGCATAACTCCTAAAGCTCAATGAATGAAGAGTTATAATCAAACTAAAACTTACTATTTATAGTAAAAACGGAATTAAACATGGAATTTGGCATGGGGAACCCAGCATAGCCGAGTTGGTTGGCTAAAGTAGATCATCCTACCCCAAAATCATATATGATATGTCAAGTAACTCATTCTATTTGCGAGATATGCCTGTTTTAAGGTTCTTATGGTCTTGATGACTTCTGCCTCTGATTGGGCCTTCTTTGATCCATCATGGACATGAAATTGTCCATGACCTGCTCTACGCACGTATTATATATGATTTTTGAGTAGGAAAATCTACTTTAGCCACCCAACCCAGCTACTCTAGGTTGCCAACGCTGAATTGGTGAGATTCCATCGGATCAACGATCGAAAGTCCTTTTTATTTACATTTTTACTATTTATAATAAGTTTTAGTTTGATCATAACTTTTGATCCATTGAGTTTTACGAGTTGTGTCCAACATGAAAAGTGCTTAGAAAAATTAGGAGAACAAAGTGGTTAGGTACTTTTGGCTGAAAACCATGAACTCTACTAGAAATCATGATCATATATAAATAGTAAGTTACTATTTTACTATTTATAGTAAGTCACGATCTTAGGGAGTTTGAGTTGTATTTTGATTTCGAAACTTCTTCCTAAGGTTCATATCACTATTTAAGGGATTGTAAACTCATTTATTTATGATCAATCAATTTATTTTAGATTTTATTAGAATTTTTTATCTCTCCTCATGGATTCGAGGCATCTTTATGAAGAGTCTAGAGAAGCTTTGTGGATTCAGAGTAATTATCCCTTGAGGAAGACTGTGCTCGACCTCATCACGTCCATCCCTGCGTCAGTTTGGTATCAGAGCGAGACTTTCTCCTTACATCTATGGCTTCCAACGACGGTTAGCGGCTTTCGAGACGACTTTCGAAGCAGTGAAACGAGATAATCGACAAGTCAAGCAACGCCTGCAGGCTGCCATCGATCGCATGACAGAGGCCATAGGGCAACTCTGTGTCCATGGCAGTGATCCACCCCCAGCAGGTGTTGGAGCTCCTAATCGCACTAATCGCATAACAGTATCGGTAGTGAACCACATGATCATTCCTGAGGGGGATTTAGTGACGAGGAGGTCGATGACATGATCCTCCAATATCCTGGATAAGGGGGCGATCAGGCAGATTGAACAGATCGAGAATTCATGATGAGGGTCGATCTCCCTAACTTCAATGGCCAACTTCACATTGAGGATTTCCTCGATTGGCTTTTTGAAATTGAGCAATTCTTCGACTATATGGAAATACCTTAAGCGAAGAAGGTCACGCTTGTGGACTACAAGTTAAAGGGTGAAGCTTCAGCTTGGTGGGACCAACCACAACTCGCATGGACGAGATAAATGAAAACACATATCCGCACATGGTAGCGGATAAAGCAGCTACTACGCGCACGATTCCTCTCCAGCGACTACGATCATATATTATTTCAATAATACCAAAATTGTTGGCAGGGTAGTCGAACAGTTAGTGATTACGTAGAAGAATTCTACCGCTTGGTGGCACATAATGATTTAGTTAGAACTGAATTGCAACAAGTCACCCGATTCAATAATGAATTGTGTATGGTGATCCAGGACTGGATTCAGATGCAACTTGTGTGGATGATGAATGATGCAATCAAGTTGTCTACCTGAGTGGAAGTGTAGCTTGAGTGTCCCAACACACCAAGGTCACAACGGCGGGTCCGTCTCAAGGACCTTTACAGCCCAATGGGAAAAAATCTGTAGGAGCGCGCACTGAACCTCCTACACCTGCAAATTAAGATCAGAGAATTGGGCAAGTTAGGCCACAAAGGGGTGTAACGACTACTATTGGTTCAAGCAGGATCCTGAACCCCTATGGTCGGCCAACACCCCGCCATTACTATCATTATAGTAAACTAGGTCATATATCAAACACTTGTCCCCAGCGACAAGTAGCGAACCTTGTAATTAGTGAGGTAGTGCTGAAAACGCTGATGAAGACCCAGATGTTCAGGAAATGGAGCAAGCTGCAGAGGATAAGGCGGATGAGACAAATTGGGTTCCTCGAGATTATGGTGAGTCGTTCATCGTGAGGCGACTATTGTATGGATAAAGGAAAGAAGTACACCCATAATGACATAACATCTTCCAAACAAGGTGTACAGTGAATTGAAAAGTCTTTGATGTGATCATCGACAGTGGGAGCAGCGAGAACATCTCTAAGGTCATGATGGTGAAATTACAACTAAAAATGAAGCATCACCCCTCCCCATATATGATCAGTTGGATTAAGAAAGTCAGCGAGACGAAGATAACTTAACAGTGTACTAATCTTTTTCAATTGGAAAGCATTATAAAGACCAAGTAGTATACGATGTTGTTGACATGGAGGCTTGTCACATCCTACTTGGTCGACCATCGCAATTTGATTGTGATGTCACTCATAAAGGGTGAGATAATGTGTACATTTTCATCAATGACAGATAAAAAACTATACTAGCCCCTATGGATCCAGAGGAGCGATCTGAAACTTCTAAAGTAGATGGTCGTTTTCTCTTAACCATACGAGACTTTGTAGAGGAATCCAAAGAAATAGGATAAGCCTATGCATTAATTATAAAATGGAAGGAACTTGAGCCCACCATCATCCTCGAGAAACTAAAATCTCTGCTACGTAAATTCAAAGAAATTTGGCCTAATGACCTTCCCAATGAATTGCCTCCCATGCGAGATATTCAACACCATATCGACCTTATCCCTGAGTCTAGTTTACCTAATCGTCCTCACTATCAGATGAATCTGAAGGAGTTCAATATTCTGCAAGAGCAAGTAAAGGAATTGATCTGTCATAGTCTTATTTGAGAAAGCATGAGCCCATGCATCGTACCGGCTCTATTAACTCTAAGAAGGATAGGAGTTGGTGCATGTATGTTGACAATGAGAGATCAATAAGATTACCATAAAATAGAGATTTTTCATGCCATGGTTTGACGATATGTTGAACATGCTTGAGGGTGCAAAATTATTTTCTAAATTGGATTTAAAGAGTGGCTACCATCATATTCGAATACAGTTGTGTGATGAGTGGAAGACGGCTTTTAAGACCAAGGAAGAGTTGCATAAATGAATGGTCATGCCCTTTGGTCTTTCGAACACACCTAGCACATTCATGAGGTTGATGAAACAAGTTCTGAAGTCATTCATTAAGCAGTTCGTCGTGGTCTACTTCGATGATATCTTGATATACAGTCAGGCGGAAGCAAGCCATGTGGAACACCTCAAGCAGGTGGTTCAAGTGCTCACTGAAAATAAGTTGTATCTCAATTTTTATTTTTATTTTTAAATGTAGCTTTTAACTAATAGCTTGTTGTTTTTGGGCTTTGTTGTGACGTCCACAGGCATTTGGGTGGACGATGAAAAGGTGAGAGCCATCAGGGAATGGTCAGTTCCAACAAACATCCACTAAGTACAAAGTTTTCATGGATTTGCGACATTCTATCATCACTTCGTGAAGAATTTTTGCACCATTGTGTCACCAATTACAGATTGCATGAAGAATGAGCAATTTCAGTGGACTTACAAAGCCAACAGGAGCTTTGCTGAAATTAAACATGGATTGTCCACAACCTGAGTTCTATCACTTCCCAGCTTCGACAAATTGTTTGAAGTCGAATGCGATGCTCCATATGTCTCAAGAAGGTATGCTGGTATCCTTCTACAACGAAAATCTTAGTGATGCATACAAAAAGTGGTCAACCTATGAGCTCAAATTGTATGTAATGGTTCAGGCACTGTGACATTGGCAACATTACTTAATTCAGAGGAAGTTCATTCTTTACACAGACCATCAAGCTCTTACATTCATTAATAATTAAACTAACATAAATTATGTGCATGCTAGGTGAATTTCATTCTTGCAGGAATTCACGTTTATGCTAGGACAAGTTTGAAAAGTAGAAGCTAATGCAATTAACTGCCGCACAACTTTGTTAGTCACCATGAGCAATGAGGTTCTCGAGTTTGAGTGCCTCAAAGACATATATACCGACAATGACGACTTCAAAGATATATGGATTATATGCCAAGAAGGTCACCCTAGTGACCTATATATTCAAGATGGTTTTCTTTTCAAAGGGAATCAACTGTATATCCACAAAAGCTTGCTGAGGGAGCAGATTATCTAAGAGTTACATGGAGGTGGCCTTAGTGGACACATTGGGCAAGACAAGACACGATCTCTTGTTGAGCAACGATACTACTGACCACAATTAGTACGTGACATGAGTAAAGCGGTACAATGCTGTCATGTTTGCATAACCTCTAAGGGGCAGTATCAGAATATGGGTCTCTACACCCCGTTACCTGTACCTGATGACCCTTGGGAGGACTTATGTATGGACTTTGTGCTAGGTCTCCCATAAACACAGCGCGACATGGATTCAGTGTTCGTGGTGGTAAATCATTTCTTGAAGATGGTGCACTTTATCCCATACAAGAAGACCCTCGATTCGACATACGTGGTGAATCTATTCTTCAGAAAGGTCATGCAGCTACATGGGGTTCCTAAGACTATTACTTCCGACTGTGATATGAAGTTTATTATCCACTTCTGATGGACTTTGTGGAATCGGTTCGGTACACGACTTCAGTTTAACAGTGCTTACCACCCACAGACCGATGGGCTAACTGAAGTTGTAAATCGCATGTTAGGGAACCTCCTTCAATGTATTTCAGGTGAAAAACCGAAGCAGTAGGATTTGGTCTTGTCTTAAGAAGAATTTGCAGTCAACAACATGGTGAACCGCTCGACAGGGAAGTCCCGATTTCAGATTGTTTAGGGTCAAGTGCCTTGCCACACACTTGACTTGATCCCTTTATCCAAGCTCCTAGGCATGAGCATTACAACAGAACATATGGTAGATAAGATCATGGGCATTCATGCGAAGGTACGAGCCAAGCTGCATGCCTCGAATGACAAGTATAGGGAGAAAGCCGACAAGTATCGGCGACAAAAGGTGTTCGAGGTGGGCGACCATGTTATGATCCATCTACATAAGAGCTTTCATACCAGGATCTACAACAAGCTGAAGAAAAAGAAGATTGGGTTAGTACCAATCCTTCGAAAGATGAATGACAATACTTACGTTGTTGATCTTCCGAATGACCTGAAGATCTCACATACTTTCAACATCGCGGACTTGACCGAGTATCATGAACAGAAGCAGGAGGAGAATGTGAGGATGAGTTCTTTTAAAGTGGGGGGGGGGGGGTGGACTGATGTAGATTCGGTTGCGAACACTTTTATGGACAAGATGAACTAGAGAAGATCTGATTGGAAGCGGAAGTGATCGGGACCGTCAGAACCTTAAAAGCAATCGTATCTCGCAAACTGGAATGAGTTCTTCGACGTACGATATATGATTTTGGGGTAGGAGAAGCTACTTTAGCCATCCAAACCTGCTATACTAGGTTTCCCATGCCGGATTTGTGAGATTCCATCAAATCGATGGTCGAAAGTCCTTTTTATTTCTGTTTTCACTATTTATAGTAAGTTTTAGTTCGATCATAACTTTTGATCCATTGAATTTTAGGAGTTATGTCCAACATGAAAAGTTTTTAGAAAAATTAGGAGAACAAAGTGGTTAGGCCAAATAGGAGACTTACTATTTTTGGCCTAAAACCATGAAGTCTAGTGGAAATCATGACAATCTATAAATAGTAAATTTACTATTTCTAGTAAGTCACTATTTTAAGGAGTTTGATTCTGAAACTTCTTCCTAGGGTTGTTATCACTATTTAAGTGATTGTAAACTCGTTGTTTATGATCGATCAATTTATTTTGGATTTTATTAGAATTATTTCTATTTTAAATCTTTTCTCATGGATTTGAGGCATCTTTGTGAAGAGTCCTGAAAAGCTCTAACTCCGTGGATTTGAAGTAATTATCCCTTGAGGAAGATGGTGTTAGACCTCATCACATTCATCCCTATGTCACCATCCATTTTGAGAGCTTATTTTAGGACATACAACAACAAATGAAGCATATTTAAAGTTCAAGCGGCCCATAGCAGAGGAAAAAGTGGAAAAAGAAATGCCTACCTTTAAAACCTTTCGGGGCTCCACCTTGATGATTATCTGCCATCCAAATCCTTTTTAAGGGCATGCATTCCGGTTGGGATGAACTAAAAACATTTTTTTTTTAAAAGCCTAATATATAAACATTTGTGGTCACATGAATGTTTCAATGGTTATCATTTGATCATATGTTCATATGGCCACAAAAATTTGTATACAAGACAAAGTTTTTTTTTTTTCTTAATGTTTTCAGTTCATCCCAGTTGGAATGGCCTTGAAACGGTTTGAATGTCGTGTAAATATCAATATCAATGTCGAGCCCATAAAGGTTTGGAAGGTAGGTATTTATTTTCTCACTTTTTTCCTTTGATGCAGCCCACTTGAATTTTAGATCTACCTAATTTGTTCCCGCATGTCCTAAAATGAGATTGAAAAACTGATATACAGGGAGATTTCTCACAAATATCATCGAGGCTCCACTTCTTCTGGCTTTTGTGGCAAATTGGCGTAACTCCTACGTAAACCGTGGTGGTGTATTGCCGTCACCAAGTTCTGTGAGGCCCACTGTCATTTATGTGTTATATCCACACTGTTTATGCATTCCAAGAGATCATGGTAGGGCATCAGGCTAAAAATGAGGTAAATGCAAAGTTCAATTGAATCACACCAAGGAGAGAAGTCAGTACAATGATGCCCACTGTTGAAACCTTCCTAAGTCCCATCATGATGTTTATTTGCTATTCAACCTATTCATAAGGTCACACAGACCTAGATGAAGGGAAAAAACAACCATCAGATTGATCCAAAACTTATTTGGCCTCAAGAAGTTCTCAATGGTAGGCATTCAATCTCCAATGCTTTCTATGTCCAGTTGAGATTTGGATGTGCCTCATTTTTTGGCTAGTAACCTAAAATGATCTTGCAAAATGGATGGATGGTGTAGATATAATAGTTATATCAACCTGGCCCCACACAACCTGGTGACAGCAACACAACAACAAGGTCAGTGGCGTGTGGCACACCAGGCACTAGGCTTCAAACGCGGATGTAAGTGGAGTATAGGTGTGGCAATGGCCTCATAAGTGGGAGTGTGGCCCTTACGGTGTGGCTCAACTTAATCCATATATTCTATATCGGTGTCGTCCATCTATTTCAAAAGATCATTTGAGGACATGATCCAAAAAATAAAGAAGATCCAAATCTCAGTTGGAGCATACTATTAGAAATAGTGGTGATTGACTGCCCTACCCTTAAAAACTTCCTAGGGCCCACTTTAATATTTACATAATAATTATTTTCCATCCAACCTGTTGATAGGGTCACATAAAACAAGATAAAGGGAATATATATATATATATATATATATATATATATATATATATATATATATATATATATATATATATATATATATATATAGCGTGATCTAAAACTTGAGTTTTGGATCGGTCTCATTTTTAGGTTCATGCCATAAAATGATCTCGCTAAAATGGATGGTCCGCATAAATTAGTGTGGCAAGAGAGAAATACAGCAAGGATTGTCCGACCATTTCCTTCTTTATCACAGGCTATTATCTGCACATTGTATTTTTCCCTTATATATATATATATATATATATATATATATATATATATATATATATATATGAGAGAGAGAGAGAGAGTAGTGCTCCCCTATTAACAGTAGAGTAGGTATTTTTTTACACACACCAACACCCCACACACTCACACCACATGGGCACTCCATCCCTACAAGAAATATGGTTTTTACTAACGAAACTTTTACCTACGAATTTTTTTTTCGTAGGTAAAGATGACTTTTACCGACGAAAATTGTTTTTGTAGGTAAAAACATACTTTTACCGACGAAACCAAATTTCGTAGGTAAAATCCATCTTTACCTACGAAAATTTTCGTAGGTAAAAAGGTCCTTTAACTTTTTCATCGTCCAAACCATAGAAAACCCAACTTTTACCCACGAAATATGATTTCGTAGGCAAAACCCATATTTACCTACGAAAATATTCGTAGCTAAATGGTGTTTTGAATTTTTTTCTAAGTTCTTTTTAGCCCAACTTTTTCCCACGAAATATGATTATGTAGGCAAAACCCATATTTACCTACGAAAATATTCGTAGCTAAATGGTGTTTTGAATTCTTTTCTAAAACAAAAAATCCAGAAGTTCTTTTCAGTTTTTCTCTTGTATTTTGAATTTACTTTTACCTACGAAATTCGATTTCGTATCTAAAAGCCATACTTCGTATATTAGTAGCTAAAAGGTGTTTTTAATTTTTAAAAAAATAAAAAAAATTGAAAATTTTACTTTTACCTACGAACTCTAATTTCGTATCTAAAAGCCATATTTACCTTGTTTTGAATTTACTTTTCCCTACGAAATCAAATTTGGTAGTTAAAAGCCATCCATGTTTTATTTTCCTTTTACCTACGAAAGAAAATTTCGTAGCTAAAGGGTCATTTGAATTTTTCACTCTACCGCCATAAAAATCGTAAACGTGTTTTGAATTTACTTTTACCAACGAAATCAAATTTCGTAGCTAAAAGCCCTCCCAACTTTCTCTTCGAAATATTCGTAGTGGCTCTTGGGCTTTTCCAAAGGACAGAAAGAAAAAAAATCAAAAACTTTACATTTACCTACGAAATTGGATTTCGTAGGCAAAACCTATCTTTGCCTACGAAAATATTCGTAGCGAAAGGATCTGTTAAATTCACATAAAAATCAAAAACTTCACATTTACCTACGAAATCGAATCTCGTAGGTAAAATTCACCTTTGGCTACGAAAATATTCGTAGCTAAAGGGTCTCTTAAAAATCTTTGCAAATTTAACTTCACATTTACCTATGAAATCGAGTCTCGTAGGTAAATGTGTTCTCAAATCCCTAAACCTATAACCTATACCTAAAACCTAAACCTAAACCTAAGCCCTAAATGTGTTTTCAAATCCCTAAACCTAAACCTACACCTAATCCTAATCTCAACTCTCTAACCTAAACCTAAACCTAAACTTGAAAACCCAAAGCAAAACCCGATCCCGAGCCCAAACCCTTCCTAAACCTAAACCTTAACCTATTCTCAGTTCCCTACAGCTATAACCTATAACCTACACCTAAAACCTAAACCTAAACCTAAACCTAAAACCTAAATGTGTTCCCAAATCCCTAAACCTAAACCTACACCTAATCCTAATCTCAACTCCCTAATGTAAACCTAAGCCTAAACATGGAAACCCAAACCTAAACCCGATCCTGAACCCGAACCCGATTTCGTTAACCTAAACCTCAACCTATTCTCAATTCCCTAAAGCTATATAGCCTATAACCTACCCATAATTTATACCTTAACCTTAATCTAAACCTAAACCTTAACCTTTTAATCTTAACCTTAAGCTTAACCTTAACCTAAACCTAAACCTAAACCGATACTTATAAATATTAATTTATTTGATAAAAGTTCATTTACGGTTAAGTTATTTTCTTTATAAGTTTATTGCCTTAATCTATTATTTACGAAATTACAGGATAAATTTGAATTGAATTTGAGTGTTTCGCACGTTTCCTTTGCCGTTGACGACATGATCAAGGAGCGGTTCAAGGAGTACTACTCCTTGTTACATAAGCGGTACAAGCAGTGCATGAGCAATGAGGAGGGCGCACTGTCCGTACCACCGCATGTGACCCGTGATGACTGACAGATACTTTATGATAGATTTTCGTCTGATTCTTTTCAGGTAATATTTACATATTTACGATTTCTTTAAGGTAACAATTAAATTTGCAATTAATAACAATGTATTATGAATAATGTGTTCAGAAGAGGAGCAAAATAAATTCTAACAACAGGGGAAAGTTAACAGTGAACCACGTAGCTGGTTCAAAGTCATTTGTACAAATGCGTTACGACATGGTAAGATATTACTAGTAATTATTAAGTTGATATATTCTTTCAATGCATTTTATATTAACTCTATTGTCCTTTCGATTACGCAGCGAGATTCCGTCACTGGTCAGGAGCCCTGACCAATAGATCTCTACAAAGGAACTCACTGTCGGCAGGTGACAGGATCTTGGGTACATCCTAGTGCCGGCGAGATTTGGGTAAAAATTCTTACATTGTCAAATTTAATTGCATTAAATTATAATAATGTCATTTTTTGAAAAAATTCATATGTTTTCATTACAGGCGGCGATGGACACCTTATGCATCGGCCCCACTCCCGATGGTACTCAGCGGAGTGAGCCAGAGATCTTGAGTGAGGTGCTTGGCACCCGTTCTGGATATGTGCTTGGGCTTGGCCATGGTGCCAAGCTCATGGCACCCGCTAGAGCTGCTTCCACTCGATCCAGCGTCGTTGGCGAGAGTGCCACCCACTGAGCTGATATCGCAGAGAGAGAGACGTTCAACAACTACAGGTCATCATCAATGACATCAGAGAGCAGCTGGAGAGGAAGAGTGAGCAGCTGGAGAGGCAGATGGAGGAGTAGCAGAGGAGGATGGAGGAGCTGACGAGGGAGAGAGAGGAGCAGGAGAGGAGGAGGATGGAGGAGCAGGCGAGGCTGAGGGAGGAGCAAGAGAGGAGGATGGAGGAGCTGACGAGGCAGAGGGAGGAGCAGGAGAGGATGAGGATAGATAAGCATGCGAGGCTGAGGGAGGAGCAGGAGAGGAGGATGGAAGAGCTGACGAGGCAGAGGGAGGAGCAGGAGAGGATGAGGATAGAGGAGCATGCGAGGCTGAGGGAGGAGCATGAGAGGAGGATGGAGGAGATGCGGGTGGAGCATGAGCGACAGATAGCGGATATGTTTCAGGCTCTCGCCGCACGCTTACCCATCGATGCCCCACCACCTCCGCCTCCATCTTTGTGATTTTTTGTATTTTATTTATGATGTTAAACTTATATGTATTTATGCATGATGTAATTTATGTTTAGATGGATTTATTTATGTACTTTGGAGTTAAATGGATGTGAATGTGGAATATGATGAAATATATTACATAACAGGTCTATATTGTAACAGGTGTATATCAAGAATTTTGTGCTGGAATTTGCAAAAAAAAAAAAAAACTTTTACCTACGAAAATTTTCGTAGGTAAAAGCTCCATCAAATTTTTTACCTACGAAAATTTTCGTAGGCAAAAGTCTCATCCAAGCTTTTACCTACGAAACTTTTCGTTGTTAAAATTGTCCTACATATTTTTACCTACGAAAATATTTGTAGCGAAATGTTAGGTAACTATTTGTGCCTACGAAAATATATGTAGCTAAAAGAATTTTTAGCTATGAAATTAGTGGTAGGTAAAAGTTTTCTAAGGGTTTTTACCTACGAATATATTTGTGGGTAAAAGTCTTGTAAATAACTTTTAGCTCCGAAAATATTGGTAGGCAAAGTTTTGTAAATAGTTTTAGCTAAGAAAATATTCGTAGGTAAAGTTTTGTAATTATTTTTAACTGCGAAATTATTGGTAGGTAAACAGTGTTTTAAATAGTTTTAGCTACGAAATTGTTTGTAGGTAAAAAGTATTGTAAATATTTTCCGCAACGAAGTTTTTGGTAGGTAAAAAGTGTTTTAATTACTTTTAGCTACCAAAATATTTGTAGAGAAAAAGTCTTTAAATATTTTTGGCTACGAAATTGGTGGTAGCTAAAAAGTGTTGTAAAAAATTTTACCTACAAAAGTAGTCGTAGGTAAAAAGTTTTATCAATATTTTTACCAACGAAAATTAGCGTTGGTAAAACGTTTTTCCTACGAAAAATTTCGTCGGCAAAAGTCTTATCTTTGCCAACGAAAATTTTCGCGGGCAAAAGCCTTTGCCTACGAAAATCAGACTTTTGCCTACGAAAATTTTCGTTGGTAAAAGTGGCTTTTCTTGTAGTGCCTGGTATCAGTTGTTGGGGAACCGTGGAAGCACATAGAGATGAATCAAGTAAAGTACTCGAAATCGTACAACTAAGTCAAAACACAAACAATCCGAATTTTACATGAAAAAATTCTTTCGAAAAAAAAAAAAAAACATAGTATAAAGCAACAAGTAATGCACTATAAAAGCAAAAATTGTAAGATATAAAGAAATACCGATTCGAACAAACCTCGAATCTTCCTCACAAGCCTTAATTATGCCCTTGAACTCTTAGGAATGAATTAGAAGGTCCTAGAACTCCTCTCCGGACTCCCAAATTCTGATTACACCTAATATATAAAGTATCATGAATAGTAAAAAAATCCCGCACTTATGTACCTCTATACTTGCTCTCGATAGGACATCTATGGCATAGACAGACCCATCGAAGACCTTGATGGCATCGAACTTACTTTGATGACATCAAGCAAAAATACTAAAACGTTCCAACAACCAACATGGATTTTTTCAGATTTTTCCATTGTCATTGATGTTAGCTCGGTGGCATTAAGCGGTCTGTAGATGTCATCAACATACTATATTTTAAAGAGATTTAAGTCATCAATAACAATCTCTACCATGTCTTCAATATTCATAGCTTCTTGTCCTCATTTCTAATTATTCCTTACATCATAACTTCATCATCGCTTCTCGTGCGTACTCCGTCTTCCATTTACGCCTTTGCTAAGCCCAGAGAAGTTGCATAAAAATTGAACTTCATTGTGGGAATGACCTTCATAAACATGTTAGCTGGATTCATGCTCATGTGAATTTTCTCTAGAGCCACACTTCCTTCTTTAAATACATGTTGGATAAAATGATGACGCGAATTAATATGTTTAGTATGTAAGTGATAAATATAATATTTAGTCAAATTGATTGCACTGTCGCTATCACAATTGACTGGCACGACCTCCTAGTGAAGCCCTAACTGATTTATCATCCCCCTCAACCAAACACATTCTTTGAATGCTTTTGTTATGCTATATACTCAGCTTCGATTGTGGAAAGAGCTACCTTAGACTGAAGATTCGATATTCAACTGATCGCTCCACTCGATAGCATAAATCAGTAACTAGAAGTCAACCTTTTACTATCCACATTGCCTGTATAATCAGAATCCACATAGCCTACTAACTTGCCTAATAATTTATCAAATAATAAAACGTATTCTTGCGTACTTTGAATATATCAAAGTAGTCATTCCATTGCCTTCTAGTGTTCCTTGCCGAGGTTAGACATGTATCTGTTAACAACACCCACCGCATGTGAAATATCCAGTCTTGTACAAACCATAACATATATCAAGCTGCTAACTATGCTTGAATAAGGCACAACAGACATGACATGCTTTTCTTCATCTGTTTTAGGATACTGTTAAGAAGAAAGCTTAAAATGATCTGCAAGGGAAATGCTGACCAGCTTTGCTTTATCTATCCCATAGTTTACCTTCTCAATGTATTCCACATGAGATAATCAAAGCCTGCTCATATTCCTATTTTGTGAATGTCAATGCCGAGAACTCTCTTTACACTCCCAGATCTTTCATCTCAAATGTCCTTGATAACCGAGTATTTAGTAAGTCAATCTCAGTCATGTTGTGACTAGTGATTTGCATATGATCGATGTATAAAACTAAGATAATGAATTTTTCATCACTCAGTGTCTTGTAATAGACACAATGATCATATTCACTTTTTATAAACTTCTGACTTACCATGAAAGAATCAAACTTTTTATACCACTACCTATGCGACTATTTCAGGACATAGAATGACATCTTTAACCTACAAACCTTATTCTCTAATCTAACTATGGTTAGAGAAAGGGTTTATTAACAAAGTAGACCTCTTGTATACAATAATTATGTGACTAGTCATCTAATGGAGAAGTTTTTTCCAAACATATGACAATAGCAGGTATACTTCTCATATGAAAATTCCCCTGCATTAGTTCTTATGCATATTACAGCAATTGCAGGGGTCGTATTCATTGGTCCAACACATGTGAAATCTATCGCACGTCATTGATTGAGTGACCGTCTGAATTTTTAGCCTTAGCAAAAAGGCCTACTAGCCCACATAGACTAGCGGTCCAAATTACACTGCCCCTTCCTTTCATTAGGTGTGGTCATCCCCTAAGTTAGATTATGTTGATATATTACACCATGCTCTATAATTAAAACATGAATTGGATGGCAGGTGTTGATTAGAGTAGAAGCTCACGATGGGCCCCACAAATGGTGACAGAAAGAAAACAACGGAGGCCCCACCCCACAAAAAGCTCTTGGAAGGTGTATTCATTCTGCATCCTCTATGTTTTTTGACGAACTTTAGATGATTTCTTCATCCAAGAATCCTCTTCCCCAAGAAATCTCATTGATTCGAGTCCCCGCCTAAACGATTTGCATAGTTGCAAGGTTCTACCACCTTTGAAAGGCTCGATAGTTCTGTTGCTTGGTTGGAAACACAAAGTTACTCCTGTCGGTCTGACTTCTCTCAGTGGAAGATGATTCAACCATCAGTGCTCTGACAACTCTAGAGGAGTAACAAGTAAGAGAGTGCAATTTTTATAATATGGAAGCTGAAGTCTGTAAGTCTGAGGATTGTGAGGGTCTCACTTCGGGGGTCTCTATTACACGAACTAAGACCATTATAGGAATCTATAGATTGAGACCCTAACATTCAACAGAAAGGCAAACGCAAATGAGATTCTTTACAGTTCTAGGGTGTCAAGGTTTCAGTTTCATGAGAGGGATCTTATATAGAGATATTTAGAAGAAAGGAAACCACAAACAAAAACCTTATAGGAATAAAAAATGAGTACCGAGACCCTTTGAAGAAAGTGAATCATGATTTGATACCCTTACAGGAATGACTTATGAAAACCAAGATCCTCATATATATGAAAGGGCAATCATGAACCAAGACCCTAAATGAATGGTCAATTGCGAACTAAGACTCGTGAGCCGAGAGTCTAAGTGCAATACTGAAGGTGGGAACTGCGAATCAAGACCCTGATAATATTATTCAAATTGAGAACTAAGACTCCTATAAGCGCAAGTGAGAACAGCAAACCGCAATCTATAAGTGAAGTCATTATTTTATTTATTATAAATATCTCCTCTAATACTATTTTTTGTGATGTTAGTAATTTTTCTTTCATGTTTTGTAGTGTCGAAAGATTTAGAAAAGCCTCCCTACCTCACTACGTCAAAATCGTGGGCATGGTTTAAAAAATGAGGCACATCGAAATCTCAGGTGACCACACCACAGGAAAACAGTGTGATTGATCTCCCACCATTAAAAATTTGCTAAGGCCCATTGTTTATTTGCCATCCAACCTATTGATAAGGTCACATAGATCTGGATGAAAGGAAAACAAAAATAGCAGCTTGATCTAGAACTTTTGTGACCCTTGTGAAGTTTTTAATGATGGAAATTCAATTCCTATTGTGTCCGCATGAGTTTATGTCTGCCTCCTATTTTGGACCATGCTCAAAAATGATACGACAGGCAAATGGATGAACAATATGAATATACAACTTATTCATAGAGTTGTACATGAGTCGAACTGAGTCAATTGAGCTTGGTAGAGATTGGCTCGGCTCGGCCATTAGCTAACCCCAGCTTGAACTTGGCTATGCTCGGTCCTCAAGCTGTATGGCCAGCTTGGCTCAGTTCGGTCAGCAGCTTGGGCTGGTTTGAGCCGAGTTTAAGTCTGTGCGGTATTTTCTCAACTACGTATAATGCATCTTCAATTTCTCAAAGAATGTAAAATAGTAACAATATTTTTACAGGTATTTCTTCGAATACCTAGAGAGCAGCATGAAAATCAAACACCCAGCAAGAAGCATCAAAATCAAACACTCAGCATATCCATTCTTTCCTCGCCAACACTTCGTTGAGTCATTTTATCAAACACTCGGTGAGCAGCACCCATATCAAAATAAACGAGTCACTGAACTTACTTGTTCTGAGTCGGTTTGAGTTGAGGTTCATTCCGAATAGAGTTGAGCTCGGGCAAGCTCGAACATGGCTCGAAATTTTTTCGAGCTCCAAAAACTAACTTGACTCGGTCCGAATCCAATTTCAAGGTGAGGTGAGTCGAGCTTTTAGCTAACTCGACTCATGTACAGCTCTACATATACATCGATGTAGATCTTATAGTCAGGGACTCACCCACTGAGCTGTAACTCTGCCTCACGTTACCCTGCCCAAAGTGCCGTTTTGACTGTCTTACGCCAGATGTGTCTGGGTGGGGCTGGAACGATGTCATCACGACGTGAGGCCCGTTGCGAGAGACAACAATAACGTTAAAAGCTTGACTATCTTGCGCCCGGTTGCGTCCGTGGAGCTGGACCGAAGTCAACACGTTAGGTGCACGTTGAAAGAGACGGACGCGGATTAGGTGCTGACAAGTTGAGTAGCGAGTTAAAAGCCATTTTGACTATCTTGCGGCTGGGTGCGTTTGTGTGGAGCTGGACCGAAGTCAACACGTTAGGTGCACGTTGAAAGAGACAGACGTGGATTAGGTACTTTTGTAGAAGGTAAAACAAAAATAACAGCTTCATCGAAAACTTTTGTAGCCATTAGAAGTTTTTAATGGTGGCCGTCACTCTCTCCACTTTTTCCTGTAGTGAGGTCCACTCGAGCCTTGGATCTGACTCGTTCTTTGGGTCATGCTCTAAAATGGCCTCTCAAACTGGATAGACAGTGTGGATACAAAATATACATCACGGTGAGACTCACAGAACTTTGTGACGTCACTTCAGTAGGGACTTAGCGAATCCGCGCCCGAAAGTGACTGTCTTAAAGCAAAATACCTGGGGCTGCGTCGGGGTAGACGTCTAGACTGAAGTCATCGCGTGAGGTACACCAAAAGGACTAAAGGGGATGGAAAGTTAAGTCTTTCTTTCATAAAATCTGCACATTAATCATGGCAGGAGATGAAGGGAATAAACAAAAATTAGCCTGATCGAAAACTTAGCCGGGCCACACCGTATAAATTTGAGATGTTAGTGGTGTGGCTCATTTGAGTCATCTATCAGGATGGTCATCTGCATGTGCTGCAGAAATAAGTCTCCTCACTTGATGGACGGAGTAGATTTTATACATATAACATTTTAACTACCACATAGCCTGGTTGTTTTGCATGGTTGGGTCCATAGGCTCGTATATATGATGATCTTTTACAGGGCATTCTTGCCAGGAGGGCAGTTTTGTCACTAGAAAAAAAATAATTTCCCTTCATCAATGGTTTGAGAAATTTACCAGAAGGTGCCTTGATAAAAATTACTTTAAATTTATTAACTAGCTTAATGAAAGCTTTTAATAAAGGTTAATTTGGACTTGTAAATACCATAACAATAGGTTGTAGTTTTCAAAAATCCCAAAATTATGTATACATGCTTCCGTCCTCTACTATACCAAACCATCTTTGGTCCAGGCTAGGATTAGAGGTTTTTATTTTTATTTTAAGAGACAACGGAATATTTTTGAAATTTTCACTTTCAAAAGAGATGATCCCACCCAAATATCTTTTCAAAATTGAATCTTTTTACAATTTCCCAACGAGAATTCGAGACTTTGGAGGAACTTTGATTTCATTGCAAAATCCCTTTCCATTACACCAATACTCTGTAATTGAAGGAATTCCTTATCCACCGCCGGTTCTCCAAGCATCCTACTCAACAATCGAAATACATGCCTAGCCACTGTTTCACAGCCAACAATATACATGCCGGGCCGACCTGATGAGTTGTGGCTCACCTGATGAGTTGTTGGAAATGACTTTTAAATTAGGACATTCACTGTCAATTGAATATTCTCAATCTCACACACGTGTGCCACGAGCCCATGTGGGCTTCTTATGTTTTCTGCATGCATGTGCATATGCCTCCCGGATGAACATTGCCAATATCCCACGTGTGCCACCACACGTGGGCCTCTTGTGTTTGGTGTAAGAGTATTCACAGCTGCAGTGTGAAATTGAAATTCCCTCCACATGTGCTGTGGGATTGTGTTGGTGGATTTGCTTTGACGTTATGGGCACCGATTGGATCAGGCTGAGTAACGAGCTTAGTCGGCTAGGGACGCAGATTGCGTACGCTACAGTCCGCTGAGCAAACTCTGTGGAGCCCACTGTGAAGTATGTATCTTATCCATTCTATCCATTCATTTTTCCAGTATATTTTAAGGCATGAACCCAAAATTGAAGCACATCCAAAGCTCAAGTAGACCACACCACCGGAAAATAATGGGAATTGAATGCCTATCATTGAAAACTTCTTACGGGCCCTTGAAGTTTTGGATCAAGCTGATTTTGTGTTTTCCCATCATCCATTTTTGTGTGACCTTAGGAGGATATTTGATGACAAATAAACTCACTACCCTAGGATGGTTTAAATAATGGACTTAATTATCCATAATGTTTCTTATGGTGTGGTTCACTTGAGCTTTTGATATACTTTAATTTTGGGTTCATACCAAAAGATGAACTGAAAAAAATGGTCGGTTGGTGTGGATAAGATACATATATCATGGTGCGTGCCGTAGAGTTTACTCAGTGCGCTGAGTTAATGGGTACGAAATTCACATCGGTGGGCAAGGCCATAACCAAGGGGCCCACCCCGGTGTATGTGTTGTATATTCATACATGACTTGGCTAGCTTGTTTTATGGCATAGTCCCAAAAATAAGGCAAATCAAAATCTAAAGTGGATCACACCATTGGAAAATAGTGTCATTGAATGCCCACCATTTGAAAGTTGTTAAGGCCCATGCTAATATTTATTTGTCATCCAACATGTTGATAACGTTCACATAGATGGAACCCAAATATCAGCTTGATCCGAAATTTATGTCCTCGTGCAAATTCAATCCCTCCTGCGTTGTCTGCATGAGATTTGGATATGCCTCATCTTCGATTTGCCTCATTTTTGGATACTTTTTGACAAAATGAATGATCAAGTTTATAAATTCTTATATTTAATTCTTTTTTAATTCAAGTTTTTTGAGTTTTTAATGTTGGATTATGATTGTGTCGATTGAATTCTTAGTTTGTAAAAGAAATCAATTAATTTGTAAAATCGACTAATCTATTGTTAGCTTTGGCTATAATAGATACTTTTGGTTTCCTGCAATTGATTGTCAAGATTTTATGAGAGATCAATCTATCTCAATTTATATATCTTGTTAGATATTGTTTATTGAATTTATAGATTTGTCTTCCGATTAGAATGAATTGGAATCTAATTTTAATTAAGTTATATATTTGAAGAAGACGAATTGGTTTAAGAATTTGTTGAGTGGGGATTCTTGAATCTTTAGTACTTTTTATTTATTTTTTTATACTCTTTTTAATCAATTGGAAACTATAATCTTCAAATCTGTTTAGTTCTAACAGAATTCTCAACCACATACATCCTTGTAGAATGATCTCAATCTCATTGAGTTATTACTACATTGCAACCCTACACTTGGGGTTGGCGAACATCAGTGAGTTCTATTGGGATGGCAATTGGTCCTATTAAAAGACTCATGAGTGATCAAGAAGTTTCCTTCTCATCGATAGGAAAGTATGGAATAATATCAAATAAGAGTAGAAGAAGGATAGAATGTGAGACTAAGTAATAAAGGCGAATCAGAATTATCATAGTTAGGAAAAAAGATTACCTCTAAGTAGAAAGACAAAGCAGCTCCAACAGAGTGAGAAGAGGAGAGGGTGAAGATGAAGAAGGTTCGGAAGATTTCCTGGGAGTCATGACAGTTTTTAGAAGAAAATGAAGTTTGGGTTTCACAGAATCAAAAATGAAGAAAATGAGGAAGAAAAGAAAACGATGGGTTTTAAGTATCCACCACATGCGCAACATTAATTGTCGAATGATGGTTAAAGCGGTTTTCAAGACAAAAGTTGCGGCAGGGATAAAAAATGCATTTTATAAATGACACTTGGTGGTAGGCTGCAAAAGGAATGATATGATAAACACATCATTCGAACTTTAACAAATGGAGAGCATGCCACATGACATGTAATAAATGCTTATAAATACCATTTACGTTTCTCCCCATACTTAAAAAAGAGAGAAACGTGGGGGCAAGGTTTGGGCATGATTTGGGCAATCCCAAATGAACAATGTAGATGTGGCCAGGTGGCACAAATGATATCTTTATGTTGTGGGCAAGATATACGGAGGACAACTCACTACTGAGTAATCTCAGAAGAGGCATGCTGAGCACGTGATTTCGAGATAAAGATTTTTTATCATTATGGTTATATCAACAGTAAAGAACATGCAGGAAGTTACTGACGAGATAGAAATGCTTTCGGGAAAGCGCAAACACAATCAAAATGAGATAATCGCTACTTTACAGCTGACGGTATAAGAGATTTCCACATGTATAACGGTACGCTATTATCACAACTGCATCTATAAATTTATAAATAGGAGAAAAAGGGTAAAAAAAAAGGATCTATACACAACGTGAGACTTGTATCCTAGCCCGTACAATTCCGTAGGCTTCTACGGTCCTCCCGGTCAAACTTTGGCGACTCGCGATCTGTAACCGTCATTTGCTCGCAATCATGAGTTGTATCCCGTATTCCAGAGTCAGCTTGACCCCAGACTTGTATCCTTGCGACCGCGTCGTTGCCGCGGTTCCAACGCCGCGTCTTGCGTGCTGAGGTCATACCCGGGACAGGAGATGTGGGCTGCATTCAATTTGAGGAAAATACCGCTAACAAAAAAAGGGGAAAAGGATACAAACCACGTTACTTTTCTGCTACGGATATAAACCTTAGCTATAGTTGCTACGGTTTTAATCCGTAGCTAAAAAGTTGATACACCATTAATAATTAATGGTGTTATAAGGGGCTCTATGAGGCCTAAAAAAAAAACTATATGTTATATCTAAGCCGTCTATATATTTTTAAATATTACGTTAGAGGATGAAAAAAAATTAGGTAGATCAAAGGCTCAAGTGGACCACATGGTAGGAAACATGGATATTAAATTACAGTTGATTCTTATGGTGTGGTCCACTTTGGCCTTTAATATACCTGAAATTTTGTGTCATAAACTAAAATTATTTATTAAAATTATTTATTGAAATGGATTAATCAAATACATCATGGTGGGCCCCACGGAGCCTCTGTCCGGACCTTGGTGTCCGTCCGGCCCAAATTTGGGCGCGCGCTCAAAACAGAGCCGCGCCCAAAAGAGGGTATTTCACACTCTCTTTCTCTCCCCGTTCCCTAATCCCCTCTCCCTCCCGATCTCTGCTCCATCTCTCTCGATCTCCCTCCCTTCCTCTCCCTCCCTCCCTTGATCTCCCTGATTTCCCTCCCTCTCTATCGACGTCTCTCTCCTAGCTCATTCTCTTCGAAGCAGTCTTTTCGTCGATCTCTCTCCAATAGTTGAAGAGAATAGAAGAAATCAGATGAGGAAGTCAAAGGTACTTTCTCTTTCTCTCGCATTTCCTCTTTTGATGACTAGAAATTGGGCAGTAGCCATGGCAGCGATAGCCATATCCGCCACTGTCCATGGTCGCCTACATGTTTGAAGAAATGCTTCAACAAAGAATCTGGATTGTGTTACTCTTGTAGAATGTGGATTAATTCCACGGTTGGAACCACTAGGTAGATCGTGGATGATACTCGTGGACGGATGAGGAGATCCCTTTGAATACAATATTCCCTTTGAATACAATATTTATGAAATTTATGTTGTTGAAATTTTTACACTTTCTATTTTTCCTGCAAGTGTTTTCATTTTCTTATTAGAATTGACTCTTACTGAATCAATGCCTGAGCGATTAATGGGGATGGATTACAAATTCATTGGCAATATGTCTACATTGCCTCGAATCTAGCTAAGTGCCATTGTTGTGAAGAGAATACTTTGATACTCAGGAAGAATGTGATGTTTCATACACATGCACACAGAAATTGTGATGTGGTCAAGAGGTAACTGAATCGAATCAGTGCAAATCAGGGCCCACTTTACATGGGCCGTGAACAAAAATTTGATGGAACTAATATGTTACCTGGCCAGTTGGTTACTTCTAAATAGAAGGTTGAAATCCTAATAGTCAACTTTCCAAATTTGGCAAACAAATGTGTATCAATACAAGGATGTAGTCTCTCCTTTTAAGGTCGTATTCAACTTTGTCATGGCACTGTTTTTTTATAGTTTTTATAGTTTTTTGTGTTGTATAGCGGTTCTATATGATGATAGGTGTGGCCTGTTCCATTTTGAGGAGCCCACCCAAATGATTATACAACATGCTTTTTTTTTTGAATAAAAAAGAAAAAAAAAAAGGTGAGACTCATCTGAAAATCAGGGTGGGAGATGTTCTTCCAATGGTCCGGTATCATCTGAAGGTTAGGCTGCAAGTTTCAGTTGTGTTCCTACAAAGTGTTAGGCAACTAGTCGTTGCCACTTTGTAACCCGTCTTTCAGCAAACCGGCATGCCCATAACCATGATGTGAATGTTCTTTTGTTCGGACTATCATTCTGTTTTGTTCCCTTGTGTAGTAGTATAGATGGTTGCGAGATAGGGGTGGGTGAAATTGTGGGATTGATGTGCTCTAATCTAATCACGATGTTCATAGGGATGACTATGCTATGGTAATTGAATTATATATATATATATATGTGTGTGTGTGTGTGTGTGTGTGTGTGTGTGTGTGTGTGTGTGCCTTTGCTGAATTCTTATCTGCAATTCCTTTGTAATTCCCTCTCCTTCCTGCATGCCATGTGTGTGTGCCTTTACTGAATTCTTATCTGCGATTCCTTTGCAATTCACTCTCCTTCCTGCATGCAATACTTTATGACAATTACTTGTGTCAGTTCCCAAAGGTTCATAATCACTTCCCAATGAGTGCCCAATTAATGATTGTTAAGTCCTTCATGCATATATGACTTTTGTACTGAGGATGACAGGCTTCCTTCCAATTAACCAAATGATAAGTATTTTGATCGATGACATGGAGTAAATTGGCAAATTTGAGAGAGCTTCCTTTCTTTATAAGAGTGAATGTTTTACCTCCTAATGATCATGATGATGTTGCAGCTTGTATTGTTAGGCTTCGGTCTGCCACAACCCAAACATATGGTATATCATGAGAGAAATAGCAACTTCACCACTGTTTTATATGAAACACACCATAATTTGATTAATTATCCTTTAATTAAACAAAAAGAGGAACATTTCATATTTTATTTACTCCGTTTTCTTTCTTTTCTTCATAGAGATACAAATTGGGGATTGCAAATCAGCCATTCAATTCAAGCATGGCAAATGTGGCTAAGGAGTTCTGTAGTGCCACAAGGTAGAGAAAGAAGGGCTAGACTGGTATGTTAGTTACACACCATTTAAAAATGGTGGTGACTCTTCCAATGTACATATGGCATAGTTGTATTGCTATCTGGACCATGCAAATCGATGACGTAACTGTGGATAGATCATAACAAAACCATAGTGCCGACGAGATGGAAAACCATCTTATTTTTCATTTGAATTTGGATCACTCACTATTTTACTTTTAACCATTCATTTGTTATCCATTGATTGGATGATTAAGATTGTTTGATTAGTGTCATGTTTACAGATTGGTCCATGGGTCAATGAGGAGGATCCATGCCTGCCAAATAGTGGACATCCGAGTCCTTTTTATGATGGGTTGCTGACATCATCATTTGCTAGTGATGTCAAAGCCCATGGGCCTCCAAACAGTATGCATGTGCTGTCTTCTTTTTTTTCTTTTTTGCAGCACCCTGCATCATTTCTTTCGTATGCATGTGTCTGCAGTTGGGGAGAGTCATACTTGTGCTCTCTCTCTTGACATACAATAGCATGCATGTGAGATGCTATTTTCTTGATGTCCTCTTGTTTTCATGTGTAGATGAAGGAATGGGTATTGTATGTTGGAACAAAAGGTTGCTGATATCAGGTACCTCTAGAGCCGTTCCATGCATTTCCATTTCATCTCCACTGGGAAAGGCCAATTTTGTGGTAGTGACGGTGCAAAAAATATGCCAAAGATTGGATTGATTTGGGATGAATTTCTTTTTCTGCTAGGGGAGGATTTTGTAAATGGGCTCATATGATAGGTAACATCCCAAGTTTTTAATGGGATCATGCTGGAATGTAGCAGTCTTGTTACAAGTTTGTTAATTAAAAAAAAAAAGTTTCCGTTGAAAAAAGGAAGAAGAAGAAAAGAAGATAAACCCATGCCTAGCCCATTTCAGGATGGTCTCGTGTACTATTGGGTTACCATGCCCATAGCGACCCTTACTCTTGACTAAATTTAAGAAATTTGTAATTCTTTTTAATAAAATTTTCTTATTCTTAAAAACAATATAATGGGTGTGATCCAAATTCATTTGAAGGCACTGGGTTCTTTTTCTTTTTCTGTTTTTAAATTCCAGTTACCTGTATAAGCCCCATTTTGCTTCTTCTGTAAATCCTGTGGAATTGGGCTCATTTAATATACAATTAGTTTAAATTCTAATAATAGTGCTGAAGTTGTTTATGTTCTTTTGGGATTCTCTTTAGATTTTGATTGAATGGTTATGGAATTTAGTCATTTCTTTCTTTCTTTCTTTCTTTCTTCTTTTTTTTTTTTAAAAAAAAAGTAAAAATCTGTTTGACCGTGAGTAGGATTCTAATCCTACTTGCATGAATTGCCTACACATTTCTCTTCACTAGTTTGTGTGCGTCCAACAAAAATAAGGTTAGAGTTCATGTATTTCGGGGACGCTAAATTAGCATAGTAATCCATGGCCTGATCTGCTTCTCATTTATTCTTGGACTACACTCCCTAAGTATTATTGCTTTCTTTCTCATTTTAGTTTTTTACTTTTATAGGCTTTAAATTTTGTTTTCTTTAGTGCAGCATTTCAAAAAGTTATGTGTGACACCAGCTTATTAGAGACCCGAAAAAATGTCCAGCACTTTATAAAGGCTTTTTGGTTGCTGGCTTCTAAGCACATGTCATGGAAGCAGTTCATATGCACATTTTCTTGGAGCATCTTACAGGTTAACCATGTGGGGCATTGATTGAATGGTCAAGAATATTATAGCCATTCTATGCAACCTTTTCTTTATAAAACCACATTACAAATTTCTCAAACCACATTACATTTTCAAGATTCATCAATTATTAAAACTCACCTTTTCCCATCCCCTTATATCCTTGAAGTACTTATCTGTAATAGATTCATGTTGAACAAAGGACTTAATAGTTTGTCATGCCTTCTAATTAACATTTCTTTTTTTGTGTGGTCTGTGCATCATGATGAATAACGACGGTGCGAAAGGCCAGTTATGAGTTACCTAACGGCAGTTCTGATGTAAGTTTTCTGCTGTTTTTTGTTACATATGATCTTTTATGTGATCCTTGTCAAGTAAATGGTGGTAATTTGCAGTGATTGGGACTTGTTATTATTATACCATCCATTTCTTCTTTGAAGATAATGATTTTGATGGTTTTGTTGCTCAATTTGGTTTTCTACCTATGGACTCATTTAATCAATTTCTTCCATGTAGATTGAAATGCCAATGCCTTGACAGTTGTTGCATCAATATTCAAAATTCAACATCCCTTCTCTTGTAGTTTTTGGACCAATCCTTATTTGTAAATGTATGTTTAGCTATTTTATTTATTTCTTTCTTCTTCTTCTTCTTCTTCTTCTTTTTCCCCCACTTGGCATATTCCTGAGGCGAATACTTCCCTTCTTCAACTGGTAGTAAACAAATTCCACATGATAAATCGAAGGATAAAATGCTCATTGCCCAAGTGCCCAAATGTCCCTTGAAGACTAAGCGGAGCAACAACATGAGTTGACTTTTGGTTACCTGTGTAGGTTGGACATGTATGCATGATATGGACTGGCAGACTGAGCACATGCTTAAATGATAATATGGAATAATTCATTATTTAAGATGTTATATATATATATATATATATATATATATATATATATATATATATATATATATATATATATATAAATGGTACAAAGGAGAAGTAAAAGGATCAATTATCTATTTTATAAAATTATCATGAAAGTCTAAACATGATCCACCATGTCTGGCATGGTGTTTCTTGATAACTCTGTTACTTGTACATGGAAATGTGTTGAGCTGGGTATTATGCACTTTGTTAGACATGATAACTATATAAAAGCTGATGCACCAGCAACAGGGTTGTTTTGCTCGGTCAACATGGGTACCAGTATAAGTTGTAATTAAATGCGGTATTACTATACCTCTTGCTTTGGTTTGCATTGTTTTGTTTGTCGTTATTTTCTCCTCTATATCTTCATTATATTCCTATGATAAGCCCATAGTGCCAGTTTTAGTTGTTATTTCTCCATTGCTTATGTCTACTCTTCCCATGTGTGTGGAATCCACTCCGATCATTATATGTTTAATCCCATGTTGGGCCCACAGAAAAAAATCTAGGCTAATTCCTGAATGAAGTGGGCCATACCAAATGGAAATAATTGGGAAAGGCGTCGACCTTGATTTTTACAGGGTCCACCCGATTGAGCCTTGGAAACCCACTCCAACCATTATATGCCATACAAAAAGTTAGGCTTGATGTCCAAGAAATCATGCCTATACATGATTCAACTGGGCCATGCCAAAGAAGACGATTTGGAGGATAAGCTCTTCCCGTATTCTTTTTTTAGCCGTGTGGTCCACCTTAACCACGGATGGAGCTGATTTTCAAACCATGGGTCTAGAGTGAGGTGAATCATGTGATGATTGGGGTGGATTTCCCATTAACACCATGGTGGGGCCGATCAAAGTGGTTAAGTCATTTTCTTTTTTAAAATAATTTTCTGGATACATATATATATATATATATATATATATATATATATATATATATATATATATATATATATATATATATATGTATGTATAGATATATAGATATATACTGTATAGATATATACATATATATGAGAAATGCTCACACACAACTAGTTGGACCGTCCAACTAGTTAGAATTAACTAATGCTAATTAATGTTAGAGAGATAGGACTTTGTTTCACGTTACCTATCAATCATGTGCTTCAAAATGGTCATTAGCTTGGGTGGGCCCTATTGTGATGCTAATGTAAAATTCACCTGACCATTACGTGTGACAATCTATGTTAGACTTAGGGACTGAAAATCAACCTCATTAGTGATTCAGGCGGACCGCACAATTGGAAACAGTGTGCTGAAAAATCTCACGCTCCAAAATGGTTCGTTTAATGAGGCCCAGTTAAATCACGTGTCGACCTTTTTTTTGGTTCTCTCACCTAACCTTTTCTGTCGCATCTAATAGTTAGAGTGGATTTCACATAATCATAATTAGATTCCTATAAAAATCTAAGGTGGACATCTCTACTTCAAGTGTTCTATTGGTGTGGCTCACCTGAATTACAAGTTTGCCTTATATTTTGGCTCTAGGCTTACAATGAGATTGCACATCTGATGGTCGGATTGGATCTTAAATAAATGACAAGGTGGGCCATATCAAAAATCAAGGTTGGCTTTGTCTACTGCTGTTAAACTTCTTCCGATTCTGATGGAAAATGTTCGTGTTTCCAATAAAGTGAAGTGGATTAGGTGCAACCTGATCTCACTCGGTACCGGGCATTCCTGACCCTGGCCCTACCTTTACGTAAGTATTGTATATCCATGCCCTACATCCATATTTTCATCTCGTGATAGGACATGATTCGAAAAATGAAGTAGATAAAATTCTGAGGTGGACCACACCACAAAAACTGTAGTGATTGGCCGTTAAAAACTTTGTGGTCCAAAAGTTTTTGATCAAGCTGAAATTTGATTTTTATTTTTATTTTACTTTATCAAGGTCTTTGTGACCTTTTAAATAAGTTGGGTGCCAAGTAAAAAAATTTACGGTGGGCCCTAAGAAAATTTTAATGGTAAGAGTTCAATATCCACTATTTTTTATGGTGTGGATGACTTGAGATTAATAATTACTTCATTTTCTGATTAATGTTCTAAAATGAGCTGAAAAAACCAATGGACAGTATGGATATATAATACCTACATCAGGGTGGGTGACATGATTAGGTATGAACTACGTTGCATGAGGAAGGGGCTGCACTTAATCCACTCTTCTTCTTTTTTTCCTTTTTTTCCAATATGACCCTTTTTATCTGTAACCGAGCCTAAGAAGCTTAGCGGCATGAGAGAAACTCCTGACCTTATTTTTATTGGCCCATCGTAATAATGTGCATGTGACATCCACTACTATGGTCAGATGCGTCATGTTATTCTAAGGCTTGAGACAAAATATGAGACTTGCTTTTGATCCCGTAGGCCACACTAATAGAGCAATAGAAGGAGAGACGCCTACCTTTGAGTTTTACAGGACCCACAGTCATCCGTAAGTGAAATCCATTCTAATCATTAGATGCCATACCAAAGGTTATGTCTAGAATTCAAAAATCAGAGAAATACTTTATTTAAGTTTACCTAGTCAAATGAATCATTTTGAAGGGTGAGATTTTTTTTTTGCTCACTATTTCCAATTGGGCGGTCCACTTGAACCATGGATGGAGTTGATTTTCGATTTGTAGGTCTAACATGGGGTGAAAAACGTGATGGTCAGGATGGATTTTACATTAATACTACAGACATTAACACTACAGTAGAGCCCACCTAAGTTGAGATCATTTTCAAAAGACCTTTAGAAAAGTTAACGTAATGCAAGCGCCTTCTCTCTTAGCATTAATTAATGCAAACTAGGTGTGTGCATCATATTTAAGAGAAACTTTTTCTAATTAAATGCCAAGCTAGTTGGACGCAACTAGTTGTGTGTGAGCATCTCTCTCTCTCTCTCTCTCTCTCTCTCTCTCTCTCTCTATATATATATATATATATATATATATATATATATGCTCACAGACGACTAGTTGGACATTGCAATTTCGTCCAACTAGTTGATTAATTCAAAGACTAATTAATGCTATTTAATAACAATACACATAGAAGTTATTCTAAGAGGAAAAGTTGCCAGCTATGGTGGCCCCACCATAGTGTTAATATGAAATCCACCCCAACCATCAAGTGAGTCACCCCATATTAGAACCATGTATAAAAAAATCAGCCTCATACATGGTTTAAGTGGACCACATGATTGAAAACAGTGTACAAGGAAAACTCACCCTCTAAACTATTTTCATTGGTTTGGCCCACCTAAATCACATATACCACTGATTTTTTGACATAAGCCACAGATTTTTAGTGTCATATTAATGGTTGGAGTGGATTGCACATTCTTGTTATGTTCAGCCTAGTAAAAATCAAGGGTGGACGTCTCTCCTTACCGTTTCCATTGTTGTGGCTGAGTTGAATCAAAGGTTAGCATGATTTTTTGGCTCTAGGCCAGGAATGGAGTAACACATCTAATGATGGGAGCGAATCTTACTTACACATTATGGTGGGCCCTATAAAAATACGATGATGGTTGTCTGCGCGGGCGGCACCACTCGGTTCGAGAGATGAATACCACGAGAGACGAGTAATTTCAGGTCACAGAGGGTTTGGAGATTCAGATGGCCCTGCCTATGGTGTTAATTTGAAATCCATTTCCACCATCAAGTGGATCACCCAATGTTAGAACAATGGACTGAAAATCAGCCCCAACCTGATTTATTAGTTTTATCCATGCCGTTCATACATATTTTCAAATCATTTTAGGATATGATCCCAAAAATGAAGCAGATCCAACACTCGAGTGGACCACACCACAAGAAACAGTAGGGATTGAAGGCCTACCTTCAAAAACTTCTTGGGATTCACAGAAGTTTTGGATCAAGTTGATATTTGTGTTTTCCCTTCTTTATCGATGTCTGCATGACCTTATGAACAAGCTGGATGGCAAATAAACATCATAGTGGGCCCTAGGAAGATGTCAACATGGAGCATCATTGTTCCGACTGTTTCTTTTGTTTTCTTTTGGTGAGATTCACTTGAGCTTTGGATTAGCCTCAGTTTTGGGACCATGCCTTCAAGTAATATGAGAAAATGGATGGACGGCGTGGATAGAACACATATATCATGGTGAGGCCCACAGATCTTTGCCATCTATACACACCCATGCTGTGCTGTGTGGTACGCTACACAATTAAGTCCGTCCGGAAGACATCAATCTTTTCTTGGAACTAATCGATCTTTTCTTGGTACCTGACTATATTCCAAGAACCAGTGCAGGAGCTGTGATATTTTACTGGGTCAAACCTTGATGTGTATGTGAGATCAACTCGGGCCATTATATTTGTAATCCCATGGTAGGCTAGTAACTGAAAAATCAGGATGATATGTCATTCAATTGAGGCACACAAAGGAAAATAGCTGGGAGAGAGATGTCCACCCTCGATTTTTACAGGGCCCACTATAATGTGCATGTAAAATCCATTACACCGACTAGATTCGAAACCAAAAGATATCCTTAAAGGGTAAACAATCAAACTCACATGGGATTCAAGCGGGTCACATAAGGGTCTTTACTCTTGCTCCAATGGTAGACTGTAAGGAGTTTGAACGCATGGTCAAGGTTCGAGTACCCATAGGTGGTGAAATCCCACTCGTGAGTGTGTGGTGGTGTGTTTGCGTGTGTTAAAAAAAAAAAAAAAAAAAAAAAAAAAAAAAAAAAAAAAAAAATTTAAACAAAGAGAGAAAGAGAAAAAGTGGGTCACAAATAGGGAACAGTGTAGAGGGTGAGATTTTTCCCATGAAAAATTTCCAATCGTGTGGCCCAACTGAAACAAAGATAGGCAGATTTTTTGTCCTTGGGTCAAACATGAGGTGATTCACCTCATGTTTGAGGGTAGATTTCACTTTAACATCATAGTGAGGCCCACCCAATTTGGGTACTCGTTTTGCCAAGTAACACGGAGCTCCTTCTTTATGCAGGAGAGCATTTATTAACATTAGTTGATATCTAAATTAGGCAATGGATGTCAAGAGAAAATGGACAGACTTAGGAAGCTGCACACATGTGATGTATTTGTGCGTTGCGCTAAATGTATAAGAAATCTGATCTGTTAATTAGATAGGATGTTTTTTAAATATGTGAAGGACATAATTTTTTTTTTTTTTATAATGATTAATGGTATGATATTTATTTACAAGAAAACAGGGCTATTAGAAATCCATTTTACCTATACATATTCAACTTATATGTGTGGCTTTAATAATGATGATCTTTTATTAATTTTTAGTAGATAAAATATAATTAGCATACCTTATTTGATGGATAGGCTAGATCTTTGACATATAATTTATATCAGACTTATATAAAACTTGATATTATGAATACTCACATGTGTTATATTGACTTGCTGCATAATAAAAAAATTTTGCTATTTAATACATGGCTAGTTAGAAATTTCTCCAACTAGTTGTGTGTCAACATTACTATATATATATATATATATATATATATAGAGAGAGAGAGAGAGAGAGAGAGAGAGAGAGAGGGAAATGCTCACACGCTTCTAGTTGGACTGTGAGTTTTGGTCAAACTAGCCGTGCATTAAATATCAAAATTCTTATTTTCATACACATGTAATGCACCACATGTGAGGATATGTGACACTGAGTTTTACATTAGTATGTTGGGAATTATGTGTCATAGATCCAAGCCATTTATCAAATAGAGCACGCTAATGAAATTTTATGTACTGAAAGTCAGTAAATTGTTGTCACCACTAGAACTACACGTGTAACTTGAATATGGACTGTTGGAGCAGATTTCAAACAGTTCACTTTTCTTATATATGATATCATGCTATATATATATATATATATATATATATATATATATATATATATATATATATATATATGGGAAAAGGTACTATGCGCTCGAGCATAAAGCGGTCGTCCGTGAGGTCGAGCTATGTGGGCCCCACTATGATGCCGTTCGAAGATCCACACTGTCCACCAGATGCACGAGCCCAAGGTGGGCCCACACGGCCCAAAATCAGCCGTCCACGTAACTCAGGTGGGCCATATCATCAGAAAACATAAGTATACTTGTAAAAATATGTAAAAGCACTTGGCGGGCCCCACCTGAGTTGTGGATACCACCTGAAACTTGGTATAAAATTACATTCAAGTGGGATACACATGATGGACGGTGTCGATCATCAAAAAATGTCTCGAAAGGTCCCCACAAATGGTTTTGAATGTTTCAATGGTGCACAGCCCCTCTCAACTTTTGTATGTGGTTTGGCCACAAAAGTCACGGATTGACTTGATTTTCAGCTGTGTTTGCCCCCTTTGGAATGGTGCATCTGACTGAGGGGGTAGATTTTCGAACGGCATCACGGTGGGGCCCACATCAGCTCGACCTCACGTACGACCGCTTTACGCTCGAGCGCATAGTACCTTTTCCATATATATATATATATATATATATATATATATATATATATATATCCCATATACTTACAATAGACCCTACCCAATTAACAGACCGGATTTGCAAGATACATTGTGCATCACCTAATTATATCATGTGTACACATTCTTTAGTGGTCATTTGTAAACATTCACCCTCCTCTTATGTCTCTCCTCATTTAAATTATTTTTCCCTTATTTAATGCTCTCCATTTCTTGTACGTTTGGGAATGTGTAATGAGCAGAGTGACATGGGGCGCGGATTCGGTACTACCCCTGCTCGTCCAGAGCTCAAGACGGGCTGGACGTGTAGCCCATTGATTAGCGGAGAGTGGTTACGTCAGATAGCAGTGACACGTCATCAAACGCAATGGAGTTTTTCAAAAAAATCCATACGTTTTTTTTTTTCCGTCTTCAACTGAGTTGATGTCATCAACTTATGTGGGCCCTACCATGATGTATGTTGTGTATCCACACTATCCATCCATTTGGGGAGATAATATTAGGGCATAATACAAAGAATGAGTCAGATCCAAAGCTCTAGTGGACCCCACCACAGAAAACAATGGAAAAATTGACGCCCACCATTAAAAAGATCTAAGGGCCATGAAAGTTTTCGATCAAGCAGATATTTATGTTTTCCTTCTTTCATGTCTACTTTAGCACATGAACAGGTTGGATCTGAAATAAACATCATGGTGGACCTTCCGAATGTTTCAACTGTGGGCATCATTCTCTCCACCGTTTTCTGTGGTGGGGTCCACTACAGCCATGGGTCCACCGCCGTTCATGCATTTTATAAACTCCATCCATCCGTTTTATCACATAAATTTAGGGCTTTAACCCAAATATCAAGCATATCCAAATCTCAAGTGGACCACTCTACTGGAAACAGTGTGAATTGACGTCTACTGTTGAAAAATTCTTCAGAGGCAAGATAAGTTTTAGATCAAGCTGATATTTGTGTTTTCCCTTCATCTATGTCATTGTGATCTTATGAACCATTTGGATGACAAACAAACATCATTGGTCCTTAGAAAGGTTTCAACTGTGGTAATAAATAATTCCACTGTTTCCTGTAGTATGGTCTATTCAAGCTTTAGATATACTTTAAATTTGGGTTGAGCCCTTAAAATGATCTGAAAAATCAGATGGACAGCGTAGATAAAACACATGAAGTCATAGAACAGAGTTTACTCAATACAATAACGCAATGCCATTTGGTAATTGTATGAAGTGACGTAACCCAGTCCTATGGCCCCACCATGATATATGTTTTGTATCCACACCGTTCATCCATTTGGAGAGATCATATTTGATCATGGTCCAAACAATGAGTTAGATCCAAATCTCGAGTGGACCCCACCATACAAAAACAATGGAGAGAGCGATGCCTATCATTAAAAAGTTATAAGGGCAACAAAAGTTTTTGATCGAGATGTTATTTGTGTTTTCCTTTCTTTCATGTCTGAGTTAATACATGAACATGTTGGATCTCAAATAAACATCACGGTGGACCTTCGGAAGGTTTCAATGGTAGGCATCACTCTGTCCACTGTTTTTTTGTTGTGGGGTCCACTCTAGCCTTTGATTTGACTTATTCTTTGTATTATGCCCTAAAATGATTTCTCCAAATATATGGACGGTGTGGATACAACACATGCATCATTGTGTGGCCCAAAAAACTCGGCGACATTAATTTAGTAGCGAGTCTCGCTGCTCTGCGCACGGAAAAAGGTTGAAAACTTTTTTTAAAAAAAAAGAAAAAAAAAAGAAAAAAAAGAAAAGAAGAGACGGTTGGCGTTCTCAGTGACCGAGTATAAACGCAAGCTAGCGGCTCCGTTTGTTGACGTGCCCTCTGTCATATGACATAACCACTCTCCACTAATCAAGGGGTTACACGTCCAGCCCGTCCTGAGCTCCAGACGGGCGGAGGTAGTACCTAATCCGCGCCCAAAGACATGTTACGTCACTAATTTATGTGGGCCCCACCATGATATATGTGTTATATCCATACCACACATCTATTTGTAGAGATAATTTTAGGACGTAGTTCAAAAGAATGAGGCAGATCCAAAACTGGAGTGGACCCCACCATAGAAAATAGCGGGGAGAGTGATGCCCACCGTTGAAACCTTCCTAAAGTCCACTATGATATTTATTTGAGATCCAACCTGTTCACAATATAACATAGACATTAAAGAAGGGAAAACACAAATATCAGCTCGATCGAGAACTTTTGTGGCCCTTAGAAGTTTTTAATGGTGGGCGTCACCCTCTCAACTGTTTTCTGTGGTGGGGTCCATTCCAGCTTTGGATCTGACTCATTCTTTGGCTTATGCCATCAAATAATCTCTCCAAATGGATAGACGGTGTGGATACAAAACATACATTATGGTGGGACCCTAAGAACTAGGTGACGTCACTTCAGTGCCGGCTGCAAATCCATGTCCAATCCACGCTGATTTCCTCCGAGACTTTGGCAGGAAGTTCCTGCGCTGGAACCTAGGTGGGGCCACTGTGATGTATGTGAGAAATCCTCCCCTTCCATCCATTTTTTGAGTTTATTTCAGGACGTATGATGCTAAAAATTAAGCGTATCCAAAGCTCAAGTGGACCGTACTAAAGGAAAATGTGGTTAGGAAAATTCCTACTGTTAAAACCTACCTGGGCTCGACAGTGATGTTTACAAGCTATCCATACCATTAATAACTTCATTCCTATTGGGATGAACTGAAATCACAAATATTAGCATGATTCAAAACTTTTATGGCCTACAAATATTTCAACTGTGGACGTTCAATTATCACGTTTTCAGCCCACTTGAGCCTTGGAAACAGTTCATTTTTGGCTTCATGTCCTTACTTGAACTCAAAAAATGAATGGACGAATAGGATTTCTCACAAACATCACAGTGGGCCCCACCTGGTTTCAGCGCAGGAACTTCCTGCCAAAGTCTTTCGTAGGAAATCAACGTTGCAGCTGGCACTGAATTGACGTAACCTAGTTCTTAGGGTCCCACCATGATGTATGTTTTGTATCCACACCGTCCATACATTTGGAGAGATTATTTGATGGCATGAACCAAAGAATGAGTAAGATCTAAAGCTGGAATGGACCCCACCACAGAAAACAGTGGAGAGGGTGACCCCTACCATTAAAAACTTCTAAGGGCCACAAAAGTTCTCGATCTAGCTGATCTTTGTGATTTCCCTTCTTTAATGTTTACGTTCACAATATAACAGGTTGGATCTCAAATAAATATCATGGTGGACCTTAGGAAGGTTTCAATGGTAGGCGTCACTCTCCCCATTGTTTTTTGTGGTGGGTCCACTCCAGTTTTGGATCTGCCTTATTCTTTTGAACCACCTCCTAAAATGCTCTCTACAAATAGATGTGTGGTATGGATACAACACATATATCATGGTGGGGCCCACATAACTTAGTGACGTGATTTGCAACTCAACATGTCACACCGCTCATGACTCTTTCCCAAATGTACAGGGAATGGAGCGCATTAAATAAGGGAAAAAATAGTTTAAACGTGGAAAGAGAAAAGAGAAGGGTGAATGTTTACAAAGGACCATTAAAAAAGGTGTACACACATGATATAATTATGTGATGCACAATGTATCTTGCAAATCCGGTCCGTTAATTGGGTAGGGTCTATTGTAAGTATATGGGAATATATATATATATATATAGGGGTGTACACAAACCAGGCTAGTCACAGTTACAAACCAGCTAGCTGTTAGCTTCGACTCGGCTCGAAAATGCCCGACTTTCCGCTTGACCCTAACCGAGTTCGGTCGTATGCCAATTTTGTCAACCCGAAACTAAGTTCAGGCCGAGTTCGAATAGGCCCCAGTTCGGTCCAACTCGGTCCGAAACCCGACCCGCCCAGGCTCGAGCCGGCCCGACCCGCTGAGTGTGTGTGTGTGTGTGTGTGTGTGTGTGTGTGTGTGTGTGTGTGTTTCTCAAATAACCTAACCCTACTTGTCACTTTCCACTTTCCCCTTTCGCCTTTTGAGATCGCCCAACCCCATCAACAGTGCCCGACCCCACCAAACCCTACTCCCTTTCTCCTTGCCCGACGGCCTGACCCCCCACCAAATCTCTCTAATCTCTCTACTCTCTCTCTCTCTCTCTCTCTCTCTCTCTCTCTCTCTCGACCAGCCAGTGATGGACGCCGTCCAACCATAGTCCGGCCCCCTCCGCCTCACCTCTCTACTCTCTCTCTCTCTCTCTCTCTCTCTCTCTCTCTCTCTCTCTCTCTCTCTCTCGACTCGTCGACCAGGCGGACGCGCCGTCCGACCACAAATCCGATGCCCCCTCACACTCTCACCTCTCTCTCTCTCTCTCTCTCTCTCTCTCTCTCTCTCTCTCTCTCTCGTCCGACCACAGTCCGGTGCCTATCTTCACTGGTTTTGGGAAGACAAACTTTTTCCATGGTATGTAACTGTCGCTGATTTATTGAGTTTTCCCTTAGTAATGATAGTTCATGTTTGTAAATAATGATTTGAGGGCTTATATTTAATACTGGGAGTCTTGGTTTCATAGAGATTGAATTTGCACATTCTTACTTTTGGTTGTGGATTTGTTTGGAAACATGGAAATGCATTTATAGCAATACGTTTCGTTCTTAGTGACCTCTTCCAGAACTTGTGCAGTGAAGATAGGCACGCCCTATGATTTTCGGTTAGACCCAAAAATCTAGACTGATCCGTGATTCATATGAAATGTGTGGTCAATAGGATGAATGGAAGTCCTCTCCAGTGACTTCCATTGATATATTATATGACATTATTTAAGCCAAACTATGTTCCTAGTTAGTTGCTTCTCCATGGTATGTTGCATCACATGATGTTACATATGATCAAATTCTTGCTTTTGTAGAACAACTGAATATCTTCGGATGCCCTGTTTCTTAGAAAAAGGTCATTGGGTGGAAGATGACTCGGATGAATGCTTTAAAGAATAACTAACTTCCCTGTATATTAGCCCCCAATACTGTTTATTTTCTTTCTAATCCATTTGCTGAGACTATTTGTAACTTGTAAGTAAAGATCAATAAAAAAGCCTAAGTCAAAGAAATCCTCGTTTAAGGGTTAGACAATTTTAACTGCCCAAGGAGTGGTGTTAACTGTTAAGGCATCTTCTGCAGTGTTATTACCTAGTTCCGTTGTAACCTCGTTGATGATGATTGCAGCAAATTCTTTTAACAGCATTCTATAACTCCTCAGAACCACAGGAGCATTTCTCGAAGGTTCGAAACCGGCTCGAACTCGAAGGTTCGAAACTGGCTCGAACTCGGCCCGAAGTCGCTCGATTGCCGCCAGGCCGGGTTCGGGCTGGAGATGTTGGCCGGGTGACTAGGCCGGGCCGGGTTCGTGCTGGAGATGTTGGCCCGGTGACTAGGCCTGGCCGGGTTCGGGCCTGGTGCGGCTGTGAACGGGCCTGGCCTAGGTTGAGCCCAGTTCGACTCGGCCCAACCCGTGTACACCCATATATATATATATATATATATATATATATATTTATATATATATTTATCATGATATCGTCTATAAGAAAAGTGAACTGTTAGAAATTTACTCCAATAGTCCACATTCAAGTTACATGTGTAGTTCTAGTGGTGACAACAATTTACTAACTTTCGGTACATAAAATTTCATTAGCGTGCTCTATTTGATAAATGGCTTGGATTTATGACACATAATTCCCGACAAACTAATGTAAAATTTAGTGTCACATATCCTCACATGTGGTGCATTACGTGTATAAAAATAGAAATTTTGAGATTTAATGCACGTTGGACCACAACTCATGGTCCAACTAGTTGTGTGTGACCATTTCTCATATATACATATATATATATATATATATATATATATATATATATATATATATATATATATATATATAGGGAAAAGGTACTATGCACTCGACCCCACGATAAGCTCCCTTGAGGTCGAGCTGTGTGGGCCCCACTGTGATGCGTTTCGACCATCAACACCATGTATTTAATGAGTCCCCTTTAAATTATGGGATGTCCCAAAAATCAGCTGTATATGGAACTCAGGTGGGCCATACCATCTAAAATTATGTGAAGACACCGTTAAAACATATAAAAGCACTTGGTGGGGCCCACCTGAGTTTTGCATGCACCTGAAACTTGGTTTGAACCCTCATTCAAGTGGGACACACATAATGGATGGGTTGGATTTGCAAACCACATCTCGGTGGGCCCTCAAAAATGGTTATGAATGTTTTAATAGTGCACGGGCCCTCTCCACTTCTGTATGTGGTGTGGCCCACACAAGTCATGAATTGACTTGATTTTTTAGACCTAGCCCACAATGGAATGGTGCATCTGATTGATGGGGTAGATGTTCGAAACACATCACGGTGAGGCCCACACAGCTCGACCTCATGGGACGGACTCGTGAGGTCGAGCGCATAGTACCTTATATATATATATATATATATATATATATATATATATATATATATATATATATATATATATGTATGTATGTATGTATGTATGACCGTTACAAACCATGGATCGAACTGGTTTGAACTTTTTTGAGAACTCATCATACCTAATGTGACTCCAAATTCTGAACGGTCCACGTAAAGTAGCACATCATGAAACCCCCTCACCTAATTTTTAGGTTGATCCAAAACTTTGGTGGACCATGAAAAATGAAAACAGTTTCCTCCCGTGATTTTTATTTGTCTTTTCTATGGCTCACCAGAATTTTAAATTAGGATGAAATTTTGTACATTGGGGTTTCATGGGATTCCACATCACATGGACTGTTCAGATTAGATGCCCATGACAAGTGTGTAAAGGTGCGCATGTGCGCAAGTGAGCATCACTCTCTCTCTCTCTCTCTCTCTCTCTCTCTCTCTCTCTCTCTCTCTCTCTCTATATATATATATATATATATATATATATATATATATATATATATTGCATGCTCACCTAGACACGTGCACACATATGTAATGTGTCATGGGCGTCTAAGATGAATAGTCCATGTGATGCAGCATCCAACGAAACTCGAAGGAACCAATTTTTACCCTTATCTAAAACTCTAGTAAGCACAAAGAGAGATGCAAATCAAGGGAGGAAATTGTTTTCTTTTTCTATGGCACACCAAAGTTTTAGATCAAAGTAAAAGTTGGGCCCGAGGTTTTCTTGGGGTGCTGCATCACGTCGACTCATGTGAACTTTTTTTAGAACTCATCATCGGTTATGTGAATGCCCGAATGCTCAGCTGCGCACTAGTTCGCTCGGACTTGTGTGAACTTTTTTGAGAACTCATCATATGTGATGTGAATCTAAAATCTAAACGGTCGACGTGAAGCAACACCTCATGAAAGCCTCTGAGCCCAACTTTTACTTTGATCCAAAACTTTACTGGGCCATGAAAAATGAAAATAGTTTCCTCCCTTGATTTGCACTTCTCTTTGCTATGGTCCACTGAAATTTTTAATCAGGGTAAAAGTCTATTCCCCGGGGTTTCATGGGACTCCACATCACATGGACCGTTCGGATTAGACACTCATGACATGTGTGCAAGGTGCGCATGTGAGCATGACTCTCTCTCTCTCTCTCTCTCTCTCTCTCTCTCTCTCTCTTTCTTTGTGTGTGTGTGTGTGTATATATATGTGTGTGTGTGTGTGTGTGTGTGGGAAAAGGTATAATGTGCTCGAGCTGATTTTAACACCCCATGAGGTCGAGCTGTGTGGGCCCCATCGTGATGCGTTTCGAACATCTTCCCCATCAGTCAGATGCACCATTCCATCGTGACCCTAGGTCTCAAAAATCAAGTCAATCCATGACTTGTGTGGGCCACACCACATACAGAAGTGGGGAGGGGCCATGCACCATTAAATCATTCATAACCATTTTTGAGGGCCCATCGAGATGTAGTTTGCAAATCCAGCCCATCCATTATGTGTGTCCCACTTGAATGAGGGTTCAGACCAAGTTTCAGGCGCATGTAAAACTCAGGTGGGCCTCACCAAGTGATTTTATATGTTTTAACGGTGTCTTCGCATAATTGTAGATGGTATGGCCCACCTGAGTTTCGTATACGGCTGATTTTTGGGATATCCCATAATTTAAAGGGTACCCATCAAATGAATGGTGTTGATGGTCGAAACACATCATGGTGGGGCCCACACAGCTCGACCTCACGGGAGCTTATAGTCAGCTTGAGCCGTTAAATGGTACTATGAGGTTGAGCGCATACAACCTCAATGTAAGGTCTAGTCGTGTCTTTGCTTAAGCCGTTGGATGATAAATTTTCAAAATATTCCGTGGAGATGTTGTCCCGGAAAAAAAGGGCAGAAGTAGATATTATACAATCTTGAGGGTGTGTTCCGGTCGCCAATTCTGTGGGACCCTCCATGATATATATGTGTTATATCCATACCGTCTATACATTTTGAGAGATCATTTTAGAGCTTGAGTGCAAAACTGAGGCAGATACAAAGTTCAAGTGGACCACAACACAGAAAGTAATAGGGACAATGATGCCCACCGTTGAAACCTTTCCATGGCCCATCATGATGTTTATTTTCCATCCAACATGTTCGTAATATCACATGGAACTGGATGAAGGGACCAAACAAATATCATCTTGATCCAAAACTTTTGCGGCCCAAGAAGTTTAAATGATAGGCGTTTAATCCCTATTACTTTCTGCGTTATGGTCCACTTAAGCTTTATATCTTCTTAATTTTTGTGCCAATACCCTAAAATGATTTTGCCAAATGGATGGACGGTGTGGATATAATACTTACATCATGGTGGGGCTCACAAAACTTGGCGATGTCATCAAACCACCAAGGTCGGTGGCGTGTGGCACACCAGCCACTCCGCTTCACGGGGAAGGGAGCAGATTAGGTGCGGCTGCAGTCCAACCTATGAGAGTGCGTCCCTTGCCATTGGACCCAACTTGACTTGCATATTGTATATCCATACCGTCCCTCTGTTTTGGAAGACAATTTTAGCCTTGATTCCAAAAATAAAGAAGATCCAATTGTCAAGTGACCATACTATTAGAAACAGCGGCGATTGAATACTATACCATTAAAAACTTGCCATTGCTCACTGTAAAGTTTACATCATGCTTATTTTGCATCTAACCTGTTGATAAGTTACATGACCCTGGATGAAGTCAAAAAACAAATATAGTATTCATCCAAAATTTAAGTGGCGTCAATCACAACTTTTTCCTATGGTTTGGTCCACTTGAGAATTGGATCTCCTTCAGGCTCTAAATCACATTTTAAAATGATCTATAAAGATAGATGGGCGGCTTGGATATAAAATTCATATGCCAATGTGGGCCTACGATAAGGGCCGCAGCTTCTTGGGTGAGGCCGGAGTTGCACCTAATATATTCCCCACGCAGACCGCCTGCAATTTGGATTGGGTGGGAATGAATTTTTATCTACACAAAGATAGATGGGCCTATTATAACACTTGTTAGAAATTCAGTCATTTCATTCATTTTATCTATTCATGTTAGGACGTGGGAAAAATAATGAGATAGATCTAGAACTCAAGTGGGCCACACGATGAGAAAATGTGGGTAGGGAAATGCCTATTGTTGAAACCTTCCTAAGGTCCACCGTTATTTTTATATGCCATCTGTCCCATTCATAAGGTCATTCACAAGGTCATTCATACTGGGGTGAACTGAAGATACAAAAATATTACCTCAAACTAAAACTTCTGTAACCCCACAAATGTTCAACAGAGGACGTCCAATCCTCAATGTTTCTTACCGTGCAGCCCACTTGAGTTTTGGAAATACCACATTTTTTATCTCATGCCTTAACATGACATGATAAAACAGATGGACTGTGTGGATTTCTCACAACGTGATGGTGGGCCCTGACTATCTTCCTATTATATTAGCTTCTTCTCCGAGAAGCTGTCATTGCTTCCCGTCACTTGCGCATTTGGCCTCATAGTACCGTTTCCCACACACGCACGCGCGCGCACACACGTCAGGTTGATCTCATGGAAACTTTTGAGCTATGTGGACCTCACCGTGATGTGTGTCAAACATCAATACCGTGCATTTGATGGGTCCCCTTTTGGTTATTGGATATCCCAAAAATCAGCCATATACAAAACTTTGGTGGGCTATACCATCTAAAATCATGTGAAGACATGCCTAAAACATATAAAAGCACTTGGTGGGGCAGGATGTGCACAACCTTGGTGGTGTGTTGCCATTAGAGGTGGGCAGGAGCCGCCGACCCGACTCGTCGGATTCAACTTGACCAAACCTGGCTGTAGGGGTGGGATTGGGCCGGTTTTGAACTAGGCCAGGATAGGCTTGGGCCCGGCGGGGGTCAAGCATAGCAGGCCCAAGCCTAACCTGAAAACAAATTGTTTGTGCTTAGCCCAACCTGATTGGACCCAGCCCGACCCAAAAGTAGATAAAATCCCTATTTTGCCGTTGAATTTTTCTAATCTATCCGTTTATCAAGTAAGCCACACATGCACAAAAAAAAAAAAAAAAAACATTTTAGTGGAATGAAACCAACAATCCAAATTTAAGATAGATGGTTGCCTAAGGATTAGAGTTGCATATTTGTAGGATATAATACATGTATATAAAAATTCAGGTCAGGCAGCATTGGGTCAGGTTGTGTTAGGTTAAAATGACTTGAGCCTAAACTTGGCCCAAAAATTAATCGGACCATGCATGCGAGGTCCAAGCCTAGCCTAGAGGCCAAGCCCGGTCCAGATCCAGGTCAGTGAGCTACCTGGCCCATTGCCACCCTTAGTTGGTTGGGGTTAGTGCGGGGTGGGACTTTGGTGGATTCTCATGTTGTCAATCTTAGCCTTTGCCAGCACTAGTTCCAAAATTAGGTAAAAGAGTAAGTTTGATGTTTGGTTGGCAGCTGATTGTAAATTTTGCTAATCTACCATTAAATTGACTCCAAATTACTAGGAGAAATGCTAAGATAGTGATGAAAATGAAACATGTGCACAGACACACACACAGAGGGAGTGGGTCTAGTGGCTTCGGAGGCAGTGTTTTTGTGCCTCCATGTCATTCTATACATGCAGCCGGGGTGTGGCCCGACTTGACAGAACAACCTTGAATGCAACCTGCCCTTGTTAGTGTCATGCCTGAATCTGAGTCTAGGGACAAGAGTCTAGGCCTGAAGCCACCTGTAATTAGGGGTGTCAATGGGCCGAGCTCGAGCATCGGCCTTTCTGGCAAGGCCCACTTTGGGCTGGGCTTGGGCTAAAATACCAGGCTTGAGGGCTGGACCTGGAGTAAAGTTGAAGCCTGTTTGTTAACCAGGATAGGCTTGAGCTGTGTCTAGGATCCTGTCAGTTAGATCTGAATGTGACTTCAAGGTCATTTTTTGTCAAATCATGCACGATCGGGTATCCCAAATGAACAACCTGATCTTGCATAAAAGAGGGTATCTGGGGTTGGGCTCAGGCCGTACTCCGACCCAAGCCATGCATAAACATCATGGCCAGGGGTTGGGCTTGTTAGTCTTCACCCGTCACTGGCCCGGGCTGGACTTGGGCCTAGGTTTTGGCTTGCAGGACAGGCTCGGACAGACCTTGCCCTGGTCCGAACCTAGCCGGTTGACTGCCCTATTTGTAATGGGCTGGAGTAGTAGGTAATTTAACAATCATTTGCAAGATTTTTCTCATTTTGAAGTCTTTAAAGTTTTATCCTTTTCTTCTTGAAATTTTACAAAATACCTGATGAAGCTCGTGTGTGAACTTATGTTGGTTCTACCTTTCAAATAAAATAAAATAAAATAAAATAAAATAAAAAACACACACACACAAAGAAGAAAAAAAGAAGAAGGAAAACTTATGCTGGTTCTTCCATTTGATGTCTCATGATTCTCAATTTTCCATCTTTATTATTTTTGTGGCAATTTTATTATTCAAGAAGGAAGTACAGAATTCTCACTTTGGTACTTGTTTTATGTTGTAACACAACCTTATTCCTGTTATTCAAACTTTTCTACAATGGATCGAAACACTGGGATCGTTAGGAGGGCTAATAGACACTTTGAGGAAGAGGGCCAATCCTATGTGCAGCATTGGATGGGATGAAGCTTCCATCTTTTCCTGAATATGAATTGAGAGTCAGGTGCAAATGCTTGTATCAGGAGAGTGTTGAATTAACTTGAGAAAAAATTATAAAAAAATGTAGTGATTTACCCAAAATGAATCTCTTAGTAAAACTGAAAAAAAAAAAAAAAAAAAAAAAATAGAAAAAAAAAGTGGCTATTGATTTTCCACATATTGACAAATGAGCTTTTTTCCCATAAGAGACTATGACCTGGTTTTCATTTTGAAAAGTTTTTAAGGTACATTTGGAAGCACCATCAAATTGAATTACATTTAGTAGTCTAATCATCATCATCTAAGCCTTATCCTAATTAATTAGTGTCGGCTACATGAATCTTGTTCCGCCGTTACACTCTATCAAGTCTATAACTTCAATTAGACCATCTTTTCTTACCACCTCTACCCACGTCCTTTGGGCCTTTCCCTTGCCCCCACTCCTTGTAACTGGCATGGTTCTTGGTCTCCATTGCACCATGACCAGCCATCTAAATCTACTTTCCCTCATCTTGTTATCTATTGGTGCTACTCTTAAGATCTCTTGAATGCACTCATTTCTAATTCTATCCTTTCTCCTATTGCCAATCATCTATTTCAACATCTTCATGTCAGCTACATTCATCCTATCAACATGTTGTTTCTTAATTTCTCAACATTCTGTCCCACCTAGCATGGCTAACCTTATAGCTATCCTATAAAATTTTTCTTCCAATTTGAATAGTATACGATGACCACATAGAACTCTAGAGGCACATCTACATTTCTTCTACGCAGCTTGAATTGTATAGGCAACATCCTTCTCAATCTCTCCAATCACAAAATTATCGACCCAATATATCAAAAGTGGTCATTTTGTGGAACTTCTTGCTCAACAATTTTAACTAATTCCTTAGCTCCACTCTTATTGTCACTAAAATTGCACTCTATCGACTTTGTTTTAATCCCAGTAATTTTAAATCATTTAGATTCCAAAGCACTCCTCCATAGGCTTTATGCTTGCACCCTCACTCGTCTTGTCAATCAAAACTATGACTTCTTCAATATCGACACCTAGTGCAAGCCTACAATAACTGGGAATCCCAACACTGCTAGTGGAGATACAAGTGAGTTCCCAAGTACTATAAGCTTGCACCAGGGCTTGACATTAAGCCTGTACCTTTTTGTGGGCTACTAAGTGGAAATAACTAAGTTATAATTTTCATAGCGTTCATATTGAGCGTCTCCGTGATGGTATGTGCAAGTAATCTAACTGAATTTTGTGGGGTAATTTTTTTATATTAAGAATACCATGAAATATTACAACTTTTGTCATTTTCTCTCGACTAATCCGTATCTTTGCATTTCATTTCGCATGTGCATCCAGTCATGATGAATTATGGCAGCTTTTTCAACATATTCGTTTCCTGAAAGTTCAGAAAATTAATTGCTTGGTAGTGATGTTTCTAGAGGTATTCTGGACTGTTCAAAAAATATATACCACAACAGAAAGTAAGGCCCTGTTTGGGCAACTGGATTAGAAGGGATTAGGTGGGATTGTATTAAAAAAAACATCATTATTACCCATGGCAGGGATTGTCCCCTGATTCCATGGGATTAGATTAATGCTCTGCTTTGTTGGTTATACGGTGGTACATTGAATGGATATACCCACCATCATTTGAAATTACCAAAATAACACATATGTATTATATCTAAACCGTTCATTTGTTTTGTAACCTCATTTTATGGTATGGGCCGAAAAATGAGGTAGATCCAAAACTTATGTGGCCCCAAAGAAGTTTTCAACGGTAAGTATTCAATCCCCATTGCTTTCAGTGGTGGATCCACTTGAGCTTTAGAATTACCTGATTTTTGGCCCATGCCCTAAAATAATCTCAAAAAATGGATGGACGGTGTGGATATAGCCCACACATCAGGGTGGGACCTACACAACTTGCTAGCATTGAGTGAAATTGGCACGGGACCCAATGTAATTCCATCCGATCTAATTCCAAGCTTTGCCAAACATGGAGTGGAATTGGCACGGAACCAGATGAATCCAATCCCACCTAATCCCTTCTAATCTTGTTGCCCAAACAGGGCCTAAAGGATTTCTTTCAGGGTTTCTGGAAAAGAAAAAAAAAAAAAAAGATTTTCCAATACCCATTTGCAGAGCTTCATTTCAACATTGTTAAAATTGTTTTGTTTTTCTAGGTAAAAAACGCAACCACTTTGCATTGCTTTCCATTTTCCGCTGAAATTGAGAATTCTAAATTAAAGAATGAATAATGTGGTTATTTAGACCTTCAGCCGGTCCGTCAAGTATGTCAAAACTGAAGGAGTTTTTAATCATAACCGATCAACATATTAAATGAAATGTATGAATCATTTTCTCAATGCTCGTCTTGTAATTCAACTGAGAAGGTTAACAATAGTACTATTGTTTGCAGATATGCCACGGAACATAGATGTGGGGTGGTTGTGAAGGGGCCTAAACTGAGTGGAAATATATATGGGACAGACCCTTTGAAGGACAATCGCTTACTTTTGAAAGCTGAAGCCACAGAGGAAGCAAAGAACACGGCTGTTGTTGTCAATGAGCTATCCAAGGAGATATCGAAAATACTGGTTTCTCACCCATTAAATAAAAAACGTGCGGAAGAAGGGAAGAACATTGTGAATGTCGTCCTCTTGCGAGGTTGTGGAATTCGAATTGAGGTCTGTTTTTTTCTATATTTAATCTAAATATTGTTTTTCTTTTCTTTTGCAATTTTTGGATATTAAGTTAGGGAGTCGAAAAAAAAGAAGAAGTAAAAGAGTAGTTTAGGGAGTCCAAAACCTATTAAGCTCAGTACAAGAGGACTCGAACCTATGGTAGTAGCATCAACACCCACAACAGACCTCATCAGCACACCAAGATCGAAACCACCATTAGTAATTGGATTTTGCCCTTATTCTTACAAATCCTGATTAGTAGTAATTAAGAAAAAAATGGCATACGTAGTAGGAAATGTCATTATAGCTTAGTTTCAGTCTTTATCCTTTAGGAAGTGTCTATTATTATTGACATTAATACCCTTGTGGTGACAAGGGTGGTAGGAAATTCCTATTACTTTGTGACAGCTATTCTCTTGTAGTGACTTTGATTTCAATGTACAACAAAGAGAAGCGTGCAAACAATTATTTCGTCATAGTTTCCCGACCAAAGGGAGGCATACAAGGGCTGTTTGGATCTTGTCAAAGTTGTGGCTTGACTAGCAATCCATGGCATAGGCTACCAAATCATGGAGTGTTGTTTCTGACTAGTTGCTCTGTCCTTGTTTGTCAACACCCTGGATCATGGACAAGATAGACTATGGCACCTGTGGGAAATTAAAGGTTGGTTGGTGGCACACTTACACATTTCCATGTGCACATTTGACACGTCCCACATTTTTTAGTGCTTAAAGATTCATTGCGCCACATATGCATATGTGAGATGCTTGAACTTGGACGTTCCCACACATGGCAAATTGAAACATGTTACACATGTGCACAGATAAATATGATCCTCATGTGCACGTAAACTATAAAGTATCGTTGACAAATAATTCCACCTCTCAACCAGAGGTACCCAATCTATGGTCCAATGGTCACCATATCTATGACTAGTCCAATAGTGAATTTGTCTTGTGCACAAGGGGGGTTGGCGAACAACATGCGCACACACACACATTGTAGTTAGGGTCCCAGTATTGTCATTCTCTTGACATCTTCATTGAATCGAATTGAATTTTTCATGACTCTCAGTGACTTTTTATTACATGAAGAGCTGGTTTTGAGCCTGTAGTTCAATGGTAGTCAGGGTCTGTTTCAACATCGAGACTGATCTCGGGTTTGAGTCCAGCTTACCTTCCAAACAAGAAAAGAAAAAGAAGTAATGAAGAAACTTAAAAGATGCGAAATATTGGCGAACAAAGCCTAGCTGCATTACTGGTCCTCTACCTTTTGTACTCTGATTATTTGTATTTTAGGCTGCGTCTGGACATAACCATATTTTCTTACCACCTGAACTTAGCATTGAGCTATGTTTAGGTATGACTTGAACTTTGCCGGATGTGAGACGACATTTAATGGATGCCGAATGTGAGAGGCCATTTGATGGATAAGTAAAAGTCACAGCACTCAATGAGGTGCCGAAATCGGGTTCATAGGCAATGCTGCTTCTGTTGTGCTATTTGATTTGCATTTCTCTTTGCTATGGCCCACTAGAGTCTTGGATCAGGCTGGAAATTGGGCTTGTGAGGTTTCAAGGGGTGCCACATCACGTGGACCGTTCAGATTCTGTGCCCATGACACATGTGCAAAGGTGCTCACCTAAGGTGCGTAGGTGAGCATTCCTCTCTCTCTCTCTCTCTCTCTCTCTCTCTCTATATATATATATATATATACACACGTGTGTGTATGTATGTATGTATGTATATGCCAATTCAGTCCATACACTAGTCTAACTGGGTTGAATTGTCTAACTCAGGATGTTTGCTTAAATTAAAAAAAATTGTAAATAGTAGAATAAACAGATTAAACATCCAACACACATCTAGCACAATGGATATATACTGTTGTTATTTTTCACAGATGAAAAATGATAATCCCAGTTGACCCAGGTTTCAAGTGAACTGGACTTTTGTTTTTGTTCCTGTTGTTTTCCAACACGGTACGATAGTCTGGTCCAGTTTGTATTTTGAAACATTGGTTTGGATGAACTATAAATTTGTATTGCAATTGTTAGTTTGATAACGTGGAGTTGATTAGCTTGTAATTCGTTATGTATCAAATAATTTTGATGTTCTGAGCTCCAAAATGCAGTCCTGTGCAACCGCAATCTGAGGGCTTCTTCCCCAATTATGAAAATTAGGAAATGTCATTAATTGTCTAACTTGTTCCTGACTAAACTGAATGTTTGGAAGTCAATTAACTTGTGCAGCCAAACACAGACTAAAGAATATTTAGATTAGCTTGAAATGGTGCTTCTATGGATTTTATGAAATAATAAACTATTTACTTGAACATTGACTAGATTGAAATTGTTCTTCTTCTTTCGTATAAAATAATAAGAGTGGCCATGTAGTAAAAGGGCTGGAGTTTCTCAAATATGCTTACCCTTGTCCGCTTTCATGTTTTTCAGGTTCCGGCATTTGAACAGATGCACGGTTTGTGGCCATGCATAGTAGCTCCAACCAAGATTATCGCAGGGCTGGGCTTGTTGGGAATCGATATTCTAGAAGCGCCTGGAGCAACTGGAGATTATCGAACGCTCCTAACCTCCAAAGCAACAGCTATTGCAAAAGCTCTTTCTGCTCCATTGCAGCCATGCCCTCATATTTTTGTACCGGGAGGGGAAGATCAGAAACCGATATGATTTGGTTTCCTTCACATAAAGGTGGTAACTGTTGAGTTATATAATCCCTTTATTGTTCCCTGTTTTCCTAACAACCATGAAAAGGCTGTGTGGTTCAAAATGCAATGGGAAAAGTGATGGCTACTTGTAAGAGTAGGGTTGTGAATTATTCTCTCCTAGAAAGATTCAAGTTGTTCATATGGTGTGCCCCACTGGGGATATGTTTCTTGACCTGAAAATCAGGCTGCTCTGGTCAATCAGGTCTACCACACGTGCATGACAAAAAAAAAAAAAAAAAGAGAGAGAGAGAGACATGGATGAAATCTATTTCACCTTGAACAGAGTGACGTGGCTATTTTCTGTTTCAGCTGTCTTTTATTTATTACACGTGTTCTTTGTTTTATGCATTTCTCTGTCTCTTCTCTGTTTCCTTCTATGATTTCAGAGTTTGCTTTTTTTTTTTTTTTTTGGTTAGCTGGACAATCCTTCTAACTAGGTGGTCCTCCTGCTTTGAATTACAATTCTGTTTCCTGCTCCAACTTAGAATTGCATTTCAGTCTCATGCTTCCGCTCGTGCTTCCTAAATCTGTATATTTGCTAACATTTTTTTAACAGACACTTCCCTGCTCTGACACCTGAATCTGTTGTAGCATTGCTTCATGCTTCAGGCAACTATACCTGCAGCATCTTATTGGTATCTGTAATGGTCATCTTTGATGCCTTGTTGGAGTGACCTACCACATTATGATAGTGTCCAATATCATCCTTAGCTTTTATATTTTTAATATTTTCCAATGATTTTTAAACAAATTTCAGTTTTTCTCGTGGGCATTGCCCAACATGCCGCCTCTCTACATGAAGCTCACATGCCGATCTAGTATGTGCTGGACATTTTAGTCTCGCATAAGGTAGGTCTCACCATGATGATGACCTTGAACAAAAATCAGGCCAGTCCACTCATTTGGCTGGCAACCGCTTAAAGCTCACATCCCTATCCATTTACGACACCAGTTGCGCAATTCCTCAACGTTTTGATGTGAGGAATTCTCCAGTGCTCTCAATTCACTGCAAGTTGTATTGCTCCTAGTTGTATCTGTTCGCTCGGACAGTCCAATTGGTCAATCCGAACTATCCATTAACTCCAGAACACATTTTGTGGACTACCATGCAAAAATCACACTAATCAGACGATCCAAACCATCCTTGATTTGGCCTGGCAGTCCTGAAATGTGCATTGGATCTAAGGAACGGTCTGGATCAACTCATTGGACTGTCTACGTGCCCCAAAACAACTAAGAGCAATATAATTTACAGTGCTCTGAGAGCACTGGAGCATCTCTGATATGAAAGAGGCCAATATGGTAATATCCCTGATTAATATGACCATAATAGTTTCTCCTTGCCTTGCAATCCGCATGCACACGCTATTTGAGCAATCTCAACATGTAGATTCTACAGGCAATAGATGACGCTAGCCATGATAAAGCGAGCGTGTTGAAAGTCAGAGGGTTGGAAGCCCGCCAGGCTCCTCTGGCAAGCGGAATTGACTGGAAAGTTTCGATACTTCTTTTGTGTCACTGGAGATCATTCTACACCGGTCGACTATGGGGACCACAGCTTTGAACCTGTCCCGTTTGTGCTGTGCCGGTTAGAAGACCACGTGAGTGCAGTGGGTGGGGAGGCTGTTGTGATGGGAACTCCCCTTACTTCGTTTCCGCTTGCTTTAGTTGAGGCCGGCGAATACCTTAGGGAAGAATTTGAGGTATCGGAGGAGAACCGAAGAGAGGGGAGTAAGGCTTTTGGTGGTGATTCGGTTAGTGAGTGTGATGAGATAGCGGCTGCAAGGGGGTGTCTTGGGCGGTTTCCGGGGAGTGAGATGATGGGGATAATAAAGACATTTATTCATTGAAGGTTTGAATGTAGTCCTCTGATGCATAAGAAATCCTGAGGTTTAAATCATGGGTTTCATCTAATAGTCATTTTCTAACGTAAGGGAAGATGATGATCATGTATGAGTCTGATGGTTGGAAGTGGGAATAAAGAGTTAGGTGGTTTGATTACTAAAGGCGTTCAATCAGTTGAATGTATGAGAATGTTTTTTTTTTTTTTTTTTTTTAACGGAGGAAGTTGAAGTTTTACTAGGAAATATGAGGATATTAATAATGTTTTTTTTTTTTTCCATTCATGTTTTACTTTTTGGTAATCATGGATTTGATTACAATGATCTCGATCCTGGTTGTCAGCTGCAGCAAATATGCCTGTGTTAAATGTGGACGATGCACAAACTGTGTAAAGTGGGTCCCACCATGATTCCATGACAAAAAAATCAGGCCCGTCTATCGTTGGTGGGGTACACCGTATTGGGAGAATGGACGGTTCAAATTGGACGGACTGGTGGTCTGATTCGGTGTACATGTGGCCCACCTTAAGTGTGAAGTAGCCTGATTTTTACACAAGGTGATCTCCATGATAGGCCCACCTTTGTTTGGCATGGCTCAAATGCTAGACAGGCATGACATGGGGATCTTTGGTTATCCAAAGTGTCAATAATCAGGTCTGATTCTGGTCCTATGATTTGGAGCTAATCAGCTAGTTTTATCCTTTATTTCAAGGAGAAGTGCTCCAGTGCTCTCAGTGCACCATAAGTTATGGTCCTCCTAGTTGCATTTGTTCACTTGGACGGGCCACTGATCGATCTGAACTGTCTATTAAACTTGAAACACATTTCAGGGATTACCACACAAATTTCATTGATTAGATGATCCAATCCATTCTTGAGTTAGCCTTATTTTCTGTAGCCATCCCTTTTCCAAGCCATGAATGGATAGTTATGATTTCACAAATTTCACTAATGTGATCATATGTGCCTATCCTCAAGAGATCTATGAACTTTCAAATATCTTCAACGAGATGAGACTTTAATTCTACTTACTTAAAATAATTTGCGCATATATATATATATATATATATGCGCAAATTATTTTAAGTAAGTAGAATTAAAGTCTCATCTCGTTGAAGATATTTGAAAGTTCATAGATCTCTTGAGGATAGGCACATATGATCACATTATGTGTGTAATCCTCATACCATGCTTCCTACTCCATGATCTATGTTGTGAAGCTTGATGGTATTTGTGACCGTACTTAGTCTCACTTTGCTAAAATTAAATATTGTAATGGTTACCGCGATCCGATATTAGTGGTCTTGATGGACCAGATTGTAGAAGTGTTGTCTGTATTATTCAACAAAAGCCTTGGTTAACCATTAGATGTTTTCTTTAAAATTAAAATATGTTTTCAAAATTTAACCTTGACATTAATCAATGTGAATCAAGTGAGAGAAATAAGAATTCTATAAGGTGGGACTAATTGATCAATTGTCTATATCTCCCTAAGGGTTGGATAATGTGATTGGGCATATCAGTGGATTCCACTCCAATTGTGATTAATCTAAAATTGTATAAGGGGCTGTATGCTACGGATGTGTTGCACGCACAACATTCTAGTTGGATTGAGATTGTTAAATTTCTGTAGAGTCTAAGGGAGAGGAGTTTCGATGGGTTTTAAATTCATAACTTTCACAACTATAAAAACAAGGCTGGGTCCCCAATCTTAAACACGTCTGAAGCTTCTATTTCTATCCCGGTGCCTAAGGGGATAAGGTGCAAAAGACTATGACATTAGTCTTATAGTGATGGCGTGTAACGCCCCGTGTTTTCGGAACCCGAGTATATGACTCGTTTTCCAAAAACTCAAGTGTTAATCTTTAAAGATAACCAAATTCCTTGCATGTTTATTTCCTTCTCTTATTTTCTTTTTCAGAGTGAGCATTTAAGTGGAATAGGAACAAATCAGACATAAAGGAAATTGCATATACATTTAAATTATACGAGTGGCTGTCCAAATGAATTATATAAACCAATGTCTCTGTGTTAGCAAATACAAGAATTCTATAATTTAACATATGAGAAATAATAAAATGCCTATAAACTTGAACCGAAGATCCCGTAGCTTCTCTTGGCAGATGCAACTATGCATCCCTGATAATTGTACCCTGCTCTTTATCAAGTCTGAACATGTATATCATTTAAGCCACCTGTACTACCTGTACGGTTATATATTTGATGAATGAGTTACCAACTCAGTGTGAATTTCCCTCAAGATAACACACCACCGCATTAGTCAAGCATAGTTTTAGAGAATAAAGCATCCAAAACAATACATGATGCAGTCTTGTTTAAATGTATGGATGCGTGAATACACATCGACATGGGGATGCTCATCCAGTAGGACTTGGGCTCGTCACCCATGTATAAGACTGGTCATCAGCGCAACATATCACGTGCGTACTTCATGTACAACATAATGACTAAGCAATCGTATATCACGTATGTAGGTCGATAGTCGATGGTCTGCGAGCTAGTGAAATGATTCCCCACTAAGCCTAAGGGCACGTACTACAACATCTAAAATTATCCACCCGTTATCGCCAATATACTATGAATGTATGATTAGCCCATCCATTATTATTTTGATTACAACCAGCCAATTTAAGAAAGCCCAAAGGTCACTATGGGGGGCTCGTCACTCAACGAAGGCCGACAGCTAGGGCATAGTATCCCATTCCACGATCCCCTGCTCACGAGATTCTAACATTAGGATGTTTAATGGTAACCTCCTTGACTAGTGGCCAATCGTAGTGCCACAAGTAGATCTTACCATCACATAGATATACAGAAATAATCCATCAAGCCACTTAGGGCAAATATTAAATGAAAGCCACATAGAGCAAATATCATATCAAAGCTGCAAATGACAAATATTACATCAAAGCCGTAAAAGGGCAGATATCACATCGAAGACGCAAAGGGAAGATATCACATCAAAGGCGCAAAGGGCAGATATCACATCAAAACGACAGAGGGCATAAGGGTCTGCAAGATGGTAAGTCCATCACAACTTAGGTAAAATGGCCACTACGTCAGGGGCCCATTATAGTCACAATTAGTCAAGTTACATCCCAAGTATGGGTGTACATATACAAGTGGGGTCTCCCACTGATAGAGGTACCAATTTAAATTCCATAAGCAATCTACAAGTAATCCACATGCATGAGAAGGTATCCAAGTGCAACATACATATGTTTATACATGATAAATATTGAGCATATAAGTTAGAAGTCAAATCCAACAACTAACGCAAGTAATAGAGATATCAATTATCGACTGAAATTTAAAATAGAAACTATCACTTAGACTAATAGAAAAGTGGAAAGCTCAAGGGAAAGAAATCATCACCTTACGAGTTGGGTCGCCTATAACGTCGTTAGGAAGCACACACGCCCTTAGAGTTGAATCCTAGCATGAATTGTGAATCGTACAGTCAGATCAAAGTTTTGCAAACTATCTACGGTTAGGATCAACGTTAGGGTTTTAGTTATGTTATCTAGTGGGCTTTGACCTACAACCTAACCTATGGTTAGGATTTTTGAAATGCAAGCTCCATAGTTATAACATTTAATTAAATAATCAAATCTAAATTACAACACAAGAGAATAGAGAGTTTATACCTCAGTAGCGGTTTGATGTGGCCCAACTCAACATCTAATGAGTTAATTCGGGAGGACGAGTAAAGACAACAACTCGATTCAACCGAGTCGGCTCAACGACTCCTTCTTTGTCTACTCCTTCCTTCCTTCTTCCTTTCTTTCTTGTCTCATTTCTTTCACTCCCTCACACTCATCTTTTGCTGGACTATCCAGCTAGGCCTGGACTAGGCCCAAGCCTGACCCGACCCAGTCAGACTTGGTGTGTCGAGTTGACCCGCTTTCAGACGAGTTGACTCGGCCCAACTTGACGTGGTGCAACACCACCACTCGAATCCTCTCTCTCTCTCTCTCTCTCTCTCTCTCTCTCTCTCTCTCCTCTTCTCCTTTTTCTTTCCTTTTTCTTTTTCATATGCTATTACAGGAGTAACTAACCTGGTCAGAGTTCACCCCAAACCTGGCCATAAGACTCGGACAGCCCCGGTCAGAGTCGACAACGAACTCGATAGTGGGTCGGCTTCCTTGAGCTCGAACCCAACTCGATACACCTCTTCCTACCTTCTCTATTCTTTTCTAAGATAACTTAACCGAGCTTAGACTCATCCCACATGACCATTTGAAGCGTGAATCGGTCCAAACTCGGTTCGGTCCGAGCTAGTGCAGCAACGCACTTTTTCTTTCACCTTCTTTCTTGAACCCTTTGAGTCTGGGTTCGAACAGTCCAACAACCCAGCCCGTTACTCGATCGGGTTGGTAAGGCATTGCACCGCGAGCAGCGGCTCGACCTCATCTTCTTCTCCTTCTCTCAGTTCAACAGGGCTCACTGAACCTAAGCTCAACACAACTCAGACTCAATGAGTCGAGTCCAGTTGACATGGCAGCAACCCTCGCTGGTCCAGCGACTCAATGAGAGTGCGGCAGCATGCCGCGAGAAGCAGCTCGCCCTCCACTTCTCTCTCTTTCCGTTTGCTCTCCTATTTTCTCTCCTCTGTTCCAGGGATTCTTGGCTGCAATCCAGAGAAGAATGCGACCTTTTATAGGCTAGGGCTGGCCCTGTCGGTCCACAACAGCCGTTAATCTATTATATGAACGGTTCAGATGGATGGCACACCAAGTTCTGACTTGCATGGTGTCTAGCCACCACCTGTGATAATTTTCCATCCCAACGGCCCACCAAAAGGACATTTCTGATCAAGGAATGGGGTCCACTTCATCACGGTGTGTCCTTCCGTTGGACGGGGAAGATGGAGTCGCCTCTCATGGCAAATTTCTACCAACGGTCTAAGATGGCAATCCATGCCACCTGGACGGTCCCGGATGGGTGCCCTGATCACTGTGGGACCACTATTCTTGTCATGTTTCATCCGAAATGCCACACCCCACGAGATATTCCGCCGTAGTGTGTTTCTTGTGCGAGGTGCAATTATCTCGGGGGCAGATCGTGCCGGCACTGGCTCAAGGAGGAAAGCATTCGACCGCCTCTCCTTCGTCGTCGGGTGTCTACCCTTTTTTGGCGTTGAATGTAGGGCAGGGATGATGCTTTGAAGGATGGCAGAGGTTCAGGGTGGAAGGCTCACGCGGATCGCCAGCTTGGCAGGACGAAACTGCCTTCCATTTTCAGAAACTTTCATGAATAGACTTATTTTGGGTCGAGAATCGTGCGCCCATACGTAAAAGAAAACCCATGAGATTAGTTGGCTCTTGGCCGGGCCTGCTGTCTGAATCAGATGGGCGGTTTGGATCTGCATAAGGTGGCCTACGTTAATCACAGTAGGGTGATCTTGGAAGGGCTGGAAACACAACTCCGCCTATACGCTAGCTTGATTTAACCGGAGACTGTGCGCACGTTCGTGGTTTTCCAGTGTGGAAGAGCATTGGGTTTTGGTTGGGACGGCCCACCCAACATGATGGACGGTTTAGATCTCCTTCTTAGGTCCTAATGGTGGGCCACTTGATGAACGCGCGGTCATAGCTCGTTTCAAATGAGTGTGGGCGGGAAAGGAGGGAAGAATCCTTCCTCATTTGGCGTCGGGTCAGCGCCCGCTTAACCGAGCTAGCGGTGAAGTGTATCGCGGGCATGCTGACTGTGGTGCACATGCGTGCTAGTGTGGACCCCACCATTATGAAATCGTGAAATCTACGTTGTTCATCCTCTCTGAAGCTCTCTTTTGAGACCTTGGGTCGATGATCAGATTGACCCAAGGTTCGGGTGGGCCATACATCATGATCAGGACATCCGATCATGGATCTTTACTGATCTAAGGGTTGAATCATCCTGGATTCGAATATGAATGGTCGATAAGGACTCCAAAGGCCATAGGTGTTTTTAGGCTCAATTATTTTTACTATTGGTCACCCCAATAGTATTGTTACTATGCGTGTACACATAGACGTTCGTTTATCTATCTATCCATTTGCAGGGTCTACCTTTGATCAGGATCATCGATGCGGGCCACCTGTCCAACCTCAGGCACTCTTATTCCTTGAGGAGTTTGTGGTTGGATCCTATAATTCAATGATTGAATTGATTTGTAGGATGTTGTGGATCTTAAGATGGTGATCCGAGAATCGGAATTGCTAGTGGATGTCTCGATTAGTCTCTAAAAGGTTTCAAAGACTCGTCTAAGTGTCAATGAATCATTGGGTGACTTGAGGGACAGGTGAAGGTTATTCCTACTGTCTTGATTTAGGCTACAATCATTCACTAATTAGGTTCATGCTTATACTAATATAGGTTTTAATGGTAATACCTAAATATTGAAAAGTATGGGGTATTACATGACGTCTCAACCAAGTACAAATTTGAGTTGAATTTTCTCGATCCCCATCTCCGATGTACCGTACGGTCCTTTAATTCCACAATTTATAGATTTACATTCTCTCCATCATGTGGAGTTCATGTTCAATTATTGTCCACAATGTGCGGCCCACCTTCAATATCCACCGCCCCTCATGTGGAGCCCACCTTTGATATGGACCATCCATTTGTGTGGGCCTGACCTTTGATGTGGGCCGTCTATCATCCGGGCTCCACTTTTTCTATGGACCATTCATCATTAGGAGCCTATCTTTGACATGGACAATCCATTATGTGGGTTTACCTTGATGTGCATCATCCATAGTAATGTGGGCCTCACCTTTGATGTAAACCGTCTATCATGTAGGCCACAACTTTGATGTGGGTGGGGCTTCCTTTGATATGGACCATCCCATCACATCACATGGAGAGAGATAAATAAAAAAAGTTAAAAGTTGAAAAAACAAACGATATAAAAACTTATAAGTAACTTTCATCATGTAAGCTAATTTTACAATAGTGTAAAAGTAGTGTATAACTTATTAATTTACATAAATTAAAAAACTCTCTTATTGGTGGTACCCAAAAAGTCTCTTAGTCAAAAGTATTCTATTTATTTATTCCTCTCGAGTGACATTGATTCATGGCCAATGATGCTTACATGGATTTCAAAGTCCAAGTCACTTTAAGACTCTCTTTTAACGTGCACCTCACGTGATGACTTCTTCCCAACCCCAGTGAAACGCATCGGGCAGAAAGACCGCGCGGATTAGTTGTGACCCAGAACCAACCACATGGGTGTGATCCTGACCATGGGGCCCACCTCGACGTAATCGTTGTATATCTACAGTGTCCACCCATTTTCTAGCTTATTTTATGGCTTAGGTCCAAAAACTTAAGCAGATGCAAAGCTCAGGTAAACCACACCATATGAAATAGTGGTGATTGGCCATTAAAAACTTTGTGGGCCGCCAAGAGTTTTGGATCAAGTTGATATCTGTGTTTTAAGCTGAAATTTTTGTTTTCCCTTTATATAAGCCTATCATAACCTCATCAATACATTGGATTGATGGCAAATAAACATTATGGTGGACTTTAAGAAGTTTTAATTGGTAACCGTTCAATGAACATTTTTTCCTGTGGTGTAGTCTACCTATGATTTGTATCTGATTCATTTTCAGGACCACATCTTGAATTAAGCCAGAAAAACAGTTCCTCAGCTCGGATATAAAATGGGACGCGGATTTCGGCTTTCGCAGGAAGTTCCTGCGCAAGGATGATGGGTGGGGCCCACCACCATGTTTGTAGGAAATAGACTCCGTTCATCCATTTGGAGAGCTCATTTTAGGACAAGCCACCAAAAACGAGGTGGATCCAAAACTCAATTGGGCCACACCAGAGGGAAAATTGGGAAAAGAAATACCTACCGTTGAAACTTTCCTGAGATCCACCTTGATGTTTATATACCATCCAAACTGTTTATAAGGTCATTACCACATGGATGAAATGAAAATACAAAAAATTAACCTGAAAAAAAAAGCTTTTATGGTCATAAAAATGTTTCAACGGTTCTCAGTGAATCCTCACTGTTTCCTCTGGTGTGGCCCAATTGAGTTTTGGATCCACCTCATTTTTGGTGGCTTGTCCTAAAATGAGCTCTCCAAACGGATGAACGAAGTCTATTTCCTACAAACATGGTGGTGGGCCCCATCCATCATCCTTGCGCAGGAACTTCCTAGGAACACTACAAGAAAAGAGGGCTTTAGCCTCGGTTCAATACTGTGGATAAAAAGGTTAAAAACTGAGGCTAAAGCCTTTAGCCTCAGTTTTGCCTCAGCTATGCAAACCGAGGCTGGAACCCCGTGGCTAAAGGCTTTAGCCTCGGTTTTAGCAACCGAGGCTAAAACCGCTTTTATAGTGTCAATTTTCTCGAAATGAGGCTAAATCAAAATTTTAGCCTCCATTATTTCCAATTGAGACTAAATCCAAATTTTAGCCTCAGTTGCCTCCAATTGAAGCTAAATCTATTTTTAACCTCAGTTCTCAACCACTAAGGCTAAAGAGAATAATTAAGTAAATTAGAGAGAAATCACAAACCTATTATCATAATCAATAAAAATAAGACAAAAAATTCCAACTAAATTGATGGAAAGAAGAAAAAGAAGAAGCCACACTGTCTAATAGGAAAACATGGATTCATACACAAGACAGGTAGAAGCCTACTTCTCAGGTTCATTTATATGTGCATCCTACAATGCAACCTTCAGGAGGAGACTCAAGCCAGCATGTCCATGGCTATAAACTAAATGATTTCCAAGTTATTCCTACTATTGTACATCTGAGCAACCATCTGCTTTGCTTTTTTCGAACTTTGTCGGGTGACATTTTCTAGAAGCTCATCATCCACTGAATCATCTTGCAGAATCCTCACCCAACTCTTGCTCATCTTCTTCCTCACAACACAATGTTGGATCTCTCTGTTTCCAACCACAATTCAATCTCTGCAAGACATTGTCTGTTGCAGCTGCATCCTGCTGTTCAAGCCACTTTTGAAGAAGTTCATCACGACTCTCACTATATACGGGCATCTCTTTGTATCCAGTCACAATCAAATCACCAAGTTCCTCGTTATCTTCACCATCCTCATCCTCTTCATTTTCTCGAAATCACATCAGATCATTGTCACCCTCATCCTCTTCCTCAGCCTCGTCATCTACAAAAGCTTTAACAGGATCACCTTTTGAATGCAAACCAACATCAATCACCTTGTGCAGATGAGGGTCAACATTTTCCTTGTCATCATATTCTTCATCAGATGAGCTGAAATGAATTCATCAAACAAGGGTTCCCAATAGTCATGATAGGATACTCAAGAAAGAAAAAAATGAGTAGAATGAAAAATATCAGTTTCTTTTCCCTCCTATATATTGTTCAAAAACATTGGGCAGAAACCTGCAACTTCAAAATCCAGCAAGAAAAGAAAAGGGTGAGAAAGTAATCAATTACTTACTCATCAACTGGAGTAGAATCAAGCTTTAAGTTTGTAGCAAGGACAGATAGAGTAAAAGCATCTTCTTCTTGAGAACTTTCAGAAAGATCCTTGGTCTGCTTTTCTTCTGCTTCACTAAGTTGGGATTCACGAAGAAGTTCCTGCAGAACACATCCAAATAGCCAAACAATTAGTCCCCCTTTTCTGCAGTCTATAGGTATAGCAAATAAATTCTTATGTGCAGACCTGTGTGTCATTGGTTGTATTTTGAGATGCATCATGAGACTCCTTGGCTGAAGCCTGAACATACATACAAGAATCAGTAGAAAAAGAATCAATTGCCTAAATCTAACAAATTTATTGCCTTCACTCAAAACACCACAGCTACTTCAAGGAGAGAGCTAACTAGTAACCTGGAATGATCTTCCCAAGCAAAGACAGGAGAAAATGATTTCTCCACAACCTTGCTGGCTTTGAAAGCAACAAGTACGAAACAGGACCAAAAAGAACTGGGACAGTCTGAACTCCAATCTGCAGAATGGCCACAGAACATCAGCATATCACTGAAGTGTGTAGAATTTGACTGAAAAATGCTGTCATACGTTAGTAGCCTGGTAAAAAATAAAAAAGCTAAGACAATTACATGATTTTGAAAAGAGACTGTTTGATCGAATTTTGAGTTGAGTCACCAAGCTTTTGAAATATTTACTAAATAAGCATCCACATCGAAGTTTATGGGTCATCACGAGTTTCACAACTTACTAGTACCTAAATATCAAGTATTCTTACCTGCGATAACTGGGCAGAGTCATCTGATTCAGGGTGAAGGAGCAACTGTATCATGAAAAACTTTCTTTTAAGACATGTGTCTTTGAGCATCTAGGAATAAATCAACTGAAAATAGGAAAAAGAAAGTAATCACGGTTGCTCTCAATCAACATTACTATGGAAGATTAGTATAACCTGTCGCTTGATGAAGGGTGGCAAAAATTCAAACAAGGTTGACGCCCAAGGTGACAGATGTGCAGAAATATTATCAACAGAAACACCTTTTCTTGTAGTGGTAGGCACACCCGCCGGGTCTCAGCATCCGATCCATCTCAAGCATGATGCTGGAGAAGTTGCATCTGAGACAGAACAGATAAATTGTTAAAGAGGGTTGTATGCTATTGAACATGCTTGGCCAAACCTAGCACTTTCCCAGTCCATCCAGTGGACCGCAATGTAGCTGTTGGATGGCTAGAGATTAGCTAGCCCCACATGCACCCTGTCCAAAAAGCACCTCCATATGCAGCATTGTGCAAAATCAGGTAAGTGGGGCAAGATGACCCCCACCATGAGGGGAACATAAGAACAAAACCTGGCTGCATGGTTTTAGAAGAAGGAAAAAAGAAATGCTAAGCATCCACGTCCAACATACCTGTGTCACCAGCTCGATGAGTAAACCATCCTGATTTTTGCAGATGATGTTTCATTTCAATGTGTGGTCCACCGTACATGTCCCATGCATTCTCTCGTTGGCACTTTCGCTGTGTGTAAAGGTGCTTGTGGAGAGAGCTACACATGGGGCTGGCAAACTTCTGGATGACTGATTACATTCATCACATAATCCCACCTATCAGATAGGTGTGCTTTCGGGTACATGTGGAATGTTGGCAATAGTTTATTTTTCTAATCATCCATCTGCAGGCTAACAATCTGATGGATGGGATAGCAGGACATGATATTTTTTGCAGCATCCCCCAACTTGGTGAGATCCTCCGTACATAACGCTGGTGAGAACCAAAAACTACAAACATGGACCAATTGTATGCTAAAGCCTAGAATTGTGTACTAAAATGATGCAGAGAAGACAAATTTTTTTTGCAAATATGTCATATATGCTGGCATCCCACATTTAATGTAAGGGTAAGCCTACCGTTTTTGTTCGATGGAGAAGAGGCCAGATGCATGCAAGAGATCGTAAGTTCTTGGGTATGTGTCAAACGGCTCGCACCTGGAGAAGCGAGTCATGAGAACTAGTATGGGGCATTGGCAAAAATGTGTCATGCAATAGAGAAAAATGGGGAAAAATGCAATGCATTCAAGGTGAATGGACAAAATCGGTCCATGATTGAACAATTGTTAGTTGCACAGATCATGAAATGAAGCGGCAATAGACTTAGTTGCAGGAGTGGGGAAGCATCTGTTTCAAAATGATAATAAGTAGAAATGTTAGGAAATGGGAGCAGAGTCCTAAGCATGATCACTCTTCAAAGTGGGAGTGGCACTACAACTTCAAACATTACAAGTACAAACTCAACCAACTAAAGTACAATTTTTAAGGAGAGCCAAGTCAACAAAATCAGTGAGCTAGCTCTGTGAACTTATATGATGGGAGCTACTAGCATTCCTCCAGTTCTATTTGGAAATGGGCGTTCAGCAATGCAGAAACGTGCTTTGCATGAGAAAAAGAGGCCGACAGAGAATGAGTGAGTGGTTTATAAATGAACTTTCTTCTCATGAGATTTTTAATTTAATTAAAAAAAAAATTAATTACAAAAGATTAGTTATCCCTATGAGAAATTACTTTTGCACTTTTGGCTTTCTATCTGTTTAGAAAGAGTATAAAGTGTGTTAACTTTTATTAGGCTAATCTCACAGTTAGTATGATTATAAGAAAACTAATGACATAGTTAGGCCAGCCAAACAACTCAACAACAGTAAAATAAACTCACAAGCAAACACACCCTCAACTATAGTCCTTGCTCAAGTTAAAATAAATAATAAATAAAAACCTTTTTTCACACAAATACACAATATAGTTCTGTAGTTATTTGAAAAATCTACTTCAACTTGAATTCAACCTTCTGATAGTATATAAGTGCCATCAAATTGTGTATTGTGGAGCTTCCCAAGCGTCCTTAATGCACTTGGTGTTTGGACCAGTGCAGAAAACACAGCCTGCATTATGCAGACTAGTGTTTTCCTTCCCTTTCTCCCTCAAATTGGGTCGACATGCATTTCATATCTCAACCCTGGACTGACGCCGCACATCCTGTCACCCTTGAGAACCTAACATCCAAATGTATCCTAAAGCAAGGCATGTGGTATGGTTTCTTGCAAGACTTCTTGATGAGGTTTTTACTCTTCTGATCATCTCATTTTCGTTTCACTTGCTAAATATATAAGATTCCCTCTAGAAAACTGCAAGTTTCACCAGTTTCCAATTTTATTTAATTTTTTTTAAAAAAACAAAAGTACACAATGCCCGATTGAGCAACAGAATGAAAATAAATTCAAACATGAAACTATTTGAATTTCCGAAACAAAAATAACAGAAGAGCTTCACAATAGATAGAATCGTTGGCAACATTCCTAGGGCCCATTTAAATACCCAAATGATAAATAAAAATGCTCTTGAAGGACCATAAAAATAAGAGAAGCCTGAACCTCAGCAGTAAACTGAAGCATATATATATATATATATATATATATATATATATATATATATATATATATATATATATATATATATATATATAAAGGAATTCTGAAAGGAATATGGAAAAAAAAAAAACTTGGAATATGATATAAACTTGGTATTTCAGTCCCCTAATTCGACTGATCATCCTGTTTTATTTAAATCAGCATTTGGATTTCCATACTGAGGGCTGGATAAATTGGGTCAACTAGATGAAATTCCAAATTGACTGGTAGGTTTCTAAGCGTTGAACTTAAATTACAAAGAAAGACTGATTTTGGCCATAATCAAAATGGAAACCCCAAATAAATGGTTGTTATCTAAATTACCGAAAATGTTTAGTTGAAATTGCTTGGACTTTCCAATTCAATCATTGTCATGGGGGGTGCATCAGTGACAAAAGCGCAAGACGGGAAAGGGAAAAAAGGTTGGTGCACTATGAAACTACAAAATCATGATAGTATCAATCACTATTTTTTTAGAAATATAAGACATTTGTATTATCCATGCCCATGATCAATTGGGACTAGATTTTATCCAGATTCTAACCTGAGCAGAACATTCTAGTGACATAAGCTGTTGTTTCAATGACATCCAGTGTACATTCTGCAGTTCTTAGCTGATGAAATAGGATCTTAGGAGATATATATATATATATATATATATATATATATATATATATATATATATATATATATATATTTGTGCATTTCTAACCATCAAATACATGTCCACAAATCAGATCAGCAGATAATCAAATAAGTATGATAATTGCTTCATGATACACCTAAAACATGTATCCAATTTCTAAGTTTTTTTTTTTCAAAGTGCCTGCATATCATCCCTCCTGCTCTACCAGAGTATCAAATTTTTTTCTCATTGCTATCATACAACATTAACTGAGATGATTTCATTAAGTTACACACGACACATCATACATATTGTTCAATGCCTGCCATTGCATATCATGTTAAGGTCATTCGAATGGATTCTAATAGCAAGGTTTCAAAACACAAGCATATTCTTCATGGTAGATGCCAATTCCTCATACTAGGATAAGTATCAAAGATGGTATTATACAATGCTTAGGCCGAGAGTTCTGACATTAAGCTTGGGTTTTCAGTTCCTACAAGGGGAGCCCCTGTTTCAGTGACCCAAACCATTAACAATGACATTGCAAAATGCACTACTAAGCAACTGTCACAGTATTTAAGGAACAATGACATTGCAAAACCACATCACAATTCAAAATCACTATCAAAGCTCAAGCACCCGAGATCAGAATAGTTACCAAAACCAGGATCAGAGTAGGAAATACAATATATTCAACAGCTGCAAAGATTGGAAACAACAACCCGAAATGCATTTCTACCTTGTTTTAAGAATTCACATGTTTTACCAGATCTACAGTGAAAAACATTCCTCAAAATTGAGGGGAAAAACAATGCGATTCAACAATGGCTCAAAAAATGACAGCAATGCAATAATGAAACTTCCTCAGAAAAAATAAATCGAAACGCGACATCACAAAAACAAAATCCTAATAAAAAGGCAAATAAACTATGATTTCCCAATCAGCTGGAAAAAAAAAAAAAAAAAAAAAAACGCAATAAGTACAGCCATTTCCCTGAGAAGAGGTTTCGGAAAGAAAGCAAAAAATCGAAATAAATAAGCAATACTCAGATTATGTTTATTTTCCAGAAAGCCACTGCAACTTCAACCAAATGAAGAAAAAAAAAAAGAAAAGAAATCCATGAAAATTCAAAGGTTTTTAACTGCAATTTCCCGATCTTATAAAAAAAGGCGATTGTTAGAAGAATTTCCATAATAATAGAAGCAATTATCAACAACAATAAAATCTATTAAAAAAAAAATCAGGAAAAACTCGTGAAAATTTGTTTATTCTCCAGAAATATGCAGCTTGTTCAATCAAGAAAAAAAAAATCAAAATCTTCTATTCAAATGAGAAAAAAAAAAGAAGAAGAAAAGAAACAGTAATTTGAAAGATTCTGCTCATCCTCCTACTGATTCATGTCAAATCTACACCAGAGTACATCAGGATCCAATCAAAACCCTAACATTTCCTAAAAAGCTAATGAAATCAAGCAATTTTCAAAGAACTGATAAATCGAAGGGATCTACTTTAAGAGATCAAAACGAATCGCGATCCGAAAGTGTATTCCAGTAGAATTAGCTTATTTTTCTCATCGATTCATGAGAATGAAGAGATCGATAGAATCAACTCACTCAGAGGCTGACATCTGAGGAAAACCCGACGGTAAACTGGAGTGGAGAGACCGCAGCCGTCGATTCGGCTTTCAGCACACACGAGATCACCAATCAACGGCATGAATTCGAGATGAATAAGTACCAATGCCAGGTTTGCAGCGCTCCTGAAACCTTTTCTCCTTCTATCCTTCTCCCGCGCTCTCTCTCTCTCTCTCTCTCTCTCTCTCTCTCTATCCGCTCTCTTGGAATCTTCAGCTTCTCATTTAACTCTCATTGAGACAGAAGGGATTAAAAAACTAACCGTGGTTCAAAGACTAAGCTTCAGCTTCGCTGAATACTAATTACAAACGCATCATTTTCAAGCGCCAAAACAAAACGCACTACACGTGCCAACATAAAAAACTTGTGTAGGATTAAATACGTTCATAGTGTAGGATCAAATACGTTCATGCTCTAAAATGATCTCTCCAAATGGATGGACCGTGTGGATATAATACATACATCATGATTAAGAGTAAAGAATATCCAAATGCAACCATCAAAATTTTTTTAATTCTAAATTTTTTCGAGATTATAAATTTGTTGAAATTTATCAAAAAAAATTAAAATTCTCAGTTTTTTCAAAATTATATATATATATATATATATATATATATATATATATATATATATATATATATATAAATCAATTCTTAATAGTTTTTGAAATTCTTAATTCTTTTCAGGATTTTCAATTATTTGAAATTTCTCAATTTTTTAATATTTTCCAATTTCTTTTGAGATGCTCAAATTCAAAATTCTTAATTTTTTTTTTCAAAATTTTCAAAAATTTTCATAATTCTGAATTTTTTAAAAACTCTCAATTTTTTAAAAAAATCATACTTTTTTTCGTAATTATCATTTTTTTATTCTTAATTTTTTTAAAATTCTCAAATTTTTAAAAAAATTCGTAGTTCTTAGAAAATTCAAAATTCAAAATTTTTTCAAAACTCCCAAATTTTTTTTATCAAAATTCTCAATTTTTTCACAATTGTCTCAATTTTTTTTTTTTCAAATTTCTCAATTTTTTCACAATTGTCAAAAATTTTAAAAATTATTAATTCTTTCAAGATTCTCAATTATTTTCAATATTCTTAAATATAGACTTTTAACCTCGGTTCTATGTCAATGTGAGAGGCTTTGTAGACTTTTAACTCTCTCTATATAACTCGAGGCTAAAATGTTGACCTTTGGCTTCGGCTCTCATGCAACTCAAAGCTAAAATGTAGACCTTTTCGCCTTCGGTTCTGTGGAACCGAGGCTGAGAACCAAGGCTAAAAGTAGACTTTTCGCCCTGCCTCCTATGCAACTCGAGATAAAAAGTAGACCTTTTACCTCGGTTCCTATCTGTGAGGCTAAAAAGTAGACCTTTCACCTCAGTTCCTGTGCAACTGAGGCTAAAAAGTAGCCCTTTCGCCTCGGTTCCTATGTAACTGAGGCTAAAAAGTAGACCTTTCGCCTCGGTTCTTATATAACTGAGGCTAAAAAGTAGACATTTCACCTCGGTTCGTATATGACTGAGGCTAAAAAGTAGACCTTTCGCCTCGGTTACTATGCAATTGAGGCTAAAAAGTAGACTTTTAGCCTTACTTTCCAACAACCGAGGCTAAATAGTAGCCCTTTCACCTCGGTTCCCATGCAACTAAAGCTAAAAAGTAGACATTTTGCCTCGGTTCTTATACAACTGAGGTTAAAAGTAGACCCTTCGCCTCGGTTCTATATAACCGAGGCTAAAAATAGACCTTTCACCTCGATTACTATGCAACCGAGGCTAAAAATGCAGACCTTTGCCTTGATTATTATCTCCGAGGCTAAAAGTAGACTTTTAGCCTCAATTCCCTAGCAACTGAGGTGAAAAATAAACTTTTAGCCTCAGTTCCTTAGTAACCGAGGCTAAAAAACACATTTAGCCTCCATTTTTTCAACTGAGGCTAAAAAATTGAGGCTAAAACCCCCTTTTCTTGTAGTGGAAAGGCATTCACAGGAAATCCAAACTGTTTTTGAAGTTGTTTTTGAAAAGTCAGAGAAAGAGTTGTTTTTGAAGTTGAAACCTTCTAGATTCACCTTGATGTTTATATGCCATCCAAACTGTTTATAAGGTCATTCCCACTGGTATGAAGTTAAAACACCAGATATGAATATGTGGCCATACAAATATTTCAAATAGTAGTCACAAAATCCCAATTATTTCCTCTAGTTTGGCTCACTTGAGTTGAATATGTGGCCATACAAATATTTCAAATAGTGGTAACAAAATCCTAATTATTTCCTCTAGTTTGGCTCACTTGAGTTTTGGATCCATCTTATTTTTAATCGCATGTCTTGAATCGGGCTTTCAAAATCGACGAACAGTCCGAATTTTTCACAAACATCACCATGCCCTACCTAGCATCCAAACTTTCTCAAGAAATCTGTGTCCGTTCAACCACGAGAAGAGAGCATGTGTACTTCTCGTTGCAACGGTGCATGTGTATATCCACGCATGTGGAAAACACAAGGGAACTTGGATTGCTCAGTGTTGAACACAGCACTTATGTCAGTGCTGTCTATATGTGTAAAAGCCATAATGTACGTGTTTTATCCATGCTGCATCTTGCCATCATCTTAGGGCATAAACCCAATAATGAGATAGATCCAAAGCTGAAGTAGACCACACCACAAAAAAAAAAAAAGGCCATAATAATACTAGGGTTGAAACTTCTTGGTTCTACCATAATGTTTATTTTCCGTCTATCTTGTTCATAGGATCATATGGACATGAAAGAAGAGAAAAGACAAATATCAGCTTAATCCAATACATCTGCAACCCATAAGAAGTTTTCATTGGCAGAAGTTCAATCTCCATTACTTCTTAGGGTATAGTCCACTTGAACTTGAATCTGTCTTGTTTTTGAGATCATGCTATCACATCAGGCAAAATGAAGAGATGTCATGGATAACACATACTGTCATACATAAGGCGTGTTTCACCTGTACACAGTACCGAAGTCCATGAAGTCAAGAGTCGAACGTAAACAGCTCACATGTGCCAGTGACACACCTGTGCGAAATTGAGAATCTTCATTTGATAAGCCCGTCAATGAATGTACTAATTTAAAAGTCATTCCCAACAACTTATCCGTGTGGAACACGCATGTATTTTGATTTTGGGCGCAGATTACACGGTGACCCCACGCGGTGGGATTTGATTGGGCGAGAACGGATTGGCTACTTCCCCTGCCATCAGCCTTGGTGGCTGTGGTCGGTGCGCTGTGGGACCCACCGTGATGTATGTGTTTCATCCATTCCGTTCATCCATTTTTACAGGTCATTTTAGGGATTGGTACCAAAAATGAGAGTGATATAAATCTCAGGTTGACTACACCACATGAAAACAATAGTAATTGGATATCCACCATTAAAATCCTCCTAAGGCCTACTGTACTTTTTATTTGACATCCAATCTGTTGATTAGGTCATACAGACTCAGAAGAAGGGAAAAAACAAAGATCATATTGATCTAAAATTTTTATGGCTCTCAAAAAGTTTTTAATGGTCGACATTCATTAAACAATGTTTCCTGTAATGTAGTCCATTTGAGATTGGGATATATCTCATTTTTGGTCCCATGTCATAAAACGATGTAGAAAATTAGATGGACGGCATGGATGAAACACATACATCATGGTGGGGCCCACAGAGCACCGACTATCAGCCATTGGCCGGTGGCAAGGGGAGTAGCCAATCCCTTTCCTGATTGGGGCAGCTGTACGAGATGAGTCAGTTTATCATTTTTCATAAATATGAGCGTCGTTGGCTATGCATCTCGCACGTAGAAATAAACAGAGGAAGAGCTTATGCAAATGGGTTTGACTGGATTTTGGTCGTTTATCATCTTCATCCATAGAATCCACTTCCTAGGTCTGAGCTTGCACTCAATTACTGTCGTTGCGGCCACCTTCAGCAATGAAACTGATCGATTTGCTTTGAAAGTATAGCAATGTTTCACATTCATGGAAAAGCAAGATAATATTTTAATGGGACTCACTTGATGAATACTTCCTCAGATTTCTCTCCAGTGGGTGGTCCAATTGCATGAGCACTTCCACTGGATTGTGATGACATTTTGAAAAGAGTTGAAAAAATGTCACAGCTATTAAACATCTCAATATCCTAATAGTATTCTTAAAGTAAAAAAGATGATGTCTATGTCTCATTACATTCATGATCTCCCTTTGAATTACACGAAATAAAAGAAAGAAAGAGAGAAAAAGAAGAAGATATCTTTCCATCATTCACCGTAAATATTAAAAGCACACTCCTATGCCAATGCTAAACATATCTAAAGCTTGTTAAGAAAAGTACGTATTTTCAACAAGCTCATTTTATTTTGAAATCTTCTCAATATAAGTACCAATAATATCTCAGTAATAACTGAGGTAAGATGGATCTTCACCTGACAGTTGTGACATAACTTGTTCATCTTGATGAATCCTGACACCGAGATATAAATCCTTGATTGCATGCATTTCTGTGACAACATCTTTCATCTCCATTCTATCTCCTGGAGATTCTGCAGAACACAACACACCAATTCTGACCATTGAAATTAAACAAGCATGCATTCTTTTTCTTGTGTTAGTATGATTTCCCCTGCCTTGAGTAACTTTTGCTTCTTCTAAGAGAATTGGATCGACAATGGCCATTACTCGTTCAGGCAATGACAACATAGCAAAATGATGAAGGCTTAGATCATCTTTAAACATGTCATCAGTTGGCCCCTTTCCGGTTATCATCTCCAATAGAAGGATTCCATAGCTGTAAACATCGCCTTGTGTAGATGCTTTAACGCCCACCGCATACTCTGTAATTTATACATGTCATATTTGCATGAAAGCAACCATTGAAATACAAATAAAATTAGATTTTGAATTTTGAAGGAGACACAGGGAGGGAGGGAGTATTCCACATTTAAACAAGTAATTAACATGTTTGCTTTTCCCAAAGGTCAAAATTTCTAATGTCAATTGATGTGCTATGAACTTTGGTTTGAGAGGAGGTACTCATTTCTGATCTTATTATTAATGTTATTATTATTTTTTTAATTACTTGATTAACTTTCAGAATCCTACCATCTGTAGCTATAGGAACACACTCTTGCTTACATCTAGGAATGTGTTATGGCCTGGAATTTTGGATGGTCTTATCTAAATGCATGCAAGAATTGTAGTAGGAAAAAAAAAATTTAGAGGATTTATCATAAACATTTACCAAAGTTGTACTAGAAAAAAAAAAAAAAAAAAAAAAAAAAAAAAAAAACAATTAAAGGATTTACCAGTACTGGTCCACATTCAACATGCACAAGTCGCCTACCTGATCGCCAGAGCAATTAGGCCAAGCAACATACCAACAAGAGCCCACCTATGAACAAGCCTCCATCATGTGTTGAATGCATAAATGTGTGCCATTCAACAGGTTGGACCCAATATGAAATTAGTAGACTAAGATAGAAGAAGTTCCATTAATCAATTGGGCCTCGAGCATGAGAAAAATTGGAAACTTAGAGCTATATGACTGATGTTTGATAATCAAGGCACATGTAGCTGATCAATGTACATCAATCTTATCAATTCAACTCAGGAGCATGATGTTAGCCCAATGCTTGTTTGAAATGGGTCTCGGTGGATGGATGGCTCTGATTTTATGAATGTGTGCCACAATGGCATAGTTTACTATTGTTTTACATATGCCACCAAGAAAATCCATCCATTCATTTGATAGTTCACAATGTGTTACTTGGTGTAGAATGTTATTATTTTTTTTTTTCTTAACAATGTGTTACTTGGTGTAGAATATCCATCTTGCAAAAGGTGGGTGCACCTGACTTGGGACAAAAACTAGGATGGTCCATTCATTCAGAAGCCTGAACCATCAAAATTAATGAACATTGGAATTGTCTAACTAAATAAGATCATGGCTCACCTATTATCTCATTTGGTCCAATTTATTCACCTAAGTGATATTTTTGTTAGAGCCATTGTTTGCATGGCTCAGGTTTCTATACAATTGACACATTTACAAGTAGAAAGCTCATTGGTGAGAAAGAAAGCACTGACTGTGAAAGCTCACATACAATGTCGCACATGAACATATCTACTCTAAATAAGCATTAACTAATTTACTTATTATCTATACTAATTAAAGCCTTACCTGTTTCCTACCAATTTAAAATTAGAATTTTGCTACCCCAAGCACAAAACCGTATATGCACATTTTTTTGAGATGTGACAGGTCCTCAAAGAAAAAAGTCTACAAAAGTCAGGCAATCCACTCATCAGGCAGGCTAGATATGTGCCTTGAATAAGTATTTTTTTGTAAGCTGTCACTATGAGTGGAACAACCTCATATTTGCAAAAGGTTATCTTTATGGTAGGGGTCAAAACATGAATTTACCACATGGTTAGATATCATGTGGCACCTAAGTCTGGCATAAGGTTTGTGTGGGCTAGAAAACCACTTGAAAAAAATTTACAACTTCACAGGACGTACTCAAGAAAATAAAATAAAAGAAAACAGATGAAATAGTTACCTAGAGCGATGTACCCAGTAGATCCCTTCACGCCAACCGAGCTGGTTTGAGGAACGTCAGATAGGAACCTTGCTAACCCGAAGTCACCCGCATGAGCAATCATGTCATCGTCGAGGAGAATGTTATCCGGCTTTAAATCACGATGAATGATCGGTGTTTGGCAATGGTGATGTAGATAATCCAGTGCATTAGCCACATCAATAGCTATGTTTAGCCTTTGAATAAAGTTTAAATTCCTCCCCAACTGATCATGCCCATCTCTGTGCAGCCACTTGCTTAGACTTCCATTGGGCATGTACTCAAAAACTAAAGCCATGAATTCATTGCCCTTATAATCAATACTCGAGCAACAAGTTAAGATTTTAATAAGATTCCGATGCCTAACATTTCTCAAGGCTTCACATTCGGCCGTAAAGCTCCTCGTAGCTCCTTGCTGCTGAAGGTTGAGGACTTTCACTGCAATAACAACTCCATCTCGATCTAGGCTTCCTTTATATACAGAACCGAAACTTCCACTGCCAATCAAATTTGCAGAAGAGAAGCCATCTGTTGCTTTATAGAGCTCTGCATATGACACGTTCATGAAAGGATCCTCCATAGAAGGCACATCAAGGGGTTTCCTTCTTGACTTTCTTACCCAATAAAGAGTGGTAAAGGAACATGATAGTGAAATAAGAAACATGACAACACTAATTATCGAGATTTTCACTTTTGAAGCAAGAAATATCCCCCCTTTCTTGGAAACTTGGCGAGAGCATGCTGGCAATTGCAATTCTTGAATACCCCCACAAAGCTTACTATTTCCGAGTACTGAAATTTGACTGGCATTTCCAAAGACCCCTTGTTTTGGTAATTCACCCTCGAAATTGTTGAAAGATAAATTTAGATACTGCAATGCAGAAAGGTTCTCCAGGTATTGTGGAATCTTTCCGGACAAGATGTTACGTGAAAGATCCAGGGTTTGAAGGCCTCTTAGAGTACTAAATTCTGAAGGAATTGATCCCTGAAAGAAGTTCCCATCCAACCGGAGATGCTCTAGGCTAAGACAATTGCCTAACAAGCTTGGAATTTCTCCTGACAATTTGTTATTAGCAACATTCAGTGTCTGGAGACTTTTCAAGTTTCCGGTTTCCACCGGCAGCGTACCGGTAAAAAAATTGTTTCGAACATGGAGATCAATTAAAGAGGTAAAGCTGAAAAGTTGTTTGGGCAAGCTACCACTAAAATCATTATTTCTGAGGCTTATGAACTGCATGTATGTACAATTTCCGAGGCTTGAAGGTATGCTCCCTGTTAGATTATTTTGGCGTAAAAAGAGTTTGTACAGTCGGGAGATGTTGCCCAAGGAAGACGGAATTTGCCCCGATAATTCATTTCTACCCAATAAAAGTACCTCCACCTTGTTAAGCTTCCCAACACCAATGGGAATATTACCTGTTAGAAAGTTCTGCCCCATCATCAGTGCTGTTAGTCCAACAAGATTCTGAATCCCAGATGGGATGTTTCCGAAAATCCTGTTCCTTCCAATATTCAGCCATGTCAGTTGGGTCGAAAGATTAGCCATGGAGTCGGGCAACACACCACTGAGACGGTTTTTTCCTATTGCCAGTTTCCGTAAGCTACTGCAATTGGTCAAAGAATCGAGAAAACTCAAGTCACTCGCCTTCCCAAGTCCAAGTCGATTGACTGACAGAATTAGCTTGTTGAGACCCTTGAGGCTTCCAAAATTCAAAGGTACGGAACCACTAAATCTGTTATTACCAAGGTCAATAACTACGAGTCCTGAAGCATTGGATAATGAAACCGGTATGGATCCTGTGAATTGATTTAGTCCGGCGTAAAGCTCTCGGAGATTTGGAAGAGTGAGGCCTAAGTTTGGTGGAAGATTTCCATTCAATTTGTTCCCTACCACTTCCAAAACGTTAATAGAAGAGATATTGTATAGTTGAGGCGGAATCGTACCTGACAGTTTATTTTCACCAATGCTAAGAGTACTTAACCTCACCAACCGACCAAGGTCAGCTGGGATGCTTCCCTCCAGACTATTTCTATGGAGAACAAGGACAGTGAGAGATGAAAGGTTTCCTAGTGAAGGTGGAATGCTTCCTATAAGATAGTTGTCACCAAGTCTTAAATAGGTGAGCTTCAATAGAGAGCCAAGCTCAGTTGGAATCCTCCCTGCGAGCCAGTTCGAGTCAAGATTAAGGACTTGGAGTTCAGAACAGTGGGTCAGATTTGCTGGAATTTCTCCGGTGAATGTATTATTGGCCATAATGAGAGATCGCAAGCGCGACAAACGGCCAATCTCTCCAGGAATCATTCCTAACAGTTCATTTTCAGCAATGTCAAGAAAGCTTAACCTCACCAACCGTCCAAGGTCATCTGGGATGCTGCCCTCCAGACTATTTCTTGAAAGAACAAGGACCGTGAGAGATGAGAGGTTCCCAAGTGAAGGTGGGATGCTTCCTATAAGATTGTTGTCACCAAGGACCAATATGGTGAGCTTCAATAGAGAGCCAAGCTCAGCTGGAATCCTCCCAGTGAGCTGGTTCCGGTTGAGAACAAGGATTTCGAGTTCTGAACAGTGGGTCAGATTTGCTGGTATTTCTCGGATGAATTTGTTGCTGGACAGATTAAGATGCCGCAAGCGGAACAACTGGCCGATCTCTTTAGGAACCATCCCGTGGAAGCTGTTGTCTGCAAGATCGATTATCCTGAGGAAGGTGAGGTTTGCTATGTAAGGAGATATGGGGCCCACCAAGTTCTGGCCACTGAGGTTCAAAGAGGTGACCCTTTGAGGATGTCTGCGACCGCATGTGACTCCTTTCCACTGGCAGAAATGGAGAGTATGGTTCCACGAGCTCAAAGATTTGAGAGGATCGTAGGTTATAAGATGTTTAAAGTCGAGCAAAGCAAGCCCATCGGTTTGATAAGAGGAGTTAGAGGCAGATCCAAATGAGCATGGAACGTCCATGGAAGAGAGAAGGATGGTCCAGAGAAGAAATGACCAAATTGCTGGTAGGCTCATAGGCGGGAGGTCCATTGTTGAGTTTGTGAATGCTGGAAAGCCAAAGTGATCGCAGATAAATATGGAGTGGATTTTCCTTTGTCCTCTACGGTAGCGGATGGGCTGGTGAAACACACACCACCGACCTGGCTGGTGTACCACACACCACAATATAGAGTAGATTTTCCTTTGTCCTCTACGTTGTGAAGACGAGTTCGGACACTTCGAGTAGTGCGAACGGTTCAAAGAAGATCAAAGTTACGTAGGCCATAATGATGTATTTATTATATACAATCTGTTGATTAGGTCATACAGGCCCAGATAAATGGAAAAAACAAAGATCATCTTGATCCAAACTTTTATGGCCCCAAAAGGTTTTTAATGGTCGACTCTCATTCAACACTTTTTTCCTGTAATGTGGTCCACTCGAGATTGGGATACACCTCATGTTTTGTCTCATCCAATAAAATTATCTGAAAACATAGATGGACGGCATGGATGAAACACATACATCATGGTGGGGCCACATAGCACCGACCACCAGCCAATGGCCGGTGGCAGGGGAGTAGCCAATCCGTTTCCTACCGAACATTTAAATTTCCCGCACGGATTAGGTACTACCCCCGCCTGTTGGGAGCTCGGGACAGGCGGAGGCTCATGTCGCCGATGAGGGGCCAGTGTGATGTATGAACTTTATCTACGCTGTCCATTTATTTATTTTCGTATTATTTTAGAATACTATCCACAAATATAGAAGATCAAAGTCTCAAATGAGCCACACGGTGGTAATTAAATTTATACTATCCAAAAATATAGAAGAATAAAGTCTGAAATGATCCACACGGTGGTATAGATCCACACGGTGGTAATTAAATTTATACGGTTGAAAAAGTCTCAGGGATCACAAAAGTTTTAGATCAAGATTATACATATATAGTTTTTTCTTTTTCACTTCATCCAGGTGTATATGACCACAAGGTTAGATGGAAACTAAACTACACAGTGGGCCCTAGGAAGATTTCAACAGTAAGAGTCCTTAATTGCTTTCTATGGTGTAGTCCACCTAAGCCTTGGATCTGTCTTATTTTTAGTCCAGTAGTCTGTAATGATTCGAAAAGAGGAATAAACGTTGCAAATAAGATTCATACAACACGGTGGCCCTTCAGTGGTCCTCGGAGCCTCCACCTATCCTGATTTTCAAACAGGCAGGGTGAAATTGTACTCTGGGTTAGCTGAGTTTTTAGGAACACGGATTGGGCCGTCCTGGGCCCACCGTGATGTAAGTATTTTATCCACGCTGTTCATCATTTTTCTGAGATCATGTTAATGTATAAGCCTAAAAATGAATCAGGTTTTATCCACGCTGTTCATCATTTTTCTTAGATCATGTTAAGGTATAAGCCTAAAAATGAATCAGGTTTTATCCACGCTATTCATCATTTTTCTTAGATCATGTTAAGGTATAAGCCTAAAAATGAATCAGGTCCACAGCACTGGACCACACCAAAAGAAGATTTAGTTATAATGATACCCACCGTTGGAACCTTTCTAAAGGCCATTGTGAAGTTTTTTTTTTTTTTTTTTTTTACCATCCAACCTATTCATAAGGTCATGTAGACGTGAATGAAGTGAAAAAACAAATATCGGCCTGATCCGAAACTTCTCCAGCTCCCAAGAAGTTTTTGATGGTGGAAGTTCAATCCCTACTTTGTGATCCACTTAAGCCCTGTACCTGCCTCATTGTTTGACTAATAGCTTAAAATGATACGAGAAAAATGATGAACGGCGTGGATAAAACACTTACATCAATGTGGGCCCCACAGAGCCCTGCCCGGACGGTAATCGGTCTGGGTGGGGTTAGGACGCAATCCGCGTCCAGTTATTAGTGCCAATTCAATTGGAGTGATTTTTAGTGCCCTCAGTTTTAATTGATCCACATCATCCGCACGTACGTTAGCACTCATTTAATGAAAAAAAAAATAATAATATATTTACAAAATAATGCCTGATTAACTCAGAAGATTACGTTGCAGCATCTTATCCTAAGGACGCGTGTTTGCTGCGACCTAGGATCCAATGACTAAGATCCGGTGACCTAGGTGGGACCTTGACCATGGCCCACCCCAGTGTATGTGTTGTATGACTCTACCGTCTATCCGTTTTGTCCCAAGATTTTAAGGTATTGTAAAAAAAAATAATAATAAAATACACAAATCTTAGGTTGAACACACCACAAGAGAGTGGTCATTGAATGTCCACCATTGAAAGCTTCCTAGTATCCATGTTTATTTGCCCACCATAAAGTTTGTGAGAAATCCACCTCACCCTTTTGTTTGCCAGATCATGGATAGATAAGATGAATTTCTCAAAAGTAGCATGCAATTGGCGTCATATAAAATTTTCTCTAAAATGTCCGGCAACCTTTTTACTGTGTTTGGAAAAACAATCACTCTATTCAGCGAAATCTCGTCACTTTGTTTCATTTAATCCCACCATTTTGACAGGTGGAACTCACGAAACCATCTTGACAGGTGAAACTCACTCACTTTATTTCATGACCGGATCAATTTGCTTAGGACTCCGTCACTTCGTCCAGCTACTCTTTGAGTTTGTCTTGTGGAACTTATATCACTTTGTCCAACAACACCATCATTTTACCCAAAAGAACACCATTAAATTGTTTGGTGAAACCCTATTGCTTTATCTAATAGAACCATGTCACTTTGGCTAATATAACCACGTCACATTATCTGACAATTCCTTCGTCGCTTTATTTAGTGGAACCCTATTACTTTGTCTAGTAATCTTGTCACTTTGTCTAGTAAAATCTTATCACTTTGTTAAGCAACCTTATCACTTCATCTTATGGAATCTCCTCACTTTTTTCTGGCAACCCCAACCCCATTACTTTACTTAGTAGAACCCTGTCACTTTATCTAATAGAATTCCATCACCTTGTCTGGTACAACCATGTCACTTTATCTCGAAATCCCGTCACATTGTCTAGTGGAATCCCATCTCTTTATCTAACAATTCCGTCACTTAGTCTAATAATCTCATTACTTTATTCAGTAATCATGTCACTTTGTCAAGTAATTCAAATTCAACCTCATGGAACAGGTAACTGATAACAAAATCTGGGTCCTGGCTAAGAGTGACTTGCAAGTTCAGACCATCAACGCAACCAAGCAATGTGTCACGCTATCATTCTCTCTTGGCACGCAACTCCCCACCCATCTGGATCTCAGTTGTCTATGTGAGCTGCAACAGGGATGGACGCATTGACCTGTGGGATGAGCTGGGACGTATCTCTAGCCTCACAGTTGATCCGTGGATGGCCCGCGGCGATTTCAATGCTACGGTTAGCGTGGATGAGAGGCTGGGTTGGACTCCAATCATCTCCAATTCAATGATTGATTTCCAAGAGGCCATAAATGATACCGGCTTACTAGATGCAGGCTATGTAGGCTCGATTTTCTCCTGGTGTAATAATAGGGAAGGTAGAGGGCACAGATGGGCCAGACTAGATATGATTTTGATCAACGCAAGATGGATGTCGTTTCTTCCTCCTTTTGTAGTAAAGCACTTACCTAAATCCTGTTCTGACCATTCCCTAGTCCTCATGCACTTCAAAAATGCATCAGCAAGCTTCCCCCGCCCCTTCCACTTTCAGAGAATGTGGACGGCCCACAAAGACTTTATGCGGCTAGTAAAGGCAGCTTGGGAGACTGAAGTTGCAGCAACCCCCATGTACAAGGTATATATCAAGATGAAGCACCTCAAAAAAGGTCTTGACTGAATGGAATAAATCTACATTTGGCAATATTCACAGTAAAGTTCAGCTGGCTGAGGATGAAGTAACTAGAGCTGACGTCTCTCTTCTCAACTCTCACTCTCAAGCTGATGAGGAGAGGTTACGAACAGCCCAAGACAACCTGAAAATGGTCCAGCTCCAAGAGGAGATTTTCTGGAAGAAAAAATCTAGGAACATGTGGCTCTAGGAGGGGGACAGAAACAAGAAGTTCTTTCATGACTCCATCCTAGACAAGCGCAGGAAGTCAGTCATTAACAGGATCAAATCCAACTCTGGGGAGATTCTGGAATCTAGCGATGACATCGCTAAGGAAGTGGAGGACTATTTCAAAACTTTATTTTCTTCGCAAGCTGGTGTGATAGGAGATAGCATCTTATCCTCCATTCCTTCTCTAGTGAGCACTCGAGCCAATGAGGACCTGATCATGACTGTCACGATTGAGGAGGTCAAGGCAGCTGCTCTCTCAATCTCGATTGATAGTGCCCCTGGCCGAGATGGCTATGGGGGAGCATTCTTTTCTTTCTGCTGGGAAGTTATTGGCAATGATATTTTTGAAGCTGCCAAAGACTTCTTCACAGGCGGGCTCATCCCAAGATCCTTCCAATGCACTCTCATCTGCCTCATTCTTAAAAAGATAAACCCCGAGTGCATCATTGATTTTAGGCCCATTAGCCTTTGCAATGGTACTATTATGAATATTTTTCCCAAAATCATAGCATCCAGACTGGCCAACACTCTTCCTTCCATTATCTCTGATGAACAAGGGGCTTTCGTTCGTGGCAGATCCATAATCGAGAACATCTCGATTGCTAGAGAAATGACCTACGATCTGGACCACAAGGTGTTTGGGGGCAACATGATTCTTAAACTAGACATGGAAAAAGCTTACAATCAGCTTGAATGACCATTCCTTAGGCTAGTTCTGTAAAAATTCAGTTTCGACCAAAGATGGATTCTTCAAGCGCAACGATGTTGGATGGGCCCTTGGTTTTCCATTCTAATCAACGACAGATCTTTTGGATTCTTCCAATCCTCCAGAGGCCTAAGACAAGGAGACCCTCTTTCTCCCTCCCTTTTCATCCTAGCCGTTGAGGTCTTTAGCCGGGGCATCCAAGCCCTTTTTGCCTCAGGCTCATGCCAGCAGTTCAAGCTACCCCGAAACTACCCCACGGTAACCCATTTGTTTTTTGTTGATGACGCTATCTTGTTCCTCAATGGCAGGCTCAAATCTGTTAGCGCCCTCCTCAAGTTCACCGCTGATTACAAACGGGTATCTGGCCAAAAGGTGAACGCGACCAAATCATCCTTCATCCTTTCAAAGAAAGCCCCTCCATCCAAAGGTCGCAAAATCGGGCACTTGATGGACTTTAATCAGGCCACTCTCCTATGCACCTATCTAGGCATCCCTCTCATCAAAGGGAAAGTCCGTGCCCCCCTTTTGGCTCCGATCATTCAGAAAATCCTAGGCAAAATCGAGGGCTGGAAGGCGAAGCTTCTCAATCTGATAACAAGAGCGGTCCTGATAAAACATGTTCTTTCTACCATTCCTATTCACATCCTGTCTGCAGTGAACATACCCAAAGCTGTCTGCCACACTTTGGAGGCTGCCTTCGCCAATTTCTTTTGGGGAAATGCAGAAGGAAGAAGAAGAAACATTGGGTCCGATGCTCGCGAACCTGCTTTCCATTGGTTGAGGGAGGTCTAGGTTTTTGAAGCATGGAGGATGTTATGCTCGCTTTCAGAATCAAAATTGGCAGGAATCTTGTAGAAGGGAACTCCCTATGGGCGAGGCTCATGTCAACTAAGTACTGCAACCAATCCTCTAGTTCCAGGGGTAGAAATTTCACTGCATCTTCCACAGTCTGGAAGGACATCTCCAAAGGCCTCCCCTTTGTACACCTTCATTCTAAATGGCTCATTGGCGGAGGGAGAATTAACTTTTAGACCCACAACTGGATTGGGGAGGGTCCCCTCGTGGCTTCGGTCTTATGCCCAATCTGCCCCCTCCCCCCCAGCTATGGGACGCAACAGTTAAGGATTTCATCTCACCCTTGGGCAGGTCGAATCTATCACAGATCCAAGGTATTCTCCCTCATAATCTCATTCAGTCAATCTTAGCCTGCCCGGCCACTCTGTCTTCAAGAGAGGATTTCTTGGCGTGGGACATGACAACATCTGGAAGGTTTTCTTTGAAATCAACATGGAATGGGATTCGTCAGCAACTCCCAAAGCTCCAATGAGCTAAATGGATTTGAAATAAATCCCCTCCTCCAAAGATTGGTATCTTCATCTGGAAGATCATGCAGAATGCAATCCCTGTGAACTCTGCTGTCCAAAGATATGAAATCAGCCTTGCCTCGAGATGTGAATGCTGCAGAGGTGAGCCCCAGCAGTCATAAGTTCTCAATGTTTCTCCCCTGGCGCTGATCAAAACACCCTCATTTTTTAGAACCAACAGATGCAAAGAATCCAGCAAACCCTCCTTAGCGCTTCAGATAACCCCTCCCAAGCAGCCCCAACCCAGGCCTCTGATGCCCGCATCCCAGCAAGTAATATCCCTACCTAGCACAGCCAACCCGACACTTCTCAGCCGTAGATCTATCCTGTCCAGCTCTCGCTCCAATCCAGACTGCCCACCCACATGATGGAAGATCTTCATCATCTCCTCTGTTCTGGATCCATAGCCAGAGAGGTGTGGCTCCATTTTTCTCGCATCTTCAACATCCCCTACATCCCTAACCAATCCATCCATCAACGAATTTCCTACTGGTTCTCAAGGGCAGCCCAATCCTCTCGCATTAAGCAGCTTTTGGGCTTCACCCCCTCTTTCATTTGCTGGGAGTTATGGCTAAGTCGCAACGACTCCAGATTTGAAGGGACCATCATGTTTGGTAGGAAAATCATCTCCAGAGTTTCTAAATGATCCAGGAAGTTGGCATCCCTTTGCTAAACAGCGACGCTCCCTCCCTTAGCAATGCGGCTACTCTTCAGGCTCTCCATATAGCTAACTCTAGCCCTGCTCATCCTGAGAGACCGATGATAGTTAAATGGAATAGACCTCCTTTCGGCTGGCTCAAGCTCAATGTGGATGGATCTTCAATTCTCGAGGCAATCCGGGGGCCAGTGGCGGGGGGAGGTGCTTGTAGAGACTCAAAGGGCCGTCTTATTTTCGTGTTTCATAGACACTACGGCATCGCAACGAACAGGAGTGCGGAAGCTCAAGCCATGCTTGATGGCATAGTCCTATGTTTAAACCTGGGGCTTTCTTTCATTCAAGTGGAATCCAACTCGAAAATGGTGGTCGATGCGGCGTTAAATCCATGGGCTCAATGCCCGTGAAACCTATGGTACAGGATAGGGCTGATCCACCACCTTTCTAGCCTGCTCAACCTCAAGTTTCTCCACACCTACCGTCAGGGTAATTCTCTCGCAGATGCATTGGCCAAATTAGCAAGTGAAGGTTACGCCAACCGATTCTTTTTCTCCCGGGATGAGCTTCCTAGGAGCGTTAGGGGATCTCCGTTCCTTGATAACACCAGCCTTGGCAACCTTAGATAGCCCTATTAGTTTGTGGCTCTTTTGTATAGCTTGTGTGTGTAGATATATGATAGGCTCGACCCGATCCTTTTTGTTGGGGCTGACTTGAATGGCTGTAACCTTTTCTTTTGAATTGAAATAAAAAAAAATTTATAAAAAAAAAGTAAGACCTCATCACTTTATCTTGTGGAACCATGTTATATTGTTTGGAAATCTCGTCTCTTTTTCTAGTAGAAATCCATTGCTTTATCCTACAACCCCATCACTTTGCTTAGTAGAACCTCGTCACTTTGTCTAGTGAAACCCCATCATTTTGTCCAAGAATCCTGCCATTTTGTCTTGCAGAATCCTATTACTTTGTCTAGTGGAACCCAACTGTAACAATCCTGATTTTCGTGGCCTACTTGAGACCCTAACTAAAAAAATTAATATTTTTTTCCTTTATTAATGAAACCAAGCACTTAGCCCAGTTACTAAAAGTACTCTCGGTAGAGGGATAGGTTAGGGGATTGATTTCCTACACTGTAGGAATTATATTTTTGCCAAAATCTACCAAAACCCTGGTGGAATCTTATAGAATCAAGACTCTCGCTCTATTTAAAGGTGATGTCTAAAGGAAATTCCAGTAGAAAATCCTAAACCCAAAAGAGCAGTCATAGCAGAGAGAGAAACCTTGCAGAATGAGAGCCTCCACCGATAAGATTTCATCTTCATATTCTTATTTTCCTGTAAATTCATATCTACAAACTCTCGATCTAATCAATGGATGTGGCAACTTAACCCCACATCCATCATTTTGATCTATGAATGAACTTTTGAATAATGAAAATAATTTCCGCACTATTTCTACATAGTGGGAAGATCGGCTTTGAGAAATCTGCTTGTATTAGTTTAGGAAATTCAAATTAAAGGATTTTAAAGCTAAATCGTGGTAGGACCTCGAATTTTATAGTGATCCAACTGAGGAATTCTTACAGCGATCTATGAAGTTATATAATTTATAAGAGCTTTTGTTGAAAACAATTTTCAATTATCAATTGTATATGCCAAATATTTGGATCTAAGCAAGCTTTTGGTTTCTCCAAATTTGACTACGAGAGAAAACCATTGGATAAGTCTGACCAAATTCCATGATTAATGAAATTCATCAAAACTAAGTAGAACAAGAAAAACCTTAAAATTTTCAGAAAAACCAAATTGTGTAATTGAATCTATCCGACTTAGGTCGATTGATCGAAGTCAGTGTTCTGTCGATTGATCAAAGTCAGTGTTCCGATCGATTGAAGTAAGTTAATTTTTGTCCAGGGAGTAAATTTTAAAATTCATGATTTAATTCGATTAATCGAATGATCAAACTCATTCGACCGAGGACGACCAAAGTAGTCCAACGAGCAACTGATTTAATCCGACCATGCTCGATCGATCGACGAGTAAGGTTCGATCGATTGAATATGGCCAAAAGTGTCCAAAGACTTAAAGAGTTAATTCGAAATTTCATCGATCCATGGTCGATCGATCGGGGGCTCTCGAGTTGGCTCGATCGATCAACTACATTGATCGACAGTTCCTGTATTTTTAAAATTTTGAATTTAAGAAATTATGAGGAGTCATCTTACTTGTATCAATGGTGGACCCCACTATTGGAATAATATGATTTAATTGGAATATGCTAAATCACCTTAATAGAGATTTGAAGTATAAGTATAGAAAGTATTCGATTGATCGAAGGATTTGACCCTACCTCGAATAGGTATATATGAATCCCAACATGTCTCATATGTACATAGTTAAGATAGATGAATTGTTGGTTGAGATTGTTCTGATTGATGTGACTGTTGTATGATTATTGAGATATTGTATAACTATGATAGTTGTCTTCGAAGATTTTGATGAATGCTAAACATGCATATATGCAAATCATTGATATTGTGAATCTATACTTCCTCTCGGAGAGAGATACATTTGGTTGACTGTACATGTCAACGCATAGACATTGAGCATACATTACATGTATTTATTGAGAGTGCATGCATACCTATCTTGTGCTTTGAGTTCCTAAGGGATCTCCATATGTAGTTGCACCTGGCAGATTCATTGCTAGAAGCCACAATAGCGGAAGCCTACTCATGGAGTAAATGTATTGATTGCTCATGCCTACTTAGGTGGATGCCTATATATAGTGTACAAGTTACTAATGTCTATGTAGGTGGATGTTTAACGGGTACAATTTTGGGTTGACAAATATCCAACCTAAGTAAGTGGATGATCATCTCACTTGACATGCATCTCATGACATCCTTACATTCATGCTCATACTGTATACACATAATATGCATGGTTTGGTTGTACTATCTTTTATTATTTTATGTATGAACCATGTTGGGTTCACTCACTAGCTTGGCCAGCGAACATTGTGAATTAACAACCGTATAGAGACGAACGATGCCAACCGATCTAATCTAATACTAGAAAATGAAGCTGAATTGGTGGATGAAACTTAAGACCAATTGCTGCATTTGACGGAAGACGAACTCACTATATTAGACAACTTAATTTATTATGCAATTGATCCTAGGATTTTTAGTTCCATCCGTTATATACATTATTATATAGATTAAACTGAAAATTGTTCATAGTACGTTATGATTGAGATATGATTGATTATTCTAGTTAAATAAAGTTCCAAATAGGTGGGCTTAGATCAATTTTAGAAATTTATCTTATAAATGTGAATGTTATGGATGAAGTATTGATAGATGGAGTGGAACAGTTAAGTGTGTGAATGTTGATATGAAGATAACTTAGAATACATGTAGTGTGCCTCTTAATAATCATATGACGGATGTGCACCATAACTCAGGTCTGAGGGTGCATACTCTGTATCCGAAGTGTGGGGCATGATACTCGTCACTTTGTTCGACAACCCTGTCACTTTATCTAGTGGAACTCCGTCACTTTGTTTGGCAAAGTCACCTTGTTCGACAACCTTATCACTTTATCCAGACTCACCACATTTAAACATTGTATGACTTGGCCACTTCTTATACTCATCTTGAAATATTTCAAATATTTTAGGCGTATATGATTTTGCTGCTTCCTTTAACATCGTGACATCAATAAACAATATTGGGGTACTTTGCTTCATATTAAAATCAACTTTAGATTCCTTGTATCGTCGTTCGGCCACTACTTGTTCGTAATGAGTGAAGAAATGTAAAAGATTATATTTGGAGCTCAAATATTTTTTCAATACACCATTTATGCTCTCACTCCGTTGCTTGCTCTTCATGTTAGCATAAAATGTATTTCTTCCATAAACCATAGCCAATTTCTCTCTTTCTTTAAACAAATTCTGTAGCCACTTGTTCTGTACTAAATCATATTTCTTGAGCAAGTTATTCCATATAGCTAGAAACTCTTCCTCTTCCTCATAATCATATACACACTTACTAAAATCAGAATCAAAGCTTTTTGAACCATTAAATACATTGCTAAGGTGTTTTGTAGCATTTTGGTATATATGCCAGATACATAGACGATGATATGTTTCTGGCATCACTGAAGCTATTACATTGACCATTGCAACATCTTGGTCTATTAGTATTGTCATTGGTTGTTTTCCAGACATCGCACTTAAAAATGTTTAAAACAACCACTTGAAAGATTCAATCGTTTCATCGTATAGTAAGGACGCACCAAATATTACAGTCTGCTTATGATGATTTACCCCAATAAATGGAGCAAAAGGCCGTCCATAACTATTTATCCTATATGTAGTATCAAAGCAAATGACATCCCCAAAAACACTATAGTCCATTATTGACCTTCCATTTGCCCAGAACATGTTCGTCATTTGATCATCTTTATCTACTTGTATAGCATAAAAGAAAGATGGATCATCAATTTGCTTTTGTTGAAAGTACTCCAATACAGCTCCTGCATCACCCTTTTCCATCGCTTTCATTCACTTTCTCTGTAAGTAGTTTTTGTAATCAACTGGTGTGAAACCCATATTCTCTCGACCTTCAGATTGTCTACTAAAATATTCGACACCTGCTCATGGTGTTATTCCTAAATCATTTATGATATCTATGTTAGCTTTTTGGTCATTAGTCAAGCTTCTGTGTGACCTTAACATGTGCACCTTCGTTGGTGTAACAACCTCATGGTTATGCTCTGCCACAAACTTATTTACACTGTATTTTCCATTCTTGTGAAGCTTAATCATCATGCTTGCTTTACAATTCATTCTTGTAATCGGACGGGTAGACCTCATGAGATCGGTTTGTTTCTTTTCACGTTTTCGACCTTCTTTAGAACAACAAAATTCTCTGAAAACCATGACATCTTCATCTGATTTTTGTATCCATCCCCTTCGAGCACTGAACCATATCCTTTTAGCATAGCTATTATAAAAATTATATGCACTTTCATCAGAAGAAAACTCCATTCCAAGTTTTGGTTCTTCATCTAACATATCACCTGTGTTGAATAGTACATCTTGCCTTACATTTTCATTACACTGGCTTACATCTTGAACATCTATTTCAGTATCAAATTGTAACCTTTGATATGTTTGAGAACATGCTTGACTTTCCAAGATTTTATCATCCATTTCAATAATTGACCTTCAAAATAAAAGGCGTACAAACCATGCAAACAATTTAGTTTATAATGTAAAATATGCACGTGGGATATAACAATAATGGTTATAGTTATGCACAGAAACATAGGCAATACGACTAGATAAACAAAAAACGTAGCCATATTTCTATGACTGTAAATGTGGAATCCACAGGTTTGTTCAATTTGAAAAGAAGGAAAAGCTGGGTTTCCCAAGGGAGGTTAGCAATGAGGCGAGTTATACAAAGATGAGCCATCCTCAACCAAACATTAAAGATTGAGTTGATATTCAAAGATTTTGGGCAGCAACATCTCCATGGTGCATTCCATTGGATGAAGGGTCACACATACCACTTGTATTTATTTTTTTTAGAAAGATGACGATTATTTTATTAGAAGGCAAAAAGAGAACAACAGGGAGAATCAGCCAGCTGAGATAGTGGGAAGATTACTCGCCTAAGAAAAGAAAATTACAACCTTTTATGAGATCAACATTACACACATACCACTTGCATGATTTCAATAGAGGAAAACAGACTGCTGAGCACACTATTGACATCCTTCAAAACTATATATAGTGACATTTAAGCCAATAAAGAAAAAAAAAAAAAAGCAACCGCAAAAGGCCAGCTCATCTGAACTGATTGATGCAAACACATTGAACCAGATACTGAATCAGCATGTTTGAGACACTTTCAAATTAATGATGAATGCAATTAAAACCTAGAGATGGCCTAAGGATTCTTACAATCTGCTACATAAACCAAAGCAAAAGGTATGAAAGAGGAAGATGGTGTGACAATATTAATGATGAATGTAGCAAAACATGGTCATTTCAAAAAACAACTAAAATCACAAAATAAAGCACAAGATCCCTTGTAAAAGCATAACTAAAAGAAGTAACATACAATGCTTGACCCAAGAACAACCATACGCTTGCTTGCATACAAATGACCCATGGATTAAAAATTGAAAACCGTGCTTCGGATTAAAAAAAGTCCCCAATTAAATTTACAAATGCAAAATCCTAATTAGGGATTGAAAAAAAATACGCACATTTGATTAGGAATGTTATCTCTAAAAATAATAAAAAAAAAACAAATAGGGAATCCCCTACTATGGATTATGGATTGAAAAATGCTAATTAGAAATTTGAAGAATCTCGAGTTATGAATTAGGGATTTGAAAAATCCCCTAATATGAATTTTCAATTTCTAATATGAAAATGCTAATTAGGAATTATAAATTTGAAAAATCTCGAGTTATGGATTTGGGATTTGAAAAATTCCCTACTGCGGATTTTCAATTTCAAACTCTAATCTCTAATCTCTCATCAAACTGTCAACCGAAGGGAGCAAAATCCCTAATCCTAAATCAAAATCACCATGTAAAGAGAGAAGAGAAAGAAGAGCAAAATTCAAACTGTCAACCAAAGGGAGCAAAATCCCTAATCCTAAATCAACATCACCATGTAAAGAGAGAAGACAAAGAAGAGCAAAATTCCTAATCCTAAATCAACATCACCATGTAGAGAACTGAGTTGATGCCGATCCGATAAAGAGAGGGAGGTTGAACTCGAGAGGAGACGGAGAGGTCGACAGGAGAGACCGATGAAGCTCTCTCTGCTTCTTCTTCTTCTTCTTGCTTCTTCTTTTTTTTTTTTTTTTTCCTTGCACGGCTGGAGAGATTTTGTTTCTATATATATATTGCACGGCAGGAGAGACGCGGAGAGAATCTCTCTACGCAACTGGAGAGAGAAACGGGCTAACGCCATTTGCTCTACCGTTTGGAGGAGTGAAGCCGGCCCCACATATGAGGGCCAATAGAATGCCGCCACCTCAACTCAGTAGCCCTTACGGTACTAAGTTACTCAGTATACAATCCGATTCTGATCCACCTGGGGTTAGTACACAATCCCACCCGAAACTTGGGGGGAGCAGATTAGGTGAAACACCGGTCCCAGAGGTGGTGGGAACCTGACTATGGGCTCACAATGATGTATGTGACTACATCCACACCGTCCATCATATTTAAAGCTCATTTTAGGGCATAATCCAAAAACTGAAGCAACTCCAAATCCCATGTGGACTATGGTACAGGAAATAGCGGTGATTGACCATTAAAAATTCCTGTGGGCCACAAAAGTCTCGGATCAAGATGATATTTGTGTGGTCTCTTCATCTAGGTGTTTGTGTCTTTCTCAACAGGTTGGATGACAAATAAACATTTGGTGGAATCCATGAAGTTTTTAATGATGAGGATTAAATCAGACTATTTCCTATGGTGTAGTCAGCATAAAATTTGTGCTAGGCTTCATTTTTAGGATAATGCCCTAAATTGAACTTTCAAAATGACTAGATGGTGTGGATTTAAGGTACACAAATCATTGTGAGCCTCACAGTAAGGGGTCCCACCCATGGTGGTGGATCCTAATCTACTGTGGATTATGGGGGTTTAGCATATTACGTGGTATGCCACTTGTCACTGACCTTGGCCCTAACCGTGGACCCAGCTTGATGTATATATCCTATATCCACTCCGTCCATTCGTTTTTTCAAATCATTCCGGGGCATTATACAAAAAATGAAGCAAATCCAATTATCAAGTGGGCCATACAATAGGAAATAGTGGTGAGTGACCATTAGTGGGCCAAGAAAGTTTTATGCCACATGAGATTTGGGTCATCCTCATTTTTGAGATCAATTCCTAAAATGATTTGGAAAAATGGATGGACGGCCTGGATAAAACACATGCATTATGATGGGGGCACACAGTACCATCCAATAGTTAGAGGCTACTGATGTCGTTAGTATGTAATCTGGATCCGCCGAGATGGGTGAGACCCTGACTGTGAGGTTCACCGTGATGTATGTGACTACATTCATGCTATCCATCCATATTGAAAGATTATTTTTGGACCAGATAAAAAAATAAATGAAGCAGATCCAAATCTCATATGAGCCATAGTACAAGAAAAAGTGGTAAATTGTGAGCTACGAAAGCTTTGGATTAAGATGATATTTGTGTAGTCTGTTCATCTAGCCAGGTGTTTTTTTACCCTATTAATAGGTTGGTAAATAAACATTTTGGTTGAATCCATGAGGATTTTAATAGTAGGGATTCAATTATGACTATTTCATAAGGGAAAAAATGTAAAATTAACATATTCCAAACATTTCATATGTTAGTTAACAAACATGTTGCTCTAGATTCAGTACTAAGTTTTTGACTTCAGATTCAGATTTCAGATACAGACTTAGAACTTCAGATTGAACAAACATGCCATTAGTCATCGAATATTTGGCCCTTGTTTAGTTAAACGTGTACCATTGATATTTTTTCTTCTTTATACTGTTTTTATTTATTTTTATTTTTTAGCCACCAGTTCAATAGTTAAATTTTTCAACAGTTTGGATCATAGGTAAAATCTAATCATTTGTTATTAATCTTTTGTTATTATTAGTGTCTCCAAAATCATCTTACCGATTGGTTAGAGGTATGCAGCCATTTTCCCGTTATCTTTTCCTTACATTTACTTTCGATTTTTATTTTTTATTTTTCCATTTATTTCCTTAATTTTTTATTCTCTTGATTCAAAAGATCAATGCGCCCTCCTTCCACGTACGCGGATTTCCTGTGAAAGCCTTTAGCAAGAAGTTCCTGCGCAAGGATATTGGGTGGGGTCCACCGTGATGTTTTTGAGAAATCCAACCCGTTCATCCGTTTTAAAATATTATTTTAGGATGTAAAACAATAAATGAGGTGTACCCAATATTCACATGGTCCACGCAAGAGTAAAAAATGGGCATTCATTGAGCACCGTTGAAGCACTCTTATAGTCGTAAAAGTTTTATATCAGGCTATAGTTTGTGTTTTCACTTCCTCCCATTGGTAATGACCTTGTAAACGATTTTGATAGCATATAAACTTCAAGGTGGAGCCCAGGAAGGCTTCAACGGTAGAAATTTCTTTCCCCAATTTTCCCTCTCATTTGACCTACTTAAGTGTTTTATTCACTTCATTTTTTGTTACATATAATAAAATGAGCTCCCAAAACTGATTGACAGAATGGATTTTTCACGTCCATTGCAGTGGTCCCCACCCAGCATCCTTGCTCAGAAACTTAGCTTTCGCAGGAAATCCTCCTCCTCCTTCCACATATCCTTCGGAAAAGTGGGGGTTGAACGTCCACCATTAAAAACTTCTTGGGAGCTGGAGAAGTGCCAGATTAAGCTAAAATTTGTGTTTTCACTTCATCCAAGTCTGCATGACTTTATTAATAGGTTGGGTGGTAAAAACACATCAAGGTGGCCCCTTAGAAAGGTTTCCACAGTGGGTGTCATTATCATTGCAGCTTCCTTGATGTGGTCCAATGGAGCTGTGTATCTCCTTCAATTTTTGGCTCACATCTTAAAATGATCATATAAAATCGATTAAAAGTGTGGATAAAATACTTACATAACGGTGAGCCCCATAGAGCTCTTCCTAGATGGATTACCGTCCGGGCGGGGGTAGGACGCAATCCACATGTGGACGGTGCACTGTGAGTCGATAACTTTGAGTTCCACAATGTACTATTCCGCATTTAAATTTCTATACATCTATTTGGTGAAAATGAATGCTGGGTCAGCCTAGTTATTAGTGGCCATTGATATGAGTGAATATCTTAGTTTATGCAAAACAAAGGCAAATAGACTTAGCCATCAAATATTTGGCCCTTGTTTGGTTAAATGTGCACTATTGATATTTTTTTTTTCTTCGAACTATTTTTTTCTTGGCCACCAGATGAATGGTTAAAATTTTCAACGGTTTGGATCATAGGAAAAATCTGATCGTTTGTTATTATTAATATCCGAAATTATCTTACTTTTTGACCGGGTGTATGCAACCACATTTCCCTTATCTTCTTTCTTTTCTATTATTTTCTTTTCCTTTTCATTTTTTTTAAAATTATTTTTCCATAACCTTTTATCTGCATTCAACAGATCAGTGTCCTTCCACAGGATCCTCGGGAGACGGCAACTAGCAAAGACCGCAGATTCCCTACTGACGCTGTTAAGTGTCCAGTTGCATGTGTCCAATAGCATGTGGTCGGTGCAATGTGGGCCTCGTGACTTTGATTTCCAAGTTGTACTATATCTATATTTAAATTTCTGTATGTGTCCAATAGCTGTTGGCTGAAACTGTCAGCTAAGCTTTAAGTTAGACCTAGTCATCGAATATTTGGCCCATTCATATGACCGAATACCTTGGGATTGCTTATGCAAAACAAAGGCTTTAAGTTAGACCTAGTCATTGAATGGCCCATTCATATGACTGAATACCTCGGGACCGCTTATGCAAAACAAAGGCTTTAAGTTAGACCTAATCATCCAATATTTGGCCGGCGTAGATATACGAAGCATCCGTTAAGGTGGGCTATGTTCAGGGTCCCACTGACGTCACCCAATCCTAAGTTGAAGCTAAGATGCGGCATTGAATCAGGTGCTGGAATGTAACTTTTGTTGTTAATTAAGCAGTATTTTGCAAATAATTATTTATTTCATTAAGTGTTGTGCTTGTCGCGCAGCACGCCAACAACGCAGTGAGCCTATATCCAATCTTAGGCCTCACCCACAAATGATAAACAGGAAGAAATATAAACTAGAAATAGATCAAAGCAATCCAAAACAAACCACAAGACAAGATATATGTGGAAAAACCCCAAACTAGGGTAAAAAACAACGAATGCAAACTTTCACTATGAAGAACAAATATTACAAGGCAATATACTAACCTCTCCCTTGGAAGAACATAGAATATCCTTTGCCCACACCTTAGAATTATTTCTCCAATATTCTAATATACTTATAAAAGCCCTAGGAACACCTATATATAGTTTAGGCAACTTCCCTTCCGCACCCTTACGAAAGACGACACCAAAATCCGCAGTCCGCATCAGATTCAGAAACGAATCTGCGTAACCTACGACTAGTTGAAGGGAAGCTACGACTAGTCGAACAATTCCTACGACTAGTCGAAAGACCGAGATATGAAAAACAGGACTCGTTGAACTTTGAGTCGAGACGATCCACGACCGGTCGAGCAGGCCCCTACGACCAGTCAAAAAATTCCTACGACTAGTCGAAGGCGGCCCCAGATGTGGCTCCACATCTCAACAATCTCCCACTTGGAGACACATCACCATAAACCTTCATCTTCTTCATCTGGAGTGCACCACCTCCTGTCTTCAATCTTGAAGACCAATCAAACCTGAACAGAGCTTCAGCTTCTCTCGTGTGACCACTTTGGTCAATATATCTGCAGAATTCTCACTTGTATGAATCTTCTCTAAAGCAATCGATGCATCTTCCAGTAACGAATGTATGAAGTGATATCTGAAGGCAATCTGCTTGGTCCTTAAATGAAAAGCTGAATTCTTAGCCAAGTGTATTGCACTCTGACTGTCACTATACAGCTTACAATCTACTTGCTTCTTACCCAACTCTTCCATAAAACCTTGCATCCACACCATCTTGCATGCTTCTGTAGCTACAACATATTCTGCTTCTGTCGTACTGATAGATACTATCTTCTGTAACTGAGATACCCAACTAACTGCAGCACTGCCCAGAGTAAAGACATATCCTGTAGTGCTTCTTCTGCTGTCGATATCTCCTGCTAAATCTGAATCAACGTAGCCTTGTAACCTAATTTCTGATCCACCATAACACAACCCTACATCCTTAGTACCTTCCAGGTATCTAAGGATCCACTTCACAGCTTCCCAATGTTCCTTCCCGAGGTTGTTCATGAACCTGCTAATAACTCTCACCGCTTGAGTAATGTCTGGCCTCGTGCTCACCATAATATACATGAGACTCCCAATAACTGACGCGTATGAAACTTTAGCCATATAGTCTCGTTCCTCCTGCGTCTTTGCACCTTGCCCTTAGATAGCTTAAAGTGGTTGTCTAATGGAGTACTAACCGGCTTAGCACCTCCCATATTAAATCGATTAAGTACCTTGTTTATGTACTCTGCCTGTGACAAAACTAGTTTCTTGTTTTCCCTGTCACGTTTTATCCTTAAGCCTAGGATTTGTTTTGCTGCTCCCAAATCCTTCATGACAAATTCTCTAGACAGTTGTCTTTTGAGATCTGAGATGTCCTTCATGCTTAAACCGGCCACAAGCATATCATCAACTTACAGAAGAAGGATGATGTACGACGTATCAAACTTCTTCAAATAGCAACAGTGGTCAGCATAACATCTCTTATAACCGTTTCTCGACATGAAACTATTGAACTTCTTGTACCACTGTATCGGGGCCTTCTTCAGGCCATATAGACTCTTCTTCAGTCTACACACATTGTTCTCTTTTTCTGGTGCCACGTATCCTGTCTGCTGATGCATATATATCTCTTCTTCAAGGTCCCCATAAAGAAAGGCTGTCTTAACATCTAGCTGCTCTAGATGTAAGTCCTCTGTACCCACTATACTCAAGACCATACGAATAGTAGACATTTTCACTACAGGTGAAAATATTTTAGTGAAATCGATACCTGCCTTTTGTTGAAACCCTTTCACAACCAATCTGGCCTTGTACCGTTTCGAACTATCGTGCTCCTCCTTCAGTTTGTAAACTCACTTGTTATGAAGAGCTTTCTTACCCTTGGGTAGAGTGATTAGCTTCCATGTACGATTAGACTCAAGAGAATCCATCTCATCATCCATGGCCTACTCCCACTTAACCCGTGTATCTGACTGTAATGCCTCTTCAAAACACTCTGACTCACCATTATCTGTCAGCAGTAGTAATGTAAGGAGGGTGAGTATCGGACCATGGGCCTCCTCTCCCGAGTAGACCTCCTCACAATCGGTGTATACGGCTCTGCCTCATAATGCTCCTATGCATGATCATCCCGTGGCGCTGTAACACCCATGTCCGGTAACACTTCCATCTCTACGAATTCTTTCCCCTCAGCCTTATTTTCCTGCGCACTGTCCTTATACATCACTTTTTCATTGAAGACTACGTTCTTGCTTCGGATAATTTTCTTGTTTTCTGCATCTCAAAACCTGTGGCCAAAATCATGCTGCCCGTAGCCTATAAACGTGCACCTCTTGGACTTCGCATCCAGCTTATTTCTGTGCTCTGCATCAATGTGAATATATGAAGTGCAACCGAACACTTTGAGATGTGCAAGGTTCACTTCTTTCCCAGTCCACGTTTCTTCTGGTAACCCACCATCCAATGATGCTGAGGGACTTCTATTGATGAGATATGTTACAGTATTCACAACATCTGCCCAAAAAATCTTGGGCAACCCTGCATGTAACCTCATGCTCCTGGCACGCTCAAGGATGGTCCATTACGCACTCACCACACCATTCTCATTGGTGTCCTGTAATCATTTTCTCTCGATGTTTGATTCCATTTTCTCGCACAATACTCCTCAAACCTCTTATCACAAGATTTCTCTCCCTATTATCAGATCTGAGACATTTTACTGTTTTACCTGTCTCATTTTCTACCATAACTTTTCACTTCTTAAATACATCAAATACATCAGATTTATGCTTTAAGAAATAGACCCACAGTTTTTGACTAGCAACATCAATAAAAGTAACAAAATAACGTGAGCCACCAAAAGATGATACCTGTGCCGGTCCCCACACATCAATGTGTACAAGCTCCAATAGATGCATCTTTGGAGCACGTCCCATCTTCTTAAAGCTTACCCTCATCTGCTTGTCATACACGTAGTCCTCACAAAATTCCAAGTCAATAGACTTCAGCCCTGGTAGCTTTCTTTTTGAGAATAGCACTTTCATCCATTTCTCACTCATATGTCCTAACCTCTGATGCCATAACTGCCCATTCACTCTAATTGATGCGATTGCGAGTGAACTATACGATCCTGAAGTTACGTACAAAGGACCTTCCTTTTTGCCTCGAGATATCACTAAGGCACCTTTTGTGATCTTCTAGGAATCACTGATGAATGTTGTCACATAATCGGTATAGGCCAATTGCTTCATAGAGATCAAGTTACGTTTCAAGCTTGGTACATGTCTGACATCCTTCAATTTCAAGACCGTTCTGTCTTTCTGATTTACATGACCGTCCCCCTTTCCAACAATACTACACGGCTCATCATCAACCAGGTAGACTCTCACAAAGTTACCTGATACGTAATCACGTAGAACTTCCTTACACGAAGTGGCATGAAACGAAGCACCTGAGTCTATGACCCAAAACTCATTCCTCGCATCAAGAGACAAGATCAACGCCTCTGTGTCACTCTCCTCAGATAGATTCACTGAATCATTCCCGCCTTGAGAGCTTCCTTCTTGTTTCTTATGCGCCCTACAATCACGTTTCATGTGCCCCTTCTTGCCGCAATGCCAACACCCGTCTTTGTGTTTCTATCCCTTGAACTTCTTCCTTGACTTAGAACGCCCGTGTTTATTGCCTCATTTGTTCAGCGATCTTCCTCTTCCTTCAACGTTTAGAGCATTCCCTGAATCTCTTGAAATTCCTGTTGCCTTTCTTCTAGATTCTTTACTAAGAATTAGACCGGCCACATCATCAAATTTTAATTTTTTCGACATTGAAGAATTGCTCATTGCAAACACCAAACCATCCCAACTGTCTGGCAGACTGGATAAGATCAATAGCGCCCTGATCTCATCCTCAAAAACGATGCCAACGGATTTCAATTGGCTCGTGACTGTATTAAACTCGTTTAGATATTCAGCCACGCTCCCATCATCTGACATCTTTATGTTGAATAACTGTTTCATGAGATGAACCTTGTTAGACGCTGAGGGCTTTTCATACATGGTGGTTAGGGCTTTCGTTAATTATTTTGTAATTTTCACTTTGGATATATTGAAGGCGACGCTCTTAGACAAAGAGAGTCGGATCGTTCCTAAAGCCTTCCTATCCAATAAAAGTCATTCATCATCTATCATCTTTTCTAGTTTCTTCTCTTTTCCTCCTAGAGGAATATAGAGGTCCTTCTGATACAGATAATTCTCCATCTACATCTTCTAGAAGGCAAAGTTTGAACCATCAAACTTCTCAATTCTAGTTTTCCCTTCTTCCGTCATCGCTCCAATAGAACTAAATCAATAGCTCTGATACCAGTTGTTGCATAGCACGCCAACAACGTAGTGAGCCTAGATCCAATCTCAGGCCTCACCCACAAACGATAAACAGGAAGAAATATAAAATAGAAACAGATCAAAACAATCTAAAATAAACCACAAGACAAGATATACGTGAAAAAACCCAGAACTAGGGTAAAAAACCACGGTTGCAAACTTCCGCTATGAAGAACAAAGATTACAAGGCAATATACTAACCTCTCCTTTGGAAGAACATAAAAAACCCTTTGCCCACACCTTAGAATTATTTTTCCAATATTCCAATACACTTAAAAAAGACCTAGGAACACCCATATATAGTTTAGGCAACTTTCCTTCTGCATCCTTGCTAAAGGTGACACCAAAATTTGCAGTCCGTATCAGATTCGGAAACGAATCTGCTTAACCTACGACTAGTCGAAAGGAAGCTACGACTAGTCGAACAATTCCTACGACTAGTCGAAGGACCGAGATATGAAAAACAGGACTCGCTGGACTTTGAGTCGAGCCGGTCCACGACCGGTCGAGCAAGCCCCTACAACCAGTCGAAAAATTCTTACGGCTAGTCGAAGGCGGCCCCAGATGTAGCTCCACATCTCAACAATCTCCCACTTGGAGACGCATCATTATAAACCTTCGTCTTCTTCATCCGGAGTGCACCACCTCCCCGTCTTCAAGCCTGAAGACCAATCAAATTCTAGGGGGCACGGGAAGTCCCATTGCCCTGGAAACAGTAGATCTGCATTCGCATTTGAATACCTTGGGATGCCACCATCGAATATTTGGCCTTTGCTTGGTTAAATGTGGACCATTAATATTATTTCTTTAAATTTTTCAATGGTTTAGATCATGGGTAAAATCTGATCATTTGTTATTATTAGTGTCTCCAAAAATCATCTTATCCATTGGTTTGAGATATGCAGCCATTTTCCCATTATCTTTTCTTTTCTTTTCCTTACCTTTTCGTTGGTATTTCTTTTTCTTTTTCCTTTCACGGATGCGGAATTCATGCCAAAGCCTTTGGCCGGAAGTTCCTGGGCAAGGATGAGGACCACTGCTATATTTTTTAGAAATGCACCCCGTTCATCCGTTTTAAGATATCATTTTAAGACGTAAAACAAAAAATGAGGTGTATCCAACAGGCATGTGGGCCATGCAAGAGGAAACAGTGGGCATCGTTGAAGCATTCTTATGGCCATAAAAGTTTTGTAATAGGCTGCTATAGTTATAGTTTTGGTGTTTTCACTTCATCCAATTGGTAGTGACCTTGTAAATGATTTGGATAGCATATAAACTTAAGCTGGAGCTCAGGAAGGTTTCAAGGGTAGAAAATTCTTTCTCCAATTTTTCCTCTCATGTGACCCACTTGAGTGCTTTATTCACTTCATTTTTTGGTACACATTAAAATGAGCACTCAAGATGGATGGACGGAATGGATTTCTCGAATACGGTAAGGGTCTCACCCAAATTGCCTTGTGTAAGAGCATGGAAGTTCGTGTGCATGGATACTAGGTGAGGCCCACTGTGATATTTTTGAGAAATCCACCCGATTAATCTGTTTTAAGAGATCATTATAGGACATAAAACCAAAAATGAGGTGCATCAAACACTCACATGGGCCATAAAAGAGGAAATGGTGGGCATTCAGTGAGTAGTGAGTATCGTTGAAGCATTCTTTTGGCCATAAAATTTTTGTATTAGGCTATAGTCTTGGTGTTTTCACTTCATCCCATTGGTAATGACCTTGTAAATGATTTGGATAACATATAAACTTCAAGGTGGAGCCCAGGAAGGTTTCAACATAGAAATTTTTTCCCCCAATTTTCCCACTCATGTGACCTACTAGAGTGTTTTATTCACCTCATTTTTTCCTACATATAGTAAAATTATCTCTCAAAACAGTTGGACAGAATGGATTTCTCAAATACATTACAGTAGGCCCACCCGGTATCCTTGTGCAAGAACATGTGGAAAGCCTTTAGCGGAAGTTGCTGTGCAAGGATACTAGGTGGGGTCCACCGCGATGTTTTTGAGAAATCCACCCCATTCATCCATTTTAAGAGATCATTTTAGGGTGTAAAACCAAAAATGACGTATATCCAACACTCATGTGGAAAATACAAGAGGAAACGGAGGGCATTCATTGAGCACCATTGAAGCATTCTCATGGCCATAATAGTTTTGTATCGAGCTATAGTTTTGGTGTTTACACTTCATCCCATTGGTTATAACCTTGTAAACGATTTGGATAGCATATAAAAACTTCAATGTGGAGCTCAGGAAGGTTTCAAGCGTAGAAATTTCTTTCCCCAATTTTTCCACTCATGTGACCCACTTGAGTGTTTTATTCACTTCAAATTTTTTCTTTATTTTTTTTTATTTTTTTTTTTTATTACATATACTAAAATGACCTCACAAAACTGATGGACGGAATGAATTTCTCATGTACATTGCAGTGGGCCCCACCCAATATCCTTGCGCAGGAACTTACTGGCTTTCCTAGGAAATCCGGGTCCTTCCACAGGATCCTTCGGGAAAGGGCAACTAGCAAGGAACAGGGGTTGCACGAATCTGTAAATCGTGGGAAGCATGTGGACGGTGCACTGTGAGCCTATGACTTTTCCACTATGTATTATCCACATTTAAATTTCTATACAACTGGTGGGTGAAAATGTAGGCTGGGTTAGCCGAGTTATTAGTGGCCATTAATTGATATGAGTGAATACCTTAGCTTACGCAAAACAAAGGCAGATAGACTTAGCCATCAAATATTTGGCCCTTGTTTGGTTAAATGTGGACTATTGATATTTTTCTTCTTCTAGCTGTTTTTTTTTTCCTGGTCACCAGTTGAATGGTTAAAATTTTCAACGGTTTGGATCACAGGTAAAATTTGATTGTTTGTTATTATTAATATCCAAAATCATCTTACTGTTTTACTGGAGGAATACAACCATTTGATTCAACAGATCAGTGTGTCCTTCCACAGGATCCTTGGGAGACGGCGACTAGCAAAGAAGGCAGATTCCTTACTAACGCTCTAATTGTCCATTAGCATGTGGACGGTGCACTGTGGGCCTCCTGACTTTGATTTCCTAGTTGTACTATCTATATTTAAATTTCTGTACAGCCGTTGGCTGAAACTGTCAGCTAGGCTTTAAGTTAGACTTAGTCATCCAATATTTGGCACTTGTTATTAGTGGCCATTCATATGACTGAATACTTGCTTATGCAAAACAAATGCTTGAAGTTAGGCGTTTAGTTTTGATTGTTAACACGGTACGTGGAAAGCTCTCGGTGTATTTTGGTGAATTTTTTCAGCAATAAAGGCCTAGCTTAAGGGGGAATGGAGAATGCACTGTGTCTATTTTTTTATAAAAATTTCAAAATTGCCCTGCAGTTTTTCCCTTGAATAAAACATAACTCAACTTTTAGCGGGTGGCACTTCTCTAAGTCCACTATGATTTATGTGTTTGATCCACACAGTCCATCAACTTTTTTATATTGTCATATATCATGATCCCAAAAAATGAGGCACATCCAAACCTTAAGTCGACCTCACCGTAGAAAGCAGTGGAAATGGAATGACTACCATTAAAACCTTCTTAGGGTCCACCGTGAAGTTTATTTGCTATCTAACTTCTTCGTAAGGTCATACAAACTTGGATGAAGGGAAAGCACAAAAATCAAGCATTTGAGGCTTATGTGGCCTAAGAATTTTTTTTATGGTAGGCACCCAACTCCCATGATTTCTTGTAGTGCGGCCCACTTAAACCTTAGATCTGGCTTGTTTTTGGTATGTTTCCCTAAAATGATTTGAAAAATGAATGGACAGTGTGGATAAAACATTTATAGCAAGGTACGCCCCATAGAGCCCTTTGACAGGACCGTCCATCTCTAGCTAAATCAATTGGGGTTGGTACGCAATCCCACCCGAACTTGGGGGGAACAAATCAGGTGAAACACCGATCCACCTGGGGTTAGTACGCAATCCCACCCGAAACTTGGGGGGAGCAGATTAGGTGAAACGTCGATCCCCAGGGGACGCGGATTGCGTCCTACCCCGCCCAGACGGTAATCCGTCCGGGCAAGGCTCTATGGGGCCCACCATGATGTAAGTGCTTTATCCACGCCGAATAATGATTTTTTCAGAAAATTTTAATATGTTAACCAAAAAATGAGGCAGTTCCAAGGCTTGAGTGGACCACAACAAAGGTACCTGCATTGATATGACACCCACCGTTGAAACCTTTCTAAGGGCCCACGTGATGTTTTTTTAACCATAAAACCTATCCATAAGGTCATTTATACGTGGATGAGGTGAAAACACAAATATCAGCTGATCCGAAACTTCTCAGGCTCCCAAGAAACTTTTAATGGTGGATGTTCAATCCCCAGTTTGTGGTCCACTCAAGCCTTGGACCTGCCTCATTTTTTAGTTTACACATTAAAATTTTCTGAAAAAATTGTTACGGCGTGGATAAAAAACTTACATCACAGTGGACCCCACAGAGCCCTGCCCGGACGATAATCTGTCCGGGCGGGGGTAGGATGCAATCCGCGTCCATCCCCAGAGGTGGTGGGAACCTGACTATGGGCCCACAATGATGTATGTGACTACATCCACACCGTCCATCCATATTTAAAGCTCATTTTAGGGCATGATCCAAAAAATGAAGCAGCTCCAAATCCCATGTGGACTATGGTATAGGAAACAGTGGTGATTGACCTTTAAAAATTCCTGTGGGCCACAAAAGTCTCAGATCAAGATGATATTTGTGTGTTCTCTTCATCTAGGTGTTTGTGTCTTTATCAACGGGTTGAATGACAAATAAACATTTTGGTGGAATCCATGAAGTTTTCAATGATGAGGATTAAATCAGACTATTTCCTATGGTGTAGTAAGCATAAAATTTGTACTTGGCTTCATTTTTAGGATAATGCCCTAAATTGAACTTTCAAAATGACTAGATGGTATGGATTTAAGGTACACACATCATTGTGAGCCTCACAGTAAGGGGTCCCACCCATGGTGGTGGATCCTAATTCACTACGGATTAGGGGGCCGGTTTAGCAGATTACGTGGTATGCCACGTGTCATCGACCTTGGCCCTAACCGTGGACCCACCCTGATGTATATATCCTATATCCACTCTGTCCATTCGTTTTCTCAAATCATTGTGGGGCATTATAAAAAAATGAAGCAAATCCAATTATCAAGTGGGCCATACAGTAGGAAATAGTGGTGAGTGACCATTAATGGGCCAAGAAAGTTTTATGCTACATGAGATTTGGATCATCATCATTTTTGAGATCAATTCCTAAAATGATTTGGAAAAATGGATGAACAGTGTGGATAAAACACATGCATTATGATGGGGGCACACAATACCATCCAATAGTTAGAGGCTACTGATGTCGTTAGTATGTAATCTGGATCCGCCGAGATGGGTGAGACCCTGACTGTGAGGCTCACCTTGATGTATGTGACTACATTCGTGCCATCCATCCATATTGAAAGCTTATTTTTGGACCAGATAAAAAAAAAAAAAAAAAACAATGAAGCAGATCCAAATCTCATATGAGCCATAGTACAAGAAAAAGTGGTAAATTGTGAGCTACAAAAGCTTTGGATTAAGATGATATTTGTGTAGTCTGTTCATCTAGCCAGGTGTTGTTTTACCCTATTAATAGGTTGGTAAATAAACATTTTGATTGAATCCATGAAAATTTAAATAGTAGGGATTCAATTATGACTATTTCATAAGGGCAAATATGTCAAATTAACATATTCCAAACATTTCATATGTTAGTTAACAAACATGTTGTTCTAGATTCAGTACTAAGTTTTTGACTTCAGATTCAGATTTCAGATACAGACTTTGAAATTCAGATTGAACAAACATGCCATTAGTCATCGAATATTTGGCCCTTGTTTAGTTAAACGTATACCATTGATATTTTTTTCTTCTTTAAACTGTTTTTATTTATTTTTACTTTTTAGCCACAAGTTGAATAGTTAAATTTTTCAACGGTTTGGATCATAGGTGAAATCTAATCATTTGTTATTAATCTTTTGTTATTATTAGTGTCTCCAAAATCATCTTATTGATTGGTTAGAGGTACGCAGCCATTTTCCCGTTATCTTTTCGTTACATTTACTTTCGATTTTTTTTTTTTTCCATTTATTTCCTTAATTTTTTCTTCTCTTGATTCAAAAGATCAATGTGTCCTCCTTCCACGTACGCGGCTTTCCTGTGAAAGCCTTTAGCAAGAAGTTCCTGCCCAAGGATACCGGGTGGGGTCCACCGTGATGTTTTTGAGAAATCCACCCCGTTCATCCGGTTTAAGATATTATTTTAGGATGTAAAACAAAAAATAGATGTACCCAACATTCACGTGGTCCACGCAAGAGTAAAAAAATGGGCATTCATTGAGCACCGTTGAAGCGCTCTTATAGTCATAAAAGTTTTATATCAGGCTATAGTTTGTGTTTTAACTTCATCCCATTGGTAATGACCTTGTAAACGATTTTGATAGCATATAAACTTCAAGGTGGAGCCCAGGAAGGCTTCAACGGTAGAAATTTCTTTCCCCAATTTTCCCTCTCATGTGACCCACTTGAGTGTTTTATTCCCTTCATTTTTTGTTACATACGATAAAATGAGTTCCCAAAACTGATGGACAGAATGGATTTTTCACGTCCATTGAAGTTGTCCCCATCCAGCATCCTTGCTCAGAAACTTAGCTTTCGCAGGAAATCCTCGTCCTCCTTCCACATATCCTTCGGGAAAGTGGGGGTTAAACGTCCACCATTAAAAACTTCTTGGGAGCTGGAGAAGTGCCAGATCAAGCTAAAATTTGTGCTTTCACTTCATCCAAGTATGCATGACTTTATTAATAGGTTGGGTGGTAAAAACACATCACGGTGGCCCTTAGAAAGGTTTCAACGGTAGGTGTCATTATCATTGCAGCTTTCTTGATGTGGTCCAGTGGAGCTGTGTATCTAATTCAATTTTTGGCTTATATCTTAAAATGATGATATAAAAACGAATAAAGGTGTGGATAAAATACTTACATAACGGTGAGCCCCACGGAGCTCTGCCCAGCTCTGCCCCAACGGATTACCGTCCAGGCGGGGGTAGGTCGCAATCCACATCCTTCAGGAAAGGGCAACCAGCAAGGAACGCGGATTGCCTGATGCTGATTGCCAGACTAAGTCGCCGGAAGCATGTGGACGGTGCAATGTGAGTCGATAACTTTGAGTTCCACAATGTACTATTCCACATTTAAATTTCTATACATCTATTTGGTGAAAATGTATGCTGGGTCAGCCTAGTTATTAGTGGCCATTGATATCAGTGAATATCTTAGCTTATGCAAAATAAAGGCAAATAGACTTAGCCATCAAATATTTGGCCCTTATTTGGTTAAATGTGAACTATTAATATATTTTTTTTTCTTAGGAGCTGTTTTTTTCTTGGCCACCAGATGAATGGTTCAAATTTTCAACAGTTTAAATCATAGGAAAAATCTGATCATTTGTTATTATTAATATCCAAAATTATCTTACTTTTTGACCGGGTGTATGCAACCGCATTTCCCTTATCTTCTTTCTTTTCTTTTATTTTCTTTTCCTTTTCATTTTTTAAAATTTATTTTTCCATAACCTTTTATCTTCATTCAACAGATCAGTGTCCTTCCACAGGATCCTTGGGAGTAGAGGTGGGCAAAATGAACCCGATCCGGCGGATCCGACCCGATCCGCCCCGATCCGCCCCGATTCGAACAGAACCGATGGCCTGGATCGGTCAGGTTCGGATACGATTGGTCAGATCCGAATGCTAATCGGATCGAATTCGGGTACATAGCAAAACCGCCCGAACCGAACCGAAATCCGATCCGTTTGGATCCGATCCGATTTGATCCGGACCGCACCGATGTAATAACTAGTATATAAAAAAAAAAACTCTACCCAACCCATCTCTCTCTCTCTCTCACACATGGAGAGATTCATCAGCAATTCCTTGATATCTCAAGACCCAAGTCAGATATAAAACCCAACTTCAAATTCTCATCAAAGGCATGAATTTCCGTAAAAGCTCTCTCAGAATCCTCTCTCCCAAGCTGCGTAAACACTACAACCCTTCAAAATTCGATCTTTTCATCTCTAAGAAAAGAATTTGGAAGATGGATAGATACATACCGGCAACGCCCAGGTCCATAAATCAAATGGCAGACGAGTAGAGACACCTCGTTTCAACACTTTGAGTCTTGGTATCTATCCCTATTGGGGGTGGCTAAGATGGAGTGTGTGCACTGACATGGGTGCGTACTCACAAGCTAACCTAAAAAAAAAAAACAGAGGAGGAGGAGAAGACATTCCCTTCCCGTATTAGCCTTTGAAAGCGTAAATACCAAAATACTTTCTTAGAGTAATTTGTGGACCCCACCATGATGTATGTGTTTCATCTATTCCGTTCATCCATTTTATAGATCATTTTATGGCTTTATATAAAAAAAATAATAGGAATATAAATCTCAGGTGGACCACACCACATAAAAACAATAATGATCGGATATCCACCATTATAATCCTCCTAAGGCCCATCAGATCGTTTATTTGACATCTAATCTGTTGATTAGGTCATAAGAACCCGATGAAGGGAAACAATAAATATCAGTTTGATCAGAAACTTTTATAGCCTCTAAAATGTTTTTAATGGTCAACGTTCATTCAACACTGTTTCCTATAATGTGGTCCACTTGAATTTCGATATAACTCACTTTTTTCTTCTAATAACCTAAAATGATCTATAAAAATAGATGGAGGGCGTGGATGAAACACATACATCATGGTGGGGCCCACAGAGCACCGACGAACGGTGGCAAAGAGTAGCCCATCCATTTCCACTTTCCTGTAATGCGTTACAGCTATACTGGCGCCGAGGAGCTCCTCGAGCTCCGAGTTGTACGTACGGTCCAAAGGAGATCAAAGTTATTTGGGCCCCACAGTGATGTATTTATTATATCTACACCGTTCATACGTTGTTTTAGATCATTATAGAGCATTATGCCAAAAATGAATAATATCCAAAGATCATCTTAACCACCCCACAAATAGTAGCAAAAAATGATTTTCACTGTTAAATCATTAGTGTGGTCCACTTGATAATTAGATCTTTCTTATTTTTCGTCTTAAGCGTTAAGAAGAGCTTGCCAAATGTATGAACGGTTTGGATATAACACCTACCCCATGATCAAATCCACATACGTGGCCACGTAAATACCCCATTTGAATTCAAGACTCGATTGCGTGAAAAGCAAGGAATTAGTTTCCTTGCGCTGGAAGGAACTTTAAGAGTAAAATAAAATCGAGTACATTTAGATTGAAAATTCTCTCAGATCTATATGGGGCCCACCTTAATGTATATATTTCATCTAAGCCGTTTATGTATTTCAAAATATTATTTTAAGCATTGAGCATAAAAAAGAGGCATATTAAAGATTAACTTAGACCACATCATATCAAATAATTTAATTAAATTTATACGGTTCGAATTGTAACCAATCCGATCCGAATCGGTTTTTTAGACCGAGTCAGACTCGGTTCGGGTAAAGGCGAACAGGAATCGGATCTGTCCGGATCTAGTGGCTTGGATCCGGTATCGGATCGGATCGAATTCGGATCTAACTGGTAACAGTTCGGATCTGATCGGGTTATAACTAATCCGATCCGATTCGGACCGTTGCCCACCTCTACTTGGGAGACGGCAACTAGCAAAGACCGCAGATTCCCTACTGACGATGTTAAGTGTCCAGTAGCATGTGTCCAATAGCATGTGGTCGGTGCAATGTGGGCCTCGTGACTTTGATTTCCACGTTGAACTATATCTATATTTAAATTTCTCAATGTGTCCAATAGCTGTTGGCTGAAACTGTCACCTAAGCTTTAAGTTAGACCTAGTCATCGAATATTTGGCCCATTCATATGACTGAATACCTTGGGATTGCTTATGCAAAACAAAGGTTTTAAGTTAGACCTAGTCATTGAATGGCCCATTCATATATGACTGAATATCTCGGGACCGCTAATGCAAAACAAAGGCTTTAAGTTAGACCTAATCATCCAATATTTGGCCGGCGTAGATATACGAAGCATACGTTAAGGTGGGCTATGTTTAGGGTCCCACTGACGTCACCCAATCCTGAGTTGAAGCTAAGATGCGGCATTGAATCAGGTGCTGGAATGTAACTTTTGTTGTTAATTAAGCAGTATTTTGCAAATAATTATTTATTTCATTAAGTGTTGTGCTTGTTGCGCAGCACACCAACAACGCAGTGAGCCTAGATCCAATCTCAGGCCTCACCCACAAACGATAAACAGAAAGAAATATAAACTAGAAATAGATCAAAGCAATCCAAAACAAACCACAAGACAAGATATACGTGGAAAAACTCCAAACTATGGTAAAAAAACCACGGATGCAAACTTTCACTATGAAGAACAAAGATTACAAGGCAATATACTAACCTCTCCCTTGGAAGAATATAGAAAACCCTTTGCCCATACCTTAGAATTATTTCTCCAATATTCTAATACACCTAGAAAAGCCCTAAGAACACCTATATATAGTTTAGGCAACTTCCCTTCCGCACCCTTACGAAAGGCGACACCAAAATCCGCAGTCCACATCAGATTCGGAAACGAATTTGCTTAACCTACGACTAGTCGAAGGGAAGCTACGACTAGTCGAACAATTCCTACGACTAGTCGAAGGACCGGGATATGAAAAACAGGACTCGTTGGACTTTGAGTCGAGCTGGTCCACGACCGGTCGAGCAGGCCTCTACGACCAGTCGAAAAATTCCTACGACTTGTCGAAGGCGGCCCTAGATGTGGCTCCACATCTCAACAATCTCCCACTTGGAGACACATCATCATAAACCTTCGTCTTCTTCATCTGGAGTGCACCACTTCCCCTCTTTAATCCTGAAGATCAATCAAAGCTGAACAGAGCTTCAGCTTCTCTCATGTGACCGCTTTGGTCAATATATACGCAGAATTCTCACTTGTATGAATCTTCTCTAAAGCAATCGATCCATCTTCCAGTAACGAACGTATGAAGTGATATCTGATGACAATCTGCTTGGTCCTTGAATGAAAAGCTGAATTCTTAGCCAAGTGTATTGCACTCTGACTGTCACTGTACAGCTTACAATCTACTTGCTTCTTACCCAACTCTTCCATAAAACCTTGCATCCACACCATCTCCTTGCATGCTTCAGAGTGCAACATATTCTCGCTTCATCGACCGGTAGATATTATCTTCAGAATCGAGATACCCAACCGATCGCAAAGACGCCGCAGTAAAAAGATATCCTGTAGTGCTTCTTCTGCTGTCGATATCTCCTACTAAATTTGAATCCATGTAGCCTTGTAACTTAATTTCTGATCCACCATAACACAGCCCTACATCCTTAGTACCTTTTAGGTATCTAAGGATCCACTTCACAGCTTCCCAATGTTCCTTCCCGGGGTTGTTCATGAACCTTCTAATAACTCTCACTGCTTGAGTAATGTCTGGCCTTGTGCTCACCATAATATACATGAGACTCCCAATAGCTGACGCGTATGAAACTTTAGCCATATAGTCCCATTCCTCCTGCGTCTTTTCACCTTGCTCCTTAGATAGCTTGAAGTGGTTGTCTAATGGAGTGCTAACCGGCTTAGGACCTCCCATATTAAATCGATTAAGTACCTTGGCTATGTACTCTGCCTGTGACAAAACTAGTTTCTTGTTTTCCCTGTCACGCTTTATCCTCATGCCTAGGATTTGTTTTGTAACTCCCAAATCCTTCATGACAAATTCTCTAGACAGTTGTCTTTTGAGATCTGAGATGTCCTTCATGCTTAAACCGGCCACAAGCATATCATCAATGTACAGAAGAAGGATGATGTACGACGTATCAAACTTCTTCAAATAGCAACAGTGGTCAGCATAACATCTCCTATAACCGTTTCTCGACATGAAACTATTGAACTTCTTTTACCACTATATCGAGGCCTGCTTCAGGCCATATAGACTCTTCTTCAGTCTACACACATTGTTCTCTTTTCCTACTGCCACGTATCCTGTCGGCTGATGCATATATATCTCTTCTTCAAGGTCCCTATAAAGAAAGGCTGTCTTAACATCTAGCTGCTCTAGATGTAAGTCCTCTGTAGCCACTATACTCAAGACCATACGAATCGTAGACATTTTCACTACAAGTGAAAATATTTCAGTGAAATCGATACCTGCCTTTTGTTGAAACCCCTTCACAACCAATCTGGCCTTGTACCGTTTCGAACCATCGTGCTCCTCCTTCAGTCTGTAAACTCACTTGTTATGAAGGGCTTTCTTACCCTTGGGTAGAGTGACTACCTTCCATGTACGATTAGACTCAAGAGAATCCATCTCATCATCCATGGCCTGCTCCCACTTAACCCGTGTATCTGACTGTAATGCCTCTTCAAAACACTCTGACTCACCATTACCTGTCAGCAGTAGATAATGTAAGGAGGGTGAGTATCAGACCATGGGCCTCCTCTCCCGAGTAAACCTCCTCACAACCGGTGTATACGGCTATGCCTCATAATGCTCCTGTGCATGATCATCCTGTGGCGCTGTAACACCCGTGTCCGGTAACTCTTCCATCTCTACGAATTCTTTCCCCTCGGCCTTATTTTCCTGCGCACTGTCCTTATGCATCACTTTTTTATTGAAGACTACGTCCTTGCTTCTGATGATTTTTTTTATTTTCTGCACCCCAAAACCTGTGACAAAACCTGTGGCCAAAATCATGCTGCCCGTAGCCTATAAACGTGCACCTCCTGGACTTCGCATCTAGCTTATTTCTGTGTTCTGCATCAATGTGAATATATGAAGTGCAACCGAACACTTTGAGATGTGCAAGGTTCACTTCTTTCCCAGTCCACGTTTCTTCTATTAGCCTACCATCCAATGGTGCTGAGGGACTTCTATTGATGAGATATGCGGCAGTATTCACAGCATCTGCCCAAAAAATCTTGGGCAACCCTGCATGTAACCTCATGCTCCTGGCGCGCTCAAGGATAGTCCTGTTAATGCGCTCAGCCACACCATTCTCACGCTGGTGTCCCCGGAATCAATTTCTGATGTTTGATTCCATTTTCTGCACAATACTCCTCAAACCTCTTATCACAGTACTCTCCCCTATTATCAAATCTGAGACATTTTACTATTTTACCTATCTCATTTTCTACCATAACTTTCCACTTCTTAAATACATCAAATACATCAGATTTATGCTTTAAGAAATAGACCCACAGTTTTCTACTAGCATCATCAATAAAACTAACAAAATAATGTGAGCCACCAAAAGATGATACCTGTGCCGGTCCCCACACATCAGTGTGTACAGATGCATCTTTGGAGCACGTCCCATCTTTTTAAAGCTTACCCTCATCTGTTTGCCATACACGTAGTCCTCGCAGAATTCCAAGTCAATAGACTTCAGCCCTGGTAGCTTTCTTTTTAACAATATCACTTTCATCCATTTCTCACTCATATGTCCCAACCTCTGATGCCATAACTGCCCATTCACTCCAGTTGATGCAACTGTGAGTGAACTGTACGATCCTGAAGTCACGTACAAAGGACCTTCCTTTTTGCCTCGAGATATCACTAAAGCACCTTTTGTGATCTTCTAGGAATCACTGGTGAATGTTGTCACATAACCGGTATCGGCCAATTGTCTCACAGAGATCAAGTTACGTTTCAAGCTTGGTACATGTCTGACATCCTTCTATTTCAAGACCATTCTGTCTTTCTGATTTACATGAACGTCCCCCTTTCCAATAATAATGTACGACTCATCATCACCCAGGTAGACTCTCACAAAGTCACCTGGCACATAATCACGCAGAACTTCCTTACACGAAGTGGTATGAAACGAAGCACCTGAGTCTATAACCCAAGACTTATTCCTCGCATCAAGAGACAAGATCAACGCCTCTGTGTCACTCTCCTCAGATAGATTCACTGAATCATTCCCGCCTTAAGCGCTTCCTTCCTGTTTCTTAAGTGCCCTACAATCACGTTTTATGTACCCCTTCTTGCCGCAATGCCAACACCCGTCTTTGTGTTTCTGTCTCTTGGACTTCTTCCTCGACTTAGAACTCCCGTGTTTATTGCCTCATTTGTTCAGCGATCTTCCTCTTCCTTCAACGTTTAGAGCATTTCCTGAATCCCTTGAAATTCCTGATGCCTTTCTTCTAGATTCTTTACTAAGAATTAGACTAGCCACATCATCGAATTTCAGTTTTGTCGACCTTGAAGAATTGCTCATTGCAATCACTAAACCATCCCAACTGTCGGGCAGACTGGATAAGATCAATAGCGCCATGATCTCATTCTCAAAAATGATGCCAACGGATTCCAATTGGCTCGTGACTGTATTGAACTCGTTTAGATGTTCAGCCACGCTCCCACCATCTGACATCTTTATGTTGAATAACTGTTTCATAAGATGAACCTTGTTAGACGCTGAGGGCTTTTCATACATGGTGGTTAGGGCTTCCATTAATTATTTTATAGTTTTCACTTTGGATATATTGAAGGGGATGCTCTTAGACAAAGAGAGTCGGATCGTTCCTATAGCCTTCCTATCCAGTAAAAACCATTCATCATCTGTCATCTTTTCTGGTTTCTCATCTTTTCTGGTTTCTTCTCTTTTTCTCTTAGAGGAATATAGAGGTCCTTCTGATACAGATAATCCTCCATCTGCATCTTCCAGAAGGCAAAGTTTGAACCATCAAACTTCTCAATTCTAGTTTTCCCTTCTTCCGTCATCGCTCCCAATAGAACTAAACCAATAGCTCTGATACTAGTTGTTGCGCAGCACGCCAACAACGCAGTGAGCCTAAATCCAATCTCAGGCCTCACCCACAAATGATAAACAGGAAGAAATATAAACTAGAAACAGATCAAAGTAATCTAAAACAAACCATAAGACAAGATATACGTGGAAAAACCCCGAACTAGGGTAAAAAACCACGGATGCAAACTTCCACTATGAAGAACAAAGATTACAAGGCAATATACAAACCTCTCCCTTGGAAGAATATAGAAAACCCTTTGCCCACACCTTAGAATTATTTCCCTAATATTCCAATACACTTAGAAAAGCCCTAGGAACACCCATATATAGTTTAGGCAACTTCCCTTCTGCACCCTTGCGAAAGGCGACACCAAAATCCGTAGTCCGCATCAGATTCAAAAACGAATCTACTTAACCTACGACTAGTCGAAGGGAAGCTACGACTAGTTGAACAATTCCTACGACTAGTCGAAGGACCGAGATATGAAAAACAGGATTTGCTGGACTTTGAGTCGAGCCGGTCCACGACCGGTCGAGCAAGCCCCTACGACCAGTCGAAAAATTCTTACGACTAGTCGAAGGCGGCCCCAGATGTAGCTCCACATCTCAACAATCTCCCACTTGGAGACATATCACCATAAACCTTCGTCTTCTTCATCCGGAGTGCACCACCTCCCCGTATTCAAGCCTGAAGACCAATCAAATTCTAGGGGGCACGGGAAGTCCCATTGCCCTGGAAACAGTAGATCCGCATTCGCACTTGAATACCTTGGGATGCCACCATCGAATATTTGGCCTTTGCTTGGTTAAATGTGGACCATTAATATTATTTCTTTAAATTTTTCAATGGTTTAGATCATGGGTAAAATCTGATCGTTTGTTATTATTAGCATCTCCAAAATCATCTTATCCATTGGTTTGAGATATGCAGCCATTTTCCCATTATCTTTTCTTTTCTTTTCCTTACCTTTTCGTTGGTATTTCTTTTTCTTTTTCCTTTCACGGATGATGAATTCATGCCAAAGCCTGTGGTAGGAAGCTCCTGGGCAAGGATGAGGCCCACTGCTATATTTTTTAGAAATGCACCCTGTTCATCCGTTTTAAGATATCATTTTAGGACGTAAAACAAAAAATGAGGTGTATCCAACAGGCATGTGGGCCATGCAAGAGGAAACAGTGGGCATCGTTGAAGCATTCTTATGGGCATCAAAGTTTTGTAATAGGCTGCTATAGTTATAGTTTTAGTGTTTTCACTTCATCCAATTGGTAGTGACCTTGTAAATGATTTGGATAGCATATAAACTTAAGCTGGAGCTCAGGATGGTTTCAAGGGTAGAAAATTCTTTCTCCAATTTTTCCTCTCATGTGACCCACTTAAGTGCTTTATTCACTTCATTTTTTGGTACACGTTAAAATGAGCACTCAAGATGGATGGACGGAATGGATTTCTCGAATACAGTGTAGTGGGTCTCACCCAGCGTCTTGTGTAAGAGCATGGAAGTTCGTGTGCATGGATACTAGGTGAGGCCCACTGTGATATTTTTGAGAAATCCACCCCGTTCATCCATTTTAGGAGATCATTATAGGACATAAAACAAAAAATGAGGTGCATCAAACGCTCACATGGGCCATACAAGAGGAAATAGTGGGCATTCAGTGAGTATCGTTGAAGCATTCTTATGGCCATAAAATTTTTTTATTAGGCTATAGTTTTGGTGTTTTCACTTCATCCCATTGGTAATGACCTTGTAAATGATTTGGATAACATATAAACTTCAAGGTGGAGCCCAGGAAGGTTTCAACATAGAAATTTTTTTCCCCAATTTTCCCACTCATGTGACCTACTAGAGTGTTTTATTCACCTCATTTTTTCTTATATATAGTAAAATTATCTCTCAAAACGGTTGGACGGAATGGATTTCTCAAATACATTGCAGTAGGCCCACCCGGTATCCTCGGGCAAGAACACGTGGAAAGCTTTTAGCGGAAGTTGCTGTGCAAGGATACTAGGTAGGGCCCACTGCGATGTTTTTGAGAAATCCACCCCATTCTTCCATTTTAAGAGATCATTTTAGGGTGTAAAACCAAAAATGACGTATATCCAACACTCACATAGAAAATACAAGAGGAAACTGTGGGCATTCATTGAGCACCGTTGAAGCATTCTCATGGCCATAATAGTTTTGTATCGAGCTATAGTTTTGGTGTTTACACTTCATCCCATTGGTTATAACCTTGTAAACGATTTGGATAGCATATAAAAACTTCAAGGTGGAGCTCGGGAAGGTTTCAAGTGTAGAAATTTCTTTCCCCAATTTTTCCTCTCATGTGACCCACTTGAGTGTTTTATTCACTTCAAATTTTTTTTATTTTATTTTATTACATATACTAAAATGACCTCACAAAAATGATGAACCGAATGAATTTCTCATGTACATTGCAGTGGGCCCCACCCAGTATCCTTGCGCAGGAACTTCCTGGCTTTCCCAGGAAATCCGGGTCCTTCCATAGGATCCTTCGGGAAAGGGCAATTAGCAAGGAACACGGGTTGCACGATGCTGTAAATCACGGGAAGCATGTGGACGGCGCACTGTGAGCCTATGACTTTTTGTTCCACTATGTATTATCCACATTTAAATTTCTATACAACTGGTGGGTGAAAATGTAGGCTGGGTTAGCCGAGTTATTAGTGCCCATTAATTGATATGAGTGAATACCTTAGCTTATGCAAAACAAAGGCAGATAGACTTAGCCATCAAATATTTGGCCCTTGTTTGGTTAAATGTGGACTATTGATATTTTTCTTCTTCTAGCTGTTTTTTTTTTTTTTTTTTTTTCCTGGTCACCAGTTGAATGGTTAAAATTTTCAACGGTTTGGATCACAGGTAAAATCTGATCGTTTGTCATTATTAATATCCAAAATCATCTTACTGTTTTACTAGAGGAATACAACCATTTGATTCAACAGATCAGTGTGTCCTTCCACAGGATCCTTGGGAGACGGCGACTAGTAAAGAAGGCAGATTCCTTACTGATGCTCTAAGTGTCCATTAGCATGTGGACGGTGCACTGTGGGCCTCCTGACTTTGATTTCCTAGTTGTACTTTCTGTACAGCCGTTGGCTGAAACTGTCAGCTAGGCTTTAAGTTAGACTTACCTGTTTGTTAACTCTTAAAATTAACACTTAACACGGAATTGAGAAAATACATCGTATTAAGAGTTGTTTGTTAACACTGAAATGAGAAAGAGCTAAGTGATTTCGCTGAATTCTTTCGGGGATGGGAATCTGGCTTAATGGTGAACATTGAATGCGCTCCGTGGAAATTTCTATTAAAAGAAATTTTTTATTCCAAAATTGCCATTACTACTGCGGATATTTTTTTCTCTTATAAAACTATCTTTTAACATGTGAAATTTATTTATGCCCTACCATAATTTATGTGTTTGATCAACAACGTCCATCAACTTTTTCAGATTGTTCTTGAGCATGCGCCCAAAAATAAGGTACTTGTAAAACTCAAGTGGGTCACACCACATGAAAACAATAGCGATTGGATATCCACCATTAAAATCCTTCTAAGGCCCACTGTACTGTTTATTTGACATCCAAATTGTTGATTGGGTCATATACGCCCAGATGAAGGGAAAAAACAAAAATCAGCTTGATCCAAAACTTTTATGGCTCCTAAAATGTTTTTAATGGTTGACGCTCATTCAACACTATTTCGTGTAATATGGTCCAATTGAGATTGGGATATACCTCATTTTTAGTCTCATATGGTAAAATGATATGTAAAAATAGATGGACAAACTGGATGGAACACATATATCATGGTGGGCTCCACAGAGCATCGACCACAAGCCATTGGTAGGTGTTAGGGGAGTAGCCAATCCGTTTCCTAGATTTCCGGCAAAGGACACGGATTAGCTACTGACAGGTTGATTAGCCCGAATGGCTACTGAAGTGATGACACCAAGTTATGTTATGTGGGACCAACCATGATGTATGTGTTGTATCCACACCGTCCATCCATTTGGTGATATAAATATAGGGTATGAGCCAAATAATGAGTCAGATCCAAAGCTCGAGTGGACCCCACAACAGAAAACAGTGGAGAGAGTGTCGTCTACCCTTAAAAATTTCTAACGGCCACAAAAGTTTTAGATCAAGCTGAAATTTATTTTTTACCTTCTTTCATGTCTGTCTTAACTTATGAATACATTAGATCTCAGATAAACATCATAATAGACCTTAGGAAGGTTTCAACGGCAGGCGTCACTCTTCCCACTGTTTTATGTGGTGGGGTCGACTCCATATTTGAATCTGACTCATTCTTTGTCTCATGCCTTAAAATGATATCTCCAAATGAATGGGTGGTGTGGATACAACACATATATCACGTGGGTTCCACAAAACTTGGTGATGTGACTTTAGTAGCCAGTCTCCTACTCAACCTGTCAGTATCTAATCCGCCTCCTTCTGTGTGAAAGATTCTATGTGGGACCAACTGTGATGTTTGTGAGAAAATCAGTCCATCCATCCATTTTTAGAGCTTATTTTAGGGCATGCAACAAAAAATAAGATGTATCCAAAACTTAAATGGGCCACACAATAGGAAATACTGGAGCTTTTGTGACCACCGTTGAAACATTTATATGACCATAAAAGTTTTGTATCGGTTGGCCATAAGTTTTGTATCGGTTTAAGTTCATGATATTTTCACTTTATCTCGTTTAGGAAGGTTCTAACGGTAGGCATTCCTTTCTCATTGTTTCATCTTGTATAGCGTACTTGAGTTTTGAATACTCCTTGTTCTGGCTGAATGTCCTAAAATGAGTTTTGGATACTCCTCATAAGGAATTTATCCATTTTTATTTATTTATTATTATTTTTTTAATGAATAATGATATTTCAATTTCCTCTTAATTATTATAGTTTATTTGAATTAAATAGAATATTTTTATTTTTATTTAATAAAAAATAATTTCTTTATAACGTAAAACATTTCCAAACAGGAGATAGGGACAAATGCGTCAAATAAACGTATTTTAGATATTTCATATGTTTGTTAACAAATATATTGTCTCGAATTCAGTACTTAATTTTCAGACTTATGTCATAATTACCAAACAAGTTTTTTGACTTCAGATTTCAAATTCAACCTTCAGTTTCATATTCACGCTTCAGATTTCAGATTCAGACTTTAGACTTCAGATTTAACAAACGGGGCCTTGTTATTAGTGGCCATTCATATGACTGAATACTTGCTTATGCAAAACAAATGCTTGAAGTTAGGCGCTTAGTTTTGTTTGTTAACACGTACGTGGAAAGCACTCGGTGTATTTTGGTGAATTTTTTCAGCAATAAAGGTCTAGCTTAAGGGGAATGGAGAGTGCCCTCCGTTTATTTTTTATAAAAATTTCAAAATTGCCTTGCAGAAAACATAACTCAACTTTTAGCAGGTGGCACTTCTCTAAGTCTACTATGATTTATGTGTTAGATCCACACAGTCCATCAACTTTTTTATATCGTCATAGATCATGATCCTAAAAAATGAGGCACATCTAAACCTTAAGTCGACCTCACCTTAGAAAGCAGTGGAAATGGAATGACTACCATTAAAACCTTCTTAGGGTCTACCTTGAAGTTTATTTGCCATCTAACCTCTTCATGAGGTCACACAAGCTTGGATGAAGGGAAAACACAAAAATCAAGCATATGAGGCCTATGTGGCCTAAGAAATTTTTTATCGTAGGCACCCAACTCCCATGATTTCTTGTAGTGTGGCCCACTTAAACCTTAGATCTGGCTTGTTTTTGGTACATTTCCCTAAAATGATATGGAAAAATGAATGGACGGTGTGGATAAAACATTTATAGCAAGGTATTTCCATAGAGTCCTTTGACAGGACCGTCTATCTCTAGTTAAATCGATTGGGGTTAGTACGCAATCCCACCCGAACTTGGGGGAGCAAATCAGGTGAAACACCGATCCACCTGGGGTTAGTACGCAATCCTACCCGAAACTGGGGGAGAGCAGATTAGGTGAAACACCGATCCCCATAGGTGGTGGGAACCTGACTAGCAAGGAACGCGGATTGCCTGACGCTGATTGCCAGACTGTGTAAGTCGCCCGGTAGCATGTGGATGGTGCACTGTGAGTCGATAACTTTGAGTTCCACAATGTACTATCCACATTTAAATTTTTATACATCTATTTGGTGAAAATGTATGCTGGGTCAGCCTCGTTATTAGTGGCCATTGATATGAGTGAATATCTTAGCTTATGCAAAACAAAGGCAAATAGACTTAGCCATCAAATATTTGGCCCTTGTTTGGTTAAATGTGAACTATTGATATATTTTTTTATTTCTTCGAACTGTTTTTTCCTTGACCACCAGATAAATGGTTAAATTTTCAACGGTTTGGATCATAGGAAAAATCTGATCGTTTGTTATTATTAATATCCAAAATTATCTTACTTTTTGACCGGTGTATGCAACTACATTTCCCTTTATCTTCTTTCTTTTTTTTTTTTTTTTTCTTTTCCTTTTCATTTTAAAAAAATTATTTGTCCATAACCTTTTATATTCATTCAACAGATCAGTGTCCTTCCACAGGATCCTTGGGAGACGGCAACTAGCAAAGACCGCAGATTCCCTACTGACGCTGTTAAGTGTCCAGTAGCATGTGTCCAATAGCATGTGGTCGGTGCAAAGTGGGCCTCGTGACTTTGATTTCCAAGTTGTACTATATCTACATTTAAATTTCTGTATAGCTGTTGGCTGAAACTGTCAGCTATGCTTTAAGTTAGACCTAGTCATCGAATATTTGAGCCATTCATATGACTGAATACCTTGGGATTGCTCATGCAAAACAAAGGCTTTAAGTTAGACCTAGTCATTGAATGGCCCATTCATATGACTGAATACCTCGGGACAGCTTATGCAAAACAAAGGCTTTAAGTTAGACCTAATCATCCAATATTTGGCCCATTCATATGACTGAATACCTTGGGATCGCTTATGCAAAACAAAGGCTTTAAGTTAGACTTAGTCATCGAATATTTGGCCCTTGTTTAGTTAAACGTGTACCACCAGGCACCAGTTGAATAGTTAAAATTTTCAACGGTTTGGATTACAGGTAAAATCTAATCGTTTGTTATTATTAGCGTCTCCAAAATCATCTTATTGTTTGACTGTAGGTATGCACCCATTTTCCCCTTATCTTTATCTTTTCTTTTCTTTACTTTTCCTTTCTGGTTTTTTTTTTTCCATCCTAATTTTATATCTTGATTCAACATATCAGTGTGTTCTCCTTCCACAGGATCCTTGGGAGATGGCAACCAGCAAAGAACGGGGATTGCCTACTGACGCTGTCAGTTCGTCAGTTCGTCAGTATCATGTGGACGGTGCACTGTGGGCCCACTATGATTCATGTGTTTTATCCAGGTCGTCCATCCATTCTCCAGAGATCATTTTAGATCAGGAGCCAAAACATGAGGCATATCCAAATCTCATGCTGACGACATGCAGCGGGAAATAGTTGTAATTGAATGCCCACCATTAAAAACCTCTTGCACTTGGTTTGGTTTCAGTCACGTCTGGTGTGTGTGACTACCAATGCATTTCAATAAACTGAAGTTATTGAATATTAATGCCTTCAATGAAGAGTGTTTGGTGCCCATGATGATCTTCATGTGCGGATTTTGAACTCAATAGAAGTATCCGGTCCTTTGGTTTATGACCACGAACCTTATTTACTGGAAGGGGAAAGAGAGTAGCAACTTAAACAATATCAAAAGTAGAAGATTCATGTAACTCTATACTATACAACTACATAATGAAAGCAAGAAAAGATGTAAATGGAACAAAAAGAACAAAAAATAAAAATAAAAAATAAAAAAATCTAAAGTCATTATGGAGAGGATAAAGACATCCAGATAGTGATCATATGAGTTATTATTTCTATTTCTCATCAAATTTTCAAAAATTTTCCTTTTAAAGAAAAAATAGAAAAAGCAATACCATTGACGGTATGATTAGATTCAACCTCTATTACATCTGATGATACAATTATGACTTGGACAACATTGCTTAATAAAATCATTTACGATGTTTGCTATTGCTAAACATCCTTACATTACTAACAATAGAATAAGCTTTGCTAAACCCATATGTCCATATATGGCAGTTCCTCTACATGCCAACACATCGCCAAATGTCACATATGTCTGATATCCAAGTTGTCCATTAGCTCAGCCCCACATTGTCAAGGTACTGGCCAGATAGCTAGACCAGTCCACTCATCAGATGGGTAACAGTGCACAAAAGAAAAGTACCACTAACAAATTGGCGACCACTAACAAATTTTAGCCAAGTTCTTTTCAACTGACAGTTGGTTTCACGAACTGTGACTCACATGACGTTTGGGCCATAAAAATTAAGTCATGTGGCCACCCGATAAACAGCCTGCACTACAAGAAAACTGGCCTTTACCGGCGGTCAAAACGGCCGGCAAATCCTTTGCTTGCAGTTACCTATCAGCCGGTAAAGCCTCGGTCGGTAAAGGCTTTACCGGCGGCCAGGACCTTTACTGACGGTTGTGCTGGACGCCGCTAAATCGTTAGTTTTTGCTGCAAAAATGGTCAATAGCTACAAATAAAATCCGTAGCTAACTATGACTAGCCCCACAATACGACCGTAACTATTGGTACCGGAGCTCTTTTATAGCTTTGCTATGGATTAAATCCATAGCTATAGAGCTCATGGCCATTGACAATCCGTAGCCATTGAGAAAATCTTTCTTTAAAAAAAAAAAAAAAAAAAAAAAGGTGACCCACATGTATCCTAGTGTTTTTTTTTTTTTTTTTTTTTTTTTTTTTTTTTTTACACCAGTCTAAGCAACTAACATACCTTGGTTAATGTCAATGATCTCCTTGTTGCCAATGATTGTCATTGTTTCCAAGGGACTAGTTTCTTCTGTTGATATTCTGTGAGCTATGTAGCAGTAAAAGGCATTAACACTAGTATTTTGGAGTCCTTCAGCAGGTTCAGGCCCTTAATGATATTGAGGTTCACCACTTGTGAGCGGAGGTTCTCTATTTTGTCTACCAGAAGCTCAATCTTCTCACCACGGTTCAAAACCTACACAAAGAGATATTACAATGGGTTTATGTTGTTCTGCACATCACAAAATTTAAATAATTTGGGGGCTTTAAAAGACAGGGTTGCATGGAGGACACTAATCTTGGCATTTGGGTGGCCCAAGGAAAAAGATTTTCCTAACTGCACATTGAAATATTAGAGGCAACCATCTGCACATTGAATGCTATACATACACTAACTGCATATTGATTATTCCCCTATAGTAACACATCTTTCAAGTCAACAATCTGGGAGAAAACCACATTAAAGCAACCACTTAATAAGCAAATATGATACATAAGCGTGAGATCCATGTCATTTATCTGGAGGGCCTCACCATGTACATGTTGTGGCCCAAAATCAAGCTGATTTTGATCATCGGGTGGGCTACACTTTTGAATAGTCATGGCCTAACAACCCAAATAGGCCATCCTTTAAAAGCTGGGTTGGGCAAATTAAAATTTTGAATAGTCATGGCCTAACAAGCCAGCCCCAAACAGTTCAAAATCCAGTCCCAAATCCTACATGTGGTGCTTGTGAGGATAAACAAATGAAGTGATCAATAAAGCATTAGATTGAAGCCTAAAGCAATAAGTTTGTAGAGAAACATTGACATAGATACCTTTGGTTGACTAGAAAAAATACATGTGCTAAAACCATGGACAGACTAGAAAAAATTGCCAAGCTTGTTTAAACCATCCACCGTTTTCATCTATGTGGCCTAACTGATTATTTAACCATCCTCATAGTTATGTACATGGTAGAGCACACTTGATACATGGCTCAGATGTCCTGTAAATTTTCCAGGGTAGCACATATCTGCTTGCGGAAGTGCATGTGGAGCTATCAAACATCCCTGACACATGGCTCAGATGTCCTGCACATGTAAGTTAGCACATATCTGCTTGTAGAAGTGCAAGCGGATCTAGCAAACCTCTTTAAAATCCACTTACTTTGCATTCCTTTGGCCTCTTTAGCAAGTACCCAGAATAAACTTAAAAATTAAACTATAGAAAATCTGAGCTTCTTATGACAAAATCAACTAACTAAACCAACCACTATCATAAAAATTCATCTATCAGCCATCATACAATGCCATCAACAATTTCTGTTTTTAGGCAACTGTCTTCAAGGAATGAATTTGGACTGTCCATAGTTACAAACTTACAACCTGTTCACACCCTAAGTATAGGGTTGTGATGTAGTAATAAACTCGGTGAGACCAAGGTCAAATCCACAGGGACTGAAACCTGTACGTAATCTGAAAATAACTAGAATAAGATGTAATCTAAATCAGGTGAATATAAGTGAATAATGGTGAAATAGTAATCTAAAACTAGTGAAATTTAAAGGTAGGAAACTAGGGTGCCAAGGATCCACTTGTAGAGATCAAGGAGATCTACGGTCGATTCATGAACTCAACTGGACTTCGAGTCCCATCTTCATCCAGTTGGAAGATATAACCTGAAAATCAAATCTAAACGTCTTTTGATCTAGTTTTAGAGAGATAAGATTGAAGTAAATTAGAATGGATTCCATCACAAAACCATGCTCATGAGACAAAGCAAACAACAGAATTAAACCGATCCACAGTCAATCTGAGAGATGTATGAATGGTAGGAAGGGTGCCGTCATCTAACTATGCCCAGGAGACGATGGTGAACAACAGGGCTTCCTAACTTCATAATCATAAAAATGAAAAGAAAATACTCAAGCCATCGCAGATCTATTGTAATTTCAGTCACAACAAACCATTAACAACTAAAGGCATTCCTTAATTATCAACTAAGATCAAATTCATTCAAACATAAATCAGCCCTGTAGGAATCAGTCCCATCACTCCACAAGCTTCTCCTCTTAGCCCTAGCTAAGAGGTTCAGCCCAACATGAATGGGTTGGATCCCTTAAACAAAACAAAAAAATAATAATAATAAAAAGAAAGAAAAAAAAAAAAAACTTTACTCTCTCTGTCTCTCTGCTCCATGTCCATTGCCTTGGTGATTCCTGAGCGTTAAATCCATACTTTTAGCATCATTTTCAGTTCAGGCTCCTAAATTCACCTTGCATCATAAACATGATTAAAATCAGGTGTTATACAGTATTATGTTCATAAAATCATGTAATAAATGGGGTCTAATATGCAATATTTGACCCTCAACACAACCCTCAACCAATATTTTGTTAGTCCCGAGCAAAGTATGCAAAAAATAAGTTAAGAACTACAGGATAATTTTTATATACTCGAGTGAATTTTGCAAAATAATCCAGATACGAGAATTCTAAGATTCATGAATGTTGGGTATTACTTTTTCCTGGACTTAAGCGCATAATAAACTTCATAATCAAGATCAAAGTATTAATCCATCAATTAGAAAAAATTCTAAACATTAGGATCCATGATTATATAGTCTAATCTCGGCTTATCATCATTAAAATTCACTTCTCTATTTCAGGATATCATTGGTAACCAACAAGAGAATTCATGATAACCAAAACTTAAACCAAAACTTGCCTCATAGATCATCTTTTCATTCTTCCAGCTTTTGATTTTTTTATTAAAAGAAACGCCATGAAGGAGAATCAAATCCTCACCTATAGGGAACAAACCTATGGTGAAGACTGTACACCCAACCCTTTTCACATATTATCAATGGGGAATCGAATCTACACCTATAGGGAGCAAGCCTATAGTGAAGTTTGTTCTCCCAACCCTTTCCATAGGCAGCTATCTTGTAACTGGATATTTTCTTTTTCTGTCATTCTTCTTATTGAACATGATGGACAAATTCCCCAGGTTGGTTCCTTCCATGCTTAATGATTACCAAGTTATAATTCAATATCGACTGAAACCTTAATATGCAAGCGAGATGTGTCTTATGAAATCATGACTCAACCAATGTTTAAAACTTCTAATCATGGATTAACCGTTCAAACTTAATTGTGAAATATAATAGATAACTAAATCCAAGAGTCATAAATCCAACATTACGTATCTTGTAATTCTAAATCATAGATGGCCGTCACAATCACATCGAATTTACAAGAAATTTCAGAAAAATTTTAAAAATTTTCACAATATTTGCTCAAGACCAAGGAAACACTAACCTAATCTCCCACCCCAACCTAAAATCTACATTATCCTTAATGTAAAAGATGTGAGCATGTAATGCACATGAGACAATGAAATTGAAAGAGAAGCGATGGAAAGATAGTACCTGGACGAAGGACTCAAGAAGCTTTTTCCAAAGATCACAATGTGAGAGCAAGTCAACACAATAGTGAAAACACGAAACCAAACTAACCTAATGGCAACGTATCAAGCAAACTAAGTTAACGGTATAAAACCGTCTATCCTAGAACAGCGTAAAGCAAACTACCCTAGTCCTATGAAAGCAGGGAAAAACTACTGAGTCATGCCACAAGGTTCCTCTTCTGACCAGTATCTTGATAAGTTTCTTGGTAAATTCCTCAACAGGATCATAAAAAAGCCCCTTTTGCAATAGGCTTGGACGCCCTGGAGTATGACTTTCCAGAGAAACTTATGTACCTCATAAGAAATTTGTCGTTGAATTGATTGAGGTATCCAAAGTATATATGATTCACCTATGACAGAAGAAGTGTTAATGTTAGTATGCCATGGTGAATCAAAGACTACAAGTAGATAATGTTCAGAAAACTTCTCAGGAAGTGATGTAGTCTCAACATTTTCTGAAGATCCAGACTTCGGTTCCATTGTCAGCTCCTCCTCCTTTACTGGTAGACAGTGAGGATCTAGGGAGGGAGGGGCTTCAGAGTAAGGGTTTTCTTGGTCTGTGACAACTACTGAGATATTCTCCTGCGAGGCATCCACTATTTCTTTAATCATAGGATCGTTTGAATCTAAAAAATGTGCCAGGCAATTGTCCAAAGAGTTGGATAATTCATCTAAGAATGGGACTTTTTCCACATCAAAGTTTGTGATGATTTGCCCAATGATTCCATCGTCTCTGAAAGTGGATGGACATATGCTCTCCTGTTCTTGCCCTGCACAAACAGATTGAGGGTCAGTTGACGAAGCATTGATGTGCGAACTCTGTTCATTGATACTACTCAGAAGAGGCATTGAATCGTCAAAACTCAACAGTTCAGATGGTGGCCTCAACTGGGTGGTTTCAAATTCCAGAATCGTGTTGAGTAACTCGTCCATCTCTTAAATCATATCATTATTCAATTCAGGGGAATCATCCAAACATGTCTCACAAGAGATAGAAGGGTTGTTTGTAAGGAGCTCATCCACTTTTAAATCAAATATGTCAGGTAAGTGGAGTAGCTCATTATGACTGCTCCCTTCGTGTACTTCTTGATCATTGACCTGGACTAAACTTGAGATTAATTCCAGAGGGACTAGGGCTGCACATTCATAATCACCATCCCAATACTCATCATATTCTAGTTCAGTGCAGTGCACATTTGGGATGGGATCACTTTTCTCATATTTTATTCCCAGATTGGGTTGAGGTTCACATAAACTAACCTCTTCCTCATCATTGAAATCTAGTGTATCCTATGAGTGAAGTGTGTCATCATCATTATATTTGAAAGACACCCATGTCTCTTCACCATTCTTTTGAACAATCATCGAGATTGACTCATTGAGAAATTAAACCGTTTGCTCATTGATATAATTGAACTCTTCATTCCAAAATCCAGATTTCTTCAAAAGCAAGTGCGGATCACTTTCCTCGCATTCTATTTCTGGATTGGGTTGTGGTTGTGATGAACGAGCTTCCTCTACCTTATTGAGGCGCGAATTAAGTGCTTCCAATGTCTTTCTCATTTCTGTAAGACACTCCATGGTATACTGAATTGAATTCTCTTGGATCGTTTCTGGTTGGATCTCAAAGGTAGGGGATCCAAGGGGGTAGTCGTTAAAATCAATTGGCGGTTCATCTCTCCAATGTTGATGTTTCCACTGATCATAGTCATACGGGTCATAGGTCGAGAGTTGATATGCGTCATCATTCCAATAATCACGTACTATTTTCTTAACAAGTGGAATGCAATTATTTTCCGGCAGATAATCACCGAAGGACTTCTTAATCGGTGGAGCATCATATTTCGATTGGTTGAAGAAATTTTCAGAAAATATTTGAGGCATAGGCTGTTTCCTATCATTATCATCATACATCAAAAACTTTCCCAAGATTTCTTGGTTATCTCAGCATACACACGTTCCAACTCTTACATAGTAAAACCCTAACTCTGAATCTAATTCCAAAAATAAAAGAAAAGCATTCCTATAGCAATATGGAAGGTAAGAGGAGCTGCTAGAAGTTACCAGATTGGAGGTTCCTAACTTAAAAGCCTGCAAAACAAAACAAGTTAGTTTCTAAAATAGAAAGTCTACAAATAGAAAGATCCTAAAAAGAAAAATAGAAAGAAAACTAGGTTCTAAAAAGGAAAATTTTTCTAAAACTAGAAAATGGAAAATTTATAAAAGAATATTTTAAACTTAGAATTAGAAAGTAAGTTAGATTCTAAAAATGAAAGAAATCCTAGAATTAGAAAATTTCTAAAAATAGAAAAATAGAAAAACTAGAAAGAGATTACCAATTTAGAAAGTCTATCTCAGAATTCTACAAAACAGGAAAGTTAGGTTAGTTTCTAAAAATCAGAAAAAAAAAACCTAAACCTAACCTAATCTTAAACTAATCCCAAAACTATTTAATCTCAGAAAACTTAACCGTCAATCCTCGGCAACGGCGCCAAAAACTTGTTCACACTCCAAGTATAGGGTTGTGATGTAGTAATAACTAGAACTAAACTAGAATAAGATGTAATCTAAATCAGGTGAATATAAGTGAATAATGGTGAAATAGCAATTTAAAACTGGTGAAATTTAAAGGTAGGGAACTAGGGTGCCAAGGAACCACTTGTAGAGATCAGGGAGATCTACGGTCGATTCATGAACTCAACTGGACTTCGAGTCCCATCTTTATCCAGTTGGAAGATATAACCTAAAAATTAAATCTGAACATCTTTTGATCTAGTTTTAGAGAGATAAGATTGAAGTAAATTAGAATGGATTCTATCATAAAACCATGCCCATAAGACAAAGCAAACAACAGAATTAAACCGATCTACAGTCAATCTGAGAGATGTATGAATGGTAGGAAGGGTGCCGTCATTTAACCATGCCCAGGAGACAATGGTGAACAACAGGGCTTCCTGACTTCATAATCATACAAAGGAAAAGAAAATACTCAAGCCATCGCAGATCTATTGTAATTTCAGTCACAACAAACTATTAACAACTAAAGGCATTCCTTAATTATCAACTAAGATCAAATTCATTCAAACATAAATCAGCCCTGTAGGAATCAGTCCCATCACTCCACATGCTTCTCCTCTTAGCCCTAGCTAAGAGGTTCAACCCAACATGAATGGGTTGGATCCCTTAAACAAAATAAAATAATAATAATAATAATAAGAAAGAAAATAAAAAAACAAACTCTATTCTCTCTGTCTCTCTCCTCCACGTCCATTGCCTTAGTGATTCTTAAGCATTAAATCCATGCTTTTAGCATCATTTTCAGTTCAGGCTCCTAAATTCACCTTGCATCATAAACGCGATTAAAATCTGGCGTTAAACAGTATCATGTTCATAAAATCATGTAATAAATGAGGTCTAATATGCAATATTCAACCCTCAACACAACCTATGAGACACCCTGAAAGAATCACACCAGTTAGATGATCCTATCCACTTGAAAAGTAGCTGTCTGTTTTTTTATGACCATCTTTTATCTAAGTTGTATGCCATGGATGGATGGTTAAGATCATCTGTTGAAAGTGATTCGTTAGAATCATAAGCAATCCATTATAAGGGAGCTTTTGATTTTTTGGAGGTGCTGTTTCCAGGCGTGCCCTTGAATCATTTGTACCAAAGAGAGAAGTGGACTCTCCAGCACTGAACTGTACCTATACATTACACATTAATATGTTGCTAAGAAAGCACCAAACTTATTCCATCACGAATTTCTTTTCTCATTAATACATATGATTAGTACATGATTTATCACTAGCCTTGACTAATATGTTTATTAGAATAGAAAGGCCTAATCACAATAGCCTTTCATCTCAAAATCAATACACTCTTTGAAACTTAAGAGCGCTTAAAATCAAAACTTTGTACTTAGGCTTAAAAAGTGTTGAAGAATAGACAATCCATACAAAGTAAGACACTTAGTTCAAGACATACGGGTTTGATAGAGGGAGACCGACCAGGGAAGTTAATCGATCCGATGGGGTTGGTTGCTCTGTGTCAATGATAGAATTAACCACGGATCGTTAATGGTATCAACTCACATTGCAATAAAAAAAATTGGATAGATTGAAGAAACTTAGCCCATTAGCATTTTTTTTAGACTCGTACCTTTTTTTTTTTCATTAAACAGAAAGGCCAATTACATTCGGGCGCCCCTTGGAAAAAAAGAACCAGGAGGATGCCTATCATAAAGAACCCAGGAGAAAAAGAGAGCACTATATAGACGAAAAAAAAAGAGATCCCAGCAGAAAAAACTTAGCCACGGTTCCTCTCGGCTCAAGTTTTTTCTCGAATATCTCTAAGACCCACTTTGTCTAAGAATAAAAGACCTCTAACCTTGACCAGGAGGGTTGATTGCTGAAGAAATAGCCTGCTACCTTGCTCTGTACTACCTAATCACGCCATCTGGTCTGCCATAGCGTTCCCTTCCCTATATATGTGAGCGAAGCAGAAATTACCGATTCTCGTAATGTAATTGATCCTCTGGATCCAATATCCCCATTTCCACCCAGGGGTCGCAGAAAGAGTGAGGAAACTGATCACCAGATTCAAGTCTGATTCGACGATCACATTTTTGGAAGCCCCTGCCTATACACATTTTCATGCCATCTAGAATCGCTCTCAGCTTCTCATTCACATTCGAGCCCAAACCATAGCCTGTAGAAAATGCGAATAGAAAAACCCCCTTCTCATCTCTGCATACTCCACCCCCACCCGAGTTCCCTGGATTGCCAAGCGACGATCCGTCGACATTGATTTTCACCCAACCATCCTGTTGTCTCAATCATTTGACCACCAAGAAAGTAGGCGATCTCCTCCTATGACTACCAGTCGTAGAAGCCGCAGAACTAGTGGCCTGACTCGAGACGCTGTAGGAGGTCACAAAATTTGACTCGTCATTACCGCCATAAATAGTGCTTAGCCACCATTTCACTCTAGTTATAATCATGGCAATCGACGTTGGGGTGCCATCAAAGACTACAGCATTCCTACATTTCCAAATGCACCATAAAATAACACTTGGGGCGACTGTATGAATAACAGAACGCGACGAACTTGACGCAGCCACAAACCACCACTGCGCGATCCTAGCCTCCACCAACATCGATTCTAGAATATGTACACCAAACAGTCGACCGAAGAACAACCAAGTAGCCACTGCAATACTACTAGACAGGAATAAATGAGAAATGGACTCTGTCTCATGACTCTGTTCAGGACCGGTAACACAACATACGCATTTAGATGTCATACTGATGCCACGGCGTTGGACCGCCTCATCCATTGCGATCGCATTCGTTAATACCCTCCAAGTGAATAGAGAGATCCTCAGCGTGAGCTTGCCATGCCACACCCCCCGCACCTAGCTTCTGGCAGTCAAAGGCAATCGGCATTTCTCCCATCCCGTAGCAATAGAGAACACCCCGGACACTGTGAAAGGCTAGAGTGGGGAGTCGGTGGCTTTTGATAGGCAAAAACCCTGTTGAAAAATAAAATTGATGACCTGTTAAAGCAGGAAATTGAACACCTTTGACGGCGGCAGGGGGTCGTTAGTACCCAGCACCTAACAAGTGTTTGGGAGGGACTGGGGCTAAGGCTAAACATTGAAGGGGACCATGCCCCAACCAGTTGTCTAGCCAAAATCTGCATTTACCATCTCCCAGGTACCACTGAATGTAAGACTCCGCAACCGGGATGAATCCAAGAATTTGCTTCCATAATGGGGACCTGAAGCTCGCAGGACCTAAGAGGGCGGAAGGGGAGAGGTCGCAACTGTATTTAGCGATCATGAAAGAGCTCCATAGGCTCTACTTCTGAGAAATTTTGATATCTCAGGCCATCTTTAACCAAAAAGCCGATGCAATATCTTTAAGCCTCCTGATCCCAAGACCCCCCTCTTCCTTTGGAACCGCAATGGACTTCCAATTTCTCCAGTGGCACTTTAATTTCCCTTCATTCCAGCCCTAGAAAAAGGTTACAAAGTTGTTCTCAAGGCCCTTCAAAACGTTGGCCGAGATGTGAGTTGCTGCCAAAGTATGTATTGGAATGCTGCTCAACACGTGACGAATCAAAACCGCTCGCCCAGCTTGTGAGAGGCATCTGGATTGCCATCCTCTAATCCGACCTTCAACCCTCTTAAGAAGCGGCCTAAAGAGAGCTGTCCTCAGCCTGGCTTTTGCCAAAGGAACTCCCAGTACGTGAAGGCCCCCGACGACCTTACAATTCCAAGAGTAGACTCAATGACTCTCACCCTAGATTTGGCCAACTTATATGAGTGGATAAAGGAGCTCTTGTTCAAGTTCACTTTTTGACCTGAACTTGTCTGATAATCATCCAGAAACTTCTTTAAAATCCTCAGGGATGCGATTCCTCCATTTAGGAATAAAATGGTATCATTCGCATATAGAAGATGAGAGACAATCGGGCAACCTCCATCGCAATAACGGGCCTGTGTGCAAAGAGCTTTCAGGCCTCTACTAAGCACCTCCATCGCAATAATAAAAAGACTCGAAGATATCGGGTCCCCATGTCGAAGCCCTCTTGAGGACTTGAAAAAACCTAACACTTCTCCATTCACAAGAACCGAGAACCAGGAGTTTGCCTAGCATTTCTCCACTAGATCGATCCATTGAGAACAGAAGCCGAATCTGATAAGCACCTGCTTAAGAAAATTCCAATCTAGCCTGTCGTAGGCTTTTTCCATGTCCAGCTTTAACACAATGTTGTCTCCCCGAACCTTTCGGTTAAGGTGTCTAAACAGCACCTGGGCCAGTGCAATGTTATCCGCTATCAATCTACCTTTCACAAACGACCCTTGTTCAATGGAGATTATAAGGGGTAGAATCTGGTTCAACCTGGTTGCCACCACTTTTGAGAAAATCTTATATAGACAATTACAAAGGTTTATTGGCCTAAAGTCAGCGAACTTCTTGGGCGTTGACGATTTCGGGATCAAACATATCAGGGACGCAGATACAACTCTCGGAAGAAGGCTTATTGGCCTAAAGTCAGCCCATTAGCATACTTACATTTATTTTAGATTGGTTTTAGATTCTTCAGACCAGTAAATATGTCCCCAATGGAACCAGAGAGGGAATTACGACTCAGATTCCTGCACTTGGAAAAAAGATCGGTTGGCAAACATGAACTGGCTACTCATAAACCAGAGACTTTAACACGCTCACAGATTACAAGAACTTACAAATAATGGAGAGATTTCAAGGAAGCTAAGGAGAATGAAATATTCTGACTCAGCCGATTAAATGTCAGGTTTCTACATTGCAGGAAGAAAACAAAAATATATCTTGGAACTGAGATTCGGATTTTTTTTTTTTAATTTAAAAAAAAAAAAGAAGATTAAATCCTATATAGGAGATGGATTTCATAGTAAAGCTTCTCTAGATCTTCAGGGCTCTATGAGAAGTCATACAGCTTCACCTGGTTCCATGCCAGCTCAATCCCTTCATATTCATCAAAGGCTATGTACCTGCATCAAAACCCACCAACGTTAGAGAAAATTGAAAAGGACCCACGTGAGAAAAAGAAAGAAAAATGAAAAAGGTAGGCCGACTGACTTTCACTGATGATCAGACAGATCAATTTCAAGTATGTTTAAATCATTCATTCCATTTGTATAACCATGACCCACTTGATGATTGGAACATGCCAATGGGTCCTTGAGCCAAGTTTAGGAGCCCAAGCCGTGACCAATGTATTGCCATCCCTAGCTTATGTCACTCGCTATTATGCACTACCAAATAAATACATTATACCTTCCTGGCCAAGTCTACAATCTTCAATTTCTTCAATATCATCATCAGGAAAGCGGCCCACAACGCAAATCCAAATAACTATATTAGGAAACTAGCAACCACAGTAATCAGAAAGAAATCTGAAATGATTGATTATTTCGTAAAATTTTTGTTTATTTTCGTCTAAAGCTAAACTGTCACACCACATTAAATGGTGGTGACTCATTGCATGCTTGTATGTTGATCCAGACCAGTTAGATCATTGGGCTTATTGCATATGGAGCCACCTTGAAATCAGAATGATCTAAAGTTTATGAGTGTCAACATTAGATCCATGGATTATAAGTAATACCAACTTAATAACAATATCTTTGGATAATATTGTAGTATTAAATAGTGGATTGTAGCCTTTAAAAAAAAATATTTATTTAAATAGTGGATTGTAATTTACAGAATTATGTGTATGTGTGTAAAGAAAACAACAAGGAGAATATATAATCCAAGAAAAAGCTATAGGATAAGTGGCAAGTGGTTTGTTAAAGGACAATAGTATCATACCTGTATTTGGTATATAGAGGGTGTGACTTTTGATGAGGGAGCGCCACATGCAGGGAATGACTAGATGGAGAAGGGCCTAGTGGTTGTGCTATTGTTGTATTCTCTATTAATAGAAACTATGCATTAATCTTGATCTCTAATAGATAATGAGTTCATTTTAAAAGTGATTATGTAATACAAATAACAATCTCTAATACATAATTATTGTTAACTAAAATGAGATGAACACATTTTTCTGTAACCATAGAAAACAGTGAGCTGATCAAAGGTGAATTACCTGTTCTTAACCTTGCTCTTATTTCTGTAAAACTAAAACACTCCTGAAGAAAGAAAGAAAGAAAAAACGCTCCTGAAGAAAGAAAGAAAGAAAAAGAAAAAGAAAAAAAAAAAAAAAGGGTGAATTACCCCCAATCAAAGGGTTAGGACTTCCCATTAAGGAGACTTTCACAGCACAGGTTCATCAAAGTGAGGCCCATTAACTCAATGGTCTGGATTGCCAAGTCATGGGGCTCACTTGTACAGGCTGAAGGCCCTACATACTTGTACAAATTCTCAGGGAGAAGAGATATGCTTCCTCCTTATTTAAAATCACCTAGTACACATACATTGTAAAAATCATATGAATTTGCAACTCAATGATATGCTACAAGACACCTTGCAAAGCACTTTCAATTTCATTTCTCTCATACCATTGTCAAAGCATTAGATACTTATAGCCACATACCAACACACCCATATGCACATTGACACAGATATTGGAAATAAAAATAGCATTGGAATACACTAAATGGAATGCGAGTCACGCACTTGGACGGAAGCTGTGGGTTCCTTTCTTTCATCTATCTATTTGATCGGTTCTTCTGGAATGTTAGCAGACAATTTAGATCTCTTGGGAAATTACCATTTACCATTTACCAAGGAAACATTAAAAATACTCCCAATATTCACAGATCTCTTGGGAAATTACCATTTACCACAAGGAATTAGAATTTCAATTCAGCAAGCAATCGAGTTAACAGAATAAAGCGAGACAGACTTAGATTTAATAAACCATAAAGAAGTCTCGCTAAGTATGGATTATCGGCCAGAAATTAGAATTGCAAACCACAAGATGAATCTCTCCTCTTAGGTTTCCGGTTGCGGAGAATGGCGGCCGAAATTTTAATGGTCTCTACCATCCTAAACCCAATCAAATATCACACCCACATTCACATATTGTGCACTACTAATTTAGTTTGCAAGACAACAAGAAAATGAGAAATGGTTCCCTTGGGCCAAAAATAAAGTGATTTTTCCATTCATATATTGCAACCAAGGCTCAAAATAGCAGAATTATTGATTTGAAGTGGGAGTAGCACACGTTTTTAGAAGGATAGTGCAACTAAGAGTCTCAGTATTACAGTTAACGTCAGTTCACATATTGCAACCAAGGCTCAAAATAGCAGAATGTATTGTCAGAATGCATTGTGATACACCCATGGGGCAATATGATAAAAATGTTTGATAAAATTGAATTGTGCTGGTATTGGTAATGTATTGCAAATAAAAAATAAAAAATTGTATGGCGTTCAAATGATAATTTGAACCCTGACTACAACTGACTATTTTCAATATCAACAATGCTTTCAGGATACAAACTTCTTGTAATGAGAAAAGAAGTCCAAATCTGAGTATCTGCATCAGTGTAACATAAGAATAACCTAACACTTAAAATGACAGACAGTGTTGGCTTACCTGCAAAGTGTTCGAAAATTCTCTACAAAGAATGACAAAAAACAAATAGAGATTAGGTGACATCCAAAAGCCATATGAGAAAGCACCGGAACAATCAACAAAATGGCAATGGGTTGTAACTTGCAAGGAAAACAAAATTGCGAACACAATAAAATCCAAAAGGCCGATATTAATCATGGTCAGAAGCTACAAATAACAGGCATCAAACACAACACGGAAGAGCAACATACAATCCAGAAAATAGCTGATGGAGGATCATTGAATGATACACATGCAAGCCCAAAATCACAAATCTTCAGTTTACAGTCCGCATTAGCAGAGATATTTTTTAGAATAAGATGGATAGATGATAGATAGCTTTTGATGACGTTGATGATGGCAATTCATTATGTTTCTTCTGAGATCTATGAGCATAACCTTTATAGATTGGGACTGTGTGGCTGACTCCGTCCACAATACCTGAAGGCAAAGAACAAACCAGGTAAAATTCATTGAAACAAAAGGAACAAAAAAGTTGCCGCAGATGCAATAATGCAAAAGGCATTTAGAATAACTATAGTCTGAAGGCCTAGCACAAAGTAATTCACCATTTGGAAAGAAGGATCTGAGCTACTTCACACCAACAATTGAAGCAAAGTGACCAAAGAACACAATTTATTTCAAAAAGAGATTAGGTAATACCACCCAGAAATGTGTATGGTGGGTGAAAGTGGCTACCTTAATCAGAGGAGCATTTTGTAATGATCACGTCCTCATCAAATTTAAATGAGACTGCAACTTCAATTAAGATTGGTGCTAGTTTCTTGCACACCAAGGTCCGTAAAACTCTAGCAAAACTGTAGAATCAAAATTTGGGGGAATCATCATTTTTTTTTTTTTATTGTAATTTCAAGATTGCATGCATAAAATGGCCATTTCTAAAGACAAGGGATCATGATTGGGATTGCTCATCTGTTGGAATATCAGGGTATGTTCATGCTTTCCCTATTAAAACCCACCTAATGTCAAGAATGGAGAGGAGTTACCAGGCATAGGATGAATCCCATTCCATATGGGGGCATAGGTGAAAGCACATGCCAACCTTACCCATGGGCTGAGGGTCTGTGATGGAAGTTGGGAAGTTTCCTACCCAATCCAACCTACCAAACAGTCCCTTCCACTAATTGTGCCTATTGGCTGTGTTTGGTAAGCATCAAGGTATCAAATCCACCATTTGACCAGTAGACAGATTAACCTGCATTTTGTAGTTGTAAGACAATACACCACAAACATCGAGTTTATCAAAAAGTTGGAGGAAAACTGATATAAAATCCAACATGTCAATCAAAGCACTAACGGAGATGAGCTCATTTTTAGGTTTCTACCAAACAGGGCCTTACTATTTTAAAGGTATTTTAGTAAATTTTTATTTACTAATATAATTATACTTTGGCAGGATTTTAAATATCATTTTTTAAATGCCGAGTTCCATGTTTGTCACCAACATGAAACTTCCCTGTTTGGTTCCTAATCTGTAAATTTAGGGCTCATTACTAGTTCATCCATGCCATTGATCTGATGCCCGCCATCATGGATGCAATTTAAAATAAAAAAATAAAAAAATCTCCCTAATTAGAAGATCCTAACTACCAAATCTTTTTCTCCATTGAATGTAGACCGTTAGTGCATTTCATCAAATTCACCATCTGCAAGATCTCTTTTAAATGCCAGATCCTAGAACTCCTAACTACCAATGATACTAGGTAGACAGATGCCAGTTGAAAACAATATAATTTGAATTTATTGGGGAAACATACTAGACTATTTTATCCCATAACATCAGAAACAAAGGAAAACATGGCATTTTCATATTAACAAGAGTTAAGGAGGCATTTCCATTCTTTATGAAGCAAATTGATGCAATGTTGCATTGTACTTGACAAGACACTGCATGAATTAAACATCCAGTGCTCAGCCAGGAGTCCAAATAACAATCTGGTACATATTGCAATAAGGAATTAAACATCATAAAAATTTGCTGCATAGAACTGCTCCAATCTCTTTAGCTTTATTTGATTATCAGCAGTGTTCATAGGAAGGGACCATAGCAAAAAAACTCCTCAGGATTTAAACGACCTCCCTCAAACATGTAAACTGTTTGATACTCTTGTTGTACAAGTATGTAAAGTATGTAAAAGATGTGAGAGAGAGAAGGTTGTTTTCTTGCTTTGGTTCGGTTCTCACATATGCTTTATATAAAGCAGAGACTACATAGATGTTACACAAATGTTTAATTTCATGATAGAGCAATCCTATTGGATAGGTTAATTAGATGCCATACGAATGGTGGGCAACCTTGTAAAACAGGCCATCCTCTTAAATGAAACTAATAAAAGAAAATGTGATTTGAAAGACATTGTAAGACCCGTATCCTAGTCCGTACTGTTCCATCGACCCCCGCGATCCTTTCTGGCGAAGTCCGACAACCTGCGACGTATAATCGACATTTGCGCTGACCCTAAGTCATATCTTGTATATTTGAGTCGGCTTAATCCGAGACTTATACCATTGCGACCGCACCGTCGCCACGGTTCCGACGCTGTGTCTTACGCACTGATCTGATATCCTGACCAGAAGATGCGGACCAGCGTTTATTTCAAAGAAACACCGCGCATTTGTAATCTCAAGAGAATCTCTACAACATGTCCCATCAATCAATCAATCACCTCATGTCAAGTACACACACCCATACTTTCTTTCTCCATAAGTCAAGCAACTACCAAGTCAACTCTCTCTCACCCTCTCTCTTACACACTCATACATGTCAAGTACACCATCACCTCACCCATCACTCACATCCATCACTCTCTCCTTATAACCCCCCCCCCTCTCTCTCTCTCTCTCTCTCTCTCTCTCTCTCTCTCCCTTCACATTTTCCAAGCAACAATTCCAAGCAGGAAAGATACACGTCCATGCATCCCAAGAGAAAAAAGTGATTTTTGTGTGGCCCACTTTCCCATACCAAAATCATTCATCCTAGCCATCCATTTCTCATCCTCTCCATTAAAGTGAAGCACAAAGAGATTAGTGTTCCAACGGACCGAGAAGATCGAACGGTGGGTGCTCTATTAGGCCTAGATTTCCTTTTTTATGAAGGGCGAAGTGAGGCCTACCAATTGATGGTGTGGATCTCATTTTGGACCCTAGGTGTGGCCGATGGCCTACCCTGATTCTCATGATCATTCCATGATAGGGCCATTCTCCATGGACCCCATCATGATGTTTATTTTCCTTACATAAAAAGAGGTCATCTAGATCGTCCATTTTGGGTGGAGAAGAAATCTCCACCATTAATCTTTGATTTGGTGGGCCCACATGTATTGAGACCCACTTGATGTATGACTGAATGCAAGGGAGGGCTCATAGTGGCGGGGCCCTCCATCACACGTATCCCTTTTTCTTCCTCTCTCTCTCCCTCTCTTTTTTGCATTGTTTTTTGTGTGTGATGATGTAAATGTGTGGCCCACTCGGATGGACCCCACCTTGATGTATGTCTTATCCATACAATTCATGCACATGATGGCCCACCTAGACAACATGTCTGAAGGTGGGGCCCACCTTAATAAGTGTTGTGTCCAAGACCGTCCAACGTCCCTGGACGTTGGACGTCAGTGGAGTGTGAACTGACAGTGATGACAACAAGAATATCAGTTTGTTTTGAAATTTGGGGTGGGTTGCTCATGTAAGCCCCACTTTGATATATGAATTCAATCGATGCCATCCATCCTATCTCCTAAATCATTTTAGGCGTTGAGCCGAAAAATGGGGCCAATCCGATTTCTGGTGGGCCATAGCATAGCAAACAGTTGCTTTACCATTGAAATTCACCCTGACGTTTCTTTACCCCAAAATATATTGAATATTGGGCTCGTTCGGCTTGTCTTGAGCTATAGGGATTAATGGTAGGGTCGGATTTCCTGATGCGGGCCCCACCTGTGAAAAACCATAGAAAAAAAAAACATGCGGTGAAGGCTGCTGTTGTCGAGGCGGCATGCAGCGCCGCAACTGGTGGCGGCGAACTCCAGAGGGACCCACGGTCCCCACTGGTGTGTGTCGTGCATCAAAGATCTTGTCCATTTTGTTGGCCCCTTAGGGCCATGGGCCATACCCTAAAATCAACCATATACGTTACTCAGGTGGCCCACATCACAGGAAATAGTGATGATGAATGTCTACCATTGGAACCCTTCCTGGGTTACATAAGTTTTGGATTAATATGAAATTTGTTTTTCCCTTTCATCTAGGTCCGTGTGACCTTACCAACGGGTTGGATTGCAAATAAGCATTATGGTGGGCCCCACGTGGGACCCACAGTGATGTCTGTGTTTCATTCACACCGTCCACTAACCGTGGATGGTGGAACCCACCATGATTTATGTGTTCTATCCACACCATCCACACTGGATGGTGGGACCCACCCCACGGGTGGGATTGCAGTGTGTGTGTATATGTGTGTGTGTATATATATATATTATAATATTGTATATATTATATATAGATTATATATTATATTATATATAATATATACATGATGGTGGGCTTTTATATGGACCCCCACCATGATGCATGTGTTGCCTCCAATTTGTCCAACCATTTTGAAAGCTTGTTTTAGGGTTTGAGGCTAAAAATAAGACAGATTTATAGTTCAAGTGGACCCCACTTTGGTATATACGTATGGCCCATGTGATGTGGCCCACTTGTCATATTGATGGCCCATTGTTGAGGTCCACCTTGATGTGTATGAGGCCATTGTTGAGGCCCACCTTAATATGAATGTAAGGCACATGTTATAAGGCCCATTGTGATGTATTCAAGGCCCATGGGTTATGGCCCATTGTAATGTACATAAGGCCCATTGGTGCGGCCCATTGATGTGGCCCACTTGATGAATATAAGGCCCATGTGATATGGCCCATTTGATGTATTTAAGGCCCAATGGAGTGTACCTAAGGTCCATTGCAATGTGTGATTCCTCCATGGTTTATGTAATGATATTTGTGGCAGGCCGTGCCTAGGGAACAATGATGGTTTGACGCCCATGTTGTGAGTACAATGTTGGTTAAATGTCCACATTGTAACTCTCCTTAGGGCCCATTGATAAGCCCATACTTGTTGTGTGTAGGCCGTCTAGGCCCATCTGCATTATAAGGATAGTTCACAACTTTATAACATGCTTAGTATAATTCTATGATTCATGCCCACACGCATCATATGTATGCTTGATATGAGGAATGTTTGACCATAGCATAAGCCATTGGGCTGAAACATTTATGGGACTCCTTATGAGACGGAGTGCCCCACATGATCGTGTGGTGCGCGTAGGATTGCTGCATGATTGTATGGTGTGACTCATGCATCTCGCATATGTGTGACTTGATCACTGCATGCTTTAGCGACATCAGGGTCGTGGCCTCCACAAACACATCGTGGATAGTCATATCGGATACCGAAAATATTGGCTCTAACATTGTGGGCATTTAGGATGTCCTAGGGTGAAAATCCCAGAACCTTTTTGGTACTAGGAGATGCTCGTCTAGACTGAGTGGATACACGAGCACCTGAGTACCAAATACTAGTAGGCCATGTCTCCCACTGTGTCGTGGTCGGTTGGATAGGAGGTGTGGCCTTATCCACCTAGTGAGGGGGCTATAAGCCAGGCTGAGTTTGACCAGCTCACAAATGAGTTTGCTATCGACCATCTGGGTAGGTATTGGCAGACTACTGGTCAGGCGGATAGTGTGGTCTCTTCCACTTGCTTGACTGTGCAGCTAGGGAGGAGGTAGTCAGTGTGAGGTGTATTAGACCTCGGTGATATCCAGAGAGGAACTGTACTGATATGTGTACTTGATGAGGGCTAGCATGCTTGCTTTGTATCTGTCATATGACATTTGGCTATATAGGCCGCGCATCATATGGCCTTGATATGACCAATAGCATTCATGCCTTGCATCACATAGCTTTGGTATAGCTGATAGCATTCATGGACTTACTGCATATTTCTGCATTACTCTGATATTGTACACTTAGCGCTTGCCTTGCGCACACACTTACACCATCCTCTATGCTTTTGTAAGCTTATGCATGATTGTTGCGTGTAGGTGTCGTTGGACAACAGTAGCACCCAGGCAGGAGCGCGTACCACACTATTTTGGAGTTTTTGATCACCCCGTATTTCCCTTTCCGCATTGTACTTAAGGTTTTTTGTTATAGTGGATATGTGGTGATGTTGTTTTGTGACTTAGTTATGCTTCATTACAAAAAAAAATTTTCATATTGAAATCCTCCTTGTAGTATTCCAGGATCGGAATTTGGCATATAAATGCCGGGAGCCGAGAATGGGGCACTACGGAGGCTGTCGGCGCCGGATTCGGCGATTGAGAATTTTGTGAGCTTATTTTCTGAGTTTGGGGCGTGACAGAAGTTGGTATCAGATCATAACTTGGTAATACCTAAGGATCACATCACATATCTTTTATGAACTTAGAATGAATAGGTTCCGAGCCTGAATAACTTAACAAATTTTTGATATAGACCGTTAACGTTTATGCCTTCAAGAATTCTCAAGGCTATAGGCCCTTGTTCATTCCTGTAGGACGTAATGCCTAGAAGAGCGACCCAGGCGAATCCCGCTCCACCACCTGCGACTCTCGCTCCACCACCTGCGACTCCCACTCTACCACCTATGACTCCCGCTCCACCACCAGATATTCCTACTTTCCAGCCTGAGGATGCCACTTGTTCACTCCCCAAGTATAGGGTTATGATGTAGTAATAAACTCGGTAAGATCGAGGTCGAATCCCACGAGGACTGGTCGTCACAATTTAAATCTAAGATTCTTCTTAACTAATCCAATGAATAATGAACTAAACCACTAAGCATAATTTTAGGAAAAACAATTAAGAAACAGGGAATAAAATTCAATCAGAGAGAAAGCACTAGGACTTTCGAATCCACCCCTAATTATCCTAACCCTTGTTTTGTCTGTTGATTCACCTTGACCTTGATTGATACCACTTAAATAGAGAAAGCACAATCGTGTCCTAAATCGGACATACTGGTAATCTAATTCCTTTAAGCAATGCCATGAACAATACATCCCATGTCCTTGGTCGGGCACATGGTATGCAAAATTCATTAAAGCACCATGTTCCTTCCTCTATAGGAAACTTGTTCTTGATCAGACCCAAGCACCTGTAATAAGCATCCAAACAACATCCATCTATACTTTGGTCAAGTTCATAGATGGAGAAGTATGGAATTTAAACCCATAAAGCCCACTCAGAGAAAGAAACAAATTAATTAAAATTCAAAGTAAATCAACCAATACAAGAGCTGATCAAATTAGGGGCTTCATCTCAGCCCTAGCTGAGAGATTAGTTACCCATAAAATCCATATATAAAAAAACTAAATATTAAATAAAATTCATAAATTAAAACTCCAAACCGAACAATCTCTCTCTCTTTCTCCTTCTCTTTCTTCTCTCCCTGGCTCTGGATCTCCAATTCTCTGGATCTGAATTCCTTCCCCACGTCCAAAACTTCCCTTTTATAGGCTATTTGGATGGTGGAATCGGTGGCGTAGTCGTGAGACGGACTCGAAGTACTGATTTTCGCAACAAGTGATCGGTGGGCCCCACGAGAGGTGTTTTTTCGGAAAATCTACCCCCGTCCATTGGATTCGGACGAATTTCGATCCAAGAATAGGTGGTTTTGAAGGTCCATCAGCGTGGCCCACAGAAGAAATCTCAAAAAGATCAGATTTGAACGTCGCCGGGTAGCCCTTTTGTGGCCTCTGTACCGCACACGTGTGTACGCATGGGAGTGAACTATCAGCATGGTTTTGTAGTATTCATAGCCCTCTACAAGATGGACGGATCAGATCGACCGGAAGGGACATGTGTGGGGCCCACAAATCGCCGCAAAAACAGACAGCGCCATCCGTTACGCGGACGCGAATCCCCTTCCGCTGACAATGGTGGGGCCCATTCCGTTGATTAAACGGAAAATCCACTCCGTCCATTGTATGGAGGACGAAAAAATGGGTTGGGAATGCAAATTTCTGCCTTTTGTTGATGAGGCCCACACGTTATCTCTCTCTTCCGTTCAAGATGCTTTTGAACAGTTAGATTTCCATAGGCGCGATCTTTGAAACTTCAGTCACCTACACCTTGGTAACATCGCCCTTAGACAGAGAATGGACGGTTTGGATTGTCGATATAGACAACAGGTGGACCCCACTACCGACGACCGCGATCGGTTCTCGCGGACACTGTTGCGTCTTCCGGATTTTGAAGACGGGCGCGGGTCGGCGCCGTGTCTTCGGACCGTCCGGCGTCCGGTGTGGTGCTTAGGCGTACGTGCACCGTGTACACGCGTGCCTGTAAGTGGGTCCCACCGTGATGTTTTGAGAAATCTGCGCTCCGTCCTTCCACTTCCTCATCTTATTTCCACCGTCGGGACCAAAGTTGAGGCATATCCTATTATCGGGTGGGCCAAATCGTGATTCATTGGTGATTTGTCAGTTGGAGCACTTCCCGAGATCAACAATCGCTGAAATTTAATATGTACGGTTAATTCACGGCCCCCATCACATGTATGAATTTTTGAACTGATCGGATAGCGGGAAACATGTGATCTAGCATTCTGGACCCCTTTTGGGCCCCTTTGGCTTGCTTTCCTCCGATCCCAGGCGTGTAAAATCATCACCATTGGTTCTCTGGAGTCCATCCCGTGCTCTGGTGACTTCGGAACATGAAATCTATGGTTTTAACACCAAATTCCAATTAACACTCCTGATTTCATCCTGTAATAAAAACACGATTAAAATACTCCATTAAACCTTATCATGTACGTAAAATTAGGCAATTACTGGGGTCTGATATGCAATATTTGACACTCATCACCACTCCTTTACCTGAGACTGGTATGGATCCGACCATACCTGTGAGTGCTACTCAGCTGCAGCAGCTGCTACTGGCGATGATTGTTATTCTTCAGGGGCAGAGCATGCGTCCCACTGTTACACTAGCAGAGGCAGAGCAGGAGCGTGTGAGCGCCCTTCTCAAGGACTTCTGATAGCACGATCCTCCGTGTTTCCGGGGCGAGGCAGACCTTACTGCAACAAAGATATGCTGCTCCAAGGTGGAGAAGATATTTGACACCATGAGATGTATGACCCAGCAGCGAGTTCCATTAGCTGTATTCCTTCTCCAGGGTGAGGCTTAGCATTAGTGGGCATCTGTAGCCTGATCGGTAGCGGCCGATTTCGAGTGGACCTGAGAGGACTTTGTAGATTGGTTTGACCAGAAGTTCTTTCTCGAATATGTGCGACAGCAGTCCGCACTAGAATTTGAGACTCTGGTCCAGGGGGACATGACTGTGTCCCAGTATGAGGCACATTTCGTCGCACTATCGAGATTCACGACGTACCTTGTTGACGATGAGGGGTAGAAGGCCCGCCGTTTTAAGAACGGCTTGCATCCTACCCTCAAGAGCCGTGTGATCAGACACATGCTTTCGACTTTTGAGCAGATTGTGGATAGGGCCCAGATATACGAGTCAGATTGGGCCGTTTGCAGAGAGCCCGTGACCAGAGGAGAGATCAGAAGATGAAGGCGCCATCTGGTAGTTCCCACCAGCAGCATCATTCACAGCAGCGACGTACAACCCGCCTAGCATTCCGAGCACCAGCAGTACCCCCAGCACCATCTTTGGGACCGTTCATAAGCACCTGCTTTGGATGCGGTAAGACAGGACATCGTGTGCACGAGTGTCCCCATCCAAAGCGGCAGCAACCGAGGACACCGCATCAGCCTCCACAACAGCCACCACAGCAGCAGCAGCGACCATAGCACCAGCCTCCAGGGCCTCCCCCACAGCAGCAGCATCAGCAGAGAGTTCAGAGGGAACCAGCACCTCCCCAGCAGGCCCAGGGCAGATTTTATGTCACCCAGTAGGACCCTCAGTCATCAAGAGGGGTCGTCGAGGGTACTCTTCCTATTTCTACATGCATTGCATGTGTATTGTTTAACTCTGGTGCATTGCATTCCTTTGTGTCCAATGATTTCTGCCGATCGATCGGTTTGCTAATGGAGTCTACCTGTGAGGGTTTGTTGGTGACGACGCCCTTAGGGAAGGCTGTAGTGTTGGGCCAATTTTACTCGTCTTGCCCCGTTCTGATTGTAGATATCTTTTTATCTGCTGATTTGTTCATATTGCCGATGTCCGAGTTTGATGTTATCCTAGGCATGGATTGGTTCGCTGAGTACCATGCCATATTAGACTACTCTGGGAGGACAGTCACGTTATGTTTACTCGGCATGCCAGAGTTCCAGTTTGTTACCAAGCCTAGAGCAGAGCAGCTTTCTTGCCTAGAGGAGTCAGCTGCTTTGAGTATCGACCAGCTACCGGTCGTTTGTGGTTTTCCCGATATGTTCTAGGAGATTTTGGGGTTACCACCTCATCAACACACCGAGTTCCAGATTGATCTTGTGCCTAGTACCGCCCCTATTTCGAAGGCCCCATATCGTATGACACTGTTGGAGTTATGGGAACTAAAGAAGCAGTTGGACGAGTTGTGTGAGTTAAGTTTTATCCGTCCGAGCAGTTCGCCGTGGAGAGCGTCGATACTCTTCGTGAAGAAGAAGGATAGCTCGTTGAGGCTTTGCGTAGATTACCGAGAGCTCAACAAGGTCACGATCAATAACAAGTACCCGCTTCCGAGGATTGATGACTTGTTTGATCAGCTACAGGAGGCGCAATTATTTTCGAAGATAGATTTGCAGTCCAGTTACATCAGGTTCGGGTTCGAGATGAGGATATCTCGAAGACAACCTTCAGGACGCGCTACAGTTATTTTGAGTTCCAGGTCATGTCCTTCGAACTGACCAATGCGCCTGTAGTGTTCATGCAGTTGATGAACAAGGTCTTCCGTCCGTATCTCGACCAGTTTGTTGTGGTGTTCATCGAAGACATTCTGATATATTCGAGGACCCGTGAGGAGCATGAGCGGCATCTGAAGATTACCTTACAGACCCTTCGTGCACAACAGCTTTACGCGAAGCTGGAGAAGTATGAGTTCTGGCAGGAGGATGTGAAGTTCCTCGGTCATGTGGTGATGTGGTAGGGTATCGTAGTGGACCCCTTGAAGATTGATGTCTTGCATCAGTGGGGCCATCCCACGAACGCATCTGAGATCCGCAATTTTCTTAGTTTGGCGGGGTACTACCGACGTTTCATTGAGGGATTCTCTCGTATCGCAGCCCCGTTCACCAGGTTGACCCGAAAGGGTGCCGAGTTCGTGTGGAGCGACGCTTGTGAGCAAGCATTTATAGAGCTGAAGGACCGCCTCACGTCCGCTCCTGTCCTCACTCTTCCCTCTCGGAGTGATGGATTTATTGTATTCACCGATGCCTCACGAGTTGGTTTAGGTGTTGTCCTGATGCAGCACGGGAAGTTAGTGGCTTATACGTCTCGTCAGCTCAAGGTCCATGAGCTGAACTACCCCACGCATGATTTGAAACTGGTGGAAGTGGTCTTCGCACTGAAGGTGTGAAGGCACTATCTTTATGGGGTGAGGTTCGAGCTCTTCTCCGACCACCAGAGCATGAAGTATTTGTTCTCTCAGTCCAAGCTGAATATGAGGCAGAGGCATTGGATGGAGCTCCTGAAGGACTATCATTTTGATCTTCAGTACCAACCGAGCAAGGCGAGCATGGTGGCGGATGCCCTCAGCCATCAGCCACGAGGCCTGGTGGCCCACATGATAATTTAGGAGTGGAGGATGCTCAAGGATATAACAGAATATGACTTCAAGTTTGGTCTGCAGTCATTTATCGTTTAACTATTGAGCCTATCGATTCAACCATCTCTTGTCGCAAGGGTGATCGAGGCTCAACAGACAGACGAGTCATTGCAGGATTACCGAGCAGAGGCAGCATCTAAGAGTTAGATAGATTGATAGATTGGTTCTGATGGTGGACTTCGTTTCAGAGGTCGATTATGTGTCCCTGATATTTGTGAGTTGCATAGAGATCTTATGACTGAGGCACATCGATTGCGGTTCTCTATCCACCTTGGCTCGACGAAGATGTATCGCGATATGAGGCGTCAGTATTTTTGGTCGGGGATGAAGCGTCAGATAAGTGGTTTTGTGGCCGAGTGTGACATATGCCAGCGTGTCAAGGCCAATCATCAGAGACCTCCTAGTCTATTGCAGCAGTTGAGCCTCCCGATGTGGAAGTGGGAGCACATATCTATCGATTTTGTCATGGGTTTACCGAGGACACAGCGCAGTCATGACGCCATTTGTGTTGCCGTGGACCGTTTGATGAAGTCGGCACATTTTTTTTGTGATTCATGAGACTTGGCATACAGACCGGCTTGTTAAGATGTTTGTTTATGAGGTCCTGAGACTGCACGGTGTTCCTGTCTCGATCGTTTTAGACCGTGACCTGAGGTTCACGTCTCAGTTTTGGAGGAGCTTCCAAAGAGTGATGGGGACTGATTTGCAGCTCAGCACCGCGTACTATCCGCAGACCGATGGCCAAATTGAGAGGGTTAACCAGATCCTTGAGGATATGCTTCGGGCCTACGCGATTGATTTCTCGGGTAATTGGGATGAGCACCTGCGATTAGTTGAGTTCGAGTATAACAACAGCTATCAGACGAGCATTGGCATGACTCCTTTTGAGGCATTATATGGCAGACCGTGCAGATCTCCGAGTTGTTGGACAGAGGTTAGAGAGCGGCGTCCCTTTGGTCCCGAGCTTGTGCAGCAGACGTCAGAGGCTATTGACATCATCAGGCAGAGGATGCGCACAACTCAGAGCCGGCAGAAGAGTTTTGCTGATTGTCGGCGTCGTCCCTTGGAGTTTGCCGTTGGGGACCATGTGTATCTCAATGTCTCACCTATGAAGGGTATGGTTCATTTTGGAGCGAAGGGCAAGCTTGCCACAAGATTTATAGGACCTTTCGAGATTATCGGGCACGTTGGTGCCATGGCTTATCGGTTTGCCTTATCATCCCAGTTGTTTGGAGTTGAGGAAGTGTGGGTCAGACATCATTCCTGTTATTGATTGGCAACCGTTGGAGGTTCGTGAGGACGCTTCATACATTCAGCAGCCAGTTCGTATACTCGATCGGAAGGAGCAGGTCCTGCGAACCAAGGTTATTCCCTTGGTGAAGGTGCAATGGGGCTATCATAGTATGGATGAGGCATCTTGGGAGCGCGAGGCGGAGATTCACGAGCACTATCCCCATCTTTTCGATGTTTGATTGTATGTTGTATTATATTTTAATTATATATGATGTTATGCTTCCTACTCCCTTATGAGTTATGGTTAATTACGATGGTAGTATAAGTTTCAATGATGAAATTTTTATTAGGTGGGGAGAGCTGTAAGACCCGTATCCTAGTCCGTACTGTTCCATCGACTACTGCGATCCTTCCTGGCGAAGTCCGTTAACCTGCAATGAATAATCAACGTTTGCACGCGACCCTAAGTCGTATCCTATATATTTAAGTCGGCTTAATCCGATACTTGTATTATTGCGACCACACCGTCGCCGCGGTTCCAACGTCGTGTCTTACGCACCGATCTGATACCCTGACCAGAAGATACGGCCCGTCTTACACCGCGTCTTACACACAGTTCTGATACCGAAACTCGGAGATTGGACTCACAAGAATCCCGATCGTCAAATTCGGTGCCGAAAGCCTCTGTAGTACCCCATTCTCGGCTTCCAGCATTTATACGCCAAATTTCGATCCTGGGATCCTACAAGGAGGATTTTCCAACGTAAATTTTTTTTCTCGTAAGAAACATAACCACAAGTTTAACCAAATCACAAAGGCAACATCATCATCATCATATCCACTAATATAAACATTTGAATACAATGCTGAAAGGGAAATACATATGTAAAAATTAAAGCTCTAGAAGTCAGCTACATACTCCAAGCTTCACGCTACTGCAACCTAACATCATTTGCACGCATCTATCATGCATAAGCTTATAGAAAGCTTAGAGGGTGGTGTAAGTGTGTGCACAAGGTAAGTACCAAGTATTTAACACAACGCCATAATCATACAATATCGGAAATATTGGTAAGATCATGAATCATACGATATCAAAGTAAAGCAGAAATACTGACAAGTCCAAGAGTCCAACAATATCAGAGTATGCTATATAGATCAGCTATGCAAATAAGGAGTCATAAAGAGCCATATATCAGATGCCGAAGATGCAATGCAATATACAATTCCTAATGAGTTCACAAATACCGTCAGTCATACCTAGACCAAATAAATGCAGAAACACAGTAACCCAAAATGCCATATGTCAGGGATGTAATGAAGTATGCGATGTGAATGGAATGACCATGCTGGAGTGTGAAGTCGGGATGATAGTACGTAGTATCGCAGGCTATGGAGTCCATCACAAGGGGCTTCTATCTAAACCAGTCCCATACCTAAATTTGGATTTAAAAGACTCAATGTGGTAAACTCCTGATCTCAGGTTAGTCGCGCGGCCTAATTGAAATCCTGACTATTGTGAAGGTACATGTAACAAACAGTTGCGCACCACCAGCCCAAGTAGATAGTGAATGAATGAATGAATCTCCTACTTAATAAGTCCACATATTAGTATTGCTCATCTCTGGGATCATCACTGGGGTCTAGTACACTCCACACCACCTGCCGCCCCATCAAGCACACAACTGGGTAGGTGAAAGAGACCTCACTATCCGCCTGGCCAGTAGTCTGCCAATACCTACCCGACTCGTCGATAGCGGACCCATTCGTCGAGTTGGTCAACTCATCCGAGCTATGCCTACTCCTTCGACCGGGTAAGGCCACACCCCCTCCCAACCGACCACTACACAGTGGGAGACGAGACCTCCTGGTATTCGGCACTCGGGCGCTCATGTATCCACTCAGTCTCGATGTTGGGGCGTCATCTGATACTAAGAGGGTTTTAGGGATTTTCATCCAAGGCCATCTATGACATCCCAATGCTCGAACCAAACATTTTCGGTGTCCCATCTGGCCATCCATGATATGCCTGTGGATGCTACGACCCTGATGTCACTAGGGCGTACAATAATCACAACACAATACAAGATGTATGAGTCACGCAATCCAGTCATGCATCAATCCTGCGCATACTGTGCGCTCATGTGAGATAACCTCTGCCTATCAGGGAGTCTCATAACAACCTACCCAATGACATATGCAATGGTCAACCACATCTCATAACAAACATGCAGATGATACATATGTGCATGTATCATGATGCTATGCTGTCACATACTCATAATCGATATTAATAGCCAGCATCGACAATCGACCTTAACAATGTGGACATTTAACCAACATTGTCCCCAAGGAACGACTCACGTAGAGCCTAACATATAATGGACACATGGCCTCACACAAGGGCCAAATATTCAACATAATGGGCCTTACTCAAGGGCCACATATACACAATAGGTGGGCCCTACTCATGGGCCTAATACATATCACAATGGGCCTTACCTATAGGCCACAAATACATCACAATGGGCCTTGCCCATAGGCCATGAATACATCACAATAGGCCTTGCCCATGGGCCTCAAATACCTGACATGTGGGCCCTACACATGGGTCTTGAATACATCAAATGGGAAATGCATCATGGGCCTGATATACATTACAATGGGCTCCATCGCCTGGTCCTTAATGCATCACATTGGGCCTCATTACATAGGCCTCATATACATCACATTGGGCCTTAAACACGGGTTAAATGTACATCACAATGGGTCTCAAATATGGGCCATATATCCATCACATTGGGCCTCGACAATCGGAATCGGCAAATCAAAATCAGCCTCGATAATTGACCTCGACAATCGGAGTCGGCCTAAACAATCGGCATCGACAAATTAGAATCAACCTCAATACTCAGCCTCGACAATGGGAGTCGACCTAAATAATCGGCCTCGACAATCGGAGTCTACCTAAACAATTGGCCTTGACAATCGAAATCGGCCTCGATACTCGGCCTCGACAATCGGAGTCGGCCTAAACAATCGGCCTCGACAATCGGAGTCGGCCTAAACAATCGACCTCAAAAAATTAGAATCGGCCTCGACACTCGGCCTTGACAATCGAAATCGGCATGTACAATCGGTCACGACAATCGGAATTGATCGACATTCAAAATTGGCAAATTGGTCACATCAATGGAATCAACAATCACTCAAGATAATCGGGATCGATTGATAATCGAAATCAGTAAATCGGTCATGTCAATTGAAATTAGCAATCGATCACGATAATCGAAATTGATTGATAATCAGAATCGGTAAATCGGTCACGTCAATTAGAATCGGCAATCGGCCACAACAATTAGGATCGATCAATAATCAAAATCGGCAAATCGGTCACGTCAATCGGAATCGGCAATCAGCCACGACAATCGGCATCGATCGATAATCAAAATTGGTAAATCGGTCACGTCAATGGGACTCGACAATCGCAATCAGAATTGGCCTAAGGGAAGGTCACAATGTGAACATTCATCCATCATCGCCCATCAATGTGGACATTCAACCAACATTGCTCCTAGGGAGTGGCCCGACATAATCATCATTACATACATTATGGAGTAATCACACATCGCAATGGACCATATATATATTGAGTCGGCCATATCATATGGGCCGTACCAGTGGGCCTCATATACATTAAGTGGAACACGTCCATGGGTCGCACCTATGGGCTTCATATACATCGATTGAGCTACATCGGGCCTAATACATATCACAATGGGCCTACCAACTGGGCCAGAAATATCATCATGCGCCTTATCAAATGGGACACAAATACATAACAAGTGGGCCCTACACATGACCCTCAATATATTAAGTCGAAATATCATCTGGACCATACCACGGCTGGATTGGATGGTGTGGCCCACCGTGATGTATTTTGAGATCCAATCTATTCATAAATTAACATAGAGATAGATGAAATATCAGCTTAATTGGAAACTACTATGGCCCTTAGAAATTTTAAATGATGGATGTCACTGTCCACTATTTCAATGGTGGGGCCCACTTGAACTTGGTTCTGACTCATTCTTTACCTCGTACCATAAAATGATATCTCAAAATGGTTGGATGATATGGATACAACACACGCATCATGCTGGTCCCCACCGTCCAAACAGTGGACGGTGTAGATAAAACATATACATCATTGGGGCCTACAGAACATGTTGTCGATGACTCACCAGCCATGTAATTGGTATGAGTTACCCCAACCAATCCGTTCCCCTGTTGGTGGGTCCCACCATCCATCCTAATGGACGGTGGATACAACACATACACTATGGTGGGTCCCCACTTGTACATCACGGTGGAGTCCTCACGTGTGTGGGGCCCACGCTACTGGGCAAGGACTATAAAACACATATATCAGGGTGGGTCTCATGTAGGGCCCACCATTATATATATATATATATATATATATATATATATATATATATATATATATATATATTATAATATAATATATTATAATAACATTACCTTTATTATTATTATTATTTCTTTTCTCTTTTTTTTTTCCCCTTATCTGTTAGCTGGTTAGGAGACCCCACTGTCAGCTCACACTTCACTGGGACAGTATGAATACGACACATGCATTTATGGTGGTCCCTCATGGAGATTAAGGTGAGCCCACACGATCTGGACGGTCCAGATCTCGTCCAAGGACTGGACGTCTTGGCTAGCACGTCCCACATACAGATGGACAGATGGATGCACATACACTAATACATGGTGGGCCCCACATGTTGTCGTCCAATGGATGGATGGTTTAGATATAAAACATATACATTATGGCGCGCCCCACACCGCATACATGAAGGTGGTTCCCACCGCACCATCCAGAGATCTCTGGACGGTGGGGATTTGAAATAAATACACCAAGGTGGGTTCCTCCATCCACCACCGTGGACGGCGTGAACAAAACACATACATCATTGGGTGGGTTCCATGTAGGGCCCACCGTAACGTTTATTTGTCATCCAATCTGTTGGCATGGTCACACAGACCCAAATGAAGAGGGAAAACAAATTTCAAGATGATCCAAGACTTCGGTGACAACTCCAAAAAGGGTTTCAATGGCAGGCGTTCAATCACACTATTTCCTTTCATGTGGGCCACCTTAGTTCCTCATACCACTAATTTTTGGGGTGGCCCATAACTAGGAGGGAGGCCCACTAAATGCGCGGTATTGATGTTCAATTCACATCATGGTGGGGCCTAAGATGGGGCCCATTGACCAGCCCTGTGCAAAGTAGTGGACGTTGCTTGCTACAGCGTCCAAAGACGCTGACAGTAATAGCGTCTGCTATTGTTACATTTATTTTTTATCATGAATTTTTTTGAGGTTTTTCCTAGTTGGGGCATGCATTAGGGAAATCCGGCCCGCTCATTGGTCCTTGTAGTTCAATACATACCCATCAAGCCCAATATTCGATGAGTTTTGGTGTATGAAAACATCAGGGTGTATTTCAATGGTGAGAATATTATTCTCTATGCTATGGCCAGCTAGGAAGTCGGATTGGGTTCATTTTTCCGCTCAATGCCTAAATTGAGTTGAGAAATAGGATGGACAACGTGGATTAAATCCATTCATCAAGGTGAGGCTTGTATGAGTGGTCCACCCAAATTTTTTTAAAAAAATCAAACTAACATTTTGTTTGCTTTTCAATACACAGCACTATCAATTCACTCTTCACTTCTCAGCCACGTCCAATGTCCCTATACGATGGACAGTTTACATACAACACATGTATAAGGTGGGTCCCACATGTGGGGACCATGGCTGGTGGGTCCCATATGGACGTGGCCCACTTGATTTGGACTAACTTGATATTTGTGTTTTCCCATCTCCCTAAGGTAGGGCCCAAATGGTTTGGACGGTCGGATAGGACATATATCAAGTGGGGTACATCCTGGTGGGCCACACCGCCACATCGTCACACACAACAAAAGTGAAAGAGAGAGAGAGAGAGAGAGAGAGAGAGAGAGAGAGAGAGAGAGAGAGGCACCCACCTAAGGATCTTCTCGGACTCTTCCTTCCACCAATGCGATCTAGAGCTCCAAGGGGTGGATTTTAATGGTTGAGATGGACTTTGGATGATGGGGATGGGAGATAGGAAGTGGACCATACTAGCTTCTCCCCCTTAGAAGCCATGGATGTGGGTTGCTCTCATGGAGCTTGGGAGAAAATGAGAGAGAGAATGAGGGAGAGAGGTGATGGGAGAGAAATGATGGGAGAGAGGAATGGTGGAGTGACATAAGAGGTAAGGTGCTTGTTGACTTTATGGTACCTGTGTAAGAGAGAGGTAAGGCTAGGGTATAGGTTGCATGTACTTGACTTTGATTGATGGATTGATGTAACATTTGATGTGATTGATGAGATATTCTCTTGGGATTTACAACCCGCGGCGTTTTCCTCGAACTGAATGCAGGCCCACATCTTCTGGCCTGGATTTCTCCTCGGTGCGCGAGACGCGGCGTCAGAACTACGACGACGGTGCGGTCGCACTGGTATAAGTCTCGGGTCGAGCCAATTCTGATATACGGAACACGACTCAGGATCACGCCCAAATGCTAGTTTCAGATTGCGAGTTGCTGGAATTTGACAGGGAGGATCGCAAAAGTCTACGGAATAGTACAGACTAGAATAGGGGCCTTATAGCTCTCCCTTCCTAATAAAAATTTCATCCTCGAAATTTACACTATCATCATTACTAAGCATAACTCATAGAAGAGGGAAATCATCTCACTATGTAAAATTAGAAACACAACCCTCGAATGCAGTCAATAACAAGGAGACAAGGATAACACTCGCAAATGTCAACTTCTCATCCCCAAGACGCCTCATCAACACTACGATGACCCCACTGATCCTCGGACCCCGGTCAGAAAAGATCGAGACTAGAATACTATGCAACCTCGCAATCTCAACGGTAGGGAGCTATATCAGAAAATCTATAAATTATCTGAACTTGTGAATCTAATCATTCTAAGTTCTTAACAATTATAGAGTGTAGGGTAACTATCAGCAGATATGTGATGTTATCTTCAGGGATTCCCAAGTTATGCTCTGCTACTAACTTCTGTCACACCCCAAACCTGGAGATCGAACTCACGGAAATTCCGATCACCGAATCTGGTGTCGACAGCCTCCGTAATACCCCATTCTCAGCTTCCAGCGTCTATATGCCAGATTCCGATCCTAGGATCCTATAAAGAGGATTTTCCAACGTAAATTTTTTTTCTCATAAGAAGCAGAACCACAAGCTTACCCAAATCACAAAGGCAACATCATCATCATCATATCCACTAATATAAAACATTTGAATATAATGTTGAAAGGGAAATACATATGTAAAAATTAAAGCTCTAGAAGTCAACTACATGCTCCAAGCTCCACGCTACTGCAACCTAACATCATCTGCACCATCTATCATGCATAAGCTTATAGAAAGCTTAGAGGGTGGTGTATGTGTGTGCACAAGGTAAGTACCAAGTATTTAACACAACGCCATAATCATACAATATCGAAAATACTGGTAAGATCATGAATCATACAATATCAAAGTAAAGCGAAAATACTGACAAGTCCAGGAGTCAAACAATATCAGAGTACGTAATACAAATCAGCTATGCAAATAAGGAGTCATAAAGAATCAGATATCATATGCCGAAGATGCAATGCAATATACAATTCTTGACGAGTTCACGAGTACCGTCAGTCGTACCTATACCAAATAAATGCAGAAACACAGTAATCCAAAATGTCATATGCCGGGGATGTAATGAAGTATGCGGTGCGAATAGAATGACTATGTTAGAGTCTGAAGTCGGGATGATAGTACGTAGTATTGCAGGCTATGGGGTCCATCACAAGGGCCTTCTATTCAAACCAGTCTCATACCTAAATTTAGATAGTCCGACTCAATGTAGTAAACTCCTGATCTTAGGTTAGTCACGCGCCCCAACCGAAATCCTGGCCATTGCAAAGGTACACGTAACAAACAGTTGTGCACCACCAATCCGAGTGGATAGTGAATGAATGAATGAATTTCCTGCTCAATATGTCCCCATATCAGTATTGATCATCTCTGGGATCATCACTGGTAGTACACTCCATATCACCTATCGCCCCATCAAGCGCACAACTGGGTAAGTGGAAGAGACCTCACTATCCGCCTAGCCAGTAGTCTGCCAATACCTACCTGGCTCGTCGATAGTGCACTCATTCCTCTAGCTAGTCAAACTCAGCCTAGTTATGCCTACTCCCTAGGGCGGGTAAGGCCACACCCCCTCCCAACCGACCATGACATAGTGGGAGACGCAGCTTCCTGGTATTCGACACTCGGGCGCTCATGTATCCACTCGGTCTCAACATTGGGGCGTCCTCTGGTACCAAGAGGGTTTTAGAAATTTTCACCCAAGGCCATCTATGGCAGCCTGATGCTCGAACCAAACATTTCTGGTGACCCATCTGGCCATCCACGATATGCCTATGGAGACTATTGCCCTAATGTCACTAGGGCTTACAGTAATCACAACACACAATGCAAGATGCATGAGTCACACAATCCAGTCATGCATCAATCCCGAGCATACCGTACGCTCATGTGAGATAACCTCCGCCTATCAGGGAGTCTCATAACAACCTGCCTAATGACATATGCAATGGTAAACCACATCTCATAACAAATATGCAGATGATGTGTATGGGCATGTATCATGATGCTATGCTGTCACATACTCATAATCAGTATTAATAACCGACATCGACAATCGACCTCAACAATGTGGACATTTAACCAACATTGTCCCCAAGGAACGACTTAAGTAGAGCCTAACATATAGTGGACCCATGGCCTCACACGAGGACCAAATATACAACACAATGGGCCTTACTCAAGGGTCACATATACACAATAGGTGGGCCCTACTCATGGGCCTAATACATATCACAATGGGCCTTGCCAATAGGCCATGAATACATCACAATGGGCCTTGCCCATGGGCCATGAGTACATCACAATAGGCCTTGCCCATGAGCCTTAAATACCTAACATGCGGGCCCTACACATGGGTCTTGAATACATCATATGGGCCATGTATCATGGGCCTAATATACATTACAATGGGCTCCATCGCCTGGTCCTCAATGCACCACATTGGGCCTCATCACATAGGCCTCATATACATCACATTGGGCCTTAAACACGGGTTAAATCTACATCACAACGGGCCTCAAATATGGGTCGTATATACATCACATTGGGCCTCGACAATCGAAATTGGAAAATCAGAATCAGCCTCGATAATTGACCTCGACAATCATCCTAGACAATCAAAGTCGGCCTAAACAATCGGCCTCGACAATCGGAATCGACCTCGATACTCGGCCGGCCTAAATAATCGACCTCGACAATCGAAATCGGCTTCGACAATCGAAATCGGCCTCAATAATCGGAATTGGCCTCGACAATCGAAGTCGGCCTAAACAATTGGCCTCGACAAATTGAAATCGACCTCGATACTCGGCCTCAACAAATTAGAATCGGCCTCGATAATTAAAATTAGCATGTACAATCGGTCACGATAATCGTAATCAATCGACAATCAAAATCGGCAAATCGGTCATATCAATCAGAATTAGCAATCGGTCACGACAATCGAGATCGATCGATAATCAAAATTGATAAATCGGTCACGTCAATCGGAATTAGCAATTGGTCACAACAATCAGAATCGATTAATAATCAGAATCGGTAAATCAGTCACATCAATCGAAATCGGCAATCGGCAACGACAATCGGGATCAATCGATAATCAAAATCGGCAAATCGGTCACGTCAATTGGAATCGGCAATCGCAATCGAAATTGGCCTAAGGGAAGGTCACAATGTGAACATTTATCCATCATCGCCCATCAATGTAGACATTCAACCAAAATTGTTCTTAAGGAGTGGCCCATCATAATCATCATTACATACATTATGGAGTAATCACACATCGCAATGGACCATATATATATCGAGTCGATCATGTCATATAGGCCTACCAGTGGGCCTCATATACATCAAGCGGACTGCGTCCATGGGCGGCACCAATGGGCTTCATATACATCGATTGGGTTGCATCAATGAGCTGCACTAATGGGCCTAATATATATCACAATGGGCCTTACCAACCGGGCCAAAAATATCACCATGGGCCTTATTAAATGAGCCACAAATACATAACAAGTGGGCCCTGCACATGACCCTTAATATATCAAGTCGAAAGATCATCTGGACCATACCACGACTGGATTGCACGGTGTGGCCCACCGTGATGTATTTTGAGATCCAACCTATTCATAAATTAACATAGAGATAGATGAAATATCAGCTTAATTGGAAACTACTATGATCGTTAGAAATTTTGAACGGTGATGTTACTATCTACTATTTCAATGGTGCGGCCCACTTGAACTTTGGTTCTGACTCATTCTTTACCTCGTACCATAAAATGATATCTCAAAATGGTTGGATAGTATGGATACAACACACACATCATGATGGGCCCCACCGTCCAAACAATGGACGGTGTAGATAAAACATATACATCATTGGGGCCTACAGAACTTGCTGTTAGCGACTCACCAGCCATGTAGCTGGTATGAGTTACCCCAGCCAATTTGTTCCCCTATTGGTGGTCCCACCATCCCATCCTAATGGACGGTGGATACAACACATACACTATGGTGGGTCCTCACTTGTACATCATGGTGGAGTCCTCACATGTGTGGGGCCCACGCTACTAGTCAAGGACTACAAAACACATATATCAGGGTGGGTCTCATGTAGGGACCACCATTATATATATATATATATATATATATATATATATATATATATATATATATAATATAATATATTATAATATCATTACCTTTATTATTATTATTATTATTATTATTATTTCTTTTCTCTCTTTTTTTTTTTCCTTATCTATTAGCCGGTTAGGAGACCCCATTGTCAGCTCACACTTCACTGGGATGGTACGAATACGACACATGCATTTAAGGTGGTCCCTCGTGGAGATTAAGGTGGGCCCACATGATCTGGACGGTCCAGATCTCGTCCAAGGACTGGACGTCTTGGCTAGCATGTCTCACATATAGATGGACAGATGGATGCACATACATTAATACAGGGTAGGCCCCACACGCTGCCGTCCAATGGATGGATGGTTTAGATATAAAACATATACATTATGGTGCGCCCCACATCACATACATGAAGGTGGTTCCCACCGCACCGTTCAGAGATCTCTGGACGGTGGGGATTTGAAATAAATACACCAAGGTGGGTTCCACTGTCCACCACCGTGGACGGCTTGAACAAAACACATACATCATTGGGTGGGTTCCACGTAGGGCCCACCATAACGTTTATTTGTCATCCAATCCGTTGGCGAGGTCACACAGACCCAGATGAAGAGCGAAAACAAATTTCAAGATGATCCAAGACTTTTGTGACAACCCCAAAAATGGTTTCAATGGCAGGCGTTCAATCATATTGTTTCCTTCCATGTGGGCCACCTGAGTTCCTCATACCGCTAATTTTTGGGGTGGCCCATAACTAGGAGGGAGGCCCACCAAATGCACGGTATTGATGTTCAACTCACATCATGGTGGGGCCTGAGATGGGACCCACTGACCAGCCCTGTGCAAAGTAGTGGAAGCTGTTTGCTACACCGTCCAAAGAGACTGACAGCAACAGTGTCTGCTGTTGTTATATATATATATATATATATATATATATATATATATATTCATGAATTTTTTTTGAGGTTTTTCCTAGTTGGGGCCCGCATTAGGGAAATTCGCCCCGCCCATTGGTCTCTGTAGTTCAATACAAACCCATCAAGCCCGATATTTGATGAGTTTTGGTGTACAGAAACATTAGTGTGTATTTCAACGGTGAGAATACTATTCTCTACGCTATGGCCTGCCAGGAAGTCAAATTGGGTTCATTTTTTCGGCTCAATTCCTAAATTGGGTTGGGAAATAGGATGGATGGTGTGGATTAAATCCATACATCAAGGTGGGGCTTGTATGAGTGGTCCACCCAAAGTTTAAAAAAATCAAACTGACATTTTGTTTGCTTGTCAGTACACAACACTATCAGTTCACTCTTCACATCTCCGCCACGTTCGGCATCACTGGACACTGGACGGTTTGCATACAACACATGTATAAGGTGGGTCCCACGTGTGGAGACCATGGCTGGTGGGTCCCACGTGAACGTGGCCCACTTGATTTGGACTAACTTCATATTTGTGTTTTCCCATCTCCCTAAGGTAGGGCCCAAATGGTTTGGACGGTTAGATAAGACATATATCAAGTGGGGTACATCCAGGTGGGCCACACCGCCACATCGTCACACACAACAAAAGTGAAAGAGAGAGAGAGAGAGAGAGAGAGAGAGAGAGAGAGAGAGAAAGAGAGAAGAATAGAGGCACCCACCTAAGGATCTTCTCGAACTCTTCCTTCCACCGATGCGATCTAGAGCTCCAAGGGGTGGATTTTAATGGTTGAGATAGACTTTGGATGGTGGGGATGGGAGATAGGAAGTGGTCCATACTAGCTTCTCCCCCATTGAAGCCATGGACGTGAGTTGCTCTTATGGAGCTTGGGAGAAAATGAGAGAGAGAGAGAGAGAGAGAGAGAGAGAGAGAGAGAGGTGATGGGAGAGAAGTGACGGGAGAGAGGGATGATGGATTGACATGAGAGGTAAGGTGCTTCTCGATGGGATCGAACAAATAACTTCTCGATGATATCGAAACAATAATATCGACAGATGCCGCCCAATAAAAAGTGGTTGAACGGGAAAATCTTATTCTCTTGAAATTTTTCTTCTTCTTTTGCCCTCTACTCAAATCCTCAGCCAGAAGATCATCAGTGGGTCCCAGAAGCTTCAAAAGTAACAAAAAAAAATCATGAACAAAGGGAAAGGTAAGTCTCTCTCTCAGTCTTCAAAAGCAAAAGCGAAACAGCCCAGTATGCATCAACTCATTCCATCGGGGAGACATCCAGCTATTATTGTTGAACGTCTGGTTCTTAATAGTGTCATTGATTTTTTTGGTGTGGATCTCCTTCTAGAAGTAATTCGATGGCAAAACATTCTAAATCTTGGTGGTACTTATCAAATTGGAGTGGTCCATGACTTCCTCATTAAAAGTCATGTTATTTGTGACGATCCACTATGCATTCAAGTAGAATTATTGCATTACTCCAAGCACATCACTCTCATCTCCTTGAGTAACCTTTTCGATCTCCAAGTCACTCACATACCTGTTACCAATCGGAATCTAAATGGACTTGGCATTTGGGGCAAGATAACTCATGCACTATGCCAGGGAATTACTATTTCTCGAAACGATGATAATTCCCTTCACATTAATGATCTTGGATGCACTTTTAAAATCCTTCATGACATTTTTGGGACCAATGCCTATCCTTGTGATGTGAATGGTAATCATCTGTCTCCCTTTGTGTTAAATGTGTTGTATGATATGTATCAAGAAGTTTAGGTGTGCCTCCCAACACTTCTCCTTAAGCAGCTAATTCGTGTCATTCAAGGCAACCATCAGGATACACTAGATTTTCCTATACTCATCTATAAATTAGCTTATCATGTTGGTATTCCTGCCACATCTAATACAGTCTATCCAAAGAGATGGTTTGATAGTGATTCAGCTCAAGTGGCTCAACAGCTGTGTCTTCCTTCAGCTCTTCCCAAGAACAGTGCTCCTCTACAGTCGGTTGCTCCATATGCTCACGAGTCATATCCATGGGGATCCAACCGAACTCCACTGCTAAGTCCGAAGTCTATCACAATTCGCCAAACTCATCACCTTGAACGTCACCTACTGAACGGTATGACAAGCATGGAGGAGCGACTTCACAATCATGAGAAATGTCTCACTGTGATTGAAGAAAAAGTTGATTCTCTCAAGCAAACAAATCAGCAAGTGGTTGACTCATTCACATGTGTTGACTCTCGGCGTTGGAAGAAGCTGATTGTACAAGTTCTATATCACTATATTTTTTTGGGGTATTTGTGCGTAGGGCTTGGTGTTTTTGCTAGAATAACTGTTAATTTACTACCAATCTTGGGCAGTTTATTCTGGATTTCATTTTGGTATATGGCTGAGCACAATTCCTATCTTTACTGCCATGACTTTGTTCTAAGTTCCCCTGGTTTACCTAGTATTTAATGTGGAATGCATGTGATATCTCTAATGAATATTCTATCTGCTGAGCATTCATAAATTCTGAAACTAATGTTTGCTTAAATTGAGTTAACTATTATACATCAATTGTTTTGCTTCTTCCTATTCGGTTCTCCCAAGTAATTCACTCTTCAGCCAATATCACTTGATATATCTTTGTCAATGACTGACAGAATGGGTGAGAACATTTACAAACACCCCAAATGGAAATTGTATATCTGCTTAGATGTTGTTGCAGGTGTTAGGGGGAGCAGCCGCAACAAGTAAGGGGGAGTTGGAGTCTACAAGTCAGGGGGAGCAGCTACTGGGTGTGTACATAGGTTAGAAAATTGTAAAATTGTGTAAAAGTATGTACACACAATTTAGGGTGTGTCTGTCTAGAATGTTCTAGGGTGTTTCGGGGATTTTGTCACGTAATTGACAAAGGGGAAGATTGAAAGTGCCCTGGTTTGTCGAGATACGTAAGTGTTGAGTCAGATTGACTACAAAGCCTAATAGGAAGATCAATTCAAGGGTCTGCCTCAACTAGATGTGTGCAAGCTCGCCATAGGTAAATCTAAAGCCTCATGTCCCATGACCCAAAACACCATGTGAATAAAACCCTTAAAAACAAGCTAGTAATCATAGGGTTTTAAGGTGAGAAAACTTTTTCAAAATAGAAAAATCTCTAAGTTTTTCTCGTCTTGTCGATTTTATCGAAGCACCCTCGATATGATCGACCTGCTTTGTCGAGTCCTCGATGCTTCATCGATATGATCGAAAAGAGGACCAAATATGTCCAGTAACTTCATAACACATTTGGACAAATTATCGATGTATCGATCAACTATCAATATCATCGATACTCAAAACTCAAGCTCATTGAAAGTTGCTCGATAAGATCGACAGGCTGATTTCTGGAGCCCCTGTTTTTTAATGAAAATCTCAAACCCCTTCGATATATCGATGCTCTTCTGATATGATCTGAATTCAAACATCGATAAGATCGGAAGTCCATCGATGATATCGATAGTGGGCGCGCATTTCTTCAAGCAGATATTTCAGGATGTTTTTATCTTTGATTGGGGGCCATTCGAGGAAATCGATATTCATATATCGATGATATCGAGGCCGAGTCGATTGCATCGATAATGGACACAAACTGTCCAGCAAGCTTACTGGTAAATCTATATAATTTATCGATGCATCGACACTGCCTCGATATCATCGATATACAAATTCCTATGACATCGGCTGACCCTCGATCATTTCTTAAAAACCTGAAATATTTCATATCAAGTCTCTCTCATTTTTCAAGTGTCGATTGATCGATCCTACCATCAATGGAATCGGAGTCCGAAATTCGATGATATCGACAGTGATTTCGATCCATCGACCATCTGGCAAAATGTTTTAAAAGCATATGACTTTGAGTTCAAGTCATCGAGCAGACCATCGATGCCATCAAGAGTATACGCTCGATGATATCGAACTCAGTCATAAATGTGATCGTTTTATATTCGTTGGAACCTTTTGTGTAATATATAGAGGACTTGTCTATAATTGCTGACAGAGAAAGAAGAGAGTGCTTTTGTGTGTTTCAACTTATATCTTATATCCTAAGCCCTTTCTCTCAAGGGAGTTCATCTTCCAATCCACCCTCAACATTGATATTCAATAGAGTGGATTGGGGAATGAACTTCTGCATTCAAGGATCCTCTAGCTACTACTTTAATGACAAATCATTAAGCTGGGATGCCTTGAATGCATAAGATTGGAACTACTTTATCTTCCTTATAGGAAAATCTTTAGAGAGTAGGATCCCATCTTGACCTTGACCCAACCCGAAGCTGAGTATTAGTAAATCATTTTGTTATGGATCAAGGGAGAAGAAGACTCTTCATCAACAAGGAGGAGGAGACCTTTGACATTGTGCTAAACGGGACTCATCAACTTATTTTTAAGTATCTAGAGTCCAAGAGGACACTTGTGATCATTCCTTTTTAGGATTGGGTCTTAAGTGGTTCTCACCCTTTAAAGTCCTCAAGGAGGCCTCCGGCGGGAGTGTACGTGATGGGTGCATTGTGTGGATCCTTGCTCTGTGGAGAGCATAAACATCTGGTTAGAAGTGAACCAGTAAAACTCTGGGTTTGAGGTGAACCACGTAGAAACCTCCAGTAGGGTCTTATGGAATATCCTTGGCCAGTGTGCCTAAAACCAGGTGCTATGTGTTGACTGTTGCTCAGGGAGCATAAATAGTCAGCCCTAGTGTAGGTTGTAAAGGTTGAAGGTGAACCTAATTTAAAACCTTAGGTTTGAGGCGAACCATTGTGAAACTTCCTTAGTGAAATCTGGTACACTCAAGGGTTGAGTGTGGGTACCGGGAGTGGAGTAGACTTATCGTCGAACCACTATAAAAATGACTGTGTTTGAGATTGTTGTTCTTCTGATTGTGCGATTTACTTTAATACTTTCATATCTGAATATCTGATCACACCTCATACACCTACACAGTCATATCCATCATAAACTAAGTTGCATATTGTTTACTTCTTAAAACAATTTGTGATTGGATCCTCTACCAGGCTTGGAAGTAGTAGAGTTATTTTTGAGTAATCCTAATGTGTGTCTGTTGTTAGGATTAATGTAATAGGATTTGAAATAAACCACAAAAACTTTTAAAAATCCTATTCACCCCCCTCTAGGACATATTGGCATATTTCGACTTCAACTAAAGCGGTCTTCACAACAATTTCAATTGGTATCAAAGCGGGTCTCTCTTTAAGGGCTTCACCGCCTAGAGAGTGATCTTAACTGAAGTTGAGAATATGGCCAAAGGAGAGGGCTCATCAGTCACTAGACCTCCAGTATTTGATGGCTTAAATTATGCATACTGGAAGGCTAGGATGCACTACTTTCTGAGATCTTTGGATCATGGTGGTTGGGATATAGTTGAAAGCGGATATGAGCCACTAACTGAACAAATCATACTTGACAGTGGCACAACCATCACAAAGCCCAAACCTAAAGAAAAGTGGATGACATTCGACAAGAAAAAACAGATTGCTGAAGCAAAAACTATAAACGCCATCTACTGTGCCGTATCCCAAGATATATTCATCAAGATAAGTATGTGTGGGACATCCAAGGAAGCATGGGATCTATTGTAAATAACCGATGAAGGCACAAGCAATGTGAAGAGGTCTAAACTACAACTCTTGACTTCACAATTCGAAAGTCTCAGAATGGAAGAGTATGAGACATTTATGGATTTTTTCACAAAGTTGAATATCATCTGTAACTCCATGGGTGGATTGGAAGAAAAAGTTCCGGTATCGAAAATTTGTAGGAAAATCCTAAGATCCCTACCAGAACGATTTAATCCCAAGGTTACAATAATTGAGGAGTGTAGAAACATAGATGAGATGAAAGTAGAAGAACTGGTAGGTTCCCTACAAACTTTTGAACTACACTTCAATCAAATCCCTAAATCCAAAAAAAACTGTCCTAAAAACCTCAAAGAAAACATTACATGAGGACAGTGAGAGGGACAATGAAAATGAAGATGGGGAAGTGGCTTTGCTGGCCCAACGATTCAGGAAATTCTTTCAAAAGAATCGTGGTTGTCCTTCCAAGGGAAGAAAGGTGAACTATAAACCTTCTGCAGGTAAATTTGGTAAAAGAATCAAAGAACCACAATGCTATGCCTGTCATGAGTATGGACAGTTATCAACCGAATGCCAAAACAGAAAAATTAAGGGCAAGGCAATGGCTACCACGTGGGATGATACTACAGAACAGTACGGACTAAGATACAGACCTTACAACTTTTCCATCCCAAAATCCTTCATCCTAGCCATCCCTTTCTCATCTTCTCCATCAAAGTGAAGCACAAGGAGATTGATATTCCAACGGACCAAGAAGATCGAACGGTGGGTGCTTTATTAAGCCTAAATTTTCTTTTTTTATGAAGGGCCAATTGAGGCCTACCAATTGATGGTATGGATCTCATTTTGGACCCTAGGTGTGGCCGATGGCCCACCTTAATTCTCATGATCATTCCATGATGGGGCCATTCTCCATGGACCCCATCATGATGTTTATTTTCCTTGCATGAAAAGAGGTCATCTAGACCGTCCATTTTGGATGGAGAAGGAATCTCCACTGTTGATCTTTGATTTGGTGGGCCCACATGTATTGGGACCCACTTAATGCATGATTGAATGTAAGGGAGGGCTCATAGTGGCGGGGCCCTCCATCACACGTGTTCCTATTTCTCTCTCTCTCTCTCTCTCTCTCTCTCTCTCTCTCTCTCTCCCTCTCTTTCTTCCATTGTTTTTGTGTGTGTGATGATGTAGATGTGTGGCCCACTCGGATGGACCCCACCTTGATGTATGTCTTATCCATACCATTCATGCACATGGTGGCCTACTAGACAACACGTTTGAAGGTGGGGCCCACCTTAATAAGTGTTGTGTCCAAGACCGTCCAGCGTCCCTAGACGTTGGATGTCAGTGGAGTGTGAACTAACAGTGATGAAAACAAAAATATCAGTTTGTTTTGAAATTTGGGGTGGGTTGCTCATGTAGGCCCCACTTTGATATATGAATTCAATCCACGCCGTCCATCCTATTTCCCAAATCATTTTAGGCGTTGAGCCAAAAAATGGGGCCAATCCGACTTTCTGGTGGGCCATAGCATAGCAAACAATGGCTTTACCGTTGAAATTCATCCTAACGTTTCTGTACCCTAAAATATATTGAACATTGGGCTCGTTTGGCTTGTCTTTAGCTATGGGGATCAATGGTGGGGTCGGATTTCCCTGATGTGAGCCCCACCTGTGAAAACCATAGGAAACAAAAAAAAAATAAAAAAAACATGCAAAGAAATGACGCATTCTTGTCATCGAGCGTAGGAAGCGCTGCTCTGTGGCACTGGCGACGGACGATCGGGGACCCACGGTCACAGCCGTGGGCCCCACTATGGTGTGTGTCATGCATCAACACCGTCCATTTTGTGGGCCCCTTAGGGCCGTGGGCCATCCCTAAAAATCAGCCATATACATTACTCAGGTGGCCCACATCACAGGAAACAGTGATGATGAACGTCTACCATTGAAACCCTTCCTGGGTTACATAAGTTTTGGATTAATATGAAATTTATTTTTCCCTTTCATCCAGGTCCGTGTGACCTTACCAACGGGTTGGATTGCAAATAAGCATTATGGTGGGCCCCATGTGGGACCCACAGTGATGTATGTGTCAGTGGACGGTGGAACCCACCATGATTTATGTGTTCTATCCGCACCGTCCACAATGGATGGTGGGACTACTGTGTGTGTGTGTGTGTGTGTGTAATATTGTATATATTATATATAGATTATATATTATATTATATATAATATATGCAAGACGGTGGGCATTTATGTGGACCCCCACCATGATGCATGTGTTGCCTCTAATCTGTCCAACCATTTTGAAAGCTTGTTTTAGGGCTTGAGGCTAAAAATAAGACATATCTATAGTTCAAGTGGACCCCACTTTGGTATATACATATGGCCCATGTGATGTGGCCCACTTATCATATTTATGACCCATTGTTGAGGTCCACCTTGATGTGTATGAGGCCGTTGTTGAGGCCCACCTTAATATGAATGTAAGGCCCATGTTATAAGGCCCATTATGATGTATTCAAGGCCCATGGGTTATGGCTCATTATAATGTACATAAGGCCCATTGGTGCGGCTCATTGATGTGGCCCACTTGATGAATATAAGGCCCATGTGATATGGCCCATTTGATGTATTTAAGGCCCAATGGAGTGTACCTAAGGTCCATTGTAATGTGTAATTCCTCCATGGTTTATGTAATGATATTTATGGCAGGTCGTGCCTAGGGAACAATGATGGTTTGACACCCACGTTTTGAGTACAATGTTGGTTAAATGTCCGCATTATAACTCTCCTTAGCACCCATTGATAGGCCCATACTTATCGTGTGTAGGCCATCTAGGCCCATCTGTATTATAAGGATAGTTCACAACTTTATAACATGCTTAGTATAATTTCATGATTCATGCCCATATGCATCATATGTATGCTTGATATGAGGAATGTTTAACCATAGCATAAGCCGTTGGGCTGAAACATTTACAGGACTCCTTATGAGACGGAGTGCCCCACATGATTGCATGGTATGCGCAGGATTGCTGCATGATTGTACGATGTGACTCATGCATCTCGCATATGTGTGACTTGATCACTACATGCCCTAGCGACATTAGAGTCATGGCCTCCACAGACACATCGTGGATGGTCGTATCGGATACCGAAAATATTATCTCTAGCATTGTGAGCACTTAGGATGTCCTTGGGTGAAAATCCCAGAACCTTTTTAGTACTAGGAGATGCTCCAACGTCTAGACTGAGTGGATAGACGAGCGCTCGAGTGCCGAATACTAGTAGGCCGGAGACTCTTATCTTAAGAGTCTCTCTGGAAACAGGTGTACCTAGGGTGTGACTACAAGAAGGCTCTAGTCCGGGGAGGTAAGTCTGTTATTCAAAATCCAAACAGAAACGCACCTCCTCGCAGCTCTCCGGAAGGACTTTGTTTCCGAGGACAGTCTGCACGCTTACACTGCGACGGTGGCTCCATACGGATAGTAAAAAGTATAGATTCGTTGGTTGGAAAGGGGGTGTGGCCTTATCCGCCCGAGTGAGGGGGCTATAAGTTAGGTTGATTTTGACCAACTCGCAAATGAGTCCGCTATCGACGAGTTGGGTAGGTATTGGCAGACTACTGGTTAGGCAGATAGTGTGGTCTCTTCTACTTGCTTGACTGTCCAACTAGGAAGGTGGCAGTCAGTGTGAGGTGTATTAGACCCCAGTGATATCCAGAGAGGAACTGTACTGATATGTGTACTTGATGAGGACTTACATGCTTTCTTTGCATCTCACATATGACATTTGGCTATATAGGCCTCGCATCGCATGGCCTTGGTATGACCGATAGCATTCATGCCTTGCATCACATAGCTTTGGTACAGCTGATAGCATTCATGGACTTATCACATATTTCCGCATTACTCTAATATTGTACACTTGGCGCTTGCCTTGCCCACACACTTACACCACCCTCTAAGATTTTGTGAGCTTATACATGATCGTTGCATGTAGGTATCGTTGGACAGCGACCGCACTGAGGCAGGAGCGCATACCACACTATTTTGGAGTTTTTGATCACCCTGTATTTCCCTTTCCTCATTGTACTTAAAGTTTTTTTTATTATAGTGAATATGTGGTAATGTTGTTTTGTGACTTGGTTATGCTTCATTACAAAAAAAAAAAAATTTCATATTGAAAATCCTCCTTATAGGATCCCAGGATCGGAATCTGGCATATGAATACCAGGAGCCGAGAATGGGGCACTACGAAGACTGTCGGAGCTAGATTTGGCGATCGAGAATTTTGTGAGCCCGTTTTCAAAGTTTGGGATGTGACAGACATGGTGTAAATTAACTGTGTTAAAAATAAAATAATAATAAAGCCATGAAAGAGTCAATTAACTTAAGAAAATGGCCTCCGGAAAGGTTTTTAAAGAAAAAAAATAGTGATTGAAAGTAAAAAAATAAAAAATAAAAATGAACTCTTCATGACACTAAACATTTCACGTCATGTTCCGAAAATACACAATGTCAGTTCTTTCTAACAACCATTTACTTTCACTTAATATTCACTGGTAGTTTAAATGTGGCTAGTAGTGAATGTGATAATATCAAATTTGTAGCTCTTGCTGGTGAACCTAGTCCTGTGAATGAGTCCAAAATATTCATCTTAATGTCTTCAAGGAAATTTTCGTATCCATTTTAAGATAAGATAGAAACCCTACCAGAACATTTGTAAGCAATATCAATCCCTTTGATGGGGTAATGTTCCTTTGTGCCAGATTTTAATTTTCTTGTAATCCTCTTTTGCGAATTTGTCGCATCTGTTTATTGAGGAAATTTAGGTTATGAGAATAAGAATGAGTAGTATCCTGACGGGCCAACTTAGTAAAGGTGGATGTGGGGCAGCCCTTTGACTAATGGCCTACATTTTAGGCGGTTAAAAAAAGAAAAGGGAAAATGATTAAAAATCTAAAGTGTAGGTGAAAGATTGAATATCAGAACTTCTAACAGTCAAGTGTCCAGACTGTTCATCAATCAGAGCGTAGTTCTATCCAACAAGACATGTTTGTGTCCAGACTGTTCATCAAACAGAGCATATTTCTGTCCAACAACTTATACATATAGTTAAGAGTGTTCGGTGCCACTTGCACAAACTTAATCTACTCAAACTTTCCAATGTATCCGCAAACCATTCCAATTAACTCAATCAAGTTCATTAGCATTTGAAAAGCAGAAGTAAAACCTATGACAATTAAGCAAAGGAAGTTGATCATAAGACCAATGTTCAATGTATCAAACGTATACTAAACAGAAGTTCTATGCAAGTACCTACCACATAGGAAATTCTTACGCCAATCTCCTAGCAAAGGATCCTGAAGAAATCAAGCATCAACACTAGTGAGCACCAAGAAGATATTCAAAGATACATTACAGGTAATGATGATGTAAAAGGAAAAAGAAAATACGCATGAGACGAGAAACAGAGTTCACCAAGGGATGGAAATCCATGAGGGATTCTGGGCTATTAGTACATTCAAATCAAATTTACAGTCCAAATCCAGTCCCAAGGTGGGCCACTTGCACCCTACCAATACACTCTCACTGCATCACAGCCCTTGATGAAATAAACATTCTAACTTGTAAATTACAGCCTCTCACTCACATATACAGAAATGGATACAAACTCATACGATTCCATGACTCTCATTTACATGGACTGAAGGAAACACTGCATTCTGATCTACTCCTACTTAACCTTCTTCTTAAAGACTCACCTAATGTAGAAGAAGAAGATGATGATGAAGAAAAATCTTTCGATGTTTGGGCTTCATACCTTGAATCCATCAGCATCTTGACAGCAATTTCAGGTGGTGAATTACCATCTGATTCATGTGACACTACCGATACAACCGATGTCTGTGATTGCTCTTATCCCAAAGAATTAGTAGGTTTTGAGAGAGAGAGAGGGGGGGGGGGGGGGATAGAGAGAGGGAGAGGGAGAGGGAGAGGGAGAGCGAGCAGAGAGAGGGAGGGAGAGGGAGATGCGAGAGAGGGAGGGAGATGGAGAGGGAGAGTGTGCAAGAGGGAGAGGGAGGGAGAGCTTGAGGGTGAGGAGAGTGAGAGCTTGAGGGAGTGGATAAGGAGAGGGAGAGGCAGAGAGAGATCGAGAGGCGGAAATGAAATTAGGGTTGTGGAATATTTATTTTTAAAGGGCCCTTTTCCAGCAGCCCTTAAAACTGGTCGTGGGCAAAGGTTAGCCCCATCAGTCAGCTATGGCTATTTTTCTTGTAGTGCTGGATCACACACACGTTCCATGCTATCGTGCAGAGGGGCTGAATTTATACACTTGTTTGGGGTTAGCAAGTGCCAAAATAAACAAACTTGCCATTGATGGAGAAGAAATGATCTTTAGTAAATTAGGATATAATAACTTCCACCATCCATGGTTGGTCCTAATCCAATAGACTAGATCCAATAATCCACACGGCCAAATGGCCTATACACCCATCTACTTAACTGCTCTCTTCATTGATTACTTCCAAAAAATTCGCAGTAATTAACATATAGCCAGTAATTTAACATACTTAATTTGTAACCTCTTTAAACATAGATAATACTAACCTAATAATAAGGGATATGTCATAGCCAACGATATAGAAATATTAACTTTGAATTCAACCCCTTTAAAAACCGTTTTCCCCTTGAAAAATAGAAGAGGAATTCTCACCTTTAACTGGTTATAGGTTAGCATAATGTTGTAGCTATCAAACTTGTTTGAGTTTCTCTTAATCAAGTGATTTGGATGCAGATTATTATGGGGCTTCATTCACTTTATATTTCCAGTCACTCAGCATGAAATGCTGTAACTAGCTCGGATGGAGCATGTGCTCAAGTGGACCACACCACAGGAAACATGTATATGAAGATTGAATGATAGACACATTTGCAAATGTTTTGTGAGTATTAATTAATTTCTTTTTATTATTTTGTTTTGTAGGTTGTAAGGAGAGATGGATTGAAACATTTGACTAGTGGGTCCTTTCCCTTGATGACTAGTGGGTCCTTTCGAGCAGTCCATTTTTATTAATTTTCGATACTTGCGGATTTCACTGAAAGTTGAAGTTCGAATTAAAGAGGCATTCAACTACCAAAAAATAAATCTAACAACACATGGGAAAAAAATGCAAGTGCATCAACATTATCAAAGAAGAATGAAGATCCAACAACCCAGCTACAAAATCACACAACTACAAACCAAAGCTAAAATAAACACAACAGCAACAACACTTAAACGTAGTAAGAAAACTGTCATGCCCCAGACTCAGTAACTGGACTCATAAGGAACCCGATGGCCGGTTCTGGCCCCAACAGCCTCCGTAGTACCCCATTCTCGGCTCCTGAGCCATGTTTCGATCCTGAGATCCTACAAGGAGGATTTTCATAACAGTATAATTATTACCAATACAAGCATACCCAAGATTACAGTAAGTAAATCTGAGAATAACAAAGGCAACATCACAAAATTCACTAAGAATTTGAACTTTTATAAGCTTACATAAGGTCCAAAAGGACATACATAAGATAATAGAAGAAAGAAAGGAAGTCTGCAACACTGGGTCCTCAAGCTCAGCTCTAATCCAAACTCTGCCACTGCGACGCCTGCCTAGGATCTCCTGCACGCATCAATCGTGCATAAGCTTATAGAAAGCTTAGAGGGTGGTGAAAGTGTGTGACAATGTTTCACAGAAGAAGATAGAGAATGTAGAAGGAAGTCATGATCAATACCAATACCACTAGCCTTACTAAGGCTATCATGAATGCAAGAAACTATACCAAGATTCTAAGAACATGCACACCCACCTACAAGGTCTTCAAGCAAACACCTCCAAGATAGTCTTCAAGCTCCAAGGTACATGGATCTAACGTTGAGATCTTATTCCAATGGTTAGATGAGGGAATATAGGAGTGAAAGTGAGCTGAAAAAGTGGAGAAAAGTTGCTAGAGAAGAAGAGAAGAGAGAGGGGGAGAGAGAGAGAGAGAGAGAGAGAGAGAAATAAGAGGGAAAAAGAGAAAGATTTTTAAGGCAAGCAATCATCTCTCTCTTGCCTTGGATAGAGAAGAGTAATCATTGCAATAGGGAGTTAGAAACAATGTTGTAGGGTTAGTAGGCATTTTAGGTTAGTGGGTGGTGTAGGGATAGGGCCTAGGTAGTGTGTGTGTGTGTAGTGTGTGTTAGAAATAGTTCCAAGAGATGGGACCTACCAAGAAATCTGTGCACACCACCCCTAGGTGGGCCACATGATCATAATCAAGGGCTTAGAAAATGAAATGTACCTAACTTACTATCTACACACCGGATGGATGCACAAGACGCGGCGTTGGAACCGCGACGACAATGCGGTTGTAATGGCATATGTCTCAACTCGATCCGAGTCGGGTCTTCATTACTGAACTCAGGATGACCGCAAACACTATCCAAGGGCCACGGGTCGTCGAGATTCGATAGGTAGGACAGCGGGACCAAGATGGATAAAATGCATACTTACACACACATGCACATAAGCGAAGTCGGGTCGGGTCTCACAATCCTCCCCACCAACCAAAAAAATTTCATCCTCAAAATTAATAAAACCGGAACAACAAAATGCATAACATCATATATATATATATATATATCAATCATCAATCACAAGAGAAGGCAATACAAGTAATCAATCATCGAACAAATAGGGATAATGCTCTCTAATCTCGGCCACACATTCACGAGACTCTTCGGCCTCTGAATGATGACCTCATTGCACTTTCACCAAGGGAATGGCCTTGGTCCTGAGGACCTGCTCTTTCCGATCGAGAATACGAATTGGCTGTTCGATGTAGGAAGCATCCTCACAGACCTCAAGTGGCTGCCAATCAATCATAGGGATAGTGTCCGACCCACATTTCTGCAACATAGAAACATAGAACACGTCATGGATCACAGACAACTCAAGAGGTAAGGCAAGCCTATAGGCCACAGTGCCTCCGCGCTCGATAATCTCAAAAGGTCCAATAAATCTCAGGGCGAGCTTACCCTTCACACCAAAGTAAACCATACCTTTCATAGGCGAAACCATGAGATATACTATGTGTAAGACCCGTAACCTAAATCATACCATTCGGTCGGCTTCTGCAATTCTATCGGTCGAATTCCGGCAACCCTCGACCCATTTCTGACGTTGCGCACGATCCTTAGCCGAGTCCCACATGCCGAAGTCGGCTCGACTCGAAACCTGTATCTTGGCGACCGCGCCGTCACCGCGATTCTAACGCCGCGACTCACGCACCGACCCGATACCCAGGCTAGAAGATGTCGGCCTGCGTTCAATTCGAATATAACACCGCACGTTACGAACTTCGAGGGAATCTCTACGAGATATCCCATCAATCAAATCAATCACTCAAGTCAAGTCACACCTACCCAAGTACAACAACCCATGCCTCTCTCTTACACAAACAAGCCCAAGTCCACTCTCTCTCTCTCTCTTTTTCAACTCTACCCATGCCCATGACATCATCCCTCCATCCCTCCCTCTCCTTTTATTTTATTTCTTTTTTTCTCTCTCTCTCTCATTCTCCCATTTTCTCCCTCTCACACGTCCAAACTTCTCTCTCCCTTCCAAGAGCAACTAGTGTGGCCCACTTTCCCCAACTCTCACATCTCTCATCTCAACCGTTGGATCATCATCATCCACCATTGAAAGTGGAGGCTAGGAGCTAAGGAGTGCAAGGAAGCAAGGAGGGTTACAAGAGGTGGGTGATCCATCGTCATTTCTCATATTTTTTTAGGCCACATGTGGTGGGACCCGTTTGATGTATGCATGTATGAAATGGAGGGCCTATAGTGGCGGGGTCCCTCCTCTATCTCACCGTGTATCTCTCTCTATTTCTCTCTCTTTCCCTCTCTTTCTCTCTTCCTTAGGATGAAGTGGGCCCCACCAACATGTTAAATCCACTCCATCCATCAAATAGGGTGGCCCACCTCATTTTAGGAGAGATCCACCCCCCTATTTAGAGTAAATGATATATTATAATATTTTATTAATATTTAAATATTATGGTGGGCCATGATCATGTGGGACCTACCTTGATGAACTTGGGCCACTCATGTGTGGGACCCACCATGAGGCAGTGTTTGTCCAAACCGTCCAGCGTCCAGAGACGCTGGACGTGGGCGTACCGCATGGCTAACAAAAAAAAAGAGGAAGAAAAGTTTACTTTTTTAGTGGGCTGCTCATGCAGGCCCCACCTTGATGTATGTATGTAATCCACGCCGTCCAATCTATTCTCCATTCTACTTTAGGTGTTGAGACAAAATTTTAAGGCGATCTGATCATCAGGTGAGTCATAACATCTAAAACTATGTAAAGACATGCCAGAACGTATAAAAGTACTCGGTGGGACCCACCTGAAGTTTGGATGCATCTGAAATTCGTTCTGGACGGTCTGAAAAGTGGGACACACATAATGGATGGGCTGGATTGTGAATCACATCTCGGTGGGCCCCAAAACAAAAAAATAAATAAATAAAGAAATAAAATTTTTAAAGCAGCGGGCGGCTATTCTTCTTCTTGTGGATTAATGAAGACGGTCGGCTGGCCTCTCGCGACTCAGTTTGTGGGCCCCACGGTGATGAGTTTCGATCATCAACACCAGAGCATTTGATGGGTCCCTTTTATTATATGTGCATCCCCAAAAAATCGGTCGTATACTGATCTCAAGTGGGCCACACCATCCAAAAATCATGTGAATATATGCCTAAAACATATAAAATTATTTGGTGGGGCCTACCTGAAATTTGGATGCAGCCAAAACTTGGTCTGAACGGTCATTCAGGTGGGACACACATACTGAATGGGTTGGATTTGTGAACCACCTTATGGTGGGCCCAGGTCCACGTGACCCTCATCAACAGGTTGGTGGCAAATAAATATCACGGTGGACCTCTGCGGCCGTGTGGCCCTACGAGCAGTTGGGTGACAAATAAACATTACCGTGGGCCCCCCTCGGCCCACGTGACCATCTGAACGGTTTGGATGGAAAATAAATATTATGGTGGGCCTGGCCCACTTGTTCTTACTGAATGCTTGAATGGCAAATAAACACTCCAGTGGGCCTACCCAAGGTCCATGTGACCTTATGAATAGGTTGAATGGCAAGTAAACATCCTAGTGGGCCCCTGGTCCATGACCTTTTGAATAGATTGGATGAAAATAAACATTTCAGTGGGCCCTACCCTAGGCCCATGAGACCTTATGAGAAGGTTGGATTGAAAATAAACATTATGGTGGGCTTCACATGAGGCCCACTTGGATGCATATGGGCTGATGTGTTTAGGCCCATCTTGTCATATTTTTAGGCCCATTATTGAGCCCCATTTTGATATGTATAAGGCCTATGTGATTAGGCCCGTTTGATTCACATGAAGCCTATGTGATTGGACCCATTTTAATACATTCTCAGGCCCATGGATGATGGCCCATTGCAATGTACCTAGGGCCCATTGGTGAGAGTCATTGAGGTGGCCCACTTGATGAATATAAGGCCTATGAGATACGGCCCATTTGATGTATTTAGGGCCCAGTGGGATGTACCTAAGGCACATTGCAATGTGTGATTCCACCAGGATTTATTTAATGGTATTTGAGGTGAGCCGAGCCTTGGGGACAATGTTGGTTTGACGTCCACATTGTACGAGTAATGTTGGTTCGATATCCACATTATAACTCTCCCTGAGGCCACTGATAGGCCCGTATCTGTTTCATGTAGGCCATATAGGCCCATCTTCATTGAGAGGATAGTTTATTGCTTTATAACATGTTTAGCACGGCCCATGATTCATGATCATACGCATCATATGTATGCTTGAGATAAGGAGTGTCTGATCATAGCATATGCCTTCGGGCAGACAGTTTACGGGCTCCCTAATAGGCGGTGTTGCCCTACATGAGCACGTGCTTCACGCAGGATGGTTGTATGATTGGTAGTGTGGTTCATGCATTTGCATCTGTATGATTGAGATATGCCCTAGCGACATCAGGGCCATAACCTCCACAGATATATCGTGGTTGGCTGGTTGGATACCGGAAATCTTGTTCCAAGCAATTGGGGCGCCATAGATGTCCCTGGGTGAGAGTCCCTGAACCCGATGGTACCAGAGGATGACTCCAACGTCGAGACCGAGTGGATATATGAGCGCACGAGGGCCGAATACCATGAGGCCGCGTCTCCCACTGTGTCGTGGTCGGTTGGAAAGGAGTGGTGGCCTTACTCGCCCGAGAGCAGGGGGCATTACTAGGCTGAGTTTGACCCGGCTCGGAAATGGTTTCGCTATCGACGTCTTGGATAGGTATTGGTGACTATTGGCTAGGCGGATAGTGAGGTTTCTTACGCTCACTTGGGTGTCTTTGCTTGGAGAGAGACAAGTGCCACTTGGAGTGTATTGAACCCCTGTGATTATCCAGACGAGAACCGTCGATTTGATGCTCTAGTGAGGAGTTGCATTGGTATGAGGATTGACATGCTTGACTTACATATTGCATCGCATGGCCTTGGTATGGCCGATAGCATTTACATCTTGTACTGCATAGCCTTGGTACGGCTAGTTGCATTTAGTACTTATCAGCATGATTCCGCATTACTCCGACATTGCATTATGAGTACGTTCGCACACACTTACACCGCCCTCTAAGCTTTCTATAAGCTTATGCACGATTGATGCGTGCAGGTGACTCCAGGACGCAGTTGTAGTCTCGCCGCAGTCGGAGCGTGCAGCCGAGCTTTTGAAGTTTTTGTCATTTTCAGTATCTTGTATTTCCTTTTATACACCTTGTACTCAAAGTTTTTGATCATAGTGGATTTTGTGATGGTGCTCTTGTGGTTATTATTCGTGGGTTATGCTTGTGGTTATGCTCATTACAAATCAAATTGATTATTAGAAATCCTCCTTGTAGCATCCCAGGATCGGAACCTGGCATATGGGCGCTGGGAGCCGAGAATGGGGTTCTACGGAGGCTGTCGGCGTCGGATTCGGCGATCGGGAATTTTGTGAGCCCGGTCTTCGAGTTCGGGGGGTGACACTATGTCCCCGACTGCAAACTCGATGGGTCGACGCCGACGATCAGCAAAACTCTTCTGTTAGCTCTGAGCTGTGCACATCCTCTGCCTGATAACATCAATAGCCTCTGACGTCGGCAGTACAAGCTCAAGATCTAAGAGATGACGCTCTCCAACTTCAGTCCAATAAGTAGGAGATCTACAAGGTCTACCATAAAGTGCCTCAAAAGAAGCCATGGCGATAGCCGCCTGATAACCATTATTGTATGCAAACTCGGTGAGGCGCATATGCTCATCCCAACTGCCCGTAAAGTCGATCACACAAGCCCTGAGCATATCCTCAAGGATCTGGTTGACCCTTTCGGTCTGCCCATCCGTCTGTGGATGATAAGCGGTGCTGAGATGCAAAGTGACCCTCAATGCCTACTGAAAACTCCTTCAAAATTGAGATATAAATCTGGAGTCTCGGTTAGAAACGATCGAAACTGGGATGCCGTGCAGTCTCACTACCTCCTCAATGAATATCCTCGCCAACCGGTCCATAGACAAGGAAGCACGCACTGGAATGAAATGAGCCGACTTCGTCAGATGATCGACGATAACCCAAATGGTATCGTGACCACGCTGAGTCCTCAACAAACTTGCGATGAAGTCCATCGATATGTGATCCCACTTCCACTCTGGAATTCTCAACGGCTGCAGGGACTAGGGGGTCTCTGATGATCGGCCTTGACATGCTGGCATATGTCACACTTGGCCACAAAACTAGCAATCTAGCCTACCATCCCTAACCAGAAATACCACCTTGACAACAAAACAAGCTCGACATCAATAGTATGAAACTATTCAGCGGGCAAGAACATCTCATCATCCAAAATGGAACACGATAATATCATCAGTCTAACACAGCGATCTTCCCAAAATTGTCGATATTAACAATCCCTTACGGCAGACTCTAATAGAAATGTGATCGAACAAAAGCCCTTGGATACAAAAGGGGTACGATGCACCAAAACACAAGACTTATATACGGAGACAAGGAGAATACCCATAACGACACCCCTAATAACTAAGGGTCCTGCTGTAAGACCCGTATCCCAACCCGTACCATTTCTTAGGCTTCCGCGGTCCTCCTGGTAGAGCTCCGGCGTCCCGCAATCCGTAACCGGCATCTGCGCGTAACCCTGAGTCGTATCCCATATTCTAGAGTCGGCTTGACCCGAGACTTGTATCATTGCGACCGCGCCATGGCCGCGGTTCCAATGCCGCGTATTATGCGTCGAGGAGATACCTAGGCCAGGAGATGTGGGCCCGCGTTCTGTTCGAGGAAAACACCGCACGTGCGAATTTCAAAAAAATCTCTATAATTTGTCACATCCATCAATCACCTCAACCAAGTACACCATCACCTCACACCCATCCCCAAGCAACCCCAAAAGTCAAAAAAAAAGTTCTTACACCACTACCCCAAAGTCAAAAAGTCTTACACCCATCACTCGCCACATTCATCACTCACATCATCTCTCTCTCTCTCTCTCTCTCTCTCTCTCTCTCTCTCTCTCTTACAACTCCCTCTCTCTCTCTCACCTCTCTCTCATTTTCAAACTCCACCTCTCCAAGCAACCCACGTCCATGGCTCTCATGAGAGAGCTAGTGTGGTCCACCTTCCTAACTCCCATCTCCACTATCCATGATCCAATCTCGACCATTAAAGTTGTCCATTGGAGCTCTACGATGCTTTGGCGGAAGAAGGAGGAGAAGATCAAAGGTGGGTGTATTTTATTATTTGATTTGGGAGATTTTGATGATTTGAGAGCCCACATAGAGTGGGACCCATCATGATGTATGCATTGTATTGAGGGGCCCATAGTGGCAGGGCCCCTCCTCCATCCGTTTCTCTTTCTCTCTCTCTCTTATGGATGTTGGTATGTGTGGGTGTGGCCCACCATGAAGAAAGTATTTCATCCATGCCATCCACCGAGTAGGCCCACATGGCAGTCCATTTGGATGGGCCTGATTGAAGGAAAACACAAGTATCAGTTTGATACGAAGCCGATGTGGGCCACACGTGTGGACCCGCCCTGATTAAGTGGTGATCCACCCCGTCTCCACCATTGGATAGTGGGACGCTTTTGATGGATGGTTGGAATCCACACCGTCCAGACGTCCAGAGTCTGGATGGTGGATCTGGATTACATATACATATAATGTATATCTACATATAATATATTATATTATATGTTGATTATATAATGTATATTATTATATAATATACTATATTATATTAAATATTATATCTGGGTGGGCCACACCACGTGAACCCACCCTATTGGACGTGATGACCCAGCGTCCAGACTCTCTGGACGCTGGGAGCTTAAAGGACATTTGTTAATAGTAATATGATAATATGTTACATATCTATATATAATATATTATATAATATTAAAGTCATATTTGGGGCCACTTCCACGTGGGACCGACTTTGATGCATGGAATCATCCACACCGTCCAGCGTTTCTGGACGGTGGCGACCAACTTGATGTACGTGTATTATCCACTGCCCATTTGTGGGACCCACCTGACGTATGTGATTCATCTACACCGTCTATTGACAGTGGGACCCACCGCAGTAGTATGAGTCTCATCTGCACCGTCCATCTAGACGGTGCCTTGTTCAGCGGTCTCATCATGATGTAGGACTTCCAACCACACCGTCCCTCCACTTAGCTGGGACGGGCAGGAGCTATGAAAAGCCACTTGGATGCCTGGTTTAATCCAAGCCATCCACCTAGAGACGTGTACACCTCCAGCAGCGTCAGCGTGTCTGCGGGTCCACCTTGACGAATGTTTACATCCCCACCGTCACGTGGACGGTGGGGCCAGCCATGATGAACGTGTTTTATACACTCCATCCATCTATGGAGCCCCACACGTGAGGTAAGCGCTTCATCCAACTGTCCACACATGCACGTGGGCCCACACATGATTCATGTATTTTATATCCATACCGTCCATCTGTTGGATGAGCAGCTTAGCTGCTGTAGTGACGTGTGCAGTACTGTGGGGCCTGCCTTGATGGTGTATGGGTCGTCCACACCGTCTATTGTTCTCGACGGTAGGGACCCAGCTTGACGTGTGGCCCACTTGATGAAGGGAGTGGAGTGGCTGGTCCACCGCTCACCAGCTAAATAGCTGTTGTATTGCGTTAGTGGCTAACAACTGGGTGGGTTTGATCCACAGCGTCCATCTTTATGGACTCCACTTTGATGAATGTGTTGTATATACACCGTGCAGCTGTGGCCCCACATGATACATATGTGTTTCATCCCTGCCATCGAGATGGTTGGACGGTGAGCCATACCGTGATATATATTATTTCCAACCGTCTATCAAGTGGACCACCCCATAAAAACATTGAGGGGAATGAACGGCTACCCCTGAAACCCCTTTTGGGTGCACAGAAGCTTTGGAACAATATGGTATTTGTCTTTCCTCTTAAGTCAGGTCTCTGTGACCATATGCACAGATTGAATGGAAAATAAACACTATGGTGGGCCCTGTGGGGTTTTAACGGTAGAATCATTATCACCAGTGTTAATTGTGGTATGGTCCAGATGATCTTTGGATATGACTCAGTGTTTGGATAATGCTCTAAAATAATCTCTATAGATGGATGAATGGTGTATTTGTTGTGGCCCATTTGATATGGCCAGGTGTGATGTATTTGAGGCCTAGGTGTAGGCCCACCTATTGTATATTCAAGGCCCATTGAAATATGTGATTTTGCCGTGATGTATGTGGGCCACTCCTTGGGAGCAATGTTGGTTATGTCCATATTGATGAACAATGATGGTTGAATGTCCACATTGTGACATTCCATTAGGCCTTGTTAGGCCCATTCTTATCGATTCTGATTGTCGTGACCGATTGTCGATTTCGATTGATGTGACCGATTTGCCGATTTGATTATCGATCGATTCCGATTGTCGTGACCGATTGCCAATTCCGATTGACATGACTAATTTGTCGATTCCGATTATCGATCGATTCCGATTGTCATGACCGATTGCTGATTCCGATTGACGTGACCAATTTGTCGATTCTGATTATCGATCGATTCCGATTGTCGTGACCGATTGTCGATTTTGATTGACTTGACTGATTTGTCGATTTTAATTATCGATCGATTCCGATTAGTGTGACCGATTACCGATTCCGATTGACGTGACTGATTTGCCAATTATGATTATTGATCGATTCTGATTGTCATGACCGATTGTCGATTTCGATTAACGTGACCAATTTTTCGATTCTGATTATCGATCGATTCCGATTGTTGTGACCGATTGCCGATTTCGATTGACATGACCGATTTGTCGATCCCGATTATCGATCGATTCCGATTGTCATGACCGATTGTCGATTCTGATTGATGTGACCAGTTCACTGATTTTGATTATCGACCGATTCTGATTGTCACGATCGATTGCCGATTCCGATTAATGTGACTGATTTGCCGATTATGATTATCGACTGATTCTGATTGTCATGATCAATTGTCGATTCCGATTGTCGTGACTGATTGCCGATTCCGAGTGTCGATTCCGATTGTTGTGGCCGATTTCGATTGTCGAGGTCGATTTCGATTTGCCGATGCCGATTGATGAGATCTATGTGATGTATATGCAGCCCGTATTTGAGGCCCATTGTGATGTGTATTCAGCCTGTGTTTAAGTTCCAATGTGATGTATATGAGGCCTATGTGATGAGGCCCATTGTGATGCAATTGAGGACTAGGCGATTGAGCCCATTGTGATGTACGTTAGGCCCATGTGAAAGGCCCATCGTGATGTGTATTAAGCTCTTAAGTGAGGCCCATGGTGTTATATATCAGGCCCTTTATAAGGCCATGGGTCCACTATATGTTAGGCTCTTGTGGGCCACCCTTTGGGAGCAATGTTGGTTACATGTCCACATTGTCGAGGCTGATTGTCGAGGCCGATTATTGATGCCGGTTATTGATACCGATTATGAGTACGTGACAGCATAGCATCATGATACATGCCCATACGCATCATCTGCATGTTTGATATGAGATATGGTTGACCGTTGCATATGTCATGGGGCAGGTTATTCATGGGACTCCCTGATGGGTGGAGTTGTCCCACATGGGCGCACGGTATGCGCAGGATTGATGTGTGATTGGATTGTATGACTCATGCATCTAGCATTGTGTGCTATGATTACTATATGCCCTAGCGACATCAGGGTCGTAGCCTCCAAAGGCATATTGTGGATGGCCAGATGGGACACCGGAAATCTGTTCTACATGGGGTGCTATAGATATCTTTGGGTGAAAGTTTTAGAACCCTCTTGGTTCCAGAGGTTGCTCCAACGTCTAGACTGAGTGGATGCATGAGCACATGAGGGCCGTATACCGTGAGACCGCGTCTCCCACTGTGTCGTGGTCGGTTGGAAGGGGGTACGGCCTTACCTGCCCGAGAGGAGGGGACAATGCTAGGCTAAGTCTGACCAACTCGAGGGATGGGTCCACTATCGACGAGCTAGGCCCTATATTGGCAAGCAGATAGTGAGGTCTCTTCCACTCACCTTGTTGCGTGCGATAGGGCGGTAATCTAGTTTGGAGTGTAATAGACCCCGGTGATTTCCCAGAGAGGAACCGTATTGATATGTGGACTTATTGAGTAGGAGTTGCATACTCATACATTCATTTCATTTACTATTCACTTGAGCTGGTGGTGCACAACTAATTGTGGTGTACCTTCGCATGACCAGGATTTCGGTTGGGCTCGCGACTAACCTGAGATCAGGAGTCTACCACATTGGGTCTGACTATCTAAATTTAGGTATGGGACTGGTTTGGATAGAAGTCCTTTGTGACAGACCCTGTAGCCTGCGATACTACGTACTATCATCCCAATTTCATACTTCAGCATGGTCATTCCATTCGCACCGCATATTACATTACATTCGCGGCATATGACATTTTGGGTTACCCGTGTTTCTACATTTATATGGTTTAGATAAGGCATCTGATATTTGACTCTTTATGACTCCTCATTTGTATAGTTGATCTGTATCGCGTATTCTAATATGTTTCTCATTTGTATAGTTAATCTGTATCGCGTATTCTGATATTGTTCCTCATTTGTATAGTTGATCTGTATCGCGTATTCTGATATTGTCCTCATTTGTATAGTTGATCTGTATTGCGCATTCTGATATTGCTTGACTCATGGACTTATTAGTATTTTCGCTTACTCTGATAACATATGATTCACGACCTTACGCCTATTTCGACATTGTATGATTATGACATTGCATTGAATACTTGACACTTACCTTGTGCACACACTTACACCACCCCCTAAGCTTTTTATAAGCTTATGCACGATAGATGCGTGCAGGTGATGTTAGGTTGCAGCAGTATTGAGCTTGCAGCATGCAGCGGTCTTCTGGAGCTTGATTTTTGATTTATGTATTTTCTTTTCAACATGGTACTCAAATGATTATATTAGTGGATATGTGATGATGATGTTGCCTTTGTGAATTAGGTAATCTTGTGGTTATGCTTATTATGGTTAAATGTACAAAAAAAAAAACTTCCTTGTAGGATCCCATGATCGGAATCTAGTGTATAGACGCTAGGAGTCGAGAATGGGGTACTACGGAGGCTGTCGACACTGGATTCGGCGATTGAGATTTCTGTGAATCCGATCTTCGGATTTGGGGCGTGACACCTGCTGAGTCGCGCAAAATCAAGCCTGAGGTGGCTGGGGAGGTGTTTGTCTCCTCTGCATCTATGGTCTCTGCTGCTACTACGATCACTGCGAAGGTCCATCCTGCAGTCTCGGCTGTTGTCGTGGTCTCGGTGGCCAGAGCCACTGTCGCTGCTGTAAGGGAAGAGGGCACTAGCGCCTCTGATGCCCTATCTGCCCACATCCATAACAAATGCCAGTAAACGGCCTAAAAGAAGAAGCTGTTGTATGCGATGCTGATGCTCTGGCGGCTCTATAGGCTACGTACCTTTACCGTTGTCGACGCTGGTGGGAGCTACTGGAGAGGGCCTGCCTCTTCCGGCCTCTCCTCTGATCACGATCCCTTTATGAACCAGTCCACTCGGCCTTTCTCAAAAGTAGAAATACCACCAACAGAGCTCGCTGTAAAGCCGAATCTCGCAAAAGAGGGCTCACACGCTCCTGTTCCGCCTATCCAGGCATCTCATGAACGGGTTGACGGGTCTGAAGAACATCAATGATGACCTGCATCAACTGCTGGAGATGCTCAGCTCCTATAGGAATCGTCAGATAAGCGAGGGTAACACTGGCCTCTGGCAGAGGCACAGGTACGGCGGGAGCCTCAGGAATAGGTACGACAGGCTCCAGAGGGGAAATAGGAATCTCAGATGGTGGAGCAAAAGTCACTCGGACCGCTGGAGCGGAATGAGAACCATGTCCATGGGCACCACGGCCACGGGCATCACAATCATGGGCACCTCGACTAGACGACATGGTCTATAGAAAGAACAAAGGCAATGGACACCTAGGAATTAGAATCCTAGAAGGCTCAAACGGAAAAGGGAAACACACTCGGGACACTACTTGTCCTAAGTTCGCAGCAGCTATGTGATATTATCCCAAGTTATTCCAAAATTACTTGTTATACTCTGATACCAACTCCTGTCACACCCCAGACTCGGTAACCGAACTTACAAGGAACCCGATGGCCGGTTCTGGCCGCAACAGCCTCCGTAGTACCTCATTCTAGGCTCCTGAGCCAGGTTCCGATCCTGGGATCCTACAAGGAGGATTTTCATAACAGTATAATCATTACCAATGCGAGCATACCTAAGATCATAACAAGTAAATCTGAGAATAACAAAGGCACACATCACAAAATTCACTAAGAATTTGAACTTTTACAAGTTTACATAAGGTCCAAAAGGACATACATAAGATAATAGAAGAAAGAAAGAAAGTCTACAACACTGGGTCCTCAAGCTCAACTCTAATCCAAACTCTGTCACTACGATGCCTGCCTAGGATCTCCTATACGCATCAATCGTGTATAAGCTTATAGAAAACTTAGAGGGTGGTGAAAGTATGTGACAATAGTGCTCAGAAGAAGATAGAGAATGCAGAAAAGAGTCATGATCAATACCAATATCACTAGCCTTACCAAGGCTATCATGAATGCAAGAAACTATACTAAGGCAGTACAATAATGCAGGAAACCATACCAAGGCTATATAGTGCAATGAGGACTGGACGTCATGCTAAGGTGATGCAATATGAGGCTTATACAACAGATGCAAATGCAATGCGAAATAATGCCAGTGCTCATATCCAATTTACATATCAAGTACATTTCCATCTTAAGGAAATCACTGGGGTCCATTACACTGCTGGATGACTGCCGCTCTACAGACCCCACACAATCAAACGAGCATAAGAGACCTCATTACCCTGCCTGCGGACAGCCAATCACCAGTAAGGCCTGAAGGTAGCAAACTCATTCACGAGCTGGTCAGACTCAGTTTAGCAATGCCTCCTTACATCAGGCGAGTAAGGCCACACTTCTATCCAACCGACTACATGACAATGGAAGTCACGGCTTAATGGTATAAGGTCCTCGTGCACTCATATATTCCACCCGGCCATGGCGCTGGAGTAGATCCTTGGTACCATGAAAATTTTAAGAATTTCACTCATGGGCATCCTATGCACCCGATATGCTCAAATAACATTTCTGGTGTCCAAACATGGCCATCTACGATGTATCTATGGAGGCTACAACCCTGATGAAGTGAGGGTGATAATGCTCATATGTTATGCGATGCCAGATGCATGAATCACACTATCAACTATGCATCAATTCCAAGCATCCAACATGCTCAAGAGGGAATACTACGTCCCTTGGGAAGGTAACATGCAATGCCGAATGGCACAATCATAACTACACATACAGTGTCATCCAACCATACAATGATGCATATGGGCCATGAAGATGGGTCTAGATGCATTATGCGGTGATATATAAAGTAGTACACTCCTCCTATCTAAGAAAGGACCAAGACTAGGTATTTAGACAATATCCATAAGAAATTCCACCTCTAGTGGGGGTCCATTTACTTGGGGTAGCCCATGAGACTAAGCATACAATGTCTAAGTAACACAGAAGTGAGTCTAGCAAGAGTTTAAGATGAACATCTAATCACATTTAGATACAAACGGACCTAGAGGGGTCCATAATGGGGACATTTAACCACCATTCCCCAAGAGGCATCTCAACCACGAACTATATGGATACAAGGCCTAAGGCCCTACATTCAAGATAAGAACATAGGTAACCACATACATATATCCCTCATAATAGGCCATGAGGAAAGGATATAATATCACCTTTAACAACATGGGCCGCAAGAGGGAAATTAAGGCCCAAGGCTCAATTTCTAATGGTCATAAAATCCATACATTATGTTGGACTTGGTGGGCAGTCCGCATGCACAATATACAGCTCAAAAAATAAGTTTAAGTCTGCATGAAATGGGCCCCACTACATCAGCCCAATAACTAGCAATTTAAGTGGACAACCAAGAGCCCAATACTATCCTTTCCTCAGCCCACAAGTCCATCAAAATGGTGGAAGTCGGCCCAATGTATAGTTGGACCAAGTGACGATGTCCCAGCCCACTCTAGGCCTAAGGGATGTCCCAAAAATCTGATCTAAGATGGGGTCCTCATGTGATCACTAAAGGTGACCCAAAAGAATGCACTGATTAAGACCAAAGATTATAAGAAAATATAAGCATGTAACACGTACACAAGTTCTCAATATGGTAGGCCCCACAGTCAAATAAAGTTTTAACCATACAATTTTACATTTAAGGCCCTTTGATAAACTTGGCCCGTTTGACTTCCTGGATCTGCTAAGGTCCAGAAATTAGTTAACTATGTGGGAATAATCTCATGAAGGCCAACTATACTCACTGGGGGACCCCCACCAGATGGAGAGTGTATATATCATGAAGAGATCAAGTGGGCCTGTTACTGGATTGTTAGTCCAGCAGCAATCCAAGGCAGGGAGTGCTTCCATGATCGGGCGATCCAAGGCTTGAATGGCCTGGACCAACACACGTTGAGGTAGGCTCCACCGACATACATATTTAACCTCAAATAAACGGCCCAGGGTCTATGGTGGGTCTTTAATCATCCATAGAGAAACTCATGGGCCTACCTTAGGATCACCCAGGAGGACATTCAACCTTAACTGGTTTCCAAGAGGTAGCCCGCCACTACGCGAGCATGAAATAAGGCCCGAGGCTGAAACAATCCATGGCCTAGTGGGCCATACACTGAGCCCAATACATAGGCAACCTGGTGGGCCCTTTAAGCAAGGTTAGGGCCTAATGATAAAGGTCATGGGTTCACTCATTATGGTGGGCCTAATGGGCAGCCCATTATCCCAATCATATGGAAATCCTTATTTTTAACACAAGTACGTTGGGCCTCACATCTCGGCTCAAGTATGGATTTACTATAGTGGGCAAAAAAGGGCCCAACTACTTGAGTATTTCGCCCATAAGACCCATCACAATGGCATGGTTAATATAGGACCCAAGGGTTCAATGGGCCTATTAAAAGTTTCAGCCCAACCAAGGCTATAAGGCCCATACTTAACTAGGTGACTAGCCCAAGAAGAATTCAATTGGAATGGGCCTTTAATCATGCACTAATTAAACCCAAAAATTAAAATTAAGATGGTAAGATATCTGTCTTAAGTCCTCCTCAGATCTAGTGCGCCATATTGCCCCAAAAGAACATCTATAGGCAACAATTATTGGGCTTAATACCAAATTCCACCCACCCAAATTTCTGGGTTGGTTGGAGTCCAACAATAGAAGTATTTCTTAGTGTATTTAATCCCTGATGGCCCACACACATCACTGTGGGCTCCACCAGATGAGAGAAGATATGCAACACATATATCAAATGGGCCAGGCCGTTGGACTGTAGGCCCAGCAATAGCCTAAGGCAGGGATGTCCCATGTGTAGACAACCCTATGGGCCTGGGGTATTTGGCCCAAAAATCCACCCAATGGGCCCCAAATTGAATACAAAAAAAAATGGAGGATGATCAATCCCCTAAGGACCCCACGTGGATGGGTGGTGGGATATACAACACATCAAGGTGGGCCCACGAAGCAGGCTGGATGCCCCAGCTTGGGCTTCCCTGCCTAGCTGGCCACTCCTAGCCGTACCACGGCCAGATCAAATTTCTGTTGGGTCTGAACTTTTATAGAGTGATACTTCCATAGGTGGGTCACACCCCCACAAAATTTTAGAATTTTTGAATATTCCTAAGTATTTTAATTAATTTAAACAAAACAGTCTATCCAGAAAATTGGACAAACCTGGACATCCCAATGTGGTGGGCCAATCCGGCCCTCGTCACGGTGTGTACAGTGGCCCATTAACCTTAAAATTTAGTAGGTGGGTCCTACCATGAGTAGAACACACCTCCACAAAATTTCAAAATTTTTAGACATATAAAAATATTTTAATTCATGTAAGGAAATCAATTTATCCTTAAAATCGGACTGATCTGGACACCATATTATAGTGGGCCGGTCCAGCCACCACCGTGGTGTGTACAGGCATCCATTGGCCCTAAAATTTTTTAGGTGGGTCCTAACATAGGTTTTCCATCTCCCTGTAAAATTTTAGAATTTCTAGACACCCAAAAGCATTTTAATAAATTTCAGAATTCCAACCTGTCCAGGGTGGAATGTTGTTGGAACTGTGCAGAAAATCCAGACTGTCCACCTCACTTGGACCACACCTTTGGGACCCCAATGAAGGTCAAATGGGGCTGAAATTTGGGGGACACCAAGATGAGATCCACACCTTTCAGAAAAATATATTTGATGGGTACAAAAGGTACCCCAATCAGTCCCAAATTTAAGCCCAAAGTCCAATAAAAATCTGTCCAGAAAATTTCTGGGCAATAACATGCACATGAAAAAAAATGAGCATAGGAACCAAAATAAGGGAAAATCACCCCATGAAATTTAAGTTGTGGTCCACCTCAGTGGGCCTCACAAATATCCAGACCTAATCCATACCATAAAATCCATTACATGTGTCCAAAAAGGAGCAAATGGGGCACCTATGTTCATAGAGTGGACAGACATGGGCATCCACTCTCTTTGGATGGTCTGGATACTTCCAAGCCACAAGGTGGGCCACACACATTTAAAAATAATATATCAACAAAAGAAGAGTAAGAATCGGCTACAAGGAAAGGGGCTCCATGTGAGACCCGACCTGAGTTTTCATGTGTGCATGTGTGTGTATAAGTGTGCATTTCGTTCATTTTGGTCCCGCGGTCCTACCGGTCGAATCCCGGTGACTCGCGACTCTTGGATTATGTTGTGGTCATCCTTAAGTTTGGTCACATAGACCCGACTCGGATTGACCCGAGACCCATGCCATCTTGTCCGTATCGGCGCCGCGATTCTAACGCCGCGTCCCATGCGTTAATCCGTCGTGTACATCTCAAGTTATGAGCATTTCATCATGTGGCCCACTTTTTGTGCAAATGCATGTGGACCCCACTCCTCTTGACACAAGTTCCCATGCACACCACCCACACACACTACAATTTCCATGGAATAAACACTACCCACCCCACACACACCACCCAAAAGCCTACTCTACCCTAGCAACATTGTTATTGTCACCATAGGTTCTGATTACTTCCCTTAAAAGGCTTTTCTCTCTCTTTCCCTCTCATTTCTCTCTCTCTCTCTCTCTCTCTCTCTCTCTCTCTCTCTCTCTCTTCTCTTCTTCTCCAGCAATTCCTCCATTTTCTCCAGCCCCTTCTCCCTAAAATACCTTCTCATCTAACCCTTCTCACTTGATCTTAACCGTTGATCCATGTTGCTTGGAGCCTCTAGATGATGGTGATGTAAGTTTCAAGGTTGATCTAGGTGGGTGCTCTTAGATCCTTCTTTATTTCTTTCTTAGGAGCTTATGGGACCCATCAAGTGGTGATGGAGGTCCCTCATGTCTCCATGGTTGAGGCCAATGACCCTTTTTCCTTGCATGCATGATCCATGGATGGGGCCATTCTCCATGGACCCCATCATAGCATTTTCCTTTGATGCATGTCATTTTCGTTTCTTATGGCTGAATTATTTTTATTTTCCATTATTCTATTCTTGATTTCCTGATGTGTGTGGCCCACTTAGTGGCCTCGGAATATCCAAACCGTCCAAGCAAGGTGGACGCCCATGGCTGTCCATTCCTGGGACATTGGCACTCTATTTGCTCCATTTTGGGCACATGCAATAGGTTTCATGGAGGGGATATGGTTTGGATGTTTGTGGGGCCCACTGGGGTGGTCCATACCTCAATTTCCATGGATTGATTTCTTCTTTTTATAGTGATTATAATTATTTTAATTCAGTATTATGTTGCTGTCCAAAAGCCATCTGGACAGATTTTTGAGCTGTCTTGAGCTCAGTTTTGTGGATGATTGGTGGGGTGTTTTGGTCCCATTTGATATATACCTCTTAAAGGTGGGGATCCCACCTAGATGTTCCCAAAATTTCACCCTCATCCGTCCCTGTTTGATCACCCAAAAGAGTTGGCCAAGGAGGGTGGATAGTCCAGATTTTCTGGATTATCTAGCAATTGTGCTTGTTGTACAAACATAATTATCAGTCTGTTTCTGAAATGGTGGGCCACCTTTGTGGACCCCACCTTATTGTATACTTGTGTAGGGATGTTGGTCCTACATTTTCTTAAAATTTGGCAGACTTGGGCCCACTCTAATGGGGTGCACAAATCAGGGGCAGCAGCATTGTTTCAGCAGCAGAATGTTTTTGAAATACCTTGCTGTCCATAAATTGTATGAGTTAAATAAAATACTTTTACTATCCCAAAAATTCTAAAATTTTGCAGAGAGGTGTCCCACCTATGGTGGGGCCTACATGCAAAATTTTAGGGCCAATGGACACCATTTGGGCATCCAAATGGGTGGGCCAATATAGTGGGCTGCCAGAAATTTCTGCTGTGCAGTCCAGCACCATAGTTTCATAAAAATAAATTTAAAAAAAATATTTTCTCAAAAGGTAGGCCATATTTCCAGGTCCTACCTTGTTTTGGGCTTAATGAGGGACCTTGGGTCCAAATTTCAAGAATTTTGGAGGCCCAGAACCCACCCATTTGATGGCCCAAATTCAGGACAGTTATATTCCAGCAGTATTTCACCCTGTACAGATTGTATTCTTTAAATTAATTAAAATACTTCTGAGTATCCAAAAATTATGAAAATTTACAGGGAGGTAGTAAACTCATGGTAGAACCTACCTACCAAATTTCAGGTCTAATGGACCCCTGTGCATACCATGGCAAGGCCCGGACTGGCACACCACGTTGGGACGTCCAGGCCAGTCCGATTTTCTGGACAGCTTGTTTTATTCAAATTAATTAAATTATTTCTAGACGTCTAAAAATTCTGAAATTTTGTGGGGTTATGGTCCACTTATGGACGGACAATCCTACAAATTTCTAGGGCCATCAGGCCCCTGGACTGACCGTGGTATGGCCTGTAAATTGGGTCAATTTTGGGCCAAATACCCAGGCCCAAATGACTAACCACCAGGGCATGCCCCTACCTTAGGCTGCTGGGCCTGCATTCTAACGGCATGGCCCACTTGAAGTAAGTGTTGTATATCCCCCTTCTTATCTGGAAGGACCCACTGTGATATGTGTGGGTCACCATGGGTCAGTAACCCATTTAAATTAAATAAATTTCTGGACTCCAGCAGGCCCAGGAAGTGGGTGGGCTGGAATTCCAGTAGGGGCCCAAATTTACTGCATAGTTGAACTTTTGGAGCCGTGGCGGTCCACCAGATTTAAGGGAGTGTTGTACACACTCCTTGCCTTATTTCTTTAGACAAATTTGGGTGTAATTAGTGCCTCTTAAGGTACATCTTTGAGGTGATAAAATGGGCTTGCCTTAACCAGATTTTTGGTAGCTTTATGGGACTTTTGGGCTGGAAACCTATCCCTTGAGCCCAAGATTGTGCAAGGGCTGACCTTATTGATTCACGGGCCCAATGGGCTGTCTACAAGCTGATCATATGCATTTATTAGCCTTGATGCCCTCATGAAGTGCTTAATTGTGGGCTGACTTACAAGGCCCGCATAAATGTATATTGTGGGGACCTTGCTAAGTCTTTGGGCTGGTGTGGCAAGGCCCACACTGTCAGTATAGGCCTTGCCCATGTGTATTCTTGGATTTACGGGCTGCCTTCAAGCCCACTATAATGTATGAATTGGATGACTTTTGTTTGGGTCATTTCTTTTGGGCCCATTATGTGATATATTATATGCATGTTTGTGTTAGCAAGTAGGCCTTGTGAACTCAGTTATTTTGGATAGGCCCATTGATCTTGGGCCTATAGTCTCCTATCTATTGTGATGGGCTTAGGGGCAATAATACACAAGAAGTTGGGCCCTTGGCTGCCCACTAAACTGACCCTGTACTTGGGCCAAAAGTGAGACCCAACTCACTTATGTTAAATGTGAAACTTGCCCATGTAAATGAATCACTGGGCTGCCCATGAAGCTCACCACAATATGTGGAATTATGACCTTTGTGGTTGGGCCCAAACCTTACTTGAGGGCCTATATGGCCTATGAGTTGGGCTTGATGTATGGCCCATTAGGCCATGCATTGCTTGGGCTTTAAACCTTACATTATATGAGTAGTGGCGGGCTACCTCTTGGAAACCAGTTGAGGTTGGATGTCCTCCTGGGCGATCCTAAGGTAGGCCCATAGGTTTCTCTATGGATGGTTAAAGGCCCACCATAGACCCTAGGCCATTTGTTTAAGGCTCAATGTGTATGTATGTGGAACCTACCTTAATGCATGTGGTCCAGGCCGTCCAAGCCTTGGATCGCCCGATCATAGAGGCACTCTCTGCCTTAGGTTGCTATGTTGAGGGTCAAATATTGCATATCAGACCCTATTTATTGCCTGAATTTACGAACATAGTACTGATTAACGGTTTGATTTAATCGTGTTTTCGATGCAGGATGTATTTAGGAGCTTAAACTGAAATTTGGTACTAAAAGTGTGGATTTGACGCTCAGAATTCACCAGAGCAAGGGACAGACCCCAGGGGACTAGGATCGACGATTTTTACACAGCCAAGATCCGAGAAAATCGAGAAACTGAAGCTCAAGTGGCCTGAAAGTCAGCCAAAATGAAAGATCACAGGGTTCCCACCATCCGTTCGGCTTAAAACTTCATATATGGCTTGAAGACCATAAATTAACCGCACACGTCAAAATTCAGCCCTTGGATCAATATGTACGTGACCCAATGGGCAGGATTATACAATAACCATTAAGAAAGCATCTTGGACATCCTTTGGAGATCGGGACTCAAACTGGACCGATGGAAAGAGCACAAAAAACGGTGAACATTCGTCAAATTTCACTTCTTTTAGATGGTGCAGTAGGGAGAAATGAACGACAGATGTTTTTAGAATGGAGAGTGGCAAATCTGTAAATAACCGAAACTCTACATGCACGTAAGTAATATGAGGTTTGATTCAACGTTCGGTATTAACTCATCATAGGTGGATGGTGTGGCCTACTTAGAGTTCAGATCTCCTTTATACTTTAAACTATGAGCTTACACATTACTAAAAAGATGATGAACGGAGTAGATCTCCAAGAATGTTTCAAGAAGTGGGCCCACCTATTTTTTAAACAAAACTTTCAAAAACGTCCAGGGACGGACGAGCTTTGGATTGGGTTTTGAAAGTGGGCCACACCCATCATCTATTTTGATGATCCAGACCGTCTATGGTGTCTGTATGGGGCTGTGATCTGTACTCAAGGTCGCCTTTTCACCCCATGTGCACAAAAACATGTCTTCAACCGACTAATGTAGGATGGATGGTGGAGTGAAATATCTAGTGGGCTTCATCAACGGCGGGTTAAAACCAGCCATTTTCAATTGGTTTTTCGAGGAGATCGTAATGGACGGGGTGGATTTCCAAGTTGACACTGATAGTAGGTCTCACCAATGTCACAGTGCAAAATTATGTGCGTTTCTTGCTAAAAACAAAGCTTGCACGTGAAGTTTCTACTGCGTAAAACCCTGCGAAAAGAGGAGGGCGGAACTCCTTCTCACAGTAGGTCAGCAACCGACTGTCTGACCTATAAAAGAAAAAGGAAAAAGAGATCGGAGGGGAGGAGAGCACGGCTGGAGCTCATCTTTGGCTGGACGTGGACGGCAGGGGCTGGAGCAGAGACGTAGGAGGAGAGTTTTTTTTTTCCTTTATTTTCTTATTTTCATTTTTAGTTTTTGAGAGTTATAGCCACATCATGCTTGGCTAAACCTCTTGGTTAGGGCCAAGAGGTGAAGCTTGTAGCGTGATGGGAGGCCTCTTTGCTTGTGCTTTTGTTTAGACTGAATTGATGTTGATTTTGGGGTTTTTAATTAAGGGAATGTTTTCAGTCTTTAATGGTCTCTTGTGACTGAAATTACAATGGGTCTGCAATGGCTTTGAACATGTTCTTTTCCTCTTTATGTTTATGACGTCAGGAAACCCTGTTGTTCACCATTGTCTCCTGGGCATGGTTGGATGTCGGTACTTTTCCTAACCTTCATGGCATGTTGATTGGTGGGTAATTAGATTAATTCTGTTGTTTGCTTTGTCTCCTGGGCATGGTTTGGTGATGGAATCCATTCTAATTCATATACCTCTCATCTCTTGAAAACCATATCAACGGTAGTTCAGTTAATTTTCCTGATTTTTAATCCTGGCATAAGATCTCCCTGATCTCTACAAGTGGATCCTCTGAATCCCTAGTTTCCCTTCTTTTGAATTTCTTATTAAGTTTTAGATAATAATCTCACAATTATTCCTCAAATACAAATCAATTTAGATTTCATCTCATTCTAGTTCTAGTTCTAGTTGGTTTCAGATAACGTACAGGTTACAGTCCCTTGGGATTCGACCTCGGTCTTACCGAGTTTATTACTACATCACAACCCTATACTTGGGGAGTGAACAAGTTTTTGGCGCCGTTCTGGACCGGACTCGACGACTACGATTTTCTGAAATTAATTAGATTTAGAGTTAGTTTAAGATTAGGATTTTACTAATTTTAATTTTTAATTTTGTTTTCTATTTTGATTCATAGAACTAACTTATTTCCTATTTTGTAGATTGTTAAGATAGAACTTCTAATTTGGTAAACTCTTTCTGATTTTCTAGATTTTCTAACTCTTTAGATTTGGTTTGCTTTAGAAATTTCTTCTATTTAGAAGCTAACTTATTTTGTTGTGTTTTGCGGTTTTTGACATAGGAACTTCTAGTCTGGTAACATCTTTCTAACTTCTCATTTACTTTCTGTATTGCTGTAGGATTTTGCTTTCTTAGGGATTAGATTCAGAGTTAGAGTTTCACCATGTATATGCACGAGTGGGAACGTCGAAGATCTTCGAGAAGAATAATCTATATTGGGATGATGATTATGATAGAAATCCACCAATGTCTCAAAACTTTTCTCAAACTATCATCGAGAATCGACCGAATACAAAGAGCCACCGCTTAAGAAGTCCTTACGCGATCATATACGGAGAACAATTCCACCCACGGACCGTGACGTGAATGTTGGGGTTATCATAACTATGGGAGTGAGAATTACTATCACCCATCCGAGAAAAAGAAAACAATGCGTGATTATATTATGAGTGATAATAAGTATTACCAACCATCGATTCTCCCACCTATGATCCGTATGACTATAATCGGTGGAACCATCAAAATCTGGGAAGATGAACCAACAACATGTAATGATTATTCTCTTGGATCCCATACCTTTGAGATCCAACCGAAACGATCCAAGAGGATTCATGTTTTAATCTCGAACAATTCAACCAACATGTTGCGTGTTTAAGCGATGAAAGCAATGGAAGCACCAATTGCGCGCTGAAAGGATAGAAGAAGCTCGTGCATCCCAACTACAATCCAATCCAATCCAGAAATACAATGCCGGAAAGTGATCCTCACTCGCTTTTGACGAAATCTGAATTTGGAATGAGGAGTTGATTCCATTAACGAGCACGTGGTTCAATTTCCCAATGAGCCGTTCTCGATGACTGCTCAAAAGAATGGTGGAGATACATGGGTGTCTTTCAAATACGTTGATGATAACACACCTCCCTTACTTGACACACATGAATTCAATGATGAGGTAGAGGTTAGTTCATTCGAACCTCAACCGAATTTAGAATAGATTGTGAGGAAAGCGATCCCATCTCAAGTGTGTACCTTGCATGAATTGGAAGCCGAGAAGTATTGGGATGAGATTCATGAGAGCACAACCCAAATTCCCCTCGAATCAATCTCAAGTATGGTCCAGTCAATGCTCAAGAAGCACACGAAGTGATCGGTCCATCTTGAGCTACTCCACTCACCTAACATATCCGATTTAAAAGTGGAAGATGAGCTCATTAAAACCGACCCTTCCAACTTCTCGTGAGACATGTTTGGACCACTCTCTTGAATTGAATGATAATGTGATTCGGGAGAAGGACGAGTGCTTCGCTACTTAACTCTAGAATTTGAAACCACTCAATTAAGACCACCATCCGGTCAGTACACGTCCGACAGCTTCAACGCCTCGATTGAGTAGTTTCAATGAACAAAGTGATCCCATCGATGCTTCCCCTATTGATCCTCAATATGTTTGTGCGGAGACTCGGAGCAAGAGAACATATCTTCATATACTTTTAAGGGCGAGGGAGTCCTTGAGCATCTCATTACAGATTTCCATGAGAAAAATAAGTCACTCTCAGCTGAAATTTCCAACTCTTTTGATAATTGCTGGGCACACTTTTCAAAGTCAAACGATCCCATGTCAAAAGACAAAGTGGATGCCTTGCAAGACAACATCTCGGTAGTTATCACTGACCGAGAGAACCCTTATTTTGAAGCCCCTTCTTCCCCTGATCCTAACCGTCTACCATTAAAGGAGGAGAAGCTGAAAATTGAACCGAAGATTGACACTTCGAAATGTGTTGAGGCTACATCACTTTTTGCGAAGTTTTCTAAACTTTATCTACTTGTAGTCTCTGATTCACCATGGGATACTAACGTTGAAACGTCTTCATCGTGAATCGTACATACTCTACGTTACCTCAAGCAATGCAATGGAAAATTTCTTATGAGGTACATAAGTCTCTCTGGAAAGTCATGCTCCAGGGCACCCAAGCCTTTTGCAAAAAGGGCTTTTGGATGATCTTGTTGAGGAACTTACTGAGAAACTTATCAAGATACTGGCCAGAAGATGAACCTTGCAGCATGAGTAGATAGTTCAATGTTTGTGGGTAACATTACTGCAAACCCTCACGAGACTAAAACTCGTCCACTAGGGGCAACCTAGGGGTTTAAAGGCTTGTTGCATATGCTAAATGCAATCGAGAGCACCTGCGAAAGTGGTATAGGTAGGATTTTATTTTATTTTTGTTATTTTTGTTATGCTTTCTCTCTCGTGCTGACTGGATTCCATGCAGCGATCTCTTGGAAAGTCTCTTACGATTCATCATCCAGGTACTATCTTCCCATCACTTCACATTTACTTTTGTTGTCCCATGTGCATTCCATGCTCATATCTTTTACATTGAGGACAATGTAGATTTTAGGTTGGGGGTGGGAGATTAGGTAACCTAATCAGTATTTTCTTGGTCTTGAGCAAAAAAAAAATTGTGAAAATTTTTAAATTTTTTCTGGACATCCTTGTGAATTTGAAGTGATTTTGACGGATATCCTGGATTTAGAATTTCAAAGATACGGAATGTTGGAAATTTATGACTCTTGGATTCAGTTGCTCGTTAGATTTTACAGTTAAGTTTGAATTCTTAATCCATGATTAGAAGTTGTAAACATTGATTGAGTCATGATTTCACATATCACATCTCACTTACACATTGAGATTTCAGTTTGATATTAAATGATTAACTTGGTAATCACTGAGCATGAAAGAAACCAGCCTAAAAGATTTGGCCATCGGGGGTATAAAGAAAGAGTTACACCATGGGTTTGCTCCTATAGGTGTGGATTCGATTTTTCAGATTAACAATTGAAAAGAGTTGGGCAACTAGTTTCACCATAGGTTTGCTCCCTATAAGTGAAAATTTGATTCCCATCTTGACATTTAAAAAAAAAAAAAAAAAAAAAAAAAAAAAAAAACTAGAAAAATGAAAGAATGATCTGTGAGGCAAAGTACTAGTTTAGGTAATGGTTGTTATGAATTTTCTGATTGATTACTAATGATATCATGAAATCGACAATTTGATCTCTTAATGATGTTAGGCTGAGATTTCACTATACACCCATGGAACTCAATGTTTAAAATTATTCTAGTTTATGGATTAATATTTAAACTTGATTATGAAATTCACTGTGCATGAGAGGCCAGGAGAAATTGATAATCAGCATTCATGAATCTTAAAGATTTCTCATATCTGGATTGTTTTTCAAAATATCACTCGGCTTCATAAGAATTGTCTCGTAATTCTCAACTTATTCTTCGCATATGTTGCTCGAGACTAGCAAAATGCTGGTTGGGGGTTGTGTTGAGGGTCAAATATTGCATATCAGACCCTATTTATTGCCTGAATTTACGAACATAGTACTGATTAACGGTTTGATTTAATCGTGTTTTCGATGCAGGATGTATTTAGGAGCTTAAATGAAATTTGGTACTAAAAGTGTGGATTTGACGCTTCAAATTCACCAGAACAAGGGGACAGACCCAGGGACTAGGATCGACGATTTTTACACAGCCAAGATCCGAAAATCGAGAAAGCCGAAGCTCAAGTGGCCTGAAAGTCAGCCAGAATGAAAGATCACAGGGTTCCCACTATCCGTTCGACTTAAAACTTCATATATGGCTTGAAGACCATAAATTAACCGCACACGTCAAAATTCAGCCCTTGGATCAATATGTACGTGACCCGATGGGCAAGGATTATACAATAACCATTAAGAAAGCATCTTGGACATCTTTTGGAGATCGGGACTCAAACTGGACCGATGGAAAGAGCACAAAAAACGGTGAACATTCGTCAAATTTCACTTCTTTTAGATGGTGCAGTAGGGAGAAATGAACGACAGATGTTTTTAGAATGGAGAGTGGCAAATCTGTAAATAACCGAAACTCTACATGCATGCACGTAAGTAATATGAGGTTTGATTCAACGTTCGGTATTAACTCATCATAGGTGGATGGTGTGGCCTACTTAGAGTTCAGATCTCCTTTATACTTTAAACTATGAGCTTACACATTACTAAAAAGATGATGAACGGAGTAGATCTCCAAGAATGTTTCAAGAAGTGGGCCCACCTATTTTTTAAACAAAACTTTCAAAAACGTCCAGGGACGGACGAGCTTTGGATTGGGTTTTGAAAGTGGGCCACACCCATCATCTATTTTGATGATCCGGACCGTCTATGGTGTCTGTATGGGGGCTGTGATCTGTACCAAGGTCGCTTTTTCACCCCATGTGCACAAAAACATGTCTTCAACCGACTAATGTAGGATGGATGGTGGAGTGAAATATCTAGTGGGCTTCATCAACGGCGGGTTAAAACCAGCCATTTTCAATTGGTTTTTCGAGGAGATCGTAATGAACGGGGTGGATTTCCAAGTTGACACTGATAGTAGGTCTCACCAATGTCACAGTGCAAAATTATGTGCGTTTCTTGCTAAAAACAAAGCTTGCACGTGAAGTTTCTACTGCGTAAAACCCTGCGAAAAGAGGAGGGCGGAACTCCTTCTCACAGTAGGTCAGCAACCGACTGTCTGACCTATAAAAGAAAAAGGAAAAAGAGATCGGAGGGGAGGAGAGCACGGCTGGAGCTCATCTTTGGCTGGACGTGGACGGCAGGGGCTGGAGCAGAGACGTAGGAGGAGAGTTTTTTTTTCCTTTATTTTCTTATTTTCATTTTTAGTTTTTGAGAGTTATAGCCACATCATGCTTGGCTAAACCTCTTGGTTAGGGCCAAGAGGTGAAGCTTGTAGCGTGATGGGAGGCCTCTTTGCTTGTGCTTTTGTTTAGACTGAATTGATGTTGATTTTGGGGTTTTTAATTAAGGGAATGTTTTCAGTCTTTAATGGTCTCTTGTGATTTGAAATTACAATGGGTCTGCAATGGCTTTGAACATGTTCTTTTCCTCTTTATGTTTATGACGTCAGGAAGCCCTGTTGTTCACCATTGTCTCCTGGGCATGGTTGGATGTCGGTACCCTTCCTAACCTTCATGGCATGTTGATTGGTTGGTAATTAGATTAATTCTGTTGTTTGCTTTGTCTCCTGGGCATGGTTTGGTGATGGAATCCATTCTAATTCATATACCTATCATCTCTTGAAAACCATATCAACGGTAGTTCAGTTAATTTTCCTGATTTTTAATCCTGGCATAAGATCTCCCTGATCTCTACAAGTGGATCCTCTAAATCCCTAGTTTCCCTTCTTTTGAATTTCTTATTAAGTTTTAGATAATAATCTCACAATTATTCCTCAAATACAAATCAATTTAGATTTCATCTCATTCTAGTTCTAGTTCTAGTTGGTTTCAGATAACGTACAGGTTACAGTCCCTTGGGATTCGACCTCGGTCTTACCGAGTTTATTACTACATCACAACCCTATACTTGGGGAGTGAACATGCTACTGGATTCACAATCCAATAGCAGGCCCACTTGATCTTTTCTTGATGTATACACACCCTCCATCTGGTGGGACCCCCAGTGAGTATAGTTGGCCTTCATGAGATCATTCCCACTTATTTGACTAATTTCTAGGCTTTAGCAGGCCCAAGAAGCTGAGTGGGCCAAACGTTTATCAAGGGGCCTTAAATGTACATTATTATGGTTGAAACTTTATTGGACATGGGACCCACCATATTGAGAACTTGTGTACGTGTTGCATTCTTGGGTTTTCTTATAATCTTTGGGCTTAATCAGTGCATTCTTTTGGGTCACCTTTAGTGATCACATGAGGACCCCCATCTTAGATCAGATTTTTGGGGCATCCCATGGGCCAGAGTGGGATGGGACGTCCCAGCTTGGCCCAACCATATATTGGGCCGACTTCCACCATTTTGATGGACTTGTGGACTGAGGTAAGGATAGTATTGGGCTCTTGGTTGCCCACTTAAATCGCTAGTTATTGGGTTAATGTAGTTGGGCCCATTTCATCATCCAAACTTAAACTTATTTTGGGCCGTATATTGTGTATACAGGCTGCCCACCAAGTCCAACTTAATGCATGGATTCTATGGTCATTGGGAATTAAGCCTTGGGCCTTAATTTCTCTCTTGGGGCCCATATTGTTAAAAGTAGTATTGTATCTTTTTATGGCCTATTATGAGGAATGTATGTATGTGGTTACCTGTGTTCTTATCTTGAATGTAGGGCCTTGGGCCTTGTATCCATATAGTTCGTGGTTGAGATGCCTCTTGGGGAATGGTGGTTAAATGTCCCCATTATGGACCCCTCTAGGCCTGATTGTATCTAAATGTGATTAGATGCTCATCTTAAATTCTTTCTAGACTCACTTATGTGTGACTTAGGCACGTAGTTGTATGCTAGTATCGTGGGCTACCCCAGGTAAATGGGCCCCCATAGAGGTGGGATTTCTTATGGATCTTGTCTAAATACCTAGTCTTGGTCCCTTCTTGGATAGGAGGAGTGTACTACTTTGTATATCGCTGCATAATGCATCTAGACCCATCTTCATGGCCCATGTGCATCATTGTATGCTTGGATGACACTGTGTGTGTGGTCATATTGTGTCATTGGGCATTGCATGATACCTTCCCCGAGGGACGTAGTATCCCCTCTTGAGTATGTTGGATGCTTGGGATTGATGCATGGTTGATTGTGTGATTCATGCATCTGACATTGTATAGTATATGAGCATTATCGCCCTTATTTCATTAGGGTTGTAGCCTCCACAGATACATCGTGGATGGCCATGTTTGGACACCGAAAATGTTACTTGAGCATACCGGGTGCATAGGATGCCCATGGGTGAAATTCTCAAAACTTCCATGGTACCAGGATCTGCTCCAACGGCATGACCGGGTGGTATATATGAGCGCATGAGGGCCTTACACCATTAGGCTGCGACTCCCACTGTCGTGTAGTCGGTTGGATAGGGGTGTGGCCTTACTACTTTGATGTAAGGGGGCATTGCTGGTGAGTCGACCGGCTACGTAAATGGGTCCGCTACTTTCGAGCCTTCTTTGGTGATTGGTGTCCTGAGCAGTAGTAGTGAGGTCTCTTACGCTCGTTTGATTGTGCGGGGTCAGAGCGTACCATCATCCAAGCGATGTAATGGACCCCTTGATTTCCTTATGATGGAAATGTATTTGATATGTGGATTGGATATGAGCACCGACATTACTTAGCATTGCATTTGCATCACTGTAAGCCTCATATTGCATTACAAGATACTCATTGCATTACATGATGCTCATCATCGCATTACTGATTTACTCATGGCATTACTGATACTCATTGCATCATAGTACTCATTGCATTATATAGCCTTGTATGGCTTCCTTCATGATCGTACTTTGCCTTGGTATAGTTTCTTACATTCATGATAGCCTTGGTAAGGCTAGTGGTATTGGTATTGATCATAACTTCCTTCTGCATTCTCTATCTTCTTCTGAGCACTATTATCACCCACTTTCACCACCCTCTAAGCTTTCTATAAGCTTATGCACGATTGATGCGTGCAGGAGATCCTAAGCGAGCACCGTAAGAAGGCAAAGAGCGTGGAGTAGAGTTGAGCTTGAGGACTCCAGTGTTGCTGACTCTTTTCTCTTTTTCCCATTATCTTATGTATGTCCTTTCGGACCTGATGTAAGCTTGTAAAAGTTCAAATTCTTAGTGAATTTTGTGATATGTATCCTTTGTTACTTCCAGATGTACTTGTTGTGATCTTGGGTATGCTCGTATTGGTAATGATTATACTGTTATGAAAATCCTCCTTGTAGGATCCCAGGATCGAAACCTGCCTCAGGAGCCGAGAATGGGGTACTACGGAGGCTGTTGCGGCCAGAACCGGCCATCGGGTTCCTTATGAGTCCGGTTACCGAGTCTGGGGCGTGACAGGAGTTGGTATCAGAGCATAGCAAGTAATTTTGGAATAACTTGGGTTAGTATCACATATCTGATGCGAGCTTAGGACAAGTAGTGTCCCGAGTGCGTTTCCCTCGTTTCGTTTGTGCCTTCAAGGATTCTAATTCTTAGGTGTCCTTCACCTTTGTTCTTTCTGTATACCATGTCGTCTAGTCAAGGTGCCCATGATTATGACACCTGTGGCCGTGGTGCCCATGGACATGGTTCTCATTCCGTTCCAGCGATCCAAGTGACTTTTGCTCCACCATCTGAGATTCATGTTTCCCCTTTGGAGCCTGCCATACCTATTCCTGAGGATTCTGCCGTACCTGTGCCTCCGCCAGAGGCCAGTGCTACCCCCGCTTATCTGACGATTCCTGTAGGAGCTGAGCGTCTCCAGCAGTTGATGCAGGTTGTCACTGATGTACTTCAGACCCATCAGCCTGTTCCTGAGGCGCCCGGACGGGCGGAACAGGAGCGTGTGAGCCCCCTTTTGCGAGATTCGATTTCGCAGCGGGCTCCGTTAGTAGTATTTCTACTTCAGGGCGAGTCCGAGTGGACCGGTTTGCAGACGGATCGTGATCAGAGGAGTGGCCGGAAGAGGCAGGCCCCCTCCAGTAGCTCACGACAGCGTCGACAGCGGCAGAGGTGCGTAGCCTATCGAACCGCCAGAGCATCAGCATCGCATACAGCAGCTTCTTCTTCTAGGCCGTTTTAATCGGCATTTGCTTTATGGATGTGGCGGGCACGGAGGCACCGTGAGGCGCGAGTGTCCCCATTAGAAGGATGGACCTTCGCAGCTACCGCAGTAGCAGCAGAGATCGAAGATGCAGAAGAGATAGACACCTCCCTAGCCACCTCAGGCTTGATTTTGCGCGACCCAGCAGGACCCTTAGTTATTAGGAGAGTTGTTATGGGTATTCTCCTTGTCTCTGTAAGTAAGTCTTATGTTTTGGTGCATCGCACCCTTTTTGTATCCAAGGGCTTTTGTTCACTCAGATTGCCATTAGAGTCTGCCGTAAGAGATTATCAGTATCGACACTTTTTGGAAAGATCCCTGTGTTAGGCCGATGATATTATCGTATTCCGTTTTGGTTGGTGAGATGTCTTACTGGCTAAATAGTCTTGTATTGCCAATGTTGAGCTTATTTTGTTGCCTAGGCAGTGTTCCTGGTTAGGGATGGTAGGCCAGATTGCTAGTTTTGTGGCCAAGTGTGATGCTTGTCAGCGTGTCAAGGCCGATCATCTGAGACCCCCCTAGTCCCTTGCAGCTGTTGAGTGTCCCAAAGTGGAAGTAGGAGAGTGTATTGATGGATTTCATCATAGGTTTGCCGAGATTAGGGAGCGTTATCCCCATTTGTTCGATGATTGATTGCACGTATTGCTTGTGTTGCCTTTTCTTGATTGATGATTGATATATATGATGATGTAATACATTTCGTTGTCTCAGTTTTGTCAATTTCGAGGACGAAATTTCTTTGTTGGTGGGGAGGATTGTGAGACCCGACCTGAGTTTTCATGTGTGCATGTGTGTATAAGTGTGCATTTCGTTCATTTTAGTCCCGCGGTCCTACCGGTCGAATCCCGGTGACTCGCGACTCTTGGATTATGTTGTGGTCATCCTTAAGTTTGGTCACATAGACCCGACTCGGATTGACCCGAGACCCATGCCATCTTGTCCGTATCGGCGCCGCGATTCTAACGCCGCGTCCCATGCGTTAATCCGTCGTGTACATCTCAAGTTATGAGCATTTCATCATGTGGCCCACTTTTTGTGCAAATGCATGTGGACCCCACTCCTCTTGACACAAGTTCCCATGCACACCACCCACACACACTACAATTTCCATGGAATAAACACTACCCACCCCACACACACCACCCAAAAGCCTACTCTACCCTAGCAACATTGTTATTGTCACCATAGGTTATGATTACTTCCCTTAAAAGGCTTTTCCCTCTCTTTCCCTCTCATTTATCTCTCTCTCTCTCTCTCTCTCTCTCTCTCTCTCTCTCTCTCTTCTCTTCTTCTCCAGCAATTCCTCCATTTTCTCCAGCCCCTTCTCCCTAAAATACCTTCTCATCTAACCCTTCTCACTTGATCTTAACCGTTGATCCATGTTGCTTGGAGCCTCTAGATGATGGTGATGTAAGTTTTAAGGTTGATCTAGGTGGGTGCTCTTAGATCCTTCTTTATTTCTTTCTTAGGAGCTTGTGGGACCCATCAAGTGGTGATGGAGGTCCCTCATGTCTCCATGGTTGAGGCCAATGGCCCTTTTTCCTTGCATGGATGATCCATGGATGGGGCCATTCTCCATGGACCCCATCATAGCATTTTCCTTTGATGCATGTCATTTTCGTTTCTTATGGCTGAATTATTTTTATTTTCCATTATTCTATTCTTGATTTCCTGATGTGTGTGGCCCACTTAGTGGCCTCGGAATATCCAAACCGTCCAAGCAAAGTGGACGCCCATGGCTGTCCATTCCTGGGACATTGGCACTCTATTTGCTCCATTTTGGGCACATGCAATAGGTTTCATGGAGGGGATATGGTTTGGATGTTTGTGGGGCCCACTGGGGTGGTCCATACCTCAATTTCCATGGATTGATTTCTTCTTTTTATAGTGATTATAATTATTTTAATTCAGTATTATGTTGCTGTCCAAAAGCCATCTGGACAGATTTTTGAGCTGTCTTGAGCTCAGTTTTGTGGATGATTGGTGGGGTGTTTGGTCCCATTTGATATATACCTCTTAAAGGTGGGGATCCCACCTAGATGTTCCCCAAATTTCACCCTCATCCGTCCCTGTTTGATCACCCAAAAGAGTGGGCCAAGGAGGGTGGATAGTCCAGATTTTCTGGACTGTCTAGCAATTGTGCTTGTTGTACAAACATAATTATCAGTCTGTTTCTGAAATGGTGGGCCACCTTTGTGGACCCCACCTTATTGTATACTTGTGTAGGGATGTTGGTCCTACATTTTCTTAAAATTTGGCAGACCTGGGCCCACTCTAATGGGGTGCACAAATCAGGGGCAGCAGCATTGTTTCAGCAGCAGAATGTTTTTGAAATACCTTGCTGTCCATAAATTGTAGGAGTTAAATAAAATACTTTTACTATCCCAAAAATTCTAAAATTTTGCAGAGAGGTGTCCCACCCATGGTGGGGCCTACCTGCAAAATTTTAGGGCCAATGGACACCATTTGGGCATCCAAATGGGTGGGCCAATATAGTGGGCTGCCAGAAATTTCTGCTGTGCAGTCCAGCAGCATAGTTTCATAAAAATAAATTAAAAAAAAATATTTTCTCAAAAGGTAGGCCATATTTCCAGGTCCTACCTTGTTTTGGGCTTAATGAGGGACCTTGGGTCCAAATTTCAAGAATTTTGGAGGCCCAGAACTCACCCATTTGATGGCCCAAATTCAGGACAGTTATATTCCAGCAGTATTTCACCCTGTACAGATTGTATTCTTTAAATTAATTAAAATACTTCTGAGTATCCAAAAATTATGAAAATTTACAGGGAGGTAGTAAACTCATGGTAGAACCTACCTACCAAATTTCATGCCTAATGGACCCCTGTGCATACCGTGGCAAGGCCCGGACTGGCACACCACGTTGGGACGTCCAGGCCAGTCCGATTTTCTGGACAGCTTGTTTTATTCAAATTAATTAAATTATTTCTAGACGTCCAAAAATTCTGAAATTTTGTGAGGTTATGGTCCACTTATGGACGGACAATCCTGCAAATTTCTAGGGCCATCAGGCCCCTGGACTGACCGTGGTATGGCCTGTAAATTGGGTCAATTTTGGGCCAAATACCCAGGCCCAAATGACTAACCACCATGGCATGCCCCTACCTTAGGCTGCTGGGCCTGCATTCTAACGGCATGGCCCACTTGAAGTAAGTGTTGTATATCCCCCTTCTTATCTGGAAGGACCCACTGTGATATGTGTGGGTCACCATGGGTCAGTAACCCATTTAAATTAAATAAATTTCTGGACTCCAGTAGGCCCAGGAAGTGGGTGGGCTGGAATTCCAGTAGGGGCCCAAATTTACTGCATAGTTGAACTTTTGGAGCCGTGGCGGTCCACCAGATTTAAGGGAGTGTTGTACACACTCCTTGCCTTATTTCTTTAGACAAATTTGGGTGTAATTAGTGCCTCTTAAGGTACATCTTTGAGGTGATAAAATGGGCTAGCCTTAACCAGATTTTTGGTAGCTTTATGGGACTTTTGGGCTGGAAACCTATCCCTTGAGCCCAAGATTGTGCAAGGGCTGACCTTATTGATTCACGGGCCCAATGGGCCGTCTACAAGCTGATCATATGCATTTATTAGCCTTGATGCCCTCATGAAGTGCTTAAGTATGGGATGACTTACAAGGCCCGCATAAATGTATATTGTGGGGACCTTGCTAAGTCTTTGGGCTGGTGTGGCAAGGCCCACACTGTCAGTATAGGCCTTGCCCATGTGTATTCTCGGATTTACGGGCTGCCTTCAAGCCCACTATAATGTATGAATTGGATGACTTTTGTTTGGGTCATTTCTTTTGGGCCCATTATGTGATATATTATATGCATGTTTGTGTTAGCAAGTAGGCCTTGTGAACTCAGTTATTTTGGATAGGCCCATTGATCTTGGGCCTATAGTCTCCTATCTATTGTGATGGGCTTAGGGGCAATAATACACAAGAAGTTGGGCCCTTGGCTGCCCACTAAACCCGACCATGTACTTGGGCCAAAAGTGAGGCCCAACTCACTTATGTTAAATGTGAAACTTGCCCATGTAAATGAATCACTGGGCTGCCCATGAAGCTCACCACAATATGTGGAATTATGACCTTTGTGGTTGGGCCCAAACCTTACTTGAGGGCCTATATGGCCTATGAGTTGGGCTTGGTGTATGGCCCATTAGGCCATGCATTGCTTGGGCTTTAAACCTTACATTATATGAGTAGTGGCGGGCTACCTCTTGGAAACCAATTGAGGTTGGATGTCCTCCTGGGCGATCCTAAGGTAGGCCCATAGGTTTCTCTATGGATGGTTAAAGGCCCACCATAGACCCTAGGCCATTTGTTTAAGGCTCAATGTGTATGTATGTGGAACCTACCTTAATGCATGTGGTCCAGGCCGTCCAAGCCTTGGATCGCCCGATCATGGAGGCACTCTCTGCCTTAGGTTGCTACTGGATTCACAATCCAATAGCAGGCCCACTTGATCTTTTCTTGATGTATACACACCCTCCATCTGGTGGGACCCCCAGTGAGTATAGTTGGCCTTCATGAGATCATTCCCACTTATTTGACTAATTTCTAGGCTTTAGTAGGCCCAAGAAGCTGAGTGGGCCAAACGTTTATCAAGGGGCCTTAAATGTACATTATTATGGTTGAAACTTTATTGGACATGGGACCCACCATATTGGGAACTTGTGTACGTGTTGCATTCTTGGGTTTTCTTATAATCTTTGGGCTTAATCAGTGCATTCTTTTGGGTCACCTTTAGTGATCACATGAGGACCCCCATCTTAGATCAGATTTTTGGGGCATCCCATGGGCCAGAGTGGGATGGGACGTCCCAGCTTGGCCCAACCATATATTGGGCCGACTTCTACCATTTTTATGGACTTGTGGACTGGGGTAAGGATAGTATTGGGCTCTTGGTTGCCCACTTAAATCGCTAGTTATTGGGCTGATGTAGTTGGGCCCATTTCATCATCCAAACTTAAACTTATTTTGGGCCGTATATTGTGTATACAGGCTGTCCACCAAGTCCAACTTAATGCATGGATTCTATGGCCATTGGGAATTAAGCCTTGGGCCTTAATTTCTCTCTTGGGGCCCATATTGTTAAAAGTAGTATTGTATCTTTTTATGGCCTATTATAAGGAATGTATGTATGTGGTTACCTGTGTTCTTATCTTGAATGTAGGGCCTTGGGCCTTGTATCCATATAGTTCGTGGTTGAGATGCCTCTTGGGGAATGGTGGTTAAATGTCCCCATTATGGACCCCTCTAGGCCTGATTGTATCTAAATGTGATTAGATGCTCATCTTAAATTCTTTCTAGACTCACTTATGTGTGACTTAGACACGTAGTTGTATGCTAGTATCGTGGGCTACCCCAGGTAAATGGGCCCCCACTAGAGGTGGGATTTCTTATGGATATTGTCTAAATACCTAGTCTTGGTCCCTTCTTGGATAGGAGGAGTGTACTACTTTGTATATCGCTGCATAATGCATCTAGACCCATCTTCATGGCCCATGTGCATCATTGTATGCTTGGATGACACTGTGTGTGTGGTCATATTGTGTCATTGGGCATTGCATGATACCTTCCCCGAGGGACGTAGTATCCCCTCTTGAGCATGTTGGATGCTTGGGATTGATGCATGGTTGATTGTGTGATTCATGCATCTGACATTGCATAGTATATGAGCATTATCACCCTTATTTCATTAGGGTTGTAGCCTCCACAGATACATCGTGGATGGCCATGTTTGGACACCGGAAATGTTACTTGAGCATACCGGGTGCATAGGATGCCCATGGGTGAAATTCTCAAAACTTCCATGGTACCAGGATCTGCTCCAACGGCGTGACCGGGTGGTATATATGAGCGCATGAGGGCCTTATACCATTAGGTGCGACTCCCACCGTCGTGTAGTCGGTTGGATAGGGTGTGGCCTTACTACTGCCCGATGTAAGGGGGCATTGCTAGTGAGTCTGACCAGCTCGTAAATGGGTCCGCTACTTTCAGGCCTTGCTGGTGATTGGCTGTCCGCAGGCAGGGTAGTGAGGTCTCTTACGCTCGTTTGATTGTGCGGGGTCTGTAGAGCGGCAGTCATCCAGCAGTGTAATGGACCCCGGTGATTTCCTTATGATGGAAATGTATTTGATATGTGGATTGGATATGAGCACTGACATTACTTAAGCATTGCATTTGCATCGGTTTGTGTAAGCCTCATATTGCATTACAGTACTCATTGCATTACAGTGCTCATCGCATTACAGTACTCATGGCATTACAGTACTCATTGCATCATAGTACTCATTGCATCATAGTACTCATTGCATTATATAGCCTTGGTATGGCTTCCTTCATGATCGTACTGCCTTGGTATAGTTTCTTACATTCATGATAGCCTTGGTAAGGCTAGTGGTATTGGTATTGATCATAACTTCCTTCTGCATTCTCTATCTTCTTCTGAGCACTATTATCACCCACTTTCACCACCCTCTAAGCTTTCTATAAGCTTATGCACGATTGATGCGTGCAGGAGATCCTAAGCGGTGCACCGTAGTAGCGGTGAGGCGTGGAGTAGAGTTGAGCTTGAGGACTCCGGTGTTGCTGACTCTTTTCTCTTTTTCCCATTATCTTATGTATGTCCTTTTGGACCTGATGTAAGCTTGTAAAAGTTCAAATTCTTAGTGAATTTTGTGATATGTATCCTTTGTTACTTCCAGATGTACTTGTTGTGATCTTGGGTATGCTCGTATTGGTAATGATTATACTGTTATGAAAATCCTCCTTGTAGGATCCCAGGATCGAAACCTGCCTCAGGAGCCGAGAATGGGGTACTACGGAGGCTGTTGCGGCCAGAACCGGCCATCGGGTTCCTTATGAGTCCGGTTACCGAGTCTGGGGCGTGACACTCCATCACATTGAGGCCCTTCCCTTCATCACAAACCACACATATCAGTATATTGATGGGATTACAAGATCTACCAATGCATGCATCTTATAATCAAAATCCAATGGTGGAGATGCCATCTCTATATAGGATATGTCTAGATGACCTAAGGATCTTTCTAACTAGGAAAAGAAACCATGGTAGGGTCTATGAAGAATGGCCCCTCTCATGAGTTTTACATGCACAAAAGGATGGGCCAATGGCCACATCCAATAAGACATGGGGCCTCTACCATCATTTGGTGGGCCCCACATGCTTCAAAAATGAGGTGAAGAAGAGAAATAAGAGGAAGGAATGTAGATCCTAAGATTCTAAGTACATGCACACCCACCTATAAGGTCTTCAAGCAAACACCTCCAAGATGGTCTTCAAGCTCCAAGGTACATGGATATAAGGTTGAGATCTTATTCCAATGGTTAGATGGGGGAATATATGAGTGAAAGTGAGCTGAAAAAATGGAGGAAAGTTGCTGGAGAAGAAGAGAAGAGAGAGGGGGAGTGAGGAGAGAGAGAGAGAGACGCGAGGGGGTAGCTGCTGGAGTTGCACAAAGAGAGACTCAGTTTGTGGAGTTGTAGAGAGAGAAGAGAGAGTCGGTGGGAGTCATAGAGTTGCAGAGAGAGACAGAGAGAGAGAGAGAGGGGGGGGGGGGGGGGGGGGGGGGGAGAAGGAATGAGTCGGGGCACTACAAGAAATTAGCCTTTTATCGACGAACTTATTATCGATGAAATTTTTTTCGTCGGTAAACATGACTTTCCCAGATGAAATATGATTTCGTCTGCAAAAGATTCCCGCCACGACCAAATATGTTCCCGCCACCATTTACAATGACGGCCCGGAAACTTTTACCGATGAAATTATTTATCGTCTTTCAAAATAATTTTCCCAACGATTATTTAGTCGGTAAATGTAATTTTTCTCAATGAACCAAATAGTTCGTTGGAAAATATTGGAGATGTTATTTTTACCGATGTTATACAATATCGTCGGTAAAGGTACTTTGTACCGATGAAAAAAATCGTCGGTAAAGGTAGCATATGATTTCACTTTTTGCAATATATATATATATATATATATATCACTTTTTGTAATATATATATATATATATATTGTTTTTATATTAAATGAGTAGAATTTTTTTTTTAATTTAAAAGTAATATTTAAATGATTTGTAATATCACATGAAAAAGAATATTGAGATGTTTAAAAAATTTAACAATATTTGAGAAATTTTTTGAAAACAAAATGATGCTTTTGAAAAAAAAAAAAAAATCGGCATTTTGAAATTTTTGAGAAAAAATTAAAATATGAGAAATTTTTTGAGATTTTGAAAAAAAAAATTCAGAATTTGTATTTAAAATTTTTTTTTGAAATATTTTATGATAAAAATGATATTTTGTTAAACATTTTCAAAGAAAAATTAAGAGTAAAAAAATATACATTTTGAAAAAAAAAGTTATTTTTAAATGGAAATTGAAATTTATCTGTGAATTTTTTTTTTTTTACTAAATTGTTAAGCATGTCCACTAATTAAACCTTTAACCATTTTTGGACAATCTAATCAGTCCAGATTGAAGAGTAAATAACTTCAGATGTTTAAATCAAATTTCACTCAAACTGTTTATCAATCTTGTATGCCCAATATCTTTTTTCATATGTAGCCTGATCGGGACGAGTAACTAGTCAAATTGAGTATTGATCAGTAAAATAGAGTGAATGGACCAGACATGTAAAATGGGCTAAATATTCTGGTCTAAATTGTGACCCAACTTAATGACCTCGTGAGAACCTAAGAATTGATGTTAGTAAGTTTTGTGGGCCTCATCATAATGTGTGTCGAACATCAACACCATACATTTAATGTGTCCCCTCTAGGTTATGAGATATGTCAAAAATCATCCGTATACGAAACTCAGGTGGGCCATGCCATCAAAAATCATATGAAGACATCCTAAAAAATATAAAAAGCACTTGGTGGGGCCCACATGAGTTTTGGATGCGGATGAAACTTGGTCTGACCCCTCATTCAAGTGGGACACACATAATGAGTGGGTTGGATATGTGAATCATATTTAGGCAGGCCCAATATATGATTATGAATGTTTTAAGGAAACCTCTCTCCACTACATTTATGTGAGTTACTCATTACCCTTGCCAGAGTAAACTCTATGGGCCCCACCATGATGTATGTGTTTCATCCATGCCATCCATCTATTTTTAAAGATCATCTTACAGCATGAGACCAAAAATGAGTTATATCCCAATCTGAAATGGGCCACATTACATGAAACAATATTGAATGAGCATCAACCATTAAGAACATTTTGGGGGCCATAAAAGTTTTGGTTCGAGATTATTTTTGTTTTTCTCCTTCATCTAGGCTTGTATGACCTAATAAACCGATTGGATCTCAAATAAACAATATAGTAGGCCTTAAGAGGATTTTAATGATGGATATCCAATCACTATTGTTTTCATGTGGTGTGGTCCACATGAGATTTATATACCTCTCATTTTTGGAATAAATCCATAAAATGATATTTTAAAATGGATGAAATACATACATCATTGTGGGGCCCACAGAGCACCGACTACCAGCCATGGGGCTGGTGTTAGGGGGAGTAGCGAGACTAGCTAATGAAGCGACGTCAGCAAGTTCTGTCGGCCCCACCATGATGTATGCTTTGTATCCACACCTTCCATCCATTTGGACAGATCATTTTAGGGCAATACCCAAAGAACGAGTTAAATCCAAAGCTCCAGTGGACCCCCACCACAGAAAACAGTGAGACAGTGACTCCCACCATTAAAAACTTCTAAAGGCCACAAAAGATTTAGATCAAGCTGATATTTGTGTTTTCCCTTATTTCATATCTTTTTTAACTTTTGAACAGGTTGGATTTCAAATAAACATTATGATGGGCCTTAGGATAACTTCAACGGTGGGAACCAAAGGCTATTTTTACCGATGATATTGCATAATGTCAGTAAAGCTCCTTTACTGATGAAAAAAATCGTTGGTAAAGGAGCTTTTTACCGATGATATTGTATAACATCGGTGAATCTCCTTTACCGACGAATTGTGAAAAGTGTTACCGATGAAAATTTTCGTCGGTAATAAGCTTATGTTTTAAACCGAAACGTCTTTAGAGCCCATCCTTCTCTCTCAGTCGCTCTCTCTCTCTCTCTCTCTCTCTCTCTCTCTCTCTCTCTCCCAATCTCTCTCAATCTCAATATTGATTTAGGAATTTGGGGATTTAGCAACTTGTGGATTCCTGATTCGATGTGGATCCTCATTTAGGGATTTGGGGATTTTAGGGCACATTACTTCACATTGTTGAGGATTTGGGGATTTTAGGGATTTGGGGTGAAAGGTTTTTTTGATTTTCAAACTGTTTGGTGCTTGTTGGGACCAAATAGTTTAAAAATAAATCTTTTTAGTGTCAGACGAGTGGGTCCTTTAGGTGACTGTACGATAATGAAAATGGACCGTCAATATTCAACATGAGACCCCGTTAATTGGATGGTTAGGATGGTCGAGTAGTTGGGCATGATACTGTTTGAATTTAGGCAACATCTTCTCCACTGGTAATCATACAAAATTATATAGTTTAGGGATTTAGTGTGAGTGGGAAAATAACACTTTAAAGCTATGCTTAACATGAAAATTATAGTTTTCATACACACATTTGACTTGTTTGATTGTGACCATCTGCAACTATCAAAACATCTCACACTTAACATAGTATGTATATGCCATTATCAACCTTCAAACACTAAAAATTTGTCTCACATGCACTACAAGAAATATGATTTTTACCGATGAAACATTTACCGACGAAATTTTTTTCGTAAGTAAAGATGACTTTTACGAACGAAAATTAATTTCATTGGTAAAAGTTAACTTTTACCCATGAAATTTAATATTGAAGGTAAAAGTCATCTTTACCTACGAAAATTTTCATAGGTAAAGGGTGTTTTGAATTTAAAAAAAAAACAAAAAATTGAAAAGTTTACTTTTACAGGTAAAAGCCATCTTTGCCTATGAAAATTTTCGTATGTAAAGAGTGTTTTGAATACATTTCGTAGGTAAAAGCCATCTTTCCCTACGAAATTTTTCATAGGTAAAGGGTGTTTTGAATTTTTGAAAAAATAAAAAATTGAAAATTTTACTTTTACCGATGTTGTAGGTAAAAGCCATCTTTACTTACGAAAATTTTCGTAGGTAAAGGGTGTTTTGAATTAAAATAAAAAAATTAAAAAAATCGGAAAGTTTACCTTTACCGGTAAAAGTTATCTTTACCTACGAACACTTTCGTAGGTAAAGGGAGTTTTGAATTTTTCAAAAAACATAAAATCAAAAAGTTTACGTTTACCAAAGAAATCTAATTTCCTAGGTAAAAGCCATCTTTACCGACGGAAATGTTCGTAGGTAAAGGGTGTTTTGAATTTTTGAAAAACCAAAAAATCCTAAAGTTTACTTTTACATATGAAATCTAATTTCGTAGGTAAAAGTCATCTTTATCGTCGCAAGTGTTCGTAGGTAAAGGGTGTTTTGAGTTTTTGTAAAAACGAAAAATCCTAAAGTTTACTTTTAAGCCATCTTTACCAACGAAAATAGTCGTAGGTAAAGGGTGTTTTGAATTTTTGAAAAAACAAAAAATCGAATAGTTTACTTTTAGGTAACAACCATCTTTACCGACGAACATTTTCATAGGTAAAGAGTGTTTTGAAAGTTTCCTTTTACCTACTTAATATAATTTTGTAGGTAAAAGTCATCTTTACCGATGAACATTTTTGTAGGTAAAGAGTGTTTTGAATTATTGAAAAAACAAAAAATTGAAAAGTTTACTTTTACCTACGAAGTATAATTTCGTAGGTAAAAGCCATCTTTACCGATGAAAATTTTGTAGGTAAAGGGTGTTTTCAATTTTTGAAAAAACAAAAAATCGAAAAGTTTCCCGCTGACTGTTAGTAAAGAACTTTTACCGACGAAAATATTCGTCGGTAAAAGTGTTATATTGTTACCATAAAATATTTGCCACCAAGAGTTTTACCTACGACACTTTTCGTAGGTAAAAATATTTCACAATACTTTTACCTACGAAAATTTTCATAGGTAAAAAATATGGATGAGACTTTTACCTACGAAATATTTCGTAGGTAAAAGTCTCTCTCTCTCTCTCTCTCTCTCTCTCTCTCTCTCTCTTTTTCAATCTTCCAGCACAAAACTCCTGATATACACTTGTTACAATATATTCTTCCAGATATACACCTGTTATATAATATATTTCATCATATTCACATTCATATCTATCTAAACCCAAACTACGTAAATCCATCCAAACATAAAATACATTCATCCAAACAATCCTATGGGAAAAAAAATAAATGAAAGGAGAGAGAACATGTGAGAGGTGATCCTTATCTCCTTTAATGGATTCAAGCTACATGTGCCCTACCCAACTTCCTATAAGGAGAAGTTATATGGGTCTTGGAATAATGTTGGTGACAAATCCACCTTGTCTATTAATATTATCATATTGTATTAAGACATGACTCTAAAAATGAGATAAATCCAAATCTCAAATAATCTATTCTATAAGAGATAGTGGAGACGGAAATAGATGCATCGTGATGCTTGAGTTCGAGTATGTTTGCCAATAAAGCAAGATTTTCTTGTTTGATGCCATGTGATTGGGCTACATTATTACATCAATCGGGTTCAGGATCGAGTTTAGGTTTAGGTTTAGGTTAGGGAGTTGAGATTAGGATTAGGTGTAGGTTTGAGAATACATTTAGGTTTTAAATTGAGGTTTAGGTTTTAGGTTATAGGTTTAGGTCTAGGTTTTAGGTTTAGTTTAAGGTTAGGTTATAGGTTATAAGTTTAGGTTATAGGCTAGGGGTTATAGGTTATAGGTTAAGGTTTAGGTTATAGGTTTTGGTTTAGGTTAGGGTTATAGGTTTAGGTTTAGGTTAAGGTTTAGGTTGTAGGTTGTAGGTTTAGGTTTAGGTTTAGGTTTAGGTTATAGGTTATATGTTATAGGTTATAGCTTCGTGGGAATTGAGAATAGGTTAAGGTTTAGGTTTAGGAAATCGGGTTCGGGTTCGGTATCGGATTTCAAGTTTAGGTTTAGGTTTAGGTTAGGGAGTTAAGATTAAGATTAGGTGTAGGTTTAGGTTAGGGATTTGAAAATACATTTAGGTTTTAGGTTTAGGTTATAGGTTATAAGTGTAGGTTATAGGTTAAGGTTTAACGAATTGAGAATAGGTTAAGGTTTTGGTTTAGAAATCGGGTTCGGGTTCGTGTTTAGGTTTGGATTTTTAAGTTTAGGTTTAGGCTAAGGAGTTGAGATTAGGATTAGGTGTAGGTTTAGGTTTAGGGATTTGAGAATACATTTAGGTTTTAAGTTTAAGTTTAGATTTTAGTTTATAGGTTTAGGTTTGTAGGTCTAGGTTTAGATTAAGGTTAGGTTATAGGTTATAAATTTAGGTTATAGGTTAAGGTTTAGGTTATAGGTTCTGGTTTAGGTTAAGATTATAGGTTTTAATTTAGGTTTAGGTTTAGGTTTGGGTTTTAGGTTTAGATTAAGGTTATAGGTTTAGGTTATAGGTTTAGGTTAGGTTTAGGTTTAAGTTATAGGCTATAGCTTTAGGGAATTGAGAATAGGTCATGGTTTAAGTTTAGAAATCGGGTTCAGGTTCGGGATCGGGTTTAGGTTTGGATTTTCAAGTTCAGGTTTAGGTTTAGGTTAGGGAGTTGATATTAGGATTAGATGTAGGTTTAAGTTTAGAAATTTAAGAATACATTTAGGTTTAGGTTTAGGTTTAGGTTTTAGTTTATAGGTTTAGGTTTAGGTTTTAGGTTTAGGTTAACGCTAGGTAATAGGTTATAAGTTTAGGTTATCGGATATAGGTTATGATTTAAGGTTTAGGTTATAAGTTTTGGTAAAGGTTTAGGTTTAGGTTATAGGTTATAGGTTATAGGTTATAGGTTATAGCTTTAGGAAATTGAGAATAGGTTAAGGTTTAGGTTTAGGAAATAGAGTTCGGGTTCGGGATCGGGTTTAGGTTTGGGTTTTCAAGTTTTGGTTTAGGTTTATGTCACGGTGTTGAGATTAGGATTAGGTGTGTAGTTTAAGTTTATGGATTTGAGAATATATTTATGTTTTAGATTTAGGTTTTAGTTTATAGGTTTAGGTTTAGGTTTTAGGTTTAGGTTAAGGTTAGGTTATAGGTTATAAGTTCGGGTTATAGGTTATCGGTTATAAAGTTAAGGTTTAGGTTATAGGTTTTGGTTAAGGTTTAGGTTTAGGTTTAGGTTATAGGTTATAGCTTTAGGGAATTGAGAATAGGTTAAGGTTTAGGTTTAGAAAATTGGGTTCGGGTTTAGGTTTGGGTTTTGAAGTTTAGGTTTAGGTTTAGGTTAGGATTGAGATTAGGATTAGGTGTAGGTTTAAGTTTAGGGATTTAAGAATACATTAAGGTTTTAGATTTAGGTTTAGGTTTAAGGTTAGTTTAGGTTTAGGTTTTAGGTTTATGTTAAGGTTAGGTTATAGGTTATAAGTTTAGGTTATAGGTTATGGGTTTTAAGTAATAGGTTTTGGTTTAGGTTAAGGTTGTTGGTTTAAGTTTAGGTTAAGGTTTAGGTTGTAGGTTGTAGGTTTAGGTTTAGAGATTTGAGTATACATTTAGGTTTTAGGTTTAGGTTTAAGTTTTAGTTTACGTGTTTAGGTTATAGGTTTAGGTTTAGGTTAAGGTTAGGTTATAGGTTATAGTTAAGGTGTAGTTTTAGTTTTAGGTTTAGGTAAAGGTTATAGGTTTTGGTTTAGTTTTAGGTTTAGGTTTAGGTTAAGGTTATAGGTTTTGGTTTAGGTTTAGGTTTAGGTTTAGGTTAAGGTTATAGGTTTAGGTTAGGTTTAGGTTTAGGTTTAGGTTATAGGTTATAGCTTTAGGGAATTGAGAATAGGTCAAGGTTTAGGTTTATAAAATCGGGTTTGGGTTTGGGATCGGATTTTTATTTGGGTTTTCAAGTTTAGGTTTAGGTTTAAGTTAGGGAATTGATATTAGGATTAGGTGTAGGTTTAAGTTTAGGGATTTGAAAGTACATTTAGGTTTTAGGTTTAGGTTTAGGTTTTAGTTTATAGGTTTAGGTAATAGGTTTAGGTTTAGGTTTTAGGTTTAGGTTAAGGTTAGGTCATAGGTTACAAGTTTAGGTTATAGGATATAGGTTATGATTTAAGGTTTAGGTTATAGGTTTTGGTTAAGGTTTAGGTTTAGGTTTAGGTCATACGTTATAGGTTATAGCTTTAGGGAATTGAGAATAGGTTAAGGTTTAGGTTTAGGAAATCAAGTTCGGGTTCGGGATCGGGTTTAGGTTTGGGTTTTCAAGTTTTGTTTTAGGTTTATGTTAGGGAGTTGAGATTAGGATTAGGTATAGGTTTAAGTTTAGGGATTTAAGAATACATTTATGTTTTAGGTTTCGGTTTCGGTTTAAGTTTTAGTTTATAAGTTTAGGTTATAGGTTTAGGTTTATGTTTTAGGTTTAGGTTAAGGTTAGGTTATATGTTATAAGTTTAGGTTATAGGTTATAGGTTAAGGTTTAGGTTATAGGTTTTGGTTAAGTTTTAGGTTTAGGTTTAGGTTATAAGTTATAGCTTTAGGGAATTGAGAATAGGTTTTGGTTTAGGTTTAGGAAATTGGGTTCGAGTTTGGGATCGGGTTTACGTTTTGGTTTTCAAGTTTAGTTTAGGTTTACGTTTAGGTTAGGGAGTTGAGATTAGGATTAGGTGTAGGTTTAAGTTTAGGGATTTGAGAAAACATTTAGGTTTTAGATTTAGGTTTAGGTTTTAGGTTATATTTCTAGATTTAGGTTTTAGGTTTATGTTAAGGTTAGGTTTTAGGTTATAAGTTTAGGTTATAGGTTATGGGTTTTAGGTAATAGGTTGTGGTTTAAGTTATAGGTTTTGGTTTAGGTTGAGGTTATTGGTTTAGGTTTAGGTTGTAGGTTGTAGGTTTAGGTTTAGGTTTAGGTGTAGGTTATAGGTTATAGGTTATGGCTTTAGGGAATTGAGAATAGATTAAGGTTTAGGTTTAGAAATCGGGTTCGGGTTTTGGTTCGATGTCGGGTTTAGGTATCGGTTTTCAAATTTAGGTTTAGGTTCGGAGTTAGAGAGTTGATATTCAGATTAGGTGTAGGTTTAGGTTTAAGGATTTTAGAATACATTTTGGTTTTAGGTTTAGGTTATAGGTTATAAGTCTTGGTTATAGGTTTAGGTTTAAGTTATGTTATAGGTTAAGATTTAGGGAATTAAAAATAGGTTATGGTTTAGGTTTAGGAAATTAGGTTCGGGTTAGGTTTAGGTTTGGGTTTTCAAGTTTAGGTTTAGTTTAAGGAGTTGATATTAGAATTATGTGTAGGTTTAGGTTTAGGGATTTTAGAATACATTTAGGTTTTAGGTTTAGGTTTAGGTTTTAGTTTATAGGTAGGTTTAGGTTTAGGTTCAAGTTAGGTTATAGGTTATAAGTTTAGGTTATAGGTTATAGGTTAAGGTTTAGGTTATATGTTTAGGTTTAGGTTAAGGTTATAGGTTTTGGTTTAGTTTTTGGTTATAGGTTTAGGTTATAAGTTTAGGTTAGGTTTAAGTTATAGGTTTAGGTTAGGTTTAGGTTTAGGTTATAGGTTATAGCTTTAGGGAATTGCGAATAGGTCAAGGTTTAGGTTTAGGAAATCGGGTTCGGGTTCTAGATCGGAGTTTAAGTTTGGGTTTTCAAGTTTAAGTTTAGGCCTAGGTTAGGGAGTTGAGATTAGAATTAGGTGTAGGTTTAAGTTTAGGGATTTGCTAATACATTTAGGTTTTAGTTTATTGGTTTAGGTTATAGGTTTAGGTTTAGGTTATAGGTTTATGTTAAGGTTAGGTTATAGGTTATAAGTTTAGGTTATAGGTTATAGGTTATGATTTAAGGTTTAGGTTATAGGTTTTGGTAAACGTTTAGGTTTAAGTTTAGATTTAGGTTATTGGTTATAGGTTATAGCTTTAGGGAATTGAGAATAGGTTAAGGTTTAGCTTTTTAGGAAATTTAGTTCGGGTTCTAATCGGTTTAGGTTTGGGTTTTCAAGTTTTGGTTTAGGTTTAGGTTAGGGAGTTGAGATTAGGATTCTGGTGTAGGTTTAAGTTTAGGGATTTGAGAATACATTTGTTATTTAGGTTTAGGTTTAGGTTTTAGTTTACAGGTTTAGGTTATATGTTTAGATTTAGGTTTTAGGTTTAAGTTAAGGTTAGGTTATATGTTTAGATTTAGGTTTTAGGTTTAAGTTAAGGTTAGGTTATAGGTTATAAGTTTAGGTTATAGGTAATAGGTTATAGGTTAAGGTTTAGGTTATAGGTTTTGGTTTTGGTTAAGGTGATAGGTTTTGTTTAGGTTTAGGTTTAGGTTTAGGTTTAGGTTGAGGTTAAGGTTATAGGTTAAGGTTATAGGTTTAGGTTAGGTTATAGGTTATAGGTTATAGCTTTGGGGAATTGAGAATAGGTTAAGGTTTAGGTTTAGAAAATCGGGTTGAGTTCGGGTTCGGCATCGGATTTCAAGTTTAGGTTTAGGTTTTGGTTAGGGAGTTAAGATTAAGATTAGGTGTAGGTTTAGGTTAGGGATTTGAAAATACATTTAGGTTTTAGGTTTAGGTTATAGGTTATAAGTGTAGGTTATAGGTTAAGGTTTAACGAATTGAGAATAGATTACGGTTTTGGTTTAAGAAATCGGGTTCAGGTTCGGGTTTAGGTTTGGGTTTTCAAGTTTAGGTTTAGGCTAAGGAGTTGAGATTAGGATTAGGTGTAGGTTTAGGTTTAGGGATTTGAGAATACATTTAGATTTTAAGTTTAAGTTTAGGTTTTAGTTTATAGGTTTAGGTTATAGGTCTAGGTTTAGGTTAAGGTTAGGTTATAGGTTATAAATTTAGGTTATAGGTTATAGGTTAAGGTTTAGGTTATAGGTTTTGGTTTAGGTTAAGATTATAGGTTTTGGTTTAGGTTTAGGTTTAGGTTTGGGTTTTAGGTTTAGATTAAGGTTATAGGTTTAGGTTAGGTTTAGGTTATATGTTTGGTTAGGTTTAGGAAGTTTAGGTTATAGAAAGCTTAGGCTTTAGGGAATTGAGAATAGGTCATGGTTTAGGTTTAGAAATCGGGTTCGGGTTCTGGATTGAAGTTTAGGTTTGGGTTTTCAAGTTCAGTGTTTAGGTTTAGGTTAGGGAGTTAATATTAGGATTAGATGTAGGTTTAAGTGTAGGGATTTGAGAATACATTTGGTTTTAGGTTTAGGTTTAGGTTTTAGTTTATAGGTTTAGGTTTAGGTTTTGGTTTAGGTTAAGGTTAGGTTATAGGTTATAAGTTTAGGTTATAGGATATAGGTTATGATTTAAGGTTTAGGTTATAGGTTTTGGTAAAGGTTTAAGTTTAGGTTATAGGTTATAGGTTATAGGTTATAGCTTTAGGAAATTGAGAATAGGTTAAGGTTTAGGTTTAAGAAATAGGGTTTGGGTTCTGATCGGCTTTTAGGTTTGGGTTTTCAAGTTTTGGTTTAGGTTTATGTCATGGAGTTGAGATTAGGATTAGGTGTAGGTTTAAGTTTATGGATTTGAGAATACATTTATGTTTTACATTTAGGTTTTAGTTTATAGGTTTAGGTTTAGGTTTAGGTTTAGGTTAAGGTTAGGTTATAGGTTATAAGTTTAGGTTGTAGGTTATAGGTTATGGGTTAAGGTTTAGGTTATAGGTTTTGGTTAAGGTTTAGGTTTAGGTTTAGCTTTAGCTTTAGGGAATTGAGAATAGGTTAAGGTTTAGGTTTAGGAAATTAAACGGGTTTAGGTTTAAGGTTTTCAAGTTTAGCTTTAGGTTTAGGTTAGGGATTGAGATTAGGATTATGTATAGGTTTAAGTTTAGGGATTTGAGAATACATTTAGGTTTTAGATTTATGTTTAGGTTTAAGGTTAGTTTAGGTTTAGGTTTTAGGTTTATGTTAAGGTTAGGTTATAGGTTATAAGTTTAGGTTATAGGTTATGGGTTTTAGGTAATAGGTTATGGTTTAGATTATAGGTTTTGGTTTAGGTTAAGGTTGTTGGTTTAGGTTTAGGTTAAGGTTTAGGTTGTAGGTTGTAGGTTTAGGTTTAGAATTTGAGTATACATTTAAGTTTTAGGTTTAGGTTTAAGTTTTAGTTTACAGTTTAGGTTATAGGTTTAGGTTAAGGTTAAGGTTAGGTTATAGGTTATAGGTTAAGGTGTAGTTTTAGTTTTAGGTTTAGGTAAAGGTTATAGGTTTTGGTTTAGTTTTAGGTTTAGGTTTAGGTTAAGGTTATAGGTTTTGGTTTAGTTTTAGGTTTAGGTTTAGGTTAAGGTTATAGGTTTAGGTTAGGTTTAGGTTTAGGTTTAGGTTATAGGTTATAGCTTTAGGGGAATTAAGAATAGGTCAAGGTTTAGGTTTACAAAATCGGGTTCGGGTTCGGATCGGGTTTTTGTTTGGGTTTTCACGTTTAGGTTTAGGTTTAGGTTAGGAAATTGATATTAGGATTAGGTGTAGGTTTAAGTTTAGGGATTTGAAAAGTACATTTAGGTTTTAGGTTTAGGTTTAGGTTTTAGTTTATAGGTTCAGAAATAGGTTTAGGTTTAGGTTTTAGGTTTAGGTTGAGGTTAGGTTATAGGTTACAAGTTTAGGTTATAGATAGAGGTTATAAGTTTTGGTTAAGGTTTAAGTTTAGGTTTAGGTTATAGGTTATAGCTTTAGGGAATTTAGAATAGGTTAAGTTTTAGGTTTAGGAAATCGTGTTCGAGTTCGGGATCGGAGTTTAGGTTTGGGTTTTCAAATTTTGTTTTAGGTTTATGTTAGGGAGTTGAGATTAGATTAGGTGTAGGTTTAAGTTTAGGGATTTGAGAATGCATTTATGTTTTAAGTTTCCGTTTCGGTTTAGGTTTTAGTTTATAAGTTTAGGTTATAGGTTTAGTTTATGTTTTAGGTTTAGGTTAAGGTTAGGTTATAGGTTATAAGTTAAGGTTATAGGTTATAGGTTATAGGTTAAGGTTTAGGTTATAGGTTTTGGTTAAGTTTTAAGTTTAGGTTTAGGTTATAAGTTATAGCTTTAGGGAATTGAGAATAGGTTTAGGTTTAGGTTTAGGAAATTGGGTTGAGTTTGGGATCGGGTTTATGTTTCGATTTTCAAGTTTAGGTTTAGGTTTAGGTTTAGGTTAGGGAGTTGAGATTAGGATTAGGTGTAGGTTTAAGTTTAGGGATTTGAGAAAACATTTAGTTTTTAGATTTAGGTTTAGGTTTTCGGTTATAGGTTTAGGTTTAGGTTATAGGTTTATGTTAAGGTTAGGTTTTAGGTTATAAGTTTAGGTTATAGGTTATGGGTTTTAGGTAATAGGTTATAGTTTAGGTTATAGGTTTTGGTTTAGGTTGAGGTTATTTGTTTAGGTTTAGGTTGTAGGTTGTAGGTTTAGGTTTAGGTGTAGGTTATAGGTTATAGGTTATAGCTTTAGGGAATTGAGAAAAGATTAAGGTTTAGGTTTAGGAAATCGGGTTCTGGGTTTTGGTTCAAGATTATCGGGTTTAGGTATCGGTTTTCAATTTAGGTTTATGTTCGAGTTAGGGAGTTGAGATTCGGATTAGGTGTAGGTTTAGGTTTAAGGATTTTAGAATACATTTAGGTTTTAGGTTTAGGTTATAGTTTATAAGTGTAGGTTATAGGTTTAGGTTTAAGTTATGTTATAGGTTAAGATTTAGGGAATTAAAAATAGGTTATGGTTTAGGTTTAGAAATTAGGTTCGGGTTAGGTTTAGGTTTGGATTTTCAAGTTTTGGTTTAGTTTAAGGAGTTGAGATTAGGATTATGTGTAGGTTTAGGTTTAGGGATTTGAGAATACATTTAGGTTTTAGGTTTAGGTTTGGGTTTTAGTTTATAGGTTTAGGTTTAGGTTCGGGTTAGGTTATAGGTTATAAGCTTAGGTTATAGGTTATAGGTTATATGTTATAAGTTAAGGTTTAGGTTATAGGTTTAGGTTTAGGTTAAGGTTATAAGTTTTGGTTTAGTTTTAGGTTTAGGTTCAGGTTATAAGTTTAGGTTAGGTTTAAGTTATAGGTTTAGGTTAGGTTTAGGTTTAGGTTATAGATTATAGCTTTAGGGAATTGAGAATAGGTCAAGGTTTAGGTTTAGGAAATCGGGTTCGGGTTCGGGATCAGGTTTAAGTTTGGGTTTTCAAGTTTAAGTTTAGGCCTAGGTTAGGGAGTTGAGATTAGGATTAGGTATAGGTTTAAGTTTAGGGATTTGCGAATACATCTATGTTTTAGGTTTATGTTTAGGTTTTAGTTTATTGGTTTAGGTTATAGGTTTAGGTTTAGGTTATAGGTTTATGTTAATGTTAGGTTATAGGTTATAAGTTTAGGTTATAGGTTATAGGTTATGATTTAAGGTTTAGGTTATAGGTTTTGGTTAAGGTTTAGGTTTAAGTTTAGGTTTTGGTTATAGGTTATAGGTCATAGGTTATAGCTTTGGGAATTGAGAATAGGTTAAGGTTTAGCTTTAGAAAATTTGGTTCGGGTTCTAATCGGGTTTAGGTTTGGGTTTTCAAGTTTTGGTTTAGGTTTAGGATAGGGAGTTGAGATTAGGATTAAGTGTAGGTTTAAGTTTAGGGATTTGAGAATACATTTATGTTTTAGGTTTAGGTTTAGGTTTAGGTTTTAGTTTATAGGTTTAGGTTATATGTTTAGATTTAGGTTTTAGGTTTAAGTTAAGGTTAAGTTATATGTTATAAGTTTAGTTATAGGTGAAAGGTTTAGGTTATTGGTTTTGGTTTAGGTTAAGGTGATAGGTTTTTGTTTAGGTTTAGGTTTAGGTTTAGGTTTTAGGTTGAGGTTAAGGTTATAGGTTGAGGTTATAAGTTTAGGTTAGGTTATAGGTTATGGTTATAGGTTTAGGTTAGGTTATAGGTTATAGGTTATAGCTTTAGGGGAATTGTGAATAGTTAAGGTTTAGGTTTAGGAAATCGGGTTTGGGTTTGGGATCGGGTTTAGCTTAGGTTTTCAAGTTTAGGTTTAGGTTAGGTTGGGTGTAGAGATTAGTATTAGGTGTAGGTTTTGGTTTAAGGATTTGAGAATAGATTTAGGTTTTATGTTTAGGTTAGGTTTTAGGTTTACGTTAAGGTTATAGGTTTAGGTTAGGTTTTGGTTAAGGTTATAGGTTATAGGTTATAGCTTTAGGGAATTGAGTTAAGGTTAAGGTTTAGGTTTATGAAATCGGGATCAGGTTTGGATCGGGTTTAGGCTTGGGCTTTCAAGTTTAGGTTTTGGTTAGGGAGTAGAGATTTGGATTAGGTGTAGTTTTAGGTTTAAGGATTTGAGAATACTTTTAGGTTTAGGTTTAGGTTAGGGTGTTGAGATTATGATTAGTGTAGGTTTTAGTTTAGGGATTTGAGAATACATTTAGGTTTAGATTTAGGTTTAATTTAGGTTATAGGTTTAGGTTTAGGTTTTTAGGTTTAGGTTAAGGTTAGGTTTTAGGTTATAAGTTTAGGTTATCGGTTATGGGTTTTAGGTAATAGGTTGTAGGTTTAGGTTATAGGTTTTGGTTTAGGTTGAGGTTATTAGGTTTAGGTTTAGGTTAAGGTTTAGGTTGTAGGTTGTAGGTTTAGGTTTAGGTTTAGGTGTAGGTTATAGGTTATAGGTTATAGCTTTAGGGAATTGAGAATAGATTAAGGTTTAGGTTTAGAAATCGGGTTCGGGTTTTGGTTCGGTTTTAGGTTGATGTATTAGTTTTCAAGTTTAGGTTTAGGTTCGTGTTAGGGAGTTGAGATTTGGATTAGGTGTAGGTTTGGGTTTTGGGATTTGAGAATACATTTAGGTTTTAGGTTTAGGTTATAGGTTATAAATGTAGGTTATAGGTTTAGGTTTAAGGTTAGGTTATAGGTTAAGGTTTAGGGGAATTAAGAATAGGTTAAGGTTTAGGTTTAGGAAATCGGGTTCGGGTTCCTGTTTAGGTTGGGTTTTCAAGTTTAGGTTTAGTTTAAGGAGTTGAGATTAGGATTAGGTGTAGGTTTAGGTTTAGGGATTTGAGAATACATTTAGGTTTTTGGTTTAGGTTTAGGTTTAGGTTTTAGTTTTAGGTTTAGGTTTAGGTTTAGGTTTAGGTTAGGTTATAGGTTATAAGTTTAGGTTATGGGTTATAGGTTATAGGTTATAAGTTAAGGTTTAGGTTATAGGTATTGGTTTAGTTTTTAGTTTAGGTTTAGGTTAAGGTTATAGGTTTAGGTTAGGTTTAAGTTATAGGCTTAGGTTAGGTTTAGGTTTAGATTATAGGCTATAGCTTTAGGGAATTGAGAATAGGTCAAGGTTTAGGTTTAGAAATCGGGTTCGGGTTTTCGGGTTTCAGGTTTGGGTTTTCAAGTTTAAGTTTAGGTTTAGGTTAGGGAGTTGAGATTAGGATTACGTGTAGGTTTAAATTTAGGGATTTGAGAATACATTTAGGTTTTAGGTTTAGGTTTAGGTTTTAGTTTATAGGTTTAGGTTATAGGTTTAGGTTTAGGTTAAGGTTAGGTTATAGGTTATAAGTTTAGGTTATAGGTTACAAGTTATGATTTAAGGTTTAGATTTAAGGTTTAGGTTTTGGTTATAAGTTATAGGTTATAGATTATAGCTTTAGGGAATTGAGAATAGGTTATGGTTTAGGTTTAGTAAATTTGGTTCGGGTTCGGGATCTTTTTAGGTTTGGGTTTTCAAGTTTTGGTTTAAGTTTAGGTTAGGGAGTTGAGATTAGGATTAGGTGTAGGTTTAAGTTTAGGGATTTGAGAATACATTTATGTTTTAGGTTTAGGTTTAGGTTTAGGTTTTAGTTTATAGGTTTAGGTTATATGTTTAGGTTTAGGTTTTAGGTTAAGGTTAAGGTTAGGTTATAGGTTATAAGTTTAGGTTATAGGTTAAGGTTTAGGTTATAGGTTTTGGTTTAGGATAAAGTGATATGTTTTTGTTTAGGTTTAGGTTTAGGTTTAGGTTTTAGGTTGAGGTTAAGGTTATAGGTTTAGGTTGTAGTTTAGGTTTAGGTTTAGGTTTAGGCTATAGGTTATAGGTTATAGGTTATAGCTTTAGGGAATTGAGAATAGGTTAAGGTTTAGGTTTAGGAAATCAGGTTCGGGTTCGGGATCGGGTTTAGCCTTGGGTTTTTAAGTTTAGGCTTAGGTTAGGTGTAGAGATTAGGATTAGGTGTAGGTTTAGGTTTAAGGATTTGAGAATAGATTTAAGTGTTAGGTTTAGGTTAAGGTTATAGGTTTAGGTTAGGTTTAGGTTAAGGTTATAGGTTATAGGTTATAGCTTTAGGGAATTGAGTTAAGGTTAAGGTTTAAGTTTAGGAAATCGGGTTCAGGTTCAGGATCGGGTTTAGGCTTGGGTTTTCAAGTTTAGGTTTAGGTTAGGGAGTAGAGATTTGAATTAGGTGTAGGTTTAGGTTTATGGATTTGAGAATACATTTAGGTTTTAGGTTTAGGTTAAGGTTATAGCTAGGTTTAGGTTAAGTTTATAGGCTATAGGTTATAGCTTTTGGGAATTGATTTAAGGCTAAGGTTTAGGTTTAGGAAATCGAGTTCGGGTTCGGGATCGGCTTTAGGTTTGGGTTTTCAAGTTTAGGTTTTGGTTTAGGTTAGGGAGTTGAGATTAGGACTAGGTGTAGGTTTAAGTTTAGGAATTTGTGTATACATTTAGGTTTTAGGTTTATGTTTAGGTTTTAGTTTATAGGTTTAGGTTTAGGCTTTAGGTTTAGGTTTAGGTTTTAGGTTTAGCTTAAAGTTTAGGTTATAAGTTATAAGTTTAGGTTATAGGTTATAGGTTTTGGTTAAGGTTATAGGTTATAGGTTATAGGTTATAGCTTTAGGGAATTGAGAATAGGTTATGGTTTTAGGTTTAGGTATAGGCTTAGGTATAGGCTTATGTTTAGGTTTAGTATAGGCTTAGGTCATGGGTTATATGTTTAGGTTTAGGTATAGGAATTCGGGTTCGAGTTCGGGTTTGGGTTTGGGTTTTGTTTGGGTTTTGGTTATAGGTTTAGGTTTAATTTATAGGTTATAGGTTTAGGTTTAAGGTTTAGGTTTATGTTATAGGTATTGGGATTTGAGAATAGGTTTAGGTTATAAGTTAAGGTTTAGGTTAACTTATAGGTTTAGGTTTAATTTAGGTTATAGGTTAAGGTTTAGGAAATTGAGTTTAGGTTATAAGTTATACGTTTAGGTTATAGGTTATAGGTTAAGGTTTAGGTTTAGGTTTAGGTTTAGGTTATAGGTTTAGGGTGTGGTTTAGGTTAAGGGTGTGGTCCCTGTAAATACAGATATATACACAGCCTGTCCAATTGGTCAAGCCACTCCGATGTTATCCATAGAAATGAATGACTTCATCATAGTCATAACGGTTCCCACCTTTTGGGGACTCTCTCAACATTCAGATAGCTCACAGAGCACATTCGGTATGCTCCATAAATTTCGAGCAAATACATAAACACGGCTTGTCCAAATGGCCAGGCCATTCCAATGTTGTCCATAGTGAATGGATTGGTTCATCATGGTCATAACAGCGGTTCCCACCTTCTAGGGACCCCCGCTTAACATCCGGATAGCTCCGACGCACATCCGGGTTTGCTTTAACAAATTCGAGCTAATACATAAACACGGCCTGTCTTAATGGTCAGGCAAGTCCAATGCTGTCCATAGGACATGGACAACTTCAGCATGGTTATGATAGCGGTTCCTACCTTCCAGGGACCCCTGTTCAAGTGAATAGTTCATCAATCCTTTATGATGATGTGAGGAAGTCAATAGCATATGATTGCTTGTCTCTAGTCTGTAGATGATATTTGTGAAGGGCATGGGAGGAATTATGAAGAGATGTTGTATTATATACATTGTATTAATTTCATTGTTGAATATACATTGTACATTGTTGTCTCACTCATGTACTATTTCATGTTATATACACTGTATTATATACATCGTTAAATATATACTGTACGAGGTTTACAGTAATCTTGTAGTGCAAAAAATTTCCAAGTCTGTGCATTTCAGTCCGAGTTCCTTCTCTAATCATGATAGCCTTGGGAGGGTAGATCAGAGGGATGGGTTGACTGTAAAAGGGCTGATTAAAAATATATTGGGTTATCTTGAAATCATTATACCATCAAGATAACCCAATATAGTTTTAATCGGTCCTTTTGCAATCAATTCATCCCTCAGATAAACCCTCTCAAGGCTATTGTGATTAGAGAAAGAACTCGAACTGAAATGCACATACTTGGAAATTTTCTAAAATCCAAGATTACTGTAAACCTCGTACAATTTACGTGGAAATTTTCTTCAATCATAAGTCATCTGGTATGAAGAGCTTGTCGTTCTCTACTAACCGAACATAAAACACAAACTCAATGACAATTTTTCAGCCTATGAAACGGGGCATTGTAATAAAGCTAATTGGAAACTCACAATTTGTGTATAAGCAGTCCATCATTCCTTTCTCCAAGTCCAACTACAAGCAAATGCGACTTATTAGTCACACAAAATAACTACTATCCGGATAGCTCCAACGCACATCCGGGTCTATCCATAAGTGTGACGCCCCGTCACTGTGGTCACATGTGGGCGGGCACACATATGGGCCCCAAGGATAGCTAGCAAGCTCCGTGTGGCTAGCATCAGGTCGTTGTCTTTGTAGGCTACTCTTGTGCACACAAAAGGTGAAACTTTGCCCCACATCGGGAGTGTCGTCTGAAGTTGTGGTGGTTATATGTGGAGTTGCTACCCTATACTGTATGAGGCCTTTTGGGGGAAACCCCGAGAACAAAACAGTGCGGGTTGTGCCCAGAGTGTACAATATCATATAGTGTGGGCGTAGGCTGTTACAATAAGGTTTGTAAGGACCATTTTAGGCAACAGAAGGCAATGGAATAATATACACAGTTGCATTTGCTAATACAATTCGATCACATGGGCCAAATATGACCAAATACTTTGGAGGGTGGGCATCCTTTCCAATCATTATAGGCCTATTTTTGGATTAACATGGGGTGACATATATGATTGTCTATGGATAACACACACCTTTAGCAGGGTGAGTCAAATCAATTGAGCTCAATGTCCAGCCTCGGCAAGTCAAATCAAAGACAACTTTTGTTTTGACATATGCCTCTTAATATTTACTTATAACATATGTGAAAGATATTTTGAAATTCAATAATAAATAGTTAAATGGTTACATGTAAGTAACAAAAAAATAGGTTAGTTCGAGAGGACAGGACTGGCTGGGATTACGTGGGATGGAATTGCATTTGGTCTTACGTGGGATTTTCAGTGAATTCTGGAATCCACTACACAAGTGTGCCATACATTAATGCATGTATTTTATCCATGTCAGCCATCATATCGGTCTTTACAGATGACATTCTAGTTATATACATATATAAGTGACCGACATCTGTTGTAAATTTAGTTTGTCGAATATAATTCCATGGTCCACAAAATGGTGTTTTGCTTAATCCAGTGTTTTTGCCATAGTTAGAATCTTATCCCAAACATAAGGATGGGATGGCCAAAATACCATGGAATTTCCAGACATGCAATCATTATGCAAAAACGATGTTAATCCCATCTAATACAATTCGATCCCATGGACCAAATATGACCTCAATATAAACTCCTCTCAGAGCATCAGTTGTATTAGAGCAAGCATACAAATGCGGTGTTGAGTCGCATTGACAGTTAGTCACTATAAGAAATCCCACCTTTAGCAACGAAAATTTTCGTCGCTAAAAGCTAAATTTTTGTAGCTACAAAGTTTTAGCGACGAAAATTTTTATCACTAAAAGACCGAAGCAAATGGTTTTTAGCAACGAAAAATTTTAATTGTCGACAAAGGTTGAAAAAACTTTTAGCGACGAAAATTCTAAAAAACTTTGCAAAACTTTTAGCGACGAAATAATTCGTCGCTAAAAATGAATGTTAAACTTTTAGTGACTATAGTTTTCGTCACTAAAAAAATTACGAAACTTTTAGCGACGAAAATTTTCACCGCTAACAAATAAATCTTAGACTTTTAGCGACGATAGTTTTTCGTCGCTAAAAATAATTCCAAAACTTTTAGTGACGAAAAGCGACGAACATTTTCGTCGCTAAAAAATAAATGTTTAAAATTACAAAACTTTTACCGATGAATTATTTCATCGCCGAAAATGAATGTTAAACTTTTAGCAACGATAGGTTTCATCGCTAAAAATAATTCCAAAACTTTTAGCGACAAACAGTTTCGTCACTAAAAAATAAATGTAAATTACAAAACTTTTAGCGACGAACATTTTCGTCGCTAAAAAATAAATGTTTAAAATTACAGAACTTTTAGCGACGAATATTTTCGTCGCTAAAAAACTATGCAAAACTTTTAGCGACGAATTATTTCGTTGCCGAAAATGAATGTTAAACTTTTAGCGACGATAGTTTTCATCACTAAAAATAATTCTAAAACTTTTAGCGACGAACAATTTCGTCACTAAAAAATAAATGTAAATTACAAAACTTTTAGCGACGAATATTTTCGTCACTAAAAAATAAATGTTAGACTTTTAGCAACGATAGTTTTCGTCGCTAAAATAATTACAAAACTTTTAGTGATGAACATTTTTGTCGCTAAAAAATAAAGTCTTTTTATATATATATATATATATATATATATATATATATATATATTCCAGCACAAAATTCCACACAAAATTCCTGATATACACCTGTTAACAATATATTTCATCATATTCATCTTGATATACACTTGTTATATAATATATTTCATCATATTCACATTCACATCCATCTAAACCCAAACTAGTAAATCCATTTGAACATAAACTACATTCATCCAAACAAAAACAATCTTATCCACATCACATTTATTCACGCATAAATACATATAAACTTAACATCATAAATAAATATACAAAAAATCACAAAGATGAAGGCGAAGGTGGTGGGGCATAGGTGGGTAAGTGTGCAGCGAGAGCCTGAAACATCTCCGTCATCCGTCGCTCATGCTTAACCCGCATCTCCTCCATCCTCCTCTTTTGCTCCTCCCTCTGCCTTACCAGCTGATCCTTTATCCTCCTATCCTACTCCTCCCTCTGCCTAGCCATCTCCTCCTCCATCATCCTCTCCTGCTCCTCCCTCTGCCTCGCCATCTCCTCCTCAATCTTTCTCTCTTGCTCCTCCCTCTGCCTCGCCAGCTGATACATCATCTTCCTCTCCTGCTCCTCCCTCTGCCTGTCCAGCTAATCTCTGATGTCATTGATGATGACCCGTAGCTACTGAACTTCTCTCTCTACGGTATCAGCTCGGCGCACAATGTTGTCGCCAACGATGATGGATCAGCTGGAGGCAGCTTTAATAGGTGCCATGAGCATGGTACCATGGCCAAGCCTACGCATATATCCAGAACAGGTGCCAAGCACCTGACTCAAGATCTCTGGCTCACTCTGCTGAGTACCATCAGGAGTGGACTGACTGCGTAAGGTGTCCTTCTCCTCCTGTAATGAAAACATATGAATTTTCATAATAAATGACATTATTATAATTTAATGCAATTAAAATTTAAAATATAAGGATTTTTACCCAAATCTCTCTGGCTCTAGGATATACCCAAGATCCCGTCGCCTGCCGATAGTGAGTCCCTCGGTAGAAGTCTACTGGTCCGGGCTCCTGGCCAGTGACAGAATCTCGCTACGCAATCAAAAGGACAATAGAGTTAATATAAGTGCATAGAAAGAATATATAAACGTAATAATTACTAGGACTTTCTTACCATGTCATGACAAAGTCGTACAAATGACTTTGAACCGGCTATGTGGTTCGCTTCTAACTTTTCCCTGTTGTCAGAATTTATTTTGCTCTTCTGAACACATTATTCATAATACATTGTTATTAATTGTGAATTCTTAGGTTGGTATGGCAAGGCCCACACTGTCAGTTTAGGCCCTGCCCATGTGTATTCTCGGGTTTATGGGCTGCCCTCTAAGTCCACCATAAAGCATGAATTGAATGGCTTTTGGGCTATTTCCTCAAGGCCCATTATGTGATATTATATATATGCATGGCCGCCCTTTTATGTTGGTAATTAGGCCTTGTGGACTAAGTCCTTTTGGATAGGCCCATTGATCATTGGCCTATATTCACCCATCTATTGTGATGGGCTTAGGGGCAAGAATATGCAAGAAGTTGGGCCTTTGGCCACCCATTAAAATTGACCCTATACTTGGAATAAAAAGTGAGGCCCAACTCACTTGTGTTAAATGTGAAAATTGTCCATGTAAATGAACTACCGGGCTGCTCATGAAGCCCATCACAACATATGGGTTTATGACCCTTATGGTTGGGCCCAAACCTCACTTGAGGGCCCACTATATGGTCTATGAGATTGGGCTCGGAGTATGGCCTATTACACTACGCCAAAACAGCAAAAAAAGGACGGTCCAAAATCGTTCCAAATGACCAAAAAGGACGGTCATGGACCGTCGCATTGGCCTTTAAATTTTGACGTGTCGTATTACTTAAAGGACGGTTGAAAACCGTCATTCTTATTGATGAAAAAAGGACGGTCATGGATCGTCCTTAAAAAAGACTGTCATGGACAGTCTCTTATGAGCTTTCAAAGGATGGCTATGTACTGTCCTTTAAAAGGACGGTCATGGACCGTCCTTAAAAGGACTGTTATGGACTGTTTCTTATGAGCCTTTAAAGGACGGTCATTGACCGTCCTTTAAAAGGACGGTCATGGACCGTCCTTAAAAAGGACTGCTATCAACCGTCTCTTATGAGCCTTCAAACGACAGTTATGGACCGTCCTTAAAAAGGATTGCTATCAACCGTCTCGTCCCTTAATAGGTCATTTTCAAATTTATGATGTCAATATACACCTGTTACAATATATTTCATCGTATTCTTCCTGATATACACCTGTTATATAATATATTTCATCATATTCACATTCACATCCATCTAAACCCAAACTAAGTAAATCCATCCAAGCATACACTACATTCATCCAAACATAAACTACATCCATCCAAACACAAACAATCTTATCCACATTACATTCATCCACGCATAAATACATATAAGTTTAACATCATAAATAAATAAATAAATAAAAATCAGCAACAATTTTTCTTTTTGCGTCTTTCATCTAATAAAAAAATATTCAACCAACAAAACATTATAATTCAGAATCATGAGAATTGCAGAAATTTCTTCCAAAAAAGTGGGCACTTTTTAAAAATAAAACTAATGCAAGCAAATAATACAAAAAAGTGTTTCAATTCAAGTTAATAGAAACAACAACAAAAATTAAAGCTTTGTAAAAAGGGGAATGTGTTAAAAGGGATACATTCTTGTTTGTTGCCATGTGATTGGGCTACATTATTACAGCAATTAGATTCGAGTTCAGGATCGGGTTTAAGTTTGGGTTTTCAAGTTTAGGTTTAGGTTTAGGTTGGGGGGTTGAGATTAGGATTAGGTGTAGGTCTAGGTTTAGGGATTTGAGAATACATTTAGGTTTTAGGTTTAGGTTTAGGTTTTAGGTTATAGGTTTAGGTTTAGGTTTTAGGTTTAGGCTAAGGTTAGGTAATAGGTTATAAGTTTAGGTTATAGGTTATAGGTTAAGGTTCGTGTTATAGGTATTGGTTTAGATTAAGGTTAAGGTTTATGTTTAGGTTTAAGTTTAGGTTTAGGTTATAAGTTATAGTATATAGGTTATAGCTTTAGGGAATTGAGAATAGGTTAAGGTTAAGGTTTCGGTTTACGAAATCGGGTTCGGTTCTGGATCGGGTTTAGTTTGGGTTATCAAGTTTAGGTTTAAGTTTAGGTTAGGGAGTTGAGATTAGGATTAGGTGTAGGTTTAGGTTTAAGGATTTGAGAATACATTTCGGTTTTAGGTTTAGGTTTAGGTTATAGGGTTAAGTTATAAGTGCAGGTTATAGATTTAGGTTTAAGTTATAGGTTAAGCTTTTAGGAATTGAGAATAGGTTAAGGTTTAGGTTTAGGAAATCGGGTTCGGGTTCGGGATCGGGTTTAGGTTTGGGTTTTAGAGTTTAGGTTTAGGTTTAGCTTAGGGAGTTGAGATTAGGATTAGGTGTAGGTTTAAGTTTAGGGATTTGAGAATACATTTAGGTTTTAGGTTTTAGGTTATAGGTTAAGGTTTAGGTTTTGGTTTAGGTTAAGGTTAGGTTATAGGTTATAAGTTTAGGTTATAAGTTATAGGTTAAGGTTTTAAGTCATAGGTTTTGGTTTAGGTTAAGGTTATGGGTTTGGGTTTAGGTTTAGGTTTAGTTTAAGGTTATAAGCTATAGGTTTAGGGAATTGAGAATAGTTTAAGGATTAGGTTTAGGAAATCGGGTTCGTGTTCGGGATTGGGTTTAGGTTTGGGTTTTCAAGTTTAGGTTTAGGTTTAGGTTAGGGAGTTGAGATTATGATTAGGTGTATGTTTAGGTTTAGGGATTTGAGAATACATTTAGGTTTTAGGTTTAGGTTTAGGTTACAAGTTAAGGTTTAGGTTTAGGTTATAAGCTATAGGTTTAGGGAATTGAGAATAGGTTAAGGTTTAGGTTTAGGAAATCGGGTTCGGGTTCGGATCGGGTTTAGGTTTGATTTTCAAGTTTAGGTTTAGGTTTAGGTTAAGGAGTTGAGATTATGATTAGGTGTAGGTTTAGGTTTAGGGATTTGATAATACATTTAGGTTTAGGTTTACGTTTAGGTTTACGTTTAGATTTTAGGTTTTAGGTTTAGGTTTAGGTTTAGGTTATAAGTATAGGTTTGGGAATTGAAAATAAGTTAATGTTTAGGTTTAGAAATCGGGTTCGGGTCGAGATCGGGTTTAGGTTTGAGTTTTCAAGTTTAGGTTTAGGTTTAGGTTTGGGAGTTGAGAGATTAGGATTAGGTGTAGGTTTAAGTTTAGGAATTTGAGAATACATTTAGGTTTTAAGTTAATGTTTAGGTTTTAGGTTATAGGTTAAGGTTTAGGTTTTAGGTTTAGGTTAAGGTTAGGTTATATGTTATAAGATTAGGTTATAGGTTAAGGTTTTAGGTCATAAGTTTTGGTTTAGGTTAAGGTTATAGGTTTAGTTTTAGGTTATAAGCTATAGGTTTAGGGAATTGAGAATAGGTTAAGGTTTAGGTTTAGAAATCGGGTTCGTGTTCGGGATCGGGTTTAGGTTTGGGTTTTTAAGTTTAAGTTTAGGTTTAGGTTAGGGAGTTGAGATTAGGATTAGGTGTAGGTTTAGGTTTAGGGATTTGAGAATATATTTAGGTTTTAGGTTTAAGTTTAGGTTATAGGTTAAGGTTTAGGTTTAGGTTTAGGTTATAAGCTATAGGTTTAGGGAATTGAGAATAGGTTAAGGTTTAGGTTTAGGAAATGGGTTCGGGTTTGGGATTGGGTTTAGGTTTGGGTTTTCAAGTTTAGGTTTAGGTTTAGGTTAAGGAGTTGAGATTAGGATTAGGTGTAGGTTTAGGTTTAGGGATTTTAGAATACATTTAGTTTTTAGGTTTAGGTTTAAGTTTAGGTTTTAGGTTATACGTTTAGGTTTAGGTTTAGGTTATAAGCTATAGGTTTAGGGGAATCGAGAATAGGTTAAGGTTTATGTTTACGAAATCGGGTTCGGGTTCGGGTTCGGGTTGGGTTTAGGTTTGGGTTTTAAGTTTAGGTTTAGGTTTAGGTTAGGGAGTTGAGATTATGATTAGGTGTAGGCTTAGGTATAGGGATTTCAGAATACATTTAGGTTTTAGGTTTAGGTTTAGGTTATAAGCTATAGATTTAAGGAATTGATAATAGGTTAAGGTTAGATTTAGGAAATCGGGTTCGGCTCAAATCGGGTTTAGGTTTGAGTTTTCAAGTTTAGGTTTAGGTTTAGGTTAGGGAGTTGAGAGTAGAATTAGGTGTAGGTTTAGGTTTAGAGATTTGAGAATACATTTAGGTTTTTGGTTTTGATTTAGGTTATAGGTTATAGGTTTAAGTTTAGTTTTATGTTTAGGGAATTGAGAATAGGTTAAGGTTTAGGTTTAGGAAATCGGGTTCAGGTTCGGGATCAGGTTTAGGTATAGGTTTTCAAGTTTAGGTTTAGTTTTAAGTTAGGGAGTTGAAATTAGGATTAGGTGTGGGTTTAGGGATTTGAGAATACATTTAGGTTTTAGGTTTAGGTTTCGGTTATAGGTTTAGGTTTAGGTTAAGGTTATGTTTAGGGAATTGAGAATAGGTTAAGGTTTAGGTTTCGAAAATCGGGTTTAGGTTTCGGTTTTCAAGTTTAGGTTTAGGTTTAGTTTAGGGATTTTAGATTAGGATTAGGTGTAGGTTTAGGTTTAGGATTTGTGAATACATTTAAGTTTTATGTTTAGGTTTAGGTTTAGGTTTCGGTTTTAAGTTTTAGGTTTAGGTTTTGGTTTAGGATTAGGTTATAAGCTATAGGTTTAGGGAATTGAGAATAGGTAAAGTTTTAGGTTTAGGAAATCAGGTTCGGGTTCAGGATCGGGTTTATGTTTGGTTTTTCAAGTTTAGTTTTTGGTTTAGGTTAGGGAGTTCATATTAGGATTAGGTGTAGGTTTAGGTTTAGGGATTTGAGAATACATTTAGGTTTTAGGTTTAGGTTATAGGTTAGAGGTTTAGGTTTAGTTTTAGGTTGAGGTTATAAGCTAAAGGTTTAGGGGAATTGAGAATAGTTAAGGTTTATTTTTAGGAAATCGGGTTCGTGTTCGGGATCGGGTTTAGGTTTGGGTTTTCAAGTTTAGGTTTAGATTTAGGTTAAGGATTTGAGATTAGGATTAGGTGTAGGTTTAGGTTTAGGGATTTGAGAATACATTTAGGTTTTAGGTTTAGGTTTAGGTTATAAGTTAAGGTTTAGTTTTAGGTTTAGGTTATAAGCTATAGGTTTAGAAATTGAGAATAGGTTAAGGTTTAAGTTTAAGAAATCGGGTTTAGGTTTGGGTTTTCAAGTTTAGGTTTAGGTTTAGGTTAAGGAGTTGAGATTAGTATTAGCTGTAGGTTTAGGTTTAGGATTTGAGAATACATTTAGGTTTTAAGTTTAGGTTTAGGTTTAGGTTTTAGGTTCAGGTTTAGGTTTAGTTTATAAGTTATAGGTTTAGGTTAAGGGAATTGAGAATATGTTAAGGTTTAAGTTTATGAAATCGGGTTCGGGTTCGAGATCGGAGTTTAGGTTTGGGTTTTCAAGTTTCGGTTTAGGTTTAAGTTAGGGAGTTGAGATTAGGATTAGGTGTAGGTTTAGGTTTAGGGAATTGAGAATAGGTTAAAGTTTAGGTTTAGGAAATCGGGTTCGGGTTCGAGGATCGAGTTTAGGTTTGGGTTTTCAAGTTTAGGTTTAGGTTTAGGTTAGGGAGTTGAGATTAGGATTAGGTGTAGGTGTAGGTTTAGGTTTAGGGATTTGAGAATACATTTAGGTTATAGGTTTAGGTTTAGGTTATAGGTTATAGGTTTAGGTTTAGGTTTAGGTTAAGGTTATAAGCTATAGGTTTAGGTAATTTAGAATTGGTTAAGGTTTAGGTTTAAGAAATCGGGTCCTGGTTCGGATCGGGTTTATGTTTGGGTTTTCAAGTTTAGGTTTAGGTTTAGGTTAGGGAGTTGAGATTAGGATTAGGTGTCGGTTTAGGTTTATGGATTTGAGAATACATTTAGCTTTTAGGTTTAGGTTTAGGTTATAGGTTTAGGTTTAGGTTTAGGTTATAAGCTATAGGTTTAGGGAATTGAGAATAGGTTAAGGTTTAGGTTTCGAAAATGCTGGTTCGGGATCGGGATCGGGTTTAGGTTTGGCTTTTCAAGTTTAGTTTTAGGTTTAGGTTAGGGTGTTGAGAATAGGATTAGGTGTAGGTTTTGGTTTAGGATTTGAGAACACATTTAGGTTTAAGGTTTAGGTTATAGGTGTTAGGTTGTAGGTTTAGGTTTATGTTTAGGTTATATGCTAAAGGATTAGGGAATTGAGAATAGATTAAGGTTTAGGTTTAGGAAATCGGGTTCGTGTTCGGGATCGGGTTTAGGTTTGGGTTTTCAAGTTTAAGTTTAGGTTTAGGTTAGGGAGTTGAGATTAGGATTAGGTGTAGGTGTAGGTTTTAGTTTAGGGATTTGAGAATACATTTAGGTTTTAGGTATAGGTTTAGGTTATAGGTTATAAGTTTAGGTTAAGGTTATAAGCTATAGGTTTAGAGAAATTTAGAATAGGTTAAGGTTGAGGTTTAGAAATCGGGTTGGTTCGGGATCGGGAGTTTAGGTTTGGGTTTTCAAGTTTAGGTTTAGGTTTAGGTTAGGAGTTGAGATTAGGATTAGGTGTCGGTTTAGGTTTATGGATTTGAGAATCCGAGTTAGCTTTTAGGTTTAGGTTTAGGTTTAGGTTATAGGTTATAGGTTTAGGTTTAGGTTATAAGCTATAGGTTTAGGGAATTGAGAATAGGTTAAGGTTTAGGTTTAGGAAATCTGGTTCGGGATCGGGATCGGGCTTAGGTTTGGCTTTTCAAGTTTACTTTTAGGATTAGGTTAGGGTGTTGAGATTAGGATTAGGTGTAGGTTTTGGTTTAGGGATTTGAGAACACATTTAGGTTTAAGGTTTAGGTTATAGGTGTTAGGTCGTAGGTTTAGGTTTAGGTTTAGGATATAAGCTAAATGATTAGGGAATGAGGATAGGTTAAGGTTAAGGTTTAGGTTTGGGAAATCGGGTTCGGGTTCGGGATCGGGTTTAGGTTTGGGTTTTCAAGTTTAGGTTTAGGTTTAGGTTAGGGAGTTGAGATTAGTATTAGGTGTGTAGGTGTAGGTTTAGGTTTAGGGATTTGAGAATACATTTAGGTTATAGGTTATAGGTTTAGGTTTAGGTTTAGGTTAAGGTTATAAGCTCTAGGTTTAGGGAATTGAGAATAGGTTAAGGTTTAGGTTTAGGAAATCGGGTTCGAGTTCGGGATCGGGTTTAAGTTTGGGTTTTCAAGTTTAGGTTTAGGTTTAGGTTAGGGAGTTGAGATTAGGATTAGGTGTAGGTTTAGGTTTAGGGATTTGAGAATACATTTAGGTTTTAGGTTTAAGTTATAGGTTATAGGTTATAGGTTTAGGTTTAGGTTTAGGTTATAAGCTATAGGTTTAGCAAATTGAGAATAGGTTAAGGTTTAGGTTTAGGAAATCGGGTTCGGATTCTGGATCCGGTTTAGTTTTGGATTTTCATGTTTAGGTTTAGGTTTAGGTTAAGGAGTTAAGATTAGGATTAGGTGTAGGTTTAGGTTTAGGGATTTGAGAATATATTTAGGTTTTAAGTTTAGGTTTAGGTTTAGGTTTTAGGTTTAGGTTTAGGAAATTGAGAATAGGTTAAGGTTTAAGTTTAGGAAATCGGGTTTGGGTTCGGATCGGGTTAAGCTTTGGGTTTTAAAGTTTAGGTTTAGGTTTACGTTAGGGAGTTGAGATTAGGATTAGGCGTAGGTGTAGGTTTAGGTTTAGGGATTTGAGAATACATTTAGGTTTTGTGGTTTAGGTTTAGGTTTAGGTTTTAGGCTATAGGTTTAGGTTTAGGTTTAGGTTTAGGTTTAGATTATAAGCTATAGGTGTAGGGAATGAGAATAGGTTAAGGTTTAGTTTTTAGAAATCGGGTTCGGGTTCGGGATCGGGTTTTGGTTTGGGGTTTCAAGTTTAGTTTTAGGATTAGGTTAGGGTGTTGAGATTAGGATTAGGTGTAGGTTTAGGTTTAGGGATTTGATAATACATTTAAGTTTTAGGTTTAGGTTATAGGTTATAGGTTATAGGTTTAGGTTTAGGTTTAGGTTATAAGCTAAAGGATTAGGGAATTGAGAATAGGTTAAGGTTTAGGTTTAGGAAATCGGGTTCGGGTTCGGGATCGGGTTAGGTTTGGGTTTTCAATTGTAGGTTTAGGTTTAGGTTAGGGAGTTGAGATTAGGATTAGGTGTAGGTGTAGGTTTAGGTTTAGGGATTTGAGAATACATTTAGGTTTTAGGTTTAGGTTTAGGTTTAGGTTTTAGGTTATAGGTTTAGGTTTAGGTTTGGGTTTAAGCTATAGGTGTGGGAATGAGAATAGGTTAAGATTTAGTTTTAGAAATCGGGTTCGGGTTACGGATCGGGTTTAGGTTTGGGTTTTCAAGTTTAGTTTTAGAATTAGGTTAGGGTGTTGAGATTAGGATTAGGTGTAGGTTTAGGTTTAGGGATTTGATAATACATTTAGGTTTTAGGTTTAGGTTATAGGTTTTAGGTTATAGGTTTAGGTTTAGGTTATAAGCTAAAGGATTAGGAATTGAGAATAGGTTAAGGTTTAGGTTTAGGAAATCGGGTTCGAGTTCGAGATCGGGTTAGGTTTGGGTTTTCAATTGTAGGTTTAGGTTTAGGTTCGGGAGTTGAGATTAGGATTAGGTATAGGTTTAGGTTTAGTGATTTAAGAATACATTTAGGTTTTAGGTTTAGGTTTAGGTTATAGGTTAAGGTTTAGATTTAGGTTTAGGTTATAAGCTATAGGTTTAGGGAATTGAGAATAGGTTAAGGTTTAGGTTTACGAAATTGGGTTCGGGTTCGGGATTGGGTTTAGGTTTCGGTTTTCATGTTTAGGTTTAGGTTTAGGTTTAGGAGTTAAGATTAGGATTAGGTGTAGGTTTAGGTTTAGAGATTTGAGAATACATTTAGGTTTTAGGTTTAGGTTTAGGTTTAGGTTTAGGTTTTATGTTTAGGTTTTAGGTTTTAGGTTTAGGTTTAGGGAATTGATGATTGGTTAAGGTTTAAGTTTAGGAAATCGGGTTCGGGTTCGAGATCGGGTTTAGGTTTGGGTTTTCAAGTTTAGGTTTAGGTTTAAGTTAGGGAGTTGAGATTAGGATTAGGTGTAGGTTTATGTTTAGGGATTTGAGAATACATTTAGGTTTAAGGTTTAGGTTTAGGTTTAGGTTTAGGTTATAGGTTATAGGTTTAGGTTTAGGTTAAGCTTATAAGTTATAGGTTTACGGAATTGAGAATAGGTTAAGGTTTAGGTTTAGAAATCGGTTTCGGTTTCGGGATCGGTTTAGGTTTGAGTTTTCAAGTTTAGGTTTAGGTTTAGGTTAGGGAGTTGAGATTAGGATTAGGTGTAGGTTTAGGTTTATGGATTTGAGAATACATTTAGGTTTTTGGTTTAGGTTTAGGTTTAGGTTTTAGGTTATAGGTTTAGATTTAGGTTAAGGTTATAAGCTATATAGGTTTAGGGAATTGAGAATAGGTTAAGGTTAAGGTTTTGGTTTAGGAAATCGGGTTCGGGTTCGTGATCGGGTTTAGGTTTGGGTTTTCAAGTTTAGTTTTAGGTTTAGGTTAGGGAGTTGTGTTTAGGATTAGGTGTAGGTTTAGGTTTAGGTATTTAAGAATACATTTAGGTTTTAGGTTTAGGTTTAGGTTATAGATTTAGGTTTAGGGTATAAGCTATAGGATTAGGGAATTGAGGATAGGTTAAAGTTTAGGTTTAGGAAATCGGGTTCGGGTTCGGGTTTGGGATCGGTTTTAGGTTTGGGTTTTCATGTCTAGGTTTAGGTTTAGGTTAGGGAATAGAGATTAGGATTAGTTGTAGGTTTGAGTTTAGGGATTTGAGAATACATTTAGGTTTTAGGTTTAATTTTAGGTTTTAGGTTATAGGTTTAGGTTTAGGTTTTAGGTTTAGGTTAAGGTTAGGTTATAGGTTATAAGTTTAGGTTATAGGTCACAGGTTAAGGTTTTATGTCATAGGTTTTGGTTATAGGCTATAGGTTATAAGTATAGGTTTAGGTTTAGGTTAAGGTCTAGGTTTAGGTTATATGTACACTACGTGGAAAGTGGAAAAAAATGACGGATTTAGAGACGGTTCTGGACCGTCTCTAAAATTGCTTGGTTTAAAGACGCTTTAGAGACGACCGTAAACCGTCTCTAAATTTTTAGATGGCCCTTAACTGTCCTTAATATTGTCTAAAAAATTTTAACGTCTACAAACCATTTAAGACGGTCAAAAACCGTCGTTATCTGTGGATAAAAGACGACCATTGACTGTCTAAAATAAGAGACGGTCTCTGACCGTCTTATATGCGACCTTTTGAGACGGTCAAAGACCGTCCGTAATGTTCATGATCATTGGTGTCTCTTCTTCGGTAATTTGAGATTGTCATGGACCGTTTCAATTTGAGACGGTCATTGATCATCTTTTTCTATAATTGAGACCGCAAAAATTATCGTATTAGGGACGGTTCTTAGTCAAGTCTCCATTTGAGATCGAGGACCGTCTCTATTAGAGACGGTCTTTGACCATCTCATATGCGGTCATTTGAGACGGTCAAAGACCGTCCATATTAGAGATGGTCATTAGCCGTCTTTTATTGGTAATTTGAGACTGCCAAGAACCGTCTCAATTATAGACGGTCATCGGCCATCTTTTACTGGTTTATAAGTTATTTAGCAGGTTCCATTTGAGACTGTCGAAGACCGTCTCTATTAAAGACGGTCCTTAGCCGTCTTATAGTGGTCATTTGAGACTGCAAAGACCGTTTGCATTAGAGACGGTTGTAAACAGTCTCTAATGCTCAAGTCAAAATTAAGAACAAAAAAATTTATGAATTTCGAAAAAAAAAAAAGAGTTAAAAAGCTTAGAAAAATAACTAACAATGTTTAAGAAAAAAATTTAGATTTTGAAAAAAAAAAAAAAGTAATTTTATAAAAATCTAGATTTTGAAATAAAAATTAAGAACTTTGAAAAATGTTAATAATTTTGAAAAGAGAAAATTTGATAAGAAAATGATATTTTGAAAATGAAAATTTAAAAAATTAAACAAAATTGTGAAAAAATTGACAAATTATAAAAAAAAATATATTTTTTAAAAAAGAAAACTAGATTTTGTATTTTGAAAAGAAAAATTAAAAAGTTATATAACAAAAGTGATATTTAAAAAATGATATTTTGAAAAATAAAATTTAAAAAATTAAACAAAATTGTGAAAAAATTGACAAATTGTAAAATATATATATATATATTTTAAAAAAGAAAACTAGATTTTGTATTTTGAAAAGAAAAATTAAAAAGTTATATAACAAAAGTGATATTTAAAAAATAATATTTTGAAAAAGAAAAATTAAAAAATTAAACAAAATTGTGAAAAAATTGACAAATTGTAAATAATATATATATTTAAAAAAAGAAAACTAGATTTTGTATTTTGACAAGAAAAATTAAAAAGTTATATAACAAAAGTGATATTTGAAAAATGATATTTTGAAAAAGAAAATTTAAAAAATTAAACAAAATTGTGAAGAAATTGACAAATTGTAAATACTATATATATTTTAAAAAAGAAAACTAGATTTTGTATTTTGACAAGAAAAATTTAAAAGTTATATAACAAAAGTTAAATTTAAAAAAATGATATTTTGAAAAAGAAAATTTAAAAAATTAAACAAATTTGTGAAAAAATTGACAAATTGTAAAAAATATATATTTTTTAAGAAAGAAAACTGAATTTTGTATTTTGATAAGAAAAATTGAAAAGTTAGATAACAAAAGTGAGATTTTGATGATGTGTTGTCGCCCCTATGTTTCTCCAACTCATTTTTGGGCCAGGTAATAATGTAAAAATGTTTTAATTTTTAAATATTTTTGTCGGTAAAAATGAGTGTATATAAATATATATATATATATATATATATAATTAAAAGGTAATATTTAAACGATTTGTAATATCACATGAAAAAGAATATTGAAAGGTTTAGAAATTTTAACTGTGTTTAAGAAAAATTTTGAGAATATAATAATGCTTTTGAAGGAAAAAATTGGCATTTTGAAATTTTTAAGAAAAAAATTAAAATATGAGAATTTTTGAGATTTTTAAAATAAAAATTCAAAATTTGTATTTTAAATTTGATGGATTTTCCTGATGGATGGAGCAGACATAACCCAATAGTGGACCTAGGGTTCGTGTCCCTTCACAAATTTCTACATGGGAAGATCCAAAGCTTTCAATAACCATCCATAAGTGATAATAAAGTAAAATAATTAAATGATTAAATGTTAAATTATATCAATAAAAAATTAAATCCCATTGTGGTTTCTTATAATAAAGGAGAATTTACTATTATGAGATGCGTTTTGTACTTTAGCCTTTGGGCTTGGATCATTAAAAAATGATCCAAGCCGTTCACATGATAGGTCTCACCTTAGATTGAGTGACCCAAAAATGAAATTTTACCTCTCATTGAAATATTTCAACAAGTTGATCATTTGACTCTTTTTTTTTTTTTTTTTTTTTTTTTTTTTTTTTTTTTTACAGATTTTCTCCTTTAACTTTTGACTAATTAAATGGTTGAAATATTTCAATATAAGTGTATTTTTGAACATCCTGTCTAAGGTGAATCATGTTGTCTAAATGATTTGGGTTATAATAAAGGACCTTAGTCCTACAGCTAGAATACTAATGTATCCTACTGCAATCCGTCTTGATGTATTGTAGGAAAACTCTTATCTTTATACGAAACTCAGGTGGACCATAGCATCTAAAACTATGTGAAGACATCCTTAAAATATATAAAAGCATTTAATTGGTAGGGCCCACATGAGTTTTGGATATGTATGAAACTTGGGCCGACTCCTCATCCAAGTGGGACACACATAATGAATGGGCTGGATCTATGAACCACATCTAGGTGGGCCCAATAAATGATTATGAATGTTTTAATGGGAGGGTAACCCTCTCAACTATATATAGTATGTGGTGTGGCCCACCTAAGTCATGGATTGACTTTATTTTTAAGCTCATGGCCCACCATGGAATGGTGCATCTGACTGACGGGGCAGATCCAAATTAAGTTCAAGTGGACCCACCATAGAAAAGAGTGGGATAGTGACACCCACTATTGAAACCTTCTTAGGGCCCGCGCGTCATGATGTTTATTTGAGATCCAACCTATTTATAAGTTAATACTGGTGCTAGGCATCGGTCCGAGTCGGATCGGATTGGATCCAACCCAATCAGATCCGAAATCTCAATGGCTTAACCCGAACCCGATCCGAACCGAGATCGAGTTTAGGTCGCCGGCCTCGAACCGACCCAAAGTATACATGTCCTGATCCGATCCGAGTCCGACTCGGTCAGGAAAACTGAGTCGGATCGGATGGGGCACTATTCGGATCGCTTCAGATTTTTTTATAAAATTTTTTTTGAAAAGTTTGAAAAAAAACAAAAAATAAAATAAATTACCAGGACATCTTAGTAGATGTAATCCTTCTCTGCTTTCGACATTCGCCATTAAAAATTATAAAGAGCCCATCATAAGGTTTTAGTAATGTTTATTTGCAATCCAACTTGTTGATAATGTAAAGAAGATCTAGATGAAGGTAAACTACAAAGATCAAATTGATTGAAAACTTTTGTGGCATTCAAAAGATTTTTAATAGTTATTCATCATTGTTTTGATTGGTATGGCCCACCTGAGATTATTGAGCTCTTATGATTTGAAATCACATCCTAAAATATGATGGAAAAATATATGGACGGTGTCGATATGCATAAAATATATCAAGGTGGGCCCTACATAGTTAGAGTAACACTCATGAAGGAGTTACCTAAATAGTGAAATGGTACTATAAAGTCACCTCATGGGAACTTCCTATGAGGTTAATCTATGTGCGCCCCACATATAAAAGCATTTGGTGGGGCCCACATGAGTTTTGGATGTGTATGAAACTTGGTTTGACTCCTCATCCAAGTGGGACGCACATAATGAATGGGTTGGATCTATGAACCACATCTAGGTGGGCCCAATAAATAATTATGAAATGTTTTAATGGGAGGGTAACCCTCTCAACTATAGTATGTGGTGTGGCCCACCCAAGTCATGGATTGACTTTATTTTTAAGCTCTAAAACGTACCTCCTCATAGGACCTTATTAGAGATTGACGATGCTTAAGTGGCTCCATGGGGCCCATTTCAATATATTTGTTTTATCTAAGCCGTCCATAAATTTCGAAATATTATTTCAGTGCATGAGCTCAAAAAGTAGAAAGATTAAAAGTCTAAGTGGACCACACCATAAGAAATAATGAAGAATAAATTTATAACATTAGTATGTGGTGTGGTCCACCTACAGCTTCGATTTGACTCATTTTTTGGATCAACCCTAAAAATGAGCCGTTAAAATTAATGGACGAAGTGGATAATTAACATACATAATGGTGGGCCCCACAAGTCCTAAAATAATGAAAATTCGGGATCAACCTACACTGTTCATCCATTTTTTGAGATCATTTTAGAGAACTATCCAAAAAATTATTCATATCCAAAAATTAATTAAATGAAGCACACCACAAATAAGGGGAACAAATTGGCTACTCCCCCCACACCATCCAATGGCTTGTGGTTGGTGCTATGTGGGCCACACCATGATGTATGTGTTTAATCCATGTCGTCCATCTATTTTTAAAGATCTTCTTATGACATGAGACAAAAAATGAGGCATATCCCAATATGAAATGGACTACATTATAGGAAAAAGTGTTGAATGAGCATCAACCATTTAAAACATTTTGGGGGCCATAAAAGTTTTGGATCTAGATGATTTTTATTTTTCCCATTTATCTAGGCCTGTATGACCTAATCGACAGATTGGATGTCAAATAAAAAGTACAATGGGCCTTAAGATAGTTTCAATGGTGGGACAGTGACGCCCACCATTAAAAACTTCTAGAGGCAACAAAAGTTTTATATCAAGATAATATTTGTGTTCTCACATATTTCATGTATTTTTTAACTTTTCAATAGGTTGGATTTCAAATAAACATTATGATGGGCCTTAAGATAGTTTCAACGGTGGGAATCACTCTCCTCGCTGTTTTCTGTGGTGGGGTCTGCTACAGATTTTTATCTGCCTCATTCTTTGGCTCATGACTTAAAATGATATCTCAAAATGGATGGACAATGTGGATATAATAAATACATCATAGTGGGGCCCACAAAACTTGGTGTCATCACGGTATGGCGTTCAGGAGGAAACAGATTGGCTACTCCCGACACCATACTTGTGGCTGGTGGTCGGTGCTCTATGAGTCCCACCATGATGTATGTGTTTCATCCATGCCGTCCATCTATTTTTACATATCATATTAGGGCTTGATATAAAAAATGAGAGGGATATAAATCTCAGGTGGACCACACCGCATGAAAACAATAGTGATTGGATATCCACCATTAAAACCCTCCTAAGGCCCACTGTATTTTTAATTTGACATCCAATCTGTTGATTAGTCATACAGGCCCAGATGAAGGGAAAAAAAATCAGATTGATCCAAAACTTTATATGGCTCCCGAAAGGTTTTTAATGGTCGACGCTCATTCAACACTGTTTCCTATAATGTGGTCCAGTGGAGATTGGGATGTACCTCAAATTTTGTCTCAAACCATAAAATGATATGGAAAAATAGATGGACGGCAGGGATGAAACACATACATCACGATGGGGCCCACAGAGCACTGACCACCTACCCTTCGCTGGTGTCAGCGCGAGTAGCCAATCCATTTCCTGAGAGAAGTCTCTCAGCGTCCTCTCTCTCTCTCTCTGTCTCTCTCACTGTCGTGCACCCTCTCTCTCTCTCTCGGTCCTCTCTCGCACATCCTCTCTCTCTCTCTGGCGCATCCTCTCTCTGTCTCTCTGTCTCTTTGTCTCTCTCAGTCTTCTCTCTCTCTCTCTCGAGCATCCTCTCTCTCCGTCTCTCTCGGTCCTCTCTCACGCATCCTCTCCCTTCTCTCTGTCTTTCTCGCATCTCTCTCTCTCTCTCTCTCTCTCTCTCTCTTCCCCTCGAGCTCGGGAACCCTATTTTTGGCTGGACTCGTGATCGGGCTCCAACTCAAGCAGAACTCGCTCTCTTCCTTTAAAGCTCGAGTTGACCATGAGGTATCTCTCTCTTTCTCTCAATCTCTCTCAATCTCAATACCGATTCAAACGATTTGGGATTTAGGATTTAGGGATTTAGGGATTGCGGATTTAGGGATTTGGGGATTTAAGGGATTTGGGGATTTAGGGATTTGGGATTTGGGGATTTAAGGGATTTATGGTTTCATCGCAACAAAGCATCTGGATCTGCCATGCGCTTTTTTTTTTTTTTTTTTTTTTTTTTTTTTTTTGTTTCAAAGAGATTTAGGAGCTCTTATTTCATGAAATGATATGGATTTGATCATAGTTATGACATAACATATTGCTGGTTTGTGTAACCGTCTCCATGAAGATAATTCCCTTTTACTTGAGACATTCCATTATATATTTTTGGGCCAAGATCCAAAGCTGATTGCCAAAGCATCACAGAAGGGCTCCAAGGTTTGTCCTCCGTTTCTTTCCCATGTCTTTCTGATGCATATGATAGATGAGTCATGAAGTAGATTACAGAGGAAATGAGTGATGCCCCATTGGTTTGATCTAGAAAATTTATTACAACTAACCTTTTTAAGTAATTGGATGATTCGTATGGTTTGACTTGGAAAATTTATTATAACTTATAGATAGTTTTTCCTTTCATCCAGGTTTTTGTGACCTTGTCAATAGGTTGGATGAAAAATAATCATTATGGAAACATGATCTTAGCCCCTAGGAAGTTTTTAACGGTGAGGCATTCAATCCCCACTGTTTCCTTATAGTATGATCTACTTGAGATTTAGATCTACTTCATTGGTTGCCCCATGGCCTAAAATGACGAGGTAAAATGGATGGACAGCATGGATGTAGAATACATACATTATGATGGGCCACACAATAAGGGCCGCACCTGATCCACTCTCCATTAAGACAGACTCCGATGTTGGAAGGTTTTTTTTTTTTTTTTTTTTTTTTTCTTTCCTTTTCTAGAGATATGCAAACAATTACATATTTTATTCATTTCAAGTTGGTATTATGCTATTCATCATCATTGAAGGAGAAAACAGAAAGCTACAAAAGAAGCATAAGGAAAAACAAAAAATACAACCTGCCCCCACAAGCACCTATTCACAGTAATTGTCTTTTATTTCTGTTGCAGTTCTTTTGTTTATTTCTGCACAAGTATTTGTTTGTGCTTATCATGATCATCTGACTTCTATTAGATGGCGCAACAATAGCCACAAGTTTGTACTAGTTTTCATGGGTAAGCAAATAAATTTTTCTTTAGATTTATTTTCATTCGTTTATTCTATGTTGCAGACAACTTTGTTTTGTTGTTGAGATAAGTGTTTTTCAAGAATGTGTGGTCAAAATTTACTAAGGAATACTGAAGTAACTGAGATGAAGATATGAAACACATGAACAATTTAAATAAGTTAGTTGCATTCATCATCACTTGTATACCACCTGGATGAATAGATCAGCATGACTCTTGAGTCTTTCCAACACACTAACCTGCTGTTTTAGAAACTAGACCAAACGCTGACCTGCTTTCATCTACGTTCGATTCAAACTTCAAACTAGCTCAGTTCAGGTCAACCCATGACATCAAACTGTGATGACAAAGGGAAAACAAATGGACGGGAGTTTCTTATAAGGACTGTTGTTGGGAGTCTGTGCAACAAGAAGCTCTATAGAGCTCACCATGATATATGAGTGACATCTACTCCATCCATTAGTTGAGACAGCTCATTTTAGGACTTGAGCAAAAAGCGGGAAAATCTAAAACTCAAGTATGGTGTCCCATTGTTTCATGTGGTATTGCCCACATCAATCTTGAATCATCCTAAGTTTTTCGACCCATTTCACAACATTAGCTGGAGCAACTGCTCAGAGCGGATGTCATGCAAGAATGGCATGGCCTCGGAGCTCTTTGTTTCAGGTTAGTGCCAAACATATGCATGATAATAATGTATATGATATGGCTAAAAGAACTATGTAGTGGTGATTCATGAAGGGATCATTTTTTCTTCTTCTTCTTCTGAGAGTTTGCTTGCAAATGCCACTCAAATTGGGAGAGTTCTGTACCTGATTAAGGTGATTCCTGAGGAGATCATTCAAAGTATTTCCAGCTCTTGTCAAAGATGCAACTGGAAACACAATGAAACTGATGAGGACTGTTATCATTAACCATAAGACTGCACAATTGCGCCTTTCAACCATATCCTAAATGCTGTTGGGTCATCCTCCGTACATGTAGCATCTATGTACATCAAATCATAATGTCGATTCCATGAGCCCCAGGAGGTTCCAGGTCTGATTTCTCTAAAATTCCATTCCCTGCAATGTTGAAGAATTGCAAGAAGCCTGTTGTTGCTACAAACCTCATGCTTCTATCAAAATGTAAGCAACATGTAGAGTGCTCAAAGTGATCTACGAACATGCATACACTCCATGAAGTGGTAAGCAATTTCATTGAAATCAATCATGGGCCTGAAAATCCATAAACAAAAGCCGAAGTCTTGACATATTGGCATGTAGCAAAGTGTAGAAATTTGCACAAGAAGACACCCTTAGTATGCAACAACTACTAGATAGGAATAAACTGTTTAGCTTCTGGCCTTATGACAGTGACAACCAAGAATAAAATGCAGAGTTAAAGTTACATGAGCTTTCACATTGTTGCATGACTTATTAGTCCCTATTCATTACCAATTCATTTCTTCTGGTATAGGTTCCTAGATCTTCATTTCTGATTACAGCCCAATTCATTTCAACTAAATAGTCAAAACATACATCTTCATCATCATCATCTAAGCATTTTCCCAACTAATTGGGGTTGGCTACATGCATAATATACTTGAGTTTTCTGCTTGTAAAGTGGGGTCCAGAGTTCAATGATCAAAAGTCTGTTGGGACACATTATGGATGGAGCACACCCCAAAATTTTTCCAGGTATGAAGATCCTTTCCACCCATCTTGAGCAATTTTCTGTTGAATGTAAAGTGTCACATTACTCTTTTCAACCATATATTTGAAGGCAACAAATTGGGAAGTTAGGGTTGTCAAAGGAGATTTGTGGCACAGTCCACCAGTGGGCATGTTCTTCCACTTTGGTGTGATCTTCTCTTTCGCTTGACCATCATGTTCAACAGCTGGTTTATCAAGGTAAAATCTAATAACATCAATGTCTGCTTTCAATCCATTTAAATTCAAAGGAATTCTCATTACAAATATGAGCATGACTTTAATGCACACCGAGGTGAAATGATGGGACAAAATCCTAGAAAATCCACTGAACTGACGGGGAAAAACACCATAAAATCCACTATAGCATGCATTGCTTGTTTCTATTGTAAAATAGCATCCCCTGTTTGATTCGTTGCTTGAATGTGTGGGTTAATGCAGGGGGATTGGAATGCAGCTGGATGCCACACTAGCTACAGATACTGAACCTAACCATCTTGGTCTCTCTCATTTTCTCTGTTCATGCAGTCATTTCCAAAATCTGTATCTTTTCTAGAAGTCCTACTTATGCCTAAGCAAAATCTTCGATAAGTTGGAGCTGTTGGAATAGTATGCAATATTGAAGGTATTACTTTAGGTGGACTCTCTCTCACACATACACACACACACACACACACACACTCTCTCTCTCTCTCTCTCTCTCTCTCTCTCTCTCTCTCTCTCTCTCACCTATGTTGGTTTAAAATCCTTCCTTTGTCTTAGAGGACTTGAAAACTTGGGTTTATTTTGAGAAATGATAAGTGATTCCATAAATCCCTAATTTTCAAAACTTGACGGTATGCTTCCATGGAAATCATTTTCAATCAAAGTCTTTTCAATCATTTTCAGCCAATGCTCGATTACGTGAGGCTGGCTGGACAACAGTTTGCATTATATGGATGCAGAATAGTAAATGTGATAGGTGGAGTTCTGGACAATGCTTGAGTATGTGAAGCTGGCTTGAAAGTAGTTCACATTGTTATGATGCAGTAGCAGAAAATGTGAGTCTTCAAAATCCCGTCTCTGTTTATGGATGAATTGAATGGGTTTGCACTTTTTGTTTTTTAAAATGGGCTTGCACTAAAATAGCTTCTGCAACTTACATGTGCATTTTCTACTGGAGTTGATTATTTTCTACTGGATATTTTGAAAAATGATTCAAATACGAGAAATCCAAGATATATGAATGTTGGGCATTCCTTTCTTTTGGACTCAAGTGCACGACAATCCTCATAATAAAGTTCTAAGCATTAATCCATCAATTGGAAAAATTCTAAACATTGAGTTCCATGGGTGTATAGTGTAATCTTGGCTTATCGACATTAAGATTCAATTCGTTATTTCATGATCTGATTGGTAACCAACAAGAGGATTCATGGCAACCAAAACCTGAACCAAAGCCTACCTCATCAATTCCAACTCTTTCTTTTTTCTTTTCTTTTTTTTTTTTAATTAATTTTTTTTTTAAAAGTAATGCGAAGTAGGGGAATTAAATCCTCACCTATAGGGAGCAAACCTATAGTAAAGACCATTCTCCTAGCCCTTTCTGACTGTCATTCTTGGGGAATTAAATCCTCACCTGTAGGGAGCAAACCTATGGTGAAGACCATTCGCCCAATCCTTTCAATTTCTTGGGTTGGTTCCTTTCAAGCTTAGTGATCATCAAGTTAATCTTTCAATATCGAGCTGAAACCTCAATGTGTAAGCGAGATGTGACATGTGAAATCATGACTCAATCAATGTTTAAAACTTCTAACAATGGATTAACAATTCAAACTTAACTGTGAAATCTAACAGATACTGAATCTAAGAGTCATAAATTTCTAACATCACGTATCTTGAAATTCTAAATCAAGGATATTCGTCAAAATCACTTCGAATTCACAAGAAATCCCAGAATTTTTTTTTTTTTAAATTTTCACAAATTTCACAATTTGACTAGGAAATATGGATTTTCTTATTAGTAAATTTTAACTGAACTCATTCTTTTGAAAAATAGAAAAAATGGGAATATTAGTAAATATGGATTTTCTTATTAAGAAGAAAATGGAAGATGGATTGAAAAAATATAAAAGAGTTTTACAGAAATTATTTGTTCCAAACATGACATTTATCAAAGGAGCACTATTGGGTGATATTTAAGATTTTCATTGTAAATAGATTAAGAGATAATGATAATTATAAGTAGACTTGCAGCCAAAAATAAAGAATTTAATTTTTTTCAAAACATGGAAAGACTAATCAGTCCTACTTCTTGTAACTTCAGCCACTGCTTCAAATGGAGGGACTGCACAAAGATTTGGTTAGGGAGACTACTGATGGTGAACTAGCAGCTGCAACAAATATGAGAGTTACAAAAGTGAAAAGAAACATAAGTCGGCCGGTAAGATAAGATGCATGATTTTCCTTTTCAATTGTTAGTCATAGATTGACAATACTAGAGGATTTTTTAGAACACCTTTCTATGTGCTTAGACCTTGACCCTCCTTAGGATGGAGGATTCCATATTTCACAAGTAGCGCACTTACATTCTTGTGACCCATATGCATCATCTGTATGAATTGATTGCATTGTGTGGTGGTCATTGAGGGATGGAGTTTCTCCCCGTATGCACATTGTGTGCCTACAGCTAGTGTATGACCTGTGTGTGTGACTCATGCATTGGTATAACATTTCATGATGATACCGCCCATGCTTCATCAGGGCCTCACCTCCACAGGAACATTCGAGGATGATAGTATGAGTGGACATCGAAAATATTACTTGAGCATACCGGGTGCATATGATGCCCATGGGTGAAATTCTCAAAACTTCCATGGTACCAAGGATATGCTCCAACGCCGTGACCGAGTGAAAATTATGAGCGCACGAGGGCCTTATACCGTTAGGCCGTGACTCCCACTGTCGTGTAGTCAGTTGGATAGAGGTGTGGCCTTACCTACCTGGTGTGAGGAGGTGTTGCTAGGCTGAGTCTGACCAGCTTGTAAATGGGTCCACTACCTTCAGGCCTTGTTGGTGATTGGCTGTCCACGGGCGGGTAGTGAGATCTCTTACGCTCGTTTAACTGTGCCGAGTCTATAGAGTGGCTGTCATTCAGTAGTGTATTGGACCCCGATGACTTCCTTATGATTGGAAATGTACTTGATATGTTGTTTGGATATGAGTACTGGCATTACTTGCATCGCATTAGCATTGGTTGTGTAAGCCTCTTCATACATTGTCATGGTATGACATCTAGTACTCATTGCATCATATTCATGATAAGCCTTGTGATATCCTCATTGATCATGTTTGCTTCTTGCATCTCCTACTATTCTTTTATGCACCGATATCACACACTTTCACCACCCTCTAAGCTTCTATAAGCTTATGCATGATTGATGCGTGCAGGTGATCCCAGACAGGCGTCGTAGAAGCAGAGTGTGGAGTAGAGTTGAGCTTGAGGACTCCAGTGTTGCTGACTTCTCTTTTTTCCATTATCTTATGTATGTCCTTTTGAACCTGATGTAAGCTTATAAAAAGTTCAATTTCTTAGTGGATTTTGTGATGTGTGCCCCTTATTATTCTCAGATGTACTTGCTGTAATCTTGGGTATGCTCGTATTGGAATGATTACACTGCTGTGAAAATCCTCCTTGTAGGATTCCATGATCGGAACCTATCTCAGGAGCCAAGAATGGGGTACTACAGAGGCTGTTGCGGTCAGAACCGGCCATCGGGTTCCTTGTGAGTTCGGTTACTGAGTCTGGGCCATGACAGTCAGTGCCTTAAATGATTGCATGTTGTGCCGGAGAGGGAAGCTGATTGGTTGGTGTACAGTTGCTGTAGGTATGTGTCGTTGGAAGAGGAGCACTGACGCTCCTCAATCTCCAAGTTGTACGAACAGTTTAAAGGAGATCAAAGTTACGTAGCCACACAATGATGTATGTAATATATCTAGATTATTTTAGAGCATTATCCAAAAACTGAATCATATCCAAAGATCATCTGGACCACACCATAAATAGCAGCAACAATAATGATTTTCACCATTAAACAATTTGTAGGGCCCACCGTAATGTTTTTTTTTTAATCCAATCTTTTCATAAGGTCACAAACACCTGAATGACGAGTAAAAACAAATTTCATATTGATCCAAAACTTCTGTGACCCCAAAAAGGGTTTCAATGGTAGATGTTCAATCCTCTACTAGTTTTTGCAGTGTGGTCCATTTGATAGTTAGATCTGTCTTTTTTTCATCTCAAGCCTTAAGACAAGCTCCCCAAATGGATGAACGATCTGAATATAACACATACCCTGTGATAAGACCTACAGAACTCTCTCCCATAGCCACTCCCCTATATAAAATGCATTCGGTCCCTAACACGGACGTCATGTTTGCCCCGCTCAATTTCATGTTTGCCCCACTGAATTTCATATTTTCCCCGCTGAATTTCTAGTTTGCCCCACTCAATTTCATGTTTACCCCGTTGAATTTCTAGTTTGCCCCATTGAATTTCGTGTTTGCCCCGCTCAATTTCATGTTTGCCCCACTCAATTTCTAGTTTACCGCGCTCAATTTCATGTTTGCCCCACTCAATTTTTCGTTGGCCCCGCTCAATTTCATGTTTGCCCCGCTCAATTTCTAGTTTACCCCGCTGATTTTCGACCATCGACTTGATGAAATCTTGAAAAACAACCAGGTTGGTTAGCTAAAGTAGCTTCTCCTACCCTAAAATCATATAGGGTACATCAAGTAACTAATTTTGGTTTAGAAGATATTCTTGTTAAATGAATAAAGAAAGAAACGAAAAAGAAAGAGAGAAAAAAAAAATTATATGCTTATATATACATATTTATATAAATATGTATTAGAGAAAATTGTAGGTAAAATAAAGTTCTCCATGTAAAAAAATAAAAATATATAAAATAAATAAATAAATAAATAAATAAAAATTTGCATAGGTTAGTTATGGCTACGGTTATAATCCGTAGCTATAGGTAAAATCACCTTCAATACATATCAAATACTCTTCGATATGTACCGAAAATTGCAGGATTTTTGAGGCAAACTCGCCGTACAATTCTGGACCTTTTTCGATAATATCGAAAGACCTTCGATATATTGAAGCACATATCGAAATACCTTCGATATGTATCAAAGGACATAAAAAAAGCAGGGGCTACGGTTATAATCCGTAACAATAGGGAAACTCAGCTTTTCGAAATCACATTTCTTTAGTGGGTCCCATCATGAGGTCTATGTTATATCCAAACCGTCTATCTATTTGGCGAGCTCATATTAAGGCTTGAGACGAAAAATAAGATAGATCTAACTATCCAGTAGACCACACTGTAAAAGGCAATGGGGAATTGAACGTCTTCCATTGAAACCCTTTTAGGGGTTATAGAAGTTTTGGATCATTGTGAAATTTGTTTTTCCTCTTCATCCAGGTCTTTGTGACCCTATGAATGAACTTAGATAGGGAGGATTTCTCACAAACATCACAGTGGGCCCCCAAAAAGTTTTTAATGGTCGACGCTCATTCAACACGGTTTCTGTAATGTGGTACACTTGAGATTTGGATATACCTCATTTTTGGTATCATACCATAAAATGATGTGGAAAAATATATGGCCAGCATGGATGAAAAGCATACATCATGGTGGGGCCCACAGACCACCGACCGTCCAACATTGGCTGGTGGCTGGGGAGTACCCAATCCGTTTCCATGAAAGGAGGGGTATTTTCATCCTCAAATTTGCTGTCCGTACGAGAAGGTCTAAGTTCCCAGACAAAGTTTGTATTGCTTCATAAAACCCGTTGGATAAAAGGTGGGGTCCACAGTCCCAAATTTCTCCTTCACGGGGGAAGGGAGCAGATTAGGTGCGGCGGCAGCCCAACCTAAGAGAGTGCATCCCTTACTACAGGGCCCAACTTGACTTGCATACTGTATATCCATACCGTCCTTCTGTTTTGGAAGACAATTTTAGTCTTGGTTCCAAAAATAAAGAAGATTCAATTCTCAGGTGACCATAATATTAGAAACAGTGATGGTTGAACACTATACCATTAAAAACTTCCCATTGCTCACTGTAAAGTTACATCATGCTTATTTTCCATCTAACCTGTTGATAAGTTACATGACCCTGGATGAAGTCAAAAAACAAATATAGTATTCATCCAAAATTTAAGTGGCCGATTAATTGACAATCACAACTTTTTCCTATGGTTTGGTCCACTTGAGAATTGGATCTGCTTTAGGCTCTGAATCGCATTTTAAAATGATCTATAAAGACAGATGGGCAGTTTGATTATAAATTCATACATCAATGTGGGTCTACGATAAGAGCCGCAACTTCTTGGGTGCGGCCGAGTTGCACCTAATATATTTCCCACACAGACCGCCTGGAATTTGGATTGGGTCGGGTGGGAATGAATTTTTATCTACACAAAGATAGGTGGGCCCATTATAATGCTTGTTAGAAATCCACTCCGTTCACTCATTTTATCTATTCATGTTAGGACGTGGGAAAAATATTGAGATAGATCTAGAGCTCAAGTGGGCCACACGATAAGAAATTGTGAGTAGGGAAATGCCTATCGTTGAGACCTTCCTAAGGTCCACCGTTATTCTTATATGCCATCCGTCCCATTCACAAGGTCATTCATACTGGGATGAACTGAAGATACATAAATATTACCTCGATCTAAAACTTCTGTAACCCCACAAATGTTCAACAGAGGACGTCCAATCTTCAATGTTTCTCACCGTGCAGCCCACTTGAGTTTTGGAAATACCCCATTTTTTATCTCATGCCTTAAGACATGGAAAAACAGATGGACTGTGTGGATTTCTCACAACATGATGGTGGGCCCTAACTATCTTTCTGTCATATTAGCTTCTTATCCGAGAAGCTGGCATTGCTGCCCGTCACTTGCGCATTTGACCTCTAGTACCATTTCCCACACACACACGCACGTGAGGTGGGAACTTTCGAGCTATGTGGGCCCCACCGTGATGTGTGTCAAACATCAATACCGTGCATTTGATGGGTCTCTTTTGGTTATGGGATATCCCAAAAATCAGCCATATACGAAACTTTGGTGGGCCATACCATCTAAAATCATGTGAAGACATGCCTAAAACATATAAAAGCACTTGGTGGGGCCTACCTGAGTTTTGAATGCGGCTAAAATTTGGTTTGAATCCTCATCCAAGTGGGACACACTCAATGGATGGGCTGGATTTGTGAACCACATCTCGGTGGGCCCAATAGATGATTATGAATGTTTTATGTGGACTGTCCCAAATCACTAAAAACATAAAAAACATCAGCCTAATATACAAACATTTGTGGTCATATGAATGTTTAAATGGTGGTCATTCAATCGTGGTCATTCATATGGCCACAGATGTCCGTATATCAGGCTAAGGTTTTTTTTTTTTTTTTTTTAAATGATTTTAGGTCATCCATAACATATAATTATTAAGGTGGAGCCCAGAAAGGCTTCATAGGTAGACATTTCTTTTCTCACTTTTTCCTTTCGGACAGCCCACTTGAATTTTAGATTGACCGCATTAGTTGCTGTATGTCTTAAAATGACACATAACAACTGATAAACAGGATACATTTCTTACACATATCATGGTGGGCTCCACCCCTTGTATATGCAAAAGGCTTACATAGCAAATCCATGTAACTCCTGCGAGCCGATTGCATGTTGTTGACAACCTTGGTGGTGTTTTGCCAACTAGAGGTGGCAGGAGCCGACCCGACTCGTCGGATCTGACTCGACCGAACCTGGCTGTAAGGGTGGAAATGGACAGGTTTTGAACTGGGCCAGGATAGGCCTGGGCCCGGCAGGGGCCAAGCATAGCAGGCCCAAGCCTGCCTGGAAACAAATTGTTTTTGCTTGGGCCAAACCTGATTGGACCCAGCCCGACCCAAAAGTGGATAAAATCCCTATTTCGCTGTTGAATTTTTCTAATCTATCCATTTATCAAGTGGGCCATGCATGCACAAAAAAAGTAAACATTTTAGTGGAATGAAACCAACAATCCAGACTTAAGATAGATGGTTGCCTAAGGATTAGAATGTCATATTTGTAGGATATAACACATGTATATAAAAATTCGGGTCAGGCAGCATTGGGTCAAGTTGTGTTAGGTTAAAATGACTTGAGCCTAAACTTGGCCCAAAAATTAATCGGACCATGCATGCAATCTGGCCCATTGCCACCCTTAGTAGGTCCAAGCCCGGTCCAGATCCAGGTCAGTGAGCTATCTGGCCCATTGCCACCCTTAGTTGGTTGGGGTTAGTACGGGGTGGGAGTTTGGTGGATTCTCATGCTGTCAATCTGAGCCTTTGCCAGCAACAGTTCCAAAATCAGGTAAAAGAGGAAGTTTGATGTTTGGTTGGCAGCTGATTGTAAATTTTGCTAATCTACCATTAAATTGACTCCAAATTACTAGAAGAAATGCTAAGATAGTGATGAAAACCACACATGCACAGACATACACATACACACACACACAGAGGGAGTGGATCTAGTGGCTTTGGAGGCAGTGTTTTTGTGCCTCCATGTCATTCTATACATGCAGCCGGGGTGTGGCCCGACTTGACAGAACAACCTTGACTCCAACCTGCCCTTATTAGTATCATGCCTGAATTTGAGTCTAGGGCCAAGAGTCTAGGCCTGAAGCCACCTGTAATTAGGGGTGTCAATGGGCCGAGCTGGACAGTCGGCCTTTGTGGCTTGGCCCACTTTTGGCTGGGCTTGGGCTCCAACCTAGGCCATGCATAAACATCATGGCCAGGGGTTGGGCTTGTTAGTCTTGACCTGTCACTGGCCTGGGCTAGACTTGGGCCTAAGTTTTGGCTTGCAGGACAGGCTTGGACAGACCTCGCCCTGGTCCGAACCTGGCCTGTTGACTGCCCTACCTATAATGGGCTGGAGTAGTAGGTAATTTAACAATGATTTGCTAGATTTTTCCCATTTTGAAGTCTTTAAAGTTTTATCCTTTTCTTCTTGAAATTTTACAAAATACCTGATGAAGCTTGTGTGTGAACTTATGGTGGTTCTAACTTTCAAAATAAATAAATAAATTATATATATATATATATATATATATATATATATATATATATAGAAAGTAAAACTGATGCTGGTTCTTCCATTTGATGTCATGATTCTCAATTTTCCATCTTTATTATTTTTGTGGCATTTATTATTCAAGAAGAAAGTACAGAATTCTCACTTTGGTACTTGTTTTATGTTGTAACACAACCATATTCCTGTTATTCAGTCGAACTTTGCTACAATGGATCAAAACACTAGGATCGTTACGAGCAGGAGGGCTGATAGACACTTTAAGGAAGAGGGCCCAATCCTATGTGCAGCATTGGATGGGATGAAGCTTCCATGTTTTCCTGAATATGAAGTGAGAGTTAGGTGCAAATGCTTGTATCAGGAGTGTGTTGAATAAACTTGAGAAAAAATTACAAAAAAATGTAGTGATTTACCCAAAGCGAATCTCTTAGTGAAACTGAAAAAACATAAAATAAAAAAAATAAAAATAAGCAGCTGTTGATTTCCCACGTGTGAAACTTCTCACATATTGACAAACGAGCTTTTTTCCCATAAGTGACTATGACCGGGTTTTCATTTCGAAGAGTTTTTAAGGTACATTTGGAAGCACCATCAAATTGAATTGCATTTAGTAGTCTAATCATCATCATCTAAGCCTTATCCTAATTAATTAGTGTCGGCTACATGAATCTTGTTCCGCCATTGCATTCTATCAAGGCTATAGCTTCAATTAGACCATCTTTTCTTACCACCTCTACCCATGTCCTTTGGGCCTTTCCCTTGCCCCCACTCCTTGTAACTGCCATGGTTCTTGGTCTCCATTGCACCATGACCAAACCATCTAAATCTACTTACCCTCATTTTGTTATCTATTAGTGCTACTCCTAAGATCTCTTGAATGCACTCATTTCTAATTCTATCCTTTCTCCTATTGCCACTCATCCATCTCAACATCTTCATGTCAGCTACATTCATCCTATGAACACGTCGTTCCTTAATTTCCCAACATTCTGTCCCACCAAGCATGGCTAACCTTATAGCTATCCTATAAAATTTCCCTTCCAATTTGAGTGGTATACGATGACCACATAAAACTCTAGAGGCACATCTACATTTCTTTTACCCAACTTGAATTGTATAGGCAATATCCTTCTCAATCTCTCCAATCGCAGAATTATCGACCCAATATATCAAAAGTGGTCATTTTGTGGAACTTCTTGGTTAACAATTTTAACTAATTCCTTAGCTCCACTCCTATTGTCACTAAATCCATATACTCTATTTTAATCCCACTAATTTTAAATCATTTAGATTCCAAAGCATCCTCCATAAATTTGGCTTTGTGCTTGCACCCTCTCTCGTCTTGTCGATCAAAACTATGATTTCTTCAATATCGACCCCTGGTGCAAGCCTAGAGTAACTGGGAATCCCAACACTGTTAGTGGAGATACAGGTGAGTTCCCAAGTACTATAAGCTTGCACTAGGGGTTGACATTAAGCCTGTACCTTTTTGTGGGCTACTAAGTGGAAATAACTAAGTAATAATTTCCATGGCCTTCATATTGATTGTTTCCATGAAGGTATGTGCAAGTAATCTAACTGCATTTTGTGGGGTAATTTTTTATTATTAAGAATATTATGAAATATTACAACTTTTGTCATTTTCTCTCGACTAATCCGTATCTTTGCAATTCATTTCACATGTGCATCCAGTCATGATGAATTATGGCAGCTTTTTCAACATATTCGTTTCCTGAAAGTTCAGAAAATTAATTGCTTGGTAGTGATGTTTCTAGAGGTATTCTGGACTGTTCAAAAAATATATACCACAACAGAAAGTAAAGGATTTCTTTTTTTGGGTTTCTGGAAAAAAAAAAAAAAAAAAAGATTTTCCAATACCTATTTGCAGAACTTCATTTCAACATTGTTAAAATTGTCTTGTTTTTCTAGGCATAAAATGCAACCACTTTGCATTGCTTTCCATTTTCTGCTGGAATTGATAATTCTAAATTAAAGAATGAATAATGTGGTTATTTAGACCTTCAGCCGGTTTCGTCAAGTATGTCAAAACTGAAGGAGTATTTAATCATAACCGATCTGTATATTAAATGAAATGTATGAATCATTTTCTCAATGCTCGTCTTGTAATTCAACTGAGAAGGTTAACAACAGTACCATTGTTTACAGATATGCCACGAAACATAGATGTGGGGTGGTTGTGAAGGGGCCTAAACTGAGTGGAATTATATCAGGGACTGACCCTTTGAAGGAAAATCGCTTACTTTTGAAAGCTGAAGATCTGGATGATACAGAGGAAGCTAAGAACACGGCTGCTGTTATCAATGAGCTATCTAGGGAGATATCGAAAATACTGGTTTCTCACCCATTAAATAAAAAATGTGCGGAAGAAGGGAAGAACATTGCGAATGTCATCCTCTTGCGAGGTTGTGGAATTCGAATTGAGGAGGTCTGGTTTTTTTTTTTTTTTTTTTTCTATATTTAATCTAAATATTGTTTTTCTTTTCTTTTGCAATTTTTGGATATTAAGTTAGGGAGTCGAAAAAAAAAGAGGAAAAGAGAAGTAGTTTAGGGAGTCCAAAACCTATTAAGCTCAGTACAAGAGGACTCAAACCTATGGTAGTGGCATCAACACCCACAACGGACCTCATCAGCACACCAAGATTGAAACCACCATTAGTAATTGGATTTTGCTCTTATTCTTACAAATCCCGATCATTAGTAATTAAGGAAAAAATGGTATACATAGTAGGAAATGTCATTATAGCTTAGTTTCAGTCTTTATCCTTTAGGAAGTGTCTATTATTATTGACATAAATACCCTTGTGGTGAAAAGGGTGGTAGGAAATTCCTATTAATCAGTGACAGCTATTCTCTTGTAGTGACTTTGATTTCAATGTACAACAAAGAGAAGCGTGCAAACAATTATTTCGTCATAGTTTCCCGACCAAGGGAGGCATACAAGGGCTGCTTGGATCTGGTCAAAGTTGTGACTTGACTAGCAATCCATGGCATAGGCTACCAAATCATGGAATGTTGTTCCTGACTAGTTGCTCTGTCCTTGTTTGTCAACACCCTGGATCATGGACAAAATAGACTGTGGCACTTGTGGGAAATTAAATGTTGGTTGGTGGCACATTTACACATTTCCATGTGCACATTTGATGCATCCCACATTTTTCAGTGCTTAAAGATTCATTGCGCCACATATGCACATGTGAGATGCTTGAACTTGGACGTTCCTTCACATGGCAAATTGAAACAAGTTACACATGTGCACGGATAAATATGATCCTTATGTGCAAGTAAACTATAAAGTATCGTTGACAAATAATTCCACCTCTCAACCAGAGGTACCCAATCTATGGTCCAATGGTCACCATATCTATGACAAGTCAAAAAGTGGGTTGGCGAACAACATAAGCGCACGCACACATAGTAGTTTGGGTCCCAGTATTGTCATTCTCTTGACATCTTCATTGAATCGAATTGAATTTTTCATAACTCTCAGTGACTTTTTATTACATGAAGAGGCTGGTTTTGAGCCCGTAGTTTAATGGTAGTCAGGGTCTGTTTCGACATCGAGATCTCGGGTTTGAGTCCAGCTTACCTACCAAAAAAGGCAAGAAAAAGAAGTAATGAGGAAGCTTAAAAGACGCCAAATATTGGCGAACAAATCCTAGCTGCAGTACTGGTCCTCTACCTTTTGTACTCTGATATTATTTGTATTTTAGGCTGCGTCTGGACATTACCATATTTTCTTAACCACCTGAACTTAGCATTGAGATATGTTTAGGTATGACTTGAACTTTGCCGGATGTGAGACGACATTTAATGGATGCCGGATGTGAGAGGCCATTTGATGGATAAGTAAAAGTCATGACACTCAATGAGGTGCCGAAATTGGGTTCATAAGCGGTGCTGCTTCTGTTGTGCTATTTGATTTGCAACAGATTGCACCAAAATGCCATTCCACATTACATCCAAATTGAGTTTTGATCATTGGTTCCACTTCAATCATTCTCCCTTTTGTTTATTTCCCTGATCAAGCTTTGATGTCAACATTGAGAATGTGTACGTTTCATGTTTTAGAAATCACACCTGACATCAAAGCGCGTGCGTGCACACACACACATATAGGGAGGGAGGGAGGGAGGGGAGGGGAATGCTCACGTGCACACCTTCTTACGTGAGCACTTTTGCATACGTGTCATGGGCACAAAATCTGAATGGTCGACATGATATGACACCCCTTAAAACCAATGTTTCGAATAGCGCCCGTAGCATAGCTGTAGTGTATGCTACGTAGCGTAACGTGGCCGTAGCACTACGTATGTAGCGTCTCAAATAGCATAGATCCCCTGTAGTGTACGCTACAAGAGTCGTAGCGTACACTACAGATACGTCGCATGTAGCATCCGTAGCGTAAGGTACAATGTATTTTATTTTATTTTTACTATTTTAGTTTTTTATTATTTTTTCACATTTTCTTTGTTTCTAATGTTGAAGAATGTGACACTTGTATTGTACTTGATAGTTTTAACCTATGAGATTTTTATTTATTTTCATAATTGTGACTTGTGGTTTCAGTTAGACATTATTAATTAAAGTGGTTTGCTTAGAAAGTTGTTGATGTGATAATTATTTGATTTGGCTTATATATGTGGATTGGCTTTTGATAAATGATAACTAATAATTTTTTTGAACATGCTTACAATTGATAAAATGAATCATCTTTTAGGCATTTTTATATATTTTTTTCCTTTTTTCATTGTTCATTATATTTGTCTTATTTTTAAATTAAAAAATATATATATATAAGCATCATGTAGCTTATGCTACACGGTACTACGTATTTACGCTACACGCTATAAAGGACTAAGCACTACGCATCACGCTACTACTATTTAAAACACTGCTTAAAACCTCCCAAGCCTAACTTTTAGCCTAATACATAACTCTGGTGGGCTATGGCAAAACGAAACAGTTTCCTTCATTGATTTGCATTTCTCTTTGCTATGGCCTTCTAGAGTTTTGGATCAGGCTGGAAATTGGGCTTGTGAGGTTTCAAGGGGTGCCGTATCACGTGGACCATTCAGATTCTATGCCTATGACACATGTGCAAAGGTGCGCAAGTGAGCATTCCTCTCTCTCTCTCTCTCTATATATATATATACTCTCTCTCTCTCTCTCTATATATATATATATATACTCTCTCTCTCTCTCTACATATATATATATATAGAGAGAGAGAGAGAGTAATGCTCACACACAACTAGTTGGACCATGAGTTTTGGTCCAACTAGCTATGCATTAAATCTCAGAATTCCTATTTTAATACATATGTAATGCACCACATGTGAGGATATGTGACTCTGAGTTTTACATTAGTATTTTGAGAATTATGTATCATAGATCCAAGCCATTTATTAAATAGAGCACACTAATGAAATTTTATGTATCGAAAGTTAGTAAATTGTTGTCACCATTAGAACCACACATGTAACTTGAATATGGACTGTTGGAGTAGATTTTTAGTAGTTTACTTTTTTGATAGATGATATCATGTTATCGATAAATATATATATATATATATATATATATATATATATATATATATATATATATATATATTTTTCCATATACTTACAATGGACCCTACCCAATTAATGAACCGGATTTGCAAGATACATTGCGCTTCACCCAAGTATATCATGTGTGTACACATTTGTTGAGGGTCAAATATTACATATTAGACCCCATTTATTACATTGATTTACGAGCATAATACCAAATAACGCCTCATTTTAATCATGTTTGTGCTGTCAGGTGTATTTACGAGCATGGACTGAAAAGGATGCTAAAAGCATGGAATTAACGCTCAAGTTACCAGAGCAAGGGACAGACTCCAGAGGACCAAGATCAACGAATTTGCATGCCATGGATCCAAGGAAATCAAGTTATTCACATTAAAAATGGCCCGAAATCGGTCTAGAATGCAAAATCACGTGGTTCCCATCATCCGATCGGCTCGAAACTCCATACATTTTACGGGAGCCATAAATAAACCGTACATATTAAATTTCACCATTGGATATCTTGAAAGCACTCAATTAACGGATAGATCATCCCTTAATTCCCTAAGTGGGGCCCACCTGGGTTCTGGATATGCTTCGACTTTGGGTTCAACCCCTTAAATGGAGTGATAAAATGAATGGATTGCGCAGATTTTTGACATACATCACAGTGGACCCCAAATGTATAGCATGTGCATAAACCACACGTGTGCTGGCCGTGTACCGAACCAGATGCAGCGGTCAAAGTCAGTGTTGACCGACTCATCACACAAAACGGCAACTGCCGTTACAGCGTCTTCCGCAACCGACCGTCGGTTGATGTTGTGGGTCCCACCCATGGTCCAAACGGGTGATCCAGACCGTTCATTCATTCTCTGAGGCGGCCACAATCAACGCCTAGGTGGCGAAAGTTCAGAAGACAGCGAAGACTATTTTTTAACCGTTTAAACACAGGTTGGACGGTAGAACATAAAATCAAGTGGGCCATGTCAGAAGCAATCCAAAACCGATCCTCTCCAGCTGAAATTTCTCCACGAGTCAAATGAACGGAGTGGATTTATCTGTAGATATTGATCTTGTGCCCCACTAATCAAACAGCGAAAATCCCTGTTTTACGTCCGCACACAGCCCAATTTTTGCGGGCTGTGGTGTGGTCTTGATGATGATCAGTCGGCTGATCTGCTCCGTCCATCATGTAGGCCACTCAAAAACGTCCCAAGGGACGTCATTCTTTTGTACAGGATCACAGAAACATGGGCGTGGGGAGGATCTGTTTTTGGCTGCGTAAGAAGAGCTACGTAGAACTTCAATGCAACTGACATCAGACGGACGCACATTGTCAAGCGTATCTTGTGCCAATATACGATGCCCAAATTGACCTCTTCCTGTGTTTTTTTTTGGCTATAAGAAAGAAAGAGAACGTGAGAAGAAGAAATTTTTTTTTTCAGCCAAGGGTAGCTACGTAGAGAGAGAGAGACTGTTGGAGTTTTTTTTTCTATTTTTCTTTTCTTTTTCTTTTTCTTCCTCTTTTGTTCTGTTTGAGGGATTCAACCCAACATGGTTGGCTAAACGTCTTGGCTAGGGCCAAGAGGTGAAGCTTGTAGCGTGATGGGTGATATTCTACGGTTCTGATTCATGTCCTGAACTACTTTTTTTGGTTTGATTTTAAGGAATGTGATTAGTTTTTAATGGTTTGTTGTGACTAACATTACAATAGATCTGCGATAGCTTTGAGTATTTCTTTTCCATTATTTGATTATGAAACTAGGATGCCCTGTTGTTCACCATCGCCCCTTAGACATGGTTGGATGATGAAATCTTTCATAACTTTCATACATCTTCTGATTGATTGTGGATTGATTTGAGTTCTGTTGTTTACCTTGTCTCATGGGCATGGATTTGTGATGGAATCAATTCTAATTCTCATATCTTTCATCTCCTTGAAAACTAGATCAATGGAAGTTCAGATCGAGCTTTAGTGACATATCTTCCAACTGGATGAAGATAGGACTCGAAGTACAGTTGAGTTCGTGAATCAAGCGTAGATCTCCCTGATCTCTACAAGTGGATCGTTGGCACCCTAGTTTCCTACTTTTGAATTCCTTAAGTTTTAGAGTAATATTTCACCATTATTCATTTAATTATTTCTCAATTTAGATTACATCTTATTCTTGTTCTAATTCTAGTTAATTAGACATGTATAGGTTTCAAATTTCAGTGATTCGACTCCTCGGTCCCACCGAGTTTATTACTACATCACAACCCTATACTTGGGGAGTGAACAACATTCTATAGTGGTCCTTTGTAAACATTTACCATCCTCTTTTCTCTCTCCTCATTTAAACTATTTTTTCCTTATTTAATGCTCTAATGTACGTTTGAGACTCAAATCACCTAAGTTATGTGGGCCCCACCATGATATGTGTGTTGTATCCATACCACACATCTATTTGTAGAGATCATTTTAGTACGTGGTTCAAAAGAATGAGGTAGATCCAAAACTGGAGTGGACCCCACCATAAAAGATCCAAAACTGGAGTGGACCCCACCATAAAAAACAGTGGGGAGAGTGACGCCTACCATTAAAACCTTCCTAAGGTCCACCAAGATATTTATTTGAGATCCAACCTATTCACAATATAACATAGACATTAAAGAAGGGAAAACACAAATATCAGCTCAATCGAGAACTTTTGTGGCCCTTAGAAGTTTTTAATGGTGGGCATCACCGTCTCCACTGTTTTCTGTGGTGGGGTCCATTCCAGCTTTGGATCTGACTCATTCTTTGGCTCATGCCATAAAATAATCTCTTCAAATGGATGGACGGTGTGGATATAAAATATACATCATGGTGGGACCCTAAGAACTAAGTGACGTCATTCATTCCGCTACCGCAAATCTCAAGTCCAAACCACGCCGATTTCTGATGAAAGACTTTGGCAGAAGTTCTCATACTGGAACCCGGGTGGGGCCCACTATGATGTTTGTGAGAAATCCTACCCGTCCATCCGTTTTTTGAGTTCAATTAAGAATACGAAGCCAAAAATGAACCATTTCTCGGGCTCAAGTGGGTTGAAAACGTGATAATTGAATGTCAAGGTTGAAATATTTGTAGGCCATAGAAGTTTTGAATGTGTGAATTTTATCCGCACAATCCATTCATTTCCCCATGCCACTTTATAGTATAGGACCAAAAGTTAGGTAGATCAAAGGCTCGAGTGGACACCATATCAAGCAGTGGTAAAAATATGCCCATCGTTGAAACTTTCCTAGATCTCACTTTGACGCGGATTTGCAGCCGGCATTGAATGACGTCACCTAGTTCTTAGGGTCCCACCATGATGTATGTTTTGTATCCACACTGTCCATCCATTTGGAGAGATTATTTTATGGCATGAGCCAGAGAATGAGTTAGATCTAAAGCTGGAATGGACCCCACCGCAGAAAATAGTGGAGAGGGTGACGCCCACCATTAAAAACTTCTAAGGGTCACAAAAGTTCTCGATCGAGCTGATATTTGTGTCTTCCATTCTTTAATGTCTATGTTATATTGTGAACAGGTTGGATCTCAAATAAATATCATGGTGGACCTTAGGAAGGTTTTAACGGTAGGCGTCACTCTCCCCACTGTTTTCTGTGGTGGAGTCCACTCCAGTTTTGGATCTACCTCATTCTTTTGAACCAGGTCCTAAAATGATCTCTACAAATAGATGTGTGGTATGGATACAACACATATATCATGGTGGGGCCCACATAACTTAGTTACGTGATTTGAGTCCCAAATGTACCGGGAATAGAGAGCATTAAATAAAGAAAAATTAGTTTAAATGAGGAGAGAGAAAAGATGAGGGTGAATGTTTACAAAGGACCACTAAAGAATGTGTACACATATTATATACTTGGGTGATGCGCAATGTATCTTGCAAATCCGGTCTGTTAATTGGGTAGGGTCCATTGTAAGTATATGGGAAATTTATTTATTTATTTATTATTATTATTATTTTTTATAGATAACATGATATCATTTATAAAAAAAAAAAAAAAAAAAAAACTGTTAGAAATCTACTCTAACCGTCCATATTCAAGTTACATATGTGGTTCTAATGGTAAGAACAATTTACTAACTTTCGGTACATAAAATTTCATTAGCATGCTCTATTTAATAAATGGCTTAGATCTATGATACATAATTTCCAAAATACTAATATAAAACTCAAAGTCACATATCCTCACATGCGGTGCATTACATGTGTATTAAAATAGGAATTCTGAGATTTAATGCACAGCTAGTTGGACCAAAACTCATGGTCCAACTAGTTGTGTGTGAGCATTTCTCATATATATATATATGCCAATTCAGTCCATACACTAGTCTAATTGGGTTGAATTGTCTTAACTCAGGATGTTTGCTTACATTAAAAAATGTAAATAGTAGAATGAACAAATTAAACATCCAACACACATCTAGCACAGTGGATAAATACATTTTTTTATCATTATTTTAATTTTTTATACACACACACGCAGTGGGATTTCACCACTGGTGGGTACTTGAACCCTTGACCCGGTGTTAAAAACTCCTGGGAGTCTACCACCCGGGTAAGAGTAAGGACCCGTGGATAAATACTTTTTTATTTTTCACAGATGAAAATTTATAATCCCAGTTGAGCCAGGTTTCAAGTGAACTGGACTTTTTGTTTTTGTTCCTGTTGTTTTCCAACACGGTATGATAGTCTGGTCCAGTTTGTACTTTGAAACATTGGTTTGGATGAACTATCAATTTGTATTGCAATTGTGAGTTTGGTAACATTGAGTTGATCAGCTTGTAATTCGTTCTGTATCAAATAACTTCGATGTTCTGAGCTCCAAATTGCAGTCCTGTGCAACCGCAATCTGAGGGCTTCTTCCCCAATTATGAAAATTAGGAAATGTCATTAATTGTCTAACTTGTTCCTGACTAAACTGAATGTTTGGAAGTCAATTCACTTGTGCAGCCAAACACAGGCTAAAGAATATTTAGATTAGCTTGAAACGATGGTGCTTCTGTGGATTTTAAAATAAACTATTCACTTGAACGTTGACTAGATTGAAATTGTTCTTTTTCTTTCCTACAAAATAATAAGAGTGGCCATGTAATGAAAGGGCTGGAGTTTCTCAAATTTGCTTACCCTTGTCAGCTTTCATGCTTTTCAGGTTCCGGCATTTGAACATATGCATGGTTTGTGGCCATGCATGGTATCTCCAACCAAGATTATCGCAGGGCTGGGCTTGTCATTGGGAATCGATATTCTAGAAGCACCTGGAGCAACTGGAGATTATCGAACGCTCCTAACCTCCAAAGCAACAGCTATTGCAAAAGCTCTTTCTGCTCCATTGCAGCCGTGCCCTCGTGTTTTTGTACCGGGAGGGGACGATCAGAAAACGGGTCGTGCAGATGGATATGATTTTGGTTTCCTTCACATAAAGGTGGTAACTGTTGAATTATATAATCCCTTTATTGTTCCCTGTTTTCCTAACAACCATGAAATGGCTTTGTGGTTCAAAATGCAATGAGAAATGTGATGGCTACTTGTAAGAGTAGGGTTGTGAATTCTTCTCTCCTAGAAAGATTCAAGTTGTTCATATGGTGTGCCCCACTGGGGATATGTGCCTTGACCTGAAAATCAGGCTGCTCTGGTCAATCAGGTCTACCACACGTGCATGACAAAAAAAAAAAAAAAGAGAGAGAGAGAGAGAGACATGGACTATACCAGGCTGCTCTTTTGGGCCACATTATATGCACATTGGTGCCCACCTGATGTACCGTGCATAGACTGTACCACAATAGCACGTATGGCAGTGTGGGGTTAAAAAAGAGTAGCCATAGCAGGGATGAAATCTATTTCACCTTGAACAGAGTGACGTGGCTATTTTCTGTTTCAGCTGTCTTTTATTTACTACATGTGTTCTTTGTTTTATGCATTTCTCTGTCCCTTCTCCGTTTCCTTCTATGATTTCAGAGTTTTTTTTTTTTTTTTCTGGACAATCCTCCTAACTAGGTGGTCCTCCTGCTTTGAATTACATTTCTGTTTCCTGCTCCAACTTAGAATTGCATTTCAGTCTCATGCTTCTGCTCGTGCTTCCTAATTCTGTATATTTGCTAACATTTTTTTAACAGACAGTTCCCTGCTCTGACACCTGAATTTGTTGTAGCATTGCTTCATGCTTCAGGCAACCATACCTGCAGCATCTTATTGGTATCTGTAAAGGTCATCTTTGATGCCTTGTTGGAGTGTCCTAGCACATTATGATAGTGTCCAATATCATCCTTAGCTTTTATATTTTTAATATTTTCCAATGATTTTTAAACAAATTTCAGTTTTTCTTGTGGGCATTGCCCAACATGCCGCCTCTCTACATGAAGCTCACATGCCGATCTGGCATGTGCTGGACATTTTAGTCTCGCATAAGGTAGGTCTCACCATGATGATGACCTTGAACAAAAATCAGGCCAGTCCACTCATTTGGCTGGCTACCGCTCAAAGCTCACATCCCTATCCATTTACGACACCAGTTGCGCAATTCCTCAACTTTTTGATGTGAGGAATTCTCCAGTGCTCTCAATTCACTACAAGTTGTATTGCTCCTAGTTGTATCTGTTCGCTTGGACAGTCCAATTGGTCAATCCGAACTATCCATTAACTCCAGAACACATTTTGAGGACTACCATGCAAAAATCACACAATTAGACGATCCAAACCATCCTTGATTTGGCCTGGCAGTCCTGAAATGTGCATTAGATCTAAGGAACGGTCTGGATCAACTCATTGAACTGTCTACGTGCCCCAAAGCAACTAAGAGCAATATAATTTACAATGAGCATCTCTGATATGAAATAGGCCAATATGGTAATATCTCTGATTAACATGACCATAATAGTTTCTCCTTGCCTTGCAATCCGCACACGCTATTTGAGCAATCTCAACATGTAAATGGTCTCTAGGCAATAGATGACGCTGGCCATGATAAAGTGAGCTTGTTGAAAGTCAGAGGGTTGGAAGCCGTTGACCGAGCAATCGGTCAGCTCGCCAGGCTCCTCTGGCAAGCGGAATTGACTGGAAAGTTCCGATACTTCCTTTGTCACTGGAGATCATTCTACACCGGTCGAGTATGGGGACCACAGCTTTAAACCTGTCCCGTTTGCGCTGTGCCGGTTAGAAGATTACGTGAGTGCAGTGGGTGGGGAGGTTGTTGTGATGGGAACTCCCCTTCATTTGTTTCCGCTTCCTTCAGTTGAGGCCGGCGAAGACCTTAGGGAAGATTTTGAGGTATTGGAGGAGAACCAAAGAGAGGGGAGTAAGGCTTTTGGTGGTGATTCGGTTGGTGAGTGTGATGAGATAGCAGCTGCAAGGGGGTGTCTTGGGCTGTTTCCGGGGAGTGAGATGATGGGGATAATAAAGACATGTATTCATACGAAGGTTTGAATGTGGTCCTCTGATGCTTAAGAAATCCTGAGGTTTAAATCATGGGTTTCATCTAATATTCATTTTCTAACGTAAGGGAAGATGATGATCATGTATGAGTCTGATGGTTGGAAGTGAGAAAAAAGAGTAAGGTGGTTTGATTACTAAAGGCGTTCAATCAGTTGAATGTATGAGAACGTTTTTTTTTTTTTTTTTTAAATTATTATTATTATTATTATTATTAAATGGAGGGAGTTGAAGTTTTACTAGGAAATATGAGGATATTAAAAATGTCTTTTTTTTTATTATTCATGTTTTACTTTTTAGTAATCATGGATTTGATTACAATGATCTCGTTCCGGGTTGTCAGCTGCAGCAAATATGCCTGTGTTAAATGTGGAGGATGCCCAAGCTGTGTAAAGTGGGTCCCACCATGATTCCACGACAAAAAAAATAAGGCCAGTCTACTCATCAGTTTAGGAGAATGGATGGTTCAAATTGGACACGCTGGTGGTCTGATTCGGTGTACGTGTGGCCCACACCTTAAGTGTGGAGTAGCCTGATTTTTACACCAGGTGATCTCCATGATGGGACCACCTTTGTTTGGCATGGCTCAAATGCTAGACAGGCATGACATGGGGATCTTTGGTTATCCAAAGTGTCAATAATCAGGTCTGATTCTGGTCCTATGATTTGGAGCTAATCAGTTAGTTTTATCATTTATTTTAAGGAGAAATGCTCCAGTGCTCTCAGTGCACCATAAGTTATGGTCCTCCTAGTTGCATTTGTTCACTTGGACAAGCCACTGATCGATCTGAACTGTCTATTAAACTTGAAACACATTTCAGGGATTATCACACAAATTTCACTGATTAGATGATCCAATCCATTCTTGATTTAGCTTTATTTTCTGTAGCCATCCCTTTTCCAAGCCATGAATGGATAGTTATGATTGCCAAACAAAAGTGATTCTTTGGAATCATATGCAATCCGTGACGGGCCCTAACAAACAGATGGTTCAGATTGTTGATTAGACCTATTTTTGTGTAAACAATCTTGACTATCTGTATTACAGGCCATTGATTGAATGGTTAATGTGTTTTCAGATTGGTGATGTTTGCATGGTAGTCTATGAAAAGTTTGTTGGATGTAATGAACGGTCTGGATGAGTGGACTGAACTGTCCGAGTATCCAGCACTAGAGTATTTCTCTATTTCAAGTACGGTGACAATTGTGAGAACCTCCTTTTATGGAAGTTTCATCCAAACGGACTCTTAGTCGGGTTTGGACACATCAAACAAAATTAACGGATGGGATGTCTGTGATTATTCATCTTTACTTAATGAGATGATCATATATTGAGGCGAATGAGACTTTCATCCAGTTGAACGTGTGAGATTAGAAGTAGCTTTAACCTTAGAATCAGAAAATACATATGGCTTTGATCTCAAGGGGGAATGATTACATACCTTCTTGGAACGTATGTGAATTCCAATGCAGTTGAGCTTCTATAGAGTCCACCGTAATGTGTGCGTAGAATCCAAATCATGCATCCAGTGGACGTTGCCTAACGTTCACGGTACCAGGATTTCCATTTACACAAACTTCTGTGGGGTCCACAACAATGTATGTGTGGAATCCAAACAGCCCATTAGATGTACCACTTCATGTTTACTGTATGGTGTTTGGAGTAGGCCATGTGGGCTTTTGACAAATGACAAGGCCCAGCTTGTTGGACAGTCCAATCATCATGTTGGCCACTCACATTATGCACAAATGAATTAACGGTCTCTAAATCTTTTGCAATTGACTCCAATTCAACGTACATGTGTAATTTAAAGTCACTTTCAATTATGTTTCAGTTATCAGAACCAATCCTTCGCTGGACTCGTCATGGATAAAACGAATACCTCTAAAAATTCTTAGATTAGAACATTTTAAATCCTTCACCATTTCACCCTTTTTGTTATAAGGGTTGCGGTGTCGGACCAGGACTAAAAGGGCCAAGGCCTTTTTAACTTCATTTGAGCTAGGTCCACCCGCTGGGGCTTTGGAGACTAGGGCCAACCCTAGCCTGGCCCATTGCCACCATTAGTTGTTGTCCATGAGTTTTTGGTCTTAAAGGCTTATTTGGATTTGGTCATGAGCATGTTGTTGTTGACTAGTTCTCCGTTCATTGTTTGTCAAACACACGAAGATCATAGACAAGATACATTGGGACACGTGGAGAAATTAAAATGGTTACACACTACGTTCATGTGTTATTTGACACGTGCTACATTTTTTTACGTCTTAAAAATTGACCATGTTATATATGCACACAAGGAATGCTTGAACTTAAGGCATTCAACTACTCGGTACATTGAAACATGTCACACATGTGCACAGATAAATATGGTCATCATATGCGCCAAAATTATATAGTCATCTACAAGTAGGGCTGTCAACCGGCCAAGCCTAGGGTAGGTCTCGTCTCGGATTTAGAACTGTTTCAGGCCAGGCCGTCTGGCCAAACTTATTTAAAAATCTGATTTTTCAGGCTTGAGCCTAGCCCATTGACACCCCTATGGGCAAGTAGTCCACCTCTCAACTAGGGACACCTAATCCATAGTCAACACAATCACAAATTCATTACTTGTTCAAATCTATATTGGTTCCTAAGCAGAAGGGAGTTGACAAACAATATACAGTTTTTCATGACTAGTAGTCGGGATATGACGCTGCCCAAATCCAAACAACTCCGCACTTCTATTTACTTTAGAGACTATTGGTACATTTTGCTCTTTACTAAACACAGTTTTTCATGACTAGTAGTTGGGATACAACGCTGCCCAAATCCAAACAACTCCGCACTCCTATTCACTTTAGAGACTTAGTACATTTTGCTCTTTACTAATTTGCTCAATTTGACATTTAGACAAGCATTTCTTTTGATGATGACCACATATCCCATGATGTCCTGATTTTCCACACGCTACTGATACTAATACTGCAATATACTACGCCAAAATCGTGAATTTACGGTGGACCAAATCCGTCGTAAAACCAAATAAACGACAGATTTCACCTTTCGTCTGGTCCATCGCTATTTACTGGGTTAAAAAAATAAAAATCTGCAGCTGAAATTCCGAAAAAACCACCTGAATTAATCATCACTAATATGAGAAGAGTGACAGACCTCAAATCCGTTGTCAATGGTCAACTTGTTCAGAAATTAGCGACGGATTTGGTCCGTCGCTAAAATATATGCGAACTAAAAAAAAAAAAAATTGTCAGATTTTTGTTTTTTTTTTTTTTTTTTTTTTTTTTTTTTTTTATAATCTGACACTTGATAGTCATTCAAAAATTAATTCACACAGGGATGAGATTGATCAATGATGCCAATCTTCATTCTCCTCCAGATTTCAAAGATGCACAGACGTATATTTTAGAAAAGTCTCAAAAATAAGAGATGAATACAAATCTAATTCAAGCAGCAAGTAAATCCTAATTTGTTCAAAAATAATCACTGAAATTAAACAAAGAAAACCCAACAGAAAAGAATCTAATATTCTTCTGAGCCATGATCTACCAATTCACTAAAAAGAAAGGAAAAAATTAAAAATATTACTAGAAAATAAGAAAAACAAATCCTTCTAGCTGTAGTTAAAATCCATGATCTAGTAAATCATCCAATCTCAATCTCATCATTTCAATGTAAAAAGTACAATTCTAAGAGACCCCACAACCATTTCAAGAGTTCAACACTAATCTAATGCAAAAACCTCAAAACATACCTCTTCATGGAATTTCTTGTTTTGGGCCTGTAGGATATCAATATCTGCTTTAACGGCTTCAAATTGCCTTTTCACAAGATCATAGTCCAACTGTATATGGTTTGGTGGTTCCTTGAAGAATTCAACCAAGCTTTTATAGACCTTGAGGCAGCAAAAGATTCTTGTGAAAAGCATTTGGCTTGAGAACAATAAAAGAGACCATGAGACTTTTAGTTTGGAGACAACAGGAAAGAGCATATCTCAATTTTTAGGAAAACTTACTGAGACACCAATTCATATTTTTCGCATATTAGAGGTCCAATGAAAACCGTTCTTCTCTAGTTCTCTGTAAGCTACCAAAGGAGATCAAATGGAATACTTTGTTGAAGATTTGCATTAAGATATTCATCCCGTCACCCACAATTCTCATATCTACAGCCAAGCATGGAGTACAGTTCACTAGGAAGAGGGACAGAGTTGAATTTGACACACTAAATTTCCAATTTGCAGAGGCCGTAATTAAAATGCAAAATTGATTCCATACCATTTCGAAATTCAATAATTACATAATAAGTTTGGACTGTTTTTTAGGAAATAAAGCTATACTAGTCAGATTCTTTTTATTGACAATACAACTTAATAGTGATAATGTTTCATCCTGATATGACTTGTATTATTGATTTGTTCAGGTTGGCATTTACACAGGTTCATCATTAGATCCATAAATCCAGAATAGAAAAAGGGAAGGGATCATGATTTATATATTAACAAAGAGATCAACTGCATTTTCAATTATGTACATCACCTGATCAGTAGTCCCACTTCCAGCAATAAACACTCCATAGGACTCACCAACAAACATTACCATCGAAGGTTGGGAAGCGAAAGTCCTCCAATCACACATTCCTGCATGCAGGATCCAGTTGTTCATAAAAAAAAAAAAATACGCTGGTCGGATCCTCATGTGGGCAAAACAGTTCAAATGTGTAAGGATGGTTCCAAAAGTAACTTGTGATCATATTCAATGCATATATGTGACCCACCAAATGACCGGACCTATGTATTTTCGGGCCACAGGACAAGCGAAGAGGGGTGCACCTTATGAAGAGTCCAGATCTCCCAGACATGCCACATTGACTTTGTCATGGCAGGACTAAGAATTGGAAGCCTACTACAGCAAGTAGCCTTGACAGGCTTCCTGTAAAGCTACGCCAATGGAGACCAAATAGAATGTATAGATCCATGTGAACAAGAAATAGAAAATACAAGGAATTCAACAGCAATATGATCCTTCGTATAGTTGATGGAAGTGTTTAGTGGCAACAGAATGGAATGCGGGAGTAGGGAAGTCTGTTCCAAAACATTAGCAAATATAAACAGTTACGGAGCTGGAGCATAAGTTCGATTCAAAGCACAATTTGAAATGGGAGTCAAAGCTTGTTGGAAGGATTATGCAACTACGCATTTTATGTCCAGAGAGAGCGGTCAGGCTTATAAAACAAACATCAAGCAGCTTCCAAAAATTACCATTGTCGTCGTTTCAGAAATAGATGCCTTGGATTTATAGGTTACCTCTGTGGGGAGAGCCTTTGATCTCTTCACAGTAGATTTCTCAGCTGAGAAGGCTCCTTCACCAAATAAGCTGACAGCAGCTTTGACAGATTCAAATGGTGCTCTAGTGTCTCTCTCTCCGACCTATACTTTCAGAGAATCAGTAGCATTTTCGTAAGCTTTTAGGCCCATACTGCCTTTTTTTCCCCCTTTGAAGCCTGTCTACTGAAAGCCTAAAACAGGTCACGAAAAATAGCAATTGAGCAGATATAGATAGAAGAAGAAAGAACAGTGCTTCTGAATTCTAGAAAACACAAAACTCAGATTGGTCTGTGTAAATTCAATTTATTTATTTTTTTATAACAGAAACAGGCATGGCATCAAGAAGAAGGGAATGCCATGTTTACAGATTCTATATGAAACAAATAAAAAGAATCAAAGGCTCTTTAAAAAAATAATAATCATCAACATCTCTGTACATTGAGAGCAGGTGATACTCTAGACATGGGGAGTGTAAGGGATTGGACCCAATTAACAAAAGAAGCAAGACAGAGAAATAAACAACTAGTCTATGATAAAACTAGAAAGCAGGGTAATCTCTGTTCAAGGATAAATAAAAACTGGACGATAGCAAAAAGATAGTGTTACCTTTTCAAGAGGTCTTGTCGATGAACTAATAGTGAATGAATCAAATATAGTGAAAGATGGAGCAGTTATGCTCTGCCATAGGTTGTATAACCAACCATAAAACATTTTCTATGTGCCATTTAACAACCAAGCCCAAATGGCTGGAAGGAAAACTAAGATAACAATGATGAATGAGGTAGAATATAAGTTTAAGATGGGTAAGATATACTTGAAAGGGGTAATAACAACTGTAATTACCTGATATGCAGCAATCGGTAAAGCAGAGTTCTCTCTCGAAGTAAATACGACATGACTGGTTTCACCTGTTAGTAAGACCAAATTAAATTTTAGTATATAAAAGAAGATTAATTCAAATGCATGGCAAAATAGTGATATTTGTGCTTAACCAAGGGCAAGACTGACTTTTTCAGTTGACTAATTAAGGATCGATTAGTGTACGCAGCTCCAAGTCATGCATAAAATGAGGTGGAGTTTGGGAAATAGTATAAAAGCAAGAGGTTTCTTTTTTTTTGGAATACATTCTAGATTCCCTACCATCATATTTAGAGACGACGGCTGATACATGTACATTCATTTACTACTCTCTTTTTTGTCAAATATTAAAGATGTCGGTAAAATAACCATGGCACGGTTACCCTTTATTTCCATCTTATGAACTGCAAATGACATTCACTATCTATAATTCCTTTCTAAATCATGGTAAAATAAAAAGAAAGATTAAATGCTCTTACATCAACTGAATATGCACCTCCGAACGGGAACTTAAAAAGCATGGCCCAAAGAAGCGGAGGGGACTGAAACATGAAGGCCATTGCAATACTCTGAAATGATGAATGAAATATTAGAGCATATAAAAAAAGCATAACTTTACTCATTGTCACTATCATCATAATCATCACAGCCTTTTGGTTGGCTTTACAGATCGTAACTTAACACACTACCCATTGAAATGACAGCAATTGCAGCTGAACATAAGCATGTAGTAGACGTTAGAAAATCCTTACTAATAGGAATTGTTTTGGGCACCTAACTGGAGCCATACTAATGAAACTTGCAGATTAGTCACTACACAATTGTGTGAGCTTCAAGCTGCACAACATGCAAGCCCAACTGTGTGGACACCCTAAAATCTCAGCCAGCCGCCTCCTTCGCTTCTGTTGCAGAGAGGAAAAGGCAGCTTCTATCAAAATGGGGAAAACTCGTGGTATGGGAGCTGGGCGCAAGCTGAAGACGCACAGGAGAAGACAGAAGTGGGCTGACAAATCCTACAAGAAAAGCCATCTTGGCAACGAGTGGAAGAAGCCATTTGCAGGCTCTTCCCATGCCAAGGGAATTGTCCTTGAGAAGACAGGAATTGAAGCTAAGCAACCTAATTCTGCCATCCGTAAGTGTGCGAGAGTGCAACTCATCAAGAACGGAAAGAAGATTGCAGCATTCGTTCCCAATGATGGTTGCTTGAACTACATTGAGGAAAATGATGAAGTTTTGATAGCTGGGTTTGGGCGTAAAGGCCATGCAGTTGGAGATATTCCTGGAGTCCGGTTCAAGGTGGTGAAGGTCTCAGGAGTATCGCTGTTGGCCCTTCTCAAAGAAAAGAAAGAGAAGCCAAGGTCTTAAATTTCCCTCTCCCTTTTAATATTTTCAAAATTTTCAAATGTGAGTTAGACCCTTGAAAACAATGACGATTAGGCTGTGTTACACTCTTTCCAGTGATGATGTGTTATTTTGAGAATTTTTATTTAAAAAAAAAAAAAAAAAAAAAAAAAAAAAAAACTGTGTGGACACCCTGGTCCAGAGATCAGGCCAATCTGCTCATCACATGAGCCATTCATGTGCCAGAGAAATGGAAACCCACACTCAATGTATATATGTGGCCCACCAGCTGATTAGACAAGCTTGAGATTTGGACCATCAGCTGATCAGACATGTTTTAGGCCACAGGGCACCTACAATGGCCGTATGTTTAAGATTTCCAAGCACAAAATGAACTAAAACTCCAGATTTCATAAAGAACTTATAGTGCAGATGTTTACTACTTGCGAGATGAAATACCAGAGAAGTAGAGACGACAGTCAATGCTATGTCAGCTGCCATTGACAATTCACCAGAAGCAAGAGGAAGACAAGGATTGCTAATCAGAAGAAGAATAATATCAACCATCAATTAGGACCATAACATGCCATTAACAAAAGATGAAATATATCAGCTGGAGGTGAACATGGATTCTGTATTAGAATGAAAAATAGAGAGAAGTTGTACAAATGGAAAGCAACTGATCATGAAACACCAATAGCCAAAGTGAATCTTATCACTGTCCAGTCGAATCCAAATGATGAGAGACAAGCCCCATTCCATCACATCTTGAAAAGTCAGACCAAACATATCAGCTTCCCATTGTCCTCCCGCTAAGGTTGTGATTGTGTGCGTGAAAAGATCCACATACATCAAACTTCCACTACAGGTGTTTCTCAATGGATGGTTCCCTGTATAAAAGGTGAAAAAAGGAACCATCACAAACTTACTTAACATCAGCCATCTCATTTGATTCTACTACATTTTGAAATCGCGCTGATGGCCCTGAACAAGGCAAAGAGAAAAATATGTATATTTTTGTCAATCACAGATGCTGCAGCTAAAGAAACCAAAATCTTGATGGCCCTGAATAAGGCAAAGAAAATGGGTACGATTATGAAAAGCATAATCATGCTTCAGTTTCTAATAAGAAAATATTCTAAAGCTCATCCATTTTTAAATGCAAAATGCATGATTAACATATCTAAAACTTGTCCATTTGTAATAATTCCCCACAAAATAAAATCTTAGAGGATTAAAGAAGAATAAGCATTGGCAATAGTAGTTGGAACAACACTATTATTATGCTCCTACACCAGCAGAAACATAATGAAAAAACAGGATCAGAGAAACAAGTACGAGATGGATGTAGAGATAGTTATTTGGATAGCAAAGAAAATGGTAGATTCCAAATAGATAGACGTTCCTAATTAGCGATTTTGGTGTGGTGGACCAGTGGTAGTTAGCTAGGAAGGGTTACACCTGTAGTTGGCCTGCTAGAATTTGTAGCTACAAGTCCTCCCGTGTTCTGAATCCCAAGGCTGATCATACATGTACATGAACGCAAAATCATTCAAATCCTAAGGCCCAACACTGACGGAATCTCGACCCAGAATCACACCAACTGAATGATTTTAAACATCCAATCTGAAAGAATGAATTATTAGAAATATTATGGTCAATGATAATTGAATAGGTGAAATCAAATGGTTAAGATTATCCTAATAATATTGTTTTTGGTCTATTGTCTATCCAAAATAAGGCCCGTGAATTGGATGGTCAGTGATGCAGTAATTGTATGCCACATGTACAGTGGTGATTCAATTCCATTTAAGAGTGTTGGTTAATTATGGCTGGCGTGTAGCCCTCCATCTCAATTGCCTTGTTGTTGCAACAGTTTAGAGTTGAATATCTGGCTTTTGTCCATCACAGATGTCAATATAAATTCTGATTGCTTTTATTTTTCATGCGTTTAGATAGGCAGAATGCAAATGTAGTTATGGAAATCCTTCTTGGGAAATTAAAAAGGTGAAAATATATGGAAAAGAATCCACAGTCCACTGTTTTACAACTATTCTCCATGAAAATATCGATCCATGATGTGTGTGTAATCTATGGCATTGCTCGGGAAGAAGCTCTTTATGGTGTTGAAAAACCAAAGGAGCCCTTAATGGTTGGTTGGTGTCTCTATTAAAGAGAGGGAATGCCTATGTATTGAGCTTTTTAGAAGAAATCAATTCACTACTCTCTTTTTTCAAGGAAAAGCATAATAATGACAATTAATTTCTACTGCCCATGTATTAGAGTTTTTTTTAGAAGAAATCAATTTACTTTTTTTTTCAAGAAAAGCATAATAATGACAATTACTTTCTATAGCTACTTCTTATAGAAAAGCATAATAATGACAATAAGCAAAAGCACCATATTAATGGAAATCAATGTGATATCTACCATTTCCAGCTTCCCAAACAACCCAATGTTAAAGGGATTACAAGGAGGAGAGATAAAAGAGGCAGTTCGTGCACCTGTGCTAATAGACCACTCAGTCTAAGCTGGATATAGTCTGCTGGTCATCTTTGTTCTAACTCATACCTAGTAAACTGTTGGGCCCACCGTGAATTCATCTTGTTTAAACATGTGGCATCTTCCTCAAATTTCCCTACCAAATAGCAGAACCTAGTATAGATTGGTCATATCTCCAAAATCAGATTTTGATTCAATGCTCCCTCCCCATGGTCCATTGCCATTTGTTTGTTGATTTTGGACCCATTACTACTAGGGGTCTACACGAACCGAGCTAGCTCGGTTAGCTCGCTCGACTCGACTTGAAAAAGCTCGATTCGAAGCTGAGTTCGAGCCGAGACGAGCTGATTTTTTGAGCTCGAAAATGAGTTCGAACCGAGTTCAAGCAGGCCCCAGCTCGACTCGACTCAGATCAAATCCAGCTCGAATCAAACTCAGATCTAAGTTCTAACCAGTTCGGTGACTCAGTTACTTTGCCATTGATGTTGCTCACCAAGTGTTTGATAAAATGACTCGACGAAGTGTAGCTGGTGGCAAGGAAGGTATGTACATACCACAACAACTCGAGGACAGATATGGTGGATGGATAAGTTCTCAAATACAGTAAGTCCCAGAGTTCTCAAATACAGTAAGCCTCAACTATGAGTTCTCAAATACAATAACTCGAGGACATATATGGTGGATGGATGGATGACATACCACAACAACTATGATACAGCAAGTGTTTTTTTTCCTTTCTAGTACCTTGATGGGGTGGCAGCACAAACAAGGAGGTCAAATTTCTTGGTTTAAGTGCACTCGGCATATGAGTCATATACCATAACTTGGGTCTAAGGTTGCACACTTTGTATCAGAACTGCCCAGCATAAGACAATGAACATATGTTGGTTTGTTATTCAACACCTTCCCAATTCCTCAACACTGGTCCTGCTTATAAGCGTCATGAATGGGCCTGATGTTGGGTTGTCCAGGGGATGAATGATGGTGGGAAATTCTTAACAGCATTAACTGCAATGCAAATAGATGAATAAAACAACCAATCACATTCAACCGTAACAATAACAAAAAGGTTGGTCAGCCATGTTCCTCCAAATTTGGATGAACTTTGGAGGCATTGTCCATCAAACATGGTCCCACCGTTACTGGTCGAGAAGGATTGCCTGCTGCACTACCAGCTATGTCAGGCCCACCGTGATGTTTTATATACATGCCATTCATCTGTTTTGCCAGCTCATTTAGGGCATGAACCGGCAATGTGGTTTTCGGTCTACGGCTCATTATCTATCATGGCATGATGATCATCAAGCCAGGGAGCCGTGCATGTTTCTCACGCAGCAGATTTACCATATGCATCTTGGTGTGGCTAAGCTGAACATGAGTTTGGCATATCAAGCTAAGCTGGAGCATGGATAAATTTGTTGTGCCAAGCAAAAAAAAAAAAGATAAAATCCCTACTTCCCACTTGAATGTTCTTAATCCACCAATCAATGGTCTGCATAATGCACAGTCCAGATTAATTATCATACTTTTTTCTACTATAACTAGTATAAATCATCCATTCATATTCATTGCTTGGATGGTTAGGATCATCTATCTAGAGTTTTTTTTTTTTTTTTTTCTTTTTTTTTAAAGGAGATTGGGCAACCAAAAGTAGGCTCCATGTGACCCCACACGAATACAAACTTGATCATAAGCAGACAATACATAATTTGCTGATGAGCAAGAAACTGTGATTTCTGGTTCTGATACTGCTTTCAAGGCCTTTCTACCTACTCAAACCTGATCATTGGCATGTTGATTGTCAAAACAATGTTGATTGATTTCTTTATAGTCAACAGAATGTACACATGAGATAGATGAATGAATGTGTATAGGAGAGTTGAAAACATCTTAGGTCATGAGTTACACAGAAAACAAGTTAGGAGAAAAGAAAAGAAAAAAATAAATAAATAATCAAAGAAGACTACTAATTCCATTGCTCTACCATTGTAACTATTCTCCATCATCTAATTCTTCTAGATAATTGTTCTCGAAGCTGGAGCTCAAGGCGTCTTACCTGTTAAAAGAGGAAGAAAGATATAAAATTTTAGAAACCGCTACAATATCAAACTTTATCTCCAAGCAAGAAAAAGAATAGTATGCCTCTGTTTTCCCGAGAATGAATAACAGACATAACCACTTATTGTGAAATGGAAGATATGTAATGAAACTGATCATCCCCATTGAAATGTTAGCCCCCAAACTACCAGATCTAAAGTTGCTTTCTTGAAAAGAACTAACTCATAAGTGTATTCTATAACCACATCAGCAATCAAAGAATCTCTATATATCCTCAAGTTGAGGACACCCCTCCACACAGGATTGCATTCTGGCTAAATTATCATTGGTATTCTTTGTTAGTACCGAAAAGGAAACCAATAATGATTTGGGGAGGTAAAGGCAGATAAACTGAATTTCCCTTAACATGGTCTGTGTTTTTAAGGCCAACCCAAATGCTAATCTGATAGAAAGGAGAATGTTATGTTTTTCAGGCAATTTACTATTATGTCTGAATGCTTGTTGCAGACCTCTATGAATGAGAGTTTAATCCAAAAATACCCCTACCCTTTCCTCCTCACTTGGATTAGTGATTGAACATTTAAGAAGCGGAATGTGAACATGATTATGTTCAGCCCCAGCCAGGCCTTCTTTTAGCTCTTTTGGACTTCGGCTGGAACCTGTGGCAGTTGCTGCTCTGTTCTTGGTGTGGGTGGCAGTAGGACATGCCCTGCTGATTTTTCGTTGTGGGTAGTAGTAGAGCCTCAAAAGAGGCTACTTGAAGGATGGCACAACTCTAGACATTCTCTTTGTAGGGAGAGTTCCAAAGTTGTTCAATCTCCGATAGTGGTGGTGGCTGCCTCCTTTTTCTTCCTTGTTTCTCCCATCTTTGAGCTGCTGGGGCGTATTTCATGTTTGGGTTTTGGCTCTATCATCATGTTTTTCAGATTTCTCCTTTTATAGTCTGTTCTTGTCTATATGGGTAGCTGTCATTGTGATAGGTGTGGCCCATAACTATGTAGGCCAACCCCAATTTGTTTGTTCCCATAGTTTTCCTATATTCAACAAAGATACTAGCGGTGTGTGCTCTCTCACCTTTCCTTTTTAAAAAAATAAAAAAGAAAAAGAAAAAAAGAGAGGGTGAATTGCTATAACGATTGGAGCAGAAAAGGCAGAAAAACACTCTCTCCTAACATGGTTTATGTTTTTCACACCACCTAAACACTTATATGACAAAAAGGAGAGCATTCCAGCTATACTATCATCCTCAACCCAAGTTTGGGGTCCATCCAAACACACCCTTAACTGTGGCTCAGATTTCAAAACAAAACAAATAAAGCCATCATTGAAAGAAGGTTTGGATGGAGCTGAATACATATGCACACAAACATGTATATACAAAACACTTTTCTTACATGCATGAGAGGAGGCTCTTCGTGTAAGCATGTACTCCAGATACATCCAGATCAACTGTGTTAGATGACACCGTCCATTTTTTTTCGAATGAGATTATAAGATAGTACTTTCGCATCACGCCCGCTATGGTTCAAAACAGGTTTGAGGTTCATCCAAACACGTTGGGCCCTATGGTTCAAATTTCAAAACAAAACCAATAAAGGCATCATTGAAAGGGACTCAGATTCATTAGTGACCCCTCCAGTACCCACCTTGGTACTGGTCGATGCAGCAAAATCCCTGTGCCCACCATGATGCATGTCTTTTATCCACTCCACCCATCCATTTTGATGGCTCATTTTAGGGCATGAGCCCGAAAACAAGGCAAATCCAACTCTCAGGTGGACCATAGGAAACAGTGGCGATTAAATGCAACCTGTCGATTGGGGTCCACATGAGATTTGGATTTGCCTCCTTACTTTAGGGCTTATGCCCTAAAATGAATTGTTAAAATGGATGGGACGGAGGGGATGAAAGACATACATCATGGTAGGGCCCACAGAGCTTTTCCAGCATCAACCAACACCGAGGTGGGTAATGGAGGGATCATTAGCAAATAGGAGTTCCACTTAAAAAAGGTTTGGATGGAACTCGATACATACGTACATGAAAGAAAAAAAAAAAGAAGGTATATTTAAAAGAGTTTACAGACTTACATGGGAGGAGTCTCTCGGTATAAGGATGTATGGTATGTGCACCGACTCCAACTTCATCAGAATCAACTTCTCTCTAACTTTTGCAAACCAAATTATAAGATAATATTTCCCCATCATTCATGGAAAACAAAACCTCATTCTCTTGAACAGCCAAGTAACAAATTTTGAATGGCCTTAGAGGTGAGCATTCCACAGAATAGGTCCATGATAACTCCCCACACTCATCCAGTATCCATACTTTCACCTCTAAACCCTTGAAAGCAAATAGTGACAAACTCCCTCTCAACTCAGCCAGAAAAATTGAATCAGTGTCGATGGGCTCCAGAAGCTGAGTAACTCGAAAATTTTTCTTTTCCACCTTTATATCAATTGAGATAATGGCATTTGAATCGATATACCAATGAAATGTCCCGTTTGCAAATGCGTACAAGTAGGAAATGAGTTTATATGGAATACTACATAAGTGTCTCTATGAAAATGTTTTTGAGGAGTATATGTCACAATCAGAAGCATCAACCATAAATTTTCGAACTATTCGGCACACCACATATTCATTGGCTTCTCAATTAATGCCAATTCCGATTAGTGGAAGACCATCGAAAGGTGGAGTACACTTTCGTTCCAGAGATGATGTACATATTTGTAATCCTGCTACCCGAGAAGCGATAACACTCTCAAAGCGTACTCCACCTTTCGATGGCCCTCCACTAATCGAAATTGGCATTGATCGGGAAGCCAATAAATGTGGTGTGCCGAATAGTTCGAAAATTTATGGTTGATGCTTCTGATTGTGACATACTCAAAAACATTTTCATCAAGACACTTATGTATTATTTCATATAAACTCATTTCATACTTGTACGCATTTGTAAACAGGGCATTTCATTGGTATATCGATTCAAATGTCATCCTCTCAATTAATATAAAGGCAAAAAAGGAAAATTTTCAAGTTACTCAGCTTCCGAAGCCCATTGACACTGATTCAGTTTTTCTTGCTGAGTTGAGAGGGAGTCTATCACTATTTGCTTTCAAGGGTTTAAAGGTGAAAGTATGGATACTGGATGAGTGTGGGAAGTTATCATTGACCCAAATTAAATGGACCTATTCTGTGGAACGCTCACCTTTAAGACCATTCAAAATTTGTTACTTGGCTGTTCAAGAGAATGAGGTTTTGTATTTGATGAATGATGGGGAAATATTATCTTATAATCTGGTTTGCAAAAGTTGGAGAGAAGTTGATTCTGATGAAGTTGGAGTCGGTGCACATACCATCCATCCTTATACTGAGAGCCTCCTCCCATGTAAGTCTGTAAACTCTTTTGAATATACCTTTTTTTTCTTTCATATACGTATGTATCGAGTTCCATCTCAACTTTTTTTAAGTGGAACTCCTATTTACTAATGACCCCTCCATTACCCACCTCGGTGTTGGTCGATGCTGGAAAAGCTCTGTGGGCCCTACCATGATGTATGTCTTTCATCCCCTCAGTCTCATCCACTAGTATCTTTGTTGAATATAGGAAAACTATGGGAACAAACAAATTGGGGTTGGCCTACACAATTATGGGCCACACCTGTCACAATGACAGCTACCCATATAGACAAGAACAGATAATAAAAAGAGAAATATGAAAAACATGATGATAGAGCCAAAACCCAAACATGAAATACGCCCCAGCAGCTCAAAGATGAGAGAAACAAGGAAAAAAAAGGAGGCAGCCACCACGACTATCGGAGATTGAACAGCTTTGGAACTCTCCCTAGAAAGAGAATGTCTAGAGTTGTGTCGTCCTTCAAGTAGCCTCTTTTGAGGCTCTACTACTACCCACGACAAAAAATCAGCAGGGTATGTCCTACTGCCATCCACACAAAAAACAGAGCACCAACTGCCACAGGTTCTAGCTGAAGTCCAAAAGAGCTGAAAGAAGGCCTGGCTGGTGCTGAACATACTCATGTTCACAATCTGCTTCTTGAACGTTCAATCACTGATCCAAGCGAGGAGGAAAGGGCAAGGGTATTTCCGAATTAAACTCTCATTCATAGAGGTCCACAACAAGCATTCAAATATAATAGTAAATTTCCTGAAAAACATAACATTCTCCTTTCTATTAGATTAACATTTCATGTTAGGGGAAATTCAGCTTATCTGCCTTTACCTCCCCAAATCGTTATTGGTTTCCTTTTCGATACTAACAAAGAACACCAGTAATAATTTAGCCAGAATGCAATCCTGTGTGGAGGGGTATCATCAACTTGAGGATATATAGAGATTCTTTGATTGCTGATGTGGTTATAGAATACACTTATGAGTTACTTCTTTTCAAGAAAACAACTTTAGATCTGGTAGTTTGGGGGCTAACATTTCAAGATGATCAGTTTCACTACATGTCTTCCATTTCACAATAAATGGTTATGTATGTTATTCATTCTCAAGAAAACAGAGGCATGCTATTCTTTTTCTTGCTTGTAGATAGAGTTTGATATTGTAGCAGTTTCTAAAATTTTATTTCTTTCTTCCTCTTTTAACAGGTAAGATGCCTCGAGCTCCATCTTCAAGAACAATTGTCTAGAAGAAATAGATGATGGAGAACAGTTACAATGGTAAAGCAATGGAATTAGTAGTCTTCTTTGATTTTTTATTTTTATTTTTTTCTCCTGACTTGTTTTCTGTGTAACTCATGACCCAAGATGTTTTCAACTCTCTTATACACATTCATTCATCTATCTCATGTACATTCTGTTGATTATAGAGAAATCAATCAATATTGTTTTGACAATCAACATGCCAATGATCAGGTTTGAGTAGGTAGAAAGGCCTTAAAAGCAGTATCAGGACCAGAAATCACAGTTTCTTGCTCATCAGCAAATTATGTATTGTCTGCTTATGATCAAATTTGTATTCATGTGGGGTCATGTGGAGCATACTTTTGGTTGCCCATCTCCTTTAAAAAAAATTTATATATCTCTAGTTTGGGTGCTAACATTTCAATGGGAATGATCAGTTTCATTACATGTCTTCCATTTGACAATAAGTGGTTATGTATGTAATTCATTCTCAGGAAAACAGAGGCATACTATTCTTTTTCTTGCTTGTAGATAGAGTTTGATGATATTGTAGCGGTTTCTAAAATTTTATATCTTTCTTCCTCTTTTAACAGGTAATATGCCTTGAGCTCCAGCTTCGAGAACAATTGTCTAGAAGAATTAGGTGATGGAGAACAGTTACAATGGTAGAGCAATGGAATCAGTCGTCTTCTTTGATTTATTCCCCCCCCCCCCGGACTTGTTTTCTGTGTAACTCATGACCTAAGATGTTTTCAACTCTCTTATACACATTCATTCATCTATCTCATGTGTAAATTATGTTAACTATAGAGAAATCAATCAACATTGTTTTGACAATCAACATGCCAATGATCAAGTTTGAGTAGGTAGAAAGGCCTTGAAAGCAGTATTAGAACCAGAAATCACAGTTTCTTGTTCATCAGCAAATTATGTACTGTCTGCTTATGATCAGGTTTGTATTTGTGTGGGGTCGCATGAAGCCTACTTTTGGTTGCCCATCTCCTTAAATTAAAATAAAAAATAAAAAATCTCTAGATAAATGATCCTGACCATCCAAGCAATGAATATGAATGGATGATTTATACTAGTTATAGTAGAAAAAAGTATGATAATTGGTGGATTAAGAACATTCAAGTGGGAAGTAGGGATTTTATCTTCTTCTTTTCTTTTTTTTTTTTCTTCTTTTTTGACCTGGCGCAACAAATTTATCCATGCTCCAACTTAGCTTGATATGCCAGACTCATGTTCAGCTCAGCCACACCAAGATGCATATGGTTCATCTGCTGCGTGAGAAACACGGACGGCTCCCTAGCTTGATGATCATCATGCCATGATAGATAATGAGCCGTAGACCAAAAACCACATTGCCGATTCATGCCCTAAATGAGCTGGCAAAACAAATGAATGGCATGTATATAAAACATCATGGTGGGCCCGACATAGCTGGTAGTGCAGCAGGCAATCCTTCTCGACCAGTAATGGTGGGACCATGTTTAATGAACGATGCCTCCAAAGTTCATCCAAATTTAGAGGAACATGGCTAACCAACCTTTTTGTTATTGTTACGGTTGAATGTGGTTAGTTGTTTTATTCATCTATTTGCATTGCAGTTAATGCTGTTAAGAATTTCCCACCATCATTCATCCCCTGGACAACCCAACATCAGTCCCATCATGACGCTTATAATCAGGACCAATGTTGAGGAATTGGGAAGGTGTTGAATAGCAGACCAACATATGTTCATTGTGATGCAGGACATGAAATGTAAATATGATATGCAAGATTTCAGGCTTAGATCATACCAATTCAGAAACAATTACCCAAATTCCACATCCCACATGAAAATCTAAACGTTCAATTAAAGGAGAATTTATGCGGGTCCAGGCCTATACATGATAGGGCTGAATCAATAAAAATTATGAAGCAAACGATACTCAAAGATAAGAAATAATCCTTCACACATACATAGTAATCAGTCCTTAATCCAAAGGCTTCACTAGTTTCAAATCAAGGAACCCTAGGGAAAGAAAAGGGGCATATAAGTTAGGGAAAACGTAATCTAGGGCTAGGTTTCATGAAAAAAGGCTATGAGAGGATAAAAGAGGATAAAAACCTGAGCCAAAAGACGATCCCGCGTATGGACAGCGGGCCTGGGGCTTGGGCGTCGTTTGCAGAAAAGCCCTCCTTGGTCCCAGTCGGCTAGGGGGAGGATCCAAAACCCCGAAGTTTTAGGTCGATCCGAGCTACGGCTTGGGCGTGGTGCTCCGCCGAAGTGTCAGCTCGCCTATGGGCCGAAATCTGGAAACCTGCTGTAATGAAGAACTCTGATGCAACAAAAGAACGAATTCGAAGTATGGATGGTGGGAGAAGATGGAAAAAAAATGATGGAAGATAGGAATGAATTGGGGTCGATGTGGCTTCGCACCACGGTAGTTAGCCCTTCGAAAAGGGAGGGCTTCGCACCCACTTTTGAATTCTTCCACAACTCATGAAGAGAGCAGAAAAATAAAGCAGGAATTATTATTAAACTTGAATGAATAAAAAGAACTATAAGGAGTGTCTATTTATAGGGAGAGCCCTATATCCAAAAACTCGCACCATGTGCGACACCTATTACTTGGCGATAAAGTAAACTAAAATAAAAACTAAACACAGAAATCTAAAGCGTTCACAATGTTCTAAATAATAACAATAAGCAAAACCTAAAAAATGAAATCAATCCGACGAGTAGGCCAGGTCATGAGATCCCATGGTGGACTTTTCTTGACTATCGGGCCCACTTTCCTGAACCAAAACTTGTCTTCTAACTAGGAAGCCCTCCCTGGACATCGTCATCGAGCCAGATCGATGATGGGATCCTCCTTCTGCGTACATACGTGCGTAGGGGTGGTGGTGTGCGGTCGTGTATGTGCACGATGTCCTCATCAACTCTCCTCGGCTGCGAAGATTTTGCCACTGGAAAAATAAAACTCCTGAACTGCTCTAGGATGTCAGGATCAAGTCGCTAGAGCTCCTCCTCAGTGAGCCATGTGCTGTCTGAAGCTGGACGTGACTTCCATTTAACGAGGTACTTCTGATACCCGCCATCCGACGTGAAAATTATCTCATGGTTCAGGATATCCTCTATTTCCTCTCTTAGGGTGTGAAGGCTAGGTATGGGAGGTAGAGGCTGGGATGAAAGGTCGAGAAGAGGCCATGGATCAAAGGTTAAGTCTGGGGAATCAGGACAGGTGGGCAAAGGGCCGGACAAAGTATCAGTGGGTCCCTGAAAAGCAACTAGATCCTCCACATTGAATGTGGAACTAATTCCCATGGAGGTTGGAAGATCTATCTCATATGCATTGAGACCGTTTCGCTTTATAATTTTGAAGGGTCCAGTGCTACACGCGTGTAACTTACGAACGGCCCCTGGAGGGTACTGCTCGGGCCTGATGCGGACCATCACAGAGTCCCCAATATTGAACTCTTTGAAATGTCTATGTTGGTCTGCAGAAAATTTGTATTGCTCATTACTAGTAGTGATCTTTCGCCTAATTTCTTGATGCAATGAATGTATGCGATACGCAAAAGACTCTGCAGACTATGATGGCCTATGGGATAATGACATGGGGATAAGATCAATAGGCTTCCTGGGCTTGTAACCAGTAACAATTTCAAAAGGACTTAGACCTGTGGACCTATTGACAGAACTATTGTATGCAAACTCGGGTATGGGTAGTACGGCGTCCCACGTCCTGGTATGCTCCCCTACTAAACATCGAAGTAAACTCCCTAGGCTTCTATTAACCACCTCAGTCTGGCCATCGGTCTGAAGGTGGTAGGTAGAAGAAAATTGGAGCCTACTATTCATCATGTACCATAGTGTCTTCCAAAAGTAACTCATGAATCTCACGTCACGGTCAGACACTTTTGGTAACCCATGCAGTTTGACAACCTCACTAAAGAACAACTTGGCAACATGAGAGGCGTCGGAGGTCTTAGAACAAGGAACGAAGTGGGCCATTTTGGAGAAACAGTCCACGACAACAAATATGGAGTCATGCTTTCGAATAGTCTTGGGAAGTCCAAGCACGAAGTCTATACTGATGTCCTGCCAAGGGATGAAGGGGACTGGCAAAGGTGTATATAATCCTGTATTCTATTTTCTCTGCTTTGCCAGTTGACAAGTACGACATTGCCCTATAATTTTGGCCACATCCCGCTTGAGGCTTGGCCAATGAAATTTATCCTCTAATAGGGCAATGGTCTTGTCACGACCGAAATGACCCGCGACCCCCCTGAATGTAACTCCTAGACAAGAAATTCGCGAAGGGAGGTGCGTGGTATGCACAAGCGGTCAGTTCTAAATAAATATCCATCCAGAATCAAATACTCACTGTTAGCTCTTGACGGACTCTCTAATAAAGATGTATACACAACCCCAAAATCTGGACACTCAAAATACTCTTCTTTAATGCGCTCAAGGCCCGTAACTTCAACGCTCATGGAGTTGAGTAATGCGACTCGACGACTCAACGCGTCGGCAGACTTATTCTCTACACCGGCCTTGTGCATAAGCATAAAAGTGTACTCTTGAAGGAATTGAACCCACTTGGCGTGCTTAGGGCTTAATTTCTTCTGAGAGTTTAAGTATTTTAAGGCCTCGTGATCTGAGAACAAGACGAATTCTTGCGGTAATATGTAATGTCGCTAATGGCGCAGTGATTGCACTACCACATAGAATTCCTTATCATAGGTGGAATATCTCTGCTTCACCTCGTTCAGTTTCTCACTAAAAAAGGCGACAGGGTGCCCTTCCTAGCTAAGTACTCCTCCTATGCCGACTCCTGACATGTCACATGCGACTTCAAAGGCTTTTGAAAAATCTGGAAGTCTCGTGACTGGAGCTTCGGTCATCTTGACCTTTATCTCCTTGAAGGCCTTCGAGGCGGCCTTTGTCCATTGAAACTCCCTTTTTTATGCAGTCCGTGATGGGAGCCACAATGGAACTAAAGCCTCAAATGAACCGCCTATAAAAAGTGGCTAAGCCATGAAAGCTGCGCACCTCATGAATATTGTGGGGTTCAGGCCAATTAACGATGGTCTTGACCTTTTTGGGATCTACCGATACGCCCTTAGCTGACACAATAAAACCTAAGAAGATCACACTACTAGACAAGAACGCACACTTCTTTAGGTTAGCGTACAACTTCTCGGCCCTAAGGATCCCACAAACTTGCCTCAAATGGTTAAGGTGTTGCTCTTTAGTTATGCTATAAATCAAGATATCATCAAAGTATACGACTATGAACTTCTCCATGAAGGGTCTCAACACTTTGGTCATCACATGCATGAAAGTGCTTGGGGCATTAGTTAACCCAAAAGGCATAACTAGTCACTCATATAGCCCATCCTTCGTCTTGAAGGCCGTCTTCCACTCATCACCAGAGCGTATACGGATTTGGTGATACCCACTTTTAAGGTCAATTTTTGAGAAGATAGTAGCATTGGCCATCATATCTAGCATGTCATCAAGACGCGGTATGGGAAACCGATACTTGATTGTGATTTTGTTGATGGCCCTACTATCAACACACATCCTCCATGTGCCATCCTTCTTAGGTGTAAGAAGGGCGGGCACGGCACACAGACTCATGCTCTCTCGAATGAAACCCTTCTCTAGAAGTTCATCAATCTGCATCTTCAAGTCAGCGTGCTCCTTCGGGTTCATTCTGTAATGCGGGAGGTTGGTAGAGTTGCCCCAGGGATTAAATCAATGGCATGTTGTATATCCCTCATAGGGGGAAGCTCATTTGGTAAATCATCAGGAAAGACATTATGAAACTCATGTACTACCTGAATGGCCTCAGTGGGTAACTCTGCGCTAGTCTCTGGTACACTCTCCCTAGCCACAAGGGCGTATATCATCGAGTCAGCCTCCGTTTCACGCTCAAAGTCTTTGACATTCAAAATATGGAGCGGTTTGGACTTGGACTTCGACTCCTTCACTTCTTTTGGGCCGCTCACACTACTCTGTATGGTGAACTCTTTTCTAGTTGTATTCTTGGGTGGTAGAGGATTTAACTTGACCTTCTTGCCCTCAAACCAGAATATACACACATTTGAACGACCAAATATGGTAACATCCCTGTCATAGAGCCACGGCCTACCCAGAATGATATGGCCCACATCCATAGGAACAACATTACACCAAATTGTGTCTTTATAAGATCCGAACTGAATAGGGACAAGACAGCGGTGCGAGACTGGAATGGATGTCTCATCAACCCAGGAGACTCTATAGGGCTGAGGATGGGCTTCCAGCTTCAAGCCCAAATGACTCACAGTGCTAGTCGATGCCACGTTAGCACAACTACCACTATCCACGATCATCTTACAGTTCTTTTTCCCACATTTTGCATAAGTGTAGAAGATCGTGTTGCGACGCCAGTCATTAGTGTTCTTGGCTTGAGCCAGGGCGCAACGCATAATTGCGAGGGTCACAAACTCTTGTGCTCCCTCTTCCTCATCACTAGGGGTTCTGACTGGCTCATATTCTTCCTCCTCACTATCACTCTCTGGGAGCACTACTTCTACTTGCCGATCACTAAGGAGTACTTTGGTACCCTCTCTAGTGCCACACTGGTGAGCAAAATGACCAAACCCCTGACACCTAAAATACCTAGTGGCTCCACTTCCACGTGAATTAGACCCGACAATCTCTTTACCCTTATCATCCTTAGGTCTGGGCTGAACATTAGGGGAAGGTTTGTTTTGGAATCCTGTATTAGGTCTAGCCCCAGAGGGGTTGGCCTTAGTACCGGATTCGTGAAAGTCAAACCGCCTTCCCACAGATGCTCTAAGGTATTGCTCAACATCTAACACTACTTAGTACAACTGTTCGATAGTGTCTATGTCTTTAGCGAGCAATTCTCTCCTAATGTCAGGACGGAGGCCCGTTTTAAAACGAGCAAGGGTGAGTACAGGGTCCTCATCAACCTCACATCGGGTCAAGTACTCTTCGAATTTCTCAATATAGTCAGCAACACTCATGGAACCCTGTCGAAGAGATTGCCACTCCTCAATCAACCGCAGGCGATAAGAAAAAGGGAGGTACTTCTCTTTAAGTGTTTCTTTCATTTCGCCCCAATGGACTATTGGGAGTTCTCTCTCTCTTTCTTTCTTTCGCTCAATCGTCACCCAAAATCTCTTTACTTGACCCACAAGCTTCATCTTGGCGAATCGGACTCGACGAGCATCCGACATATCATACCACTCAAAATAGTGGTCCATATCCGCCAACCAATCTAAAAAACCTTTAGGGTCTAAGTGGCCATCAAAAGTAGGGGCATCTACTCTAACTCCCTTGAGGAGTTGTGCATCTGGGTCATATTGGTCATGATGTCCCTCACGTGGTGGGTACACAGGTGCGTGCCCATGACCAACTCCTTCCCCAATGGTGGGATTTGCCCTAAGGGAGGCCTCTATTTGAGTAACGCGATCATCAAATTGGTTAAGGTATTGATCCATGCGTTGTTCCAAACTCTTAGACATAGACTCAAACTGCTGGGTTAACTTGGCCATTGATTCTTCTAGTTGCTCCATGTTTAGAGTAGGGAGCAAACTAAAAACGCGACTTGTACATTTGGGCATACACAGGCTAACTCAACCTAAGGACCTGTTATGATAAATATATGCATCTAAAAAATAAAAACTAAATGATCCTATGAGACTTTATATGAAGGCCATTATACACCGTTACTAAAATTCAGTTATATATGATGGACTGAATGCATGACGGACAAATCTAAACTAAACCATAAATATATGGTGAATTCCCCTACAAGAACCCTAGGCTCTGATACCAAATTTGATGCAGGACATGAAATGTAAATATGATATGCAAGATTTCAGGCTTAGATCATACCAATTCAGAAACAATTACACAAATTCCACATCCCACATGAAAATCCAAACGTTCAATTAAAGGAGAATTTATGCAGGTCCAGGCCTACACATGATAGGGCTGAATCAATAAAATTTATGAAGCAAACGATACTCAAAGATAAGAAATAATCCTTCACACATACATAGTAATCAGTCCCTAATCCAAGGGATTCACCAGTTTCAAATCAAGGAACCCTAGGGAAAGAAAATGGGCATATAAGTTAGGAAAAACATAATCTAGGGCTAAGTTTCATGAAAAAAAGGCTACGAGAGGATAAAAGAGGATAAAAAAAACCTGAGCCAAAAGATGATCCCGCGTATGGACAAATGGGCACAAGCGGGCGCGTTTTGCAGTGCTCTCCTTAGCCCCAGTCGGCTAGGGGGAGGCTCCAAAACCCCGAAGTTTAAGGTCGATCCGAGCTACGGCTTGTGCGTGGTGCTCCGCCGAAGTGTCAGCTCGCCTATGGGCCGAAATCTGGAAACCTGCTGTAATGAAGAACTTTAATGCAACAGAAGGACGAATTCAAAGTATGGATGATGGGAGAAGATGGAAAAAAAATGATGGGGGATGGGGATGAATTGGGGTCGATGTGGCTTCGCACCATGGTAGTTAGCCCTTCGAAAAGGGAGGGCTTCGCACCCACTTTTGAATTCTTCCACAACTCACGAAGATAGCAGAAAAATAAAACAGAAATTTTTATTAAACTTGAATGAATCAAAAGAACTACAAGGGGTGCTTATTTATAGGGAGAGCCCTATACCCAAAAACTCGCATCATGTGCGACACCTATTACTTGGCGATGAAGTAAACTGAAATAAAAACTAAACACAGAAATTTAAAGCATTCACAATGTTCTAAATAATAACAATAAGCAAAACCTAAAAAATGAAATCAATCCGACGAGTGGGCCACAGTCATGAGATCCCATGATGGGCTTTTCTTGACTATCGGCCCACTTTTCTCAACCAAAACTTGTCTTCTAGCTAGAGGCCCTCCCTGGACGTCGTCATCAAGCCAGATCAATGATGGGATCCTCCTTCTGCGTACATACGTGCGTAGGGGTGGTGGTGTGCGGTCGTGCGTGTGCACGATGTCCTCATCACATTGTCTTATTTTGGGCAGTTCTGATACAAAGTGTGCAACCTTAGACCCAAGTTATGGTATATGACTCATAGGCCGAGTGCACTTAAACCAAGATATCTGACCTCCTTGTTTGTGCTGCCACCCCATCAAGGTAATAGAAAGGAAAAAAAACACTTGTTGTATCATAGTTGTTGTGGTATGTCATTCATCCGTCAACCATATTTGTCCTCAAGTTATTGTATTTGAGAACTCATAGTTGAGACTTACTGTATTTGAGAACTCTGGGACTTACTATATTTGAGAACTCATCCATTCACCATATCTGTCCTCGAGTTGTTGTGGTATGTACATACCTTCCTTGCCACCAGCCAGACTTCGTTGAGTCATTTTATCAAACACTTGGTGAGCAACATCAATGGAAAAGTAACCGAGTCACCGAACTGGTTAGATCTGAGTTCGATTCGAGCTGGATTCGATCCAAGTCGAGTCGAGCTGGGGCATGCTGGAACTCGGCTTGAACTCATTTTCGAGCTCAAAAAATCAGCTCGACTCGGCTCGAACTCAGCTTTGAACCGAGTCGAATCGAGCTTTTTCGAGTCAAGTCGACCGAGCTAACCAAGCTAGCTCGGTTCGTGTACACCCCCAATCACTACTTTTTCTGTCTATCAGATATCCAGCAACCAGCCAGTTTGGATCATACTTCCAATGCACTTTTTGGGTTATGAATTCATCTGTGGTGGTTACCACTGATTGTGTGGTTCAAATTTGAGGTACATGCCACTCTTACAGTAGGTTGTGGCAATCAGAGTAGAAATGATGCACTGTCTCTAAAGCCTTGAAGAAGGCATTTATAAAAAAAAGGAATTATATGATTCACAAGACGAATCATCCACTTCTGAATCCCCATACACTTGAACATCTAATTCTTCCTGGTTGTCTTCCTCCTCTGCAGACAGGTCTCTATTATCTCCTAATACTCCTTTTGATCCATCTATGATCTGCGCATCTTTGTAAGAATGATATAACACTATACTTTTATTTGGGCCATGAACACCGAATGCTTCATACGTTTCACTACCTTGTGTAGCTCCATAATCATCTGGTCCGCGTTGGAAATTCATGGAAATTACTCGATTTCTTAGGAGTCTAAAGACCCATAAAAACGAATACCAAATGCGTTTGAGAGGATAAATGACTAAAATCAATATCCCACTTGCTAGAAATTGGACCCATAAGAAAGTCTGGCACAAAACAAGTAGGACTGATGGATGAAGAAGCTAAGGCAATACCATTTATCAAATCCATGTGGGATGAGAATGGTTTCAATGGTAAGCCAACATGATGAAAGTAAAGCCATCTCAAAGCACGTTGATTCCTTGTACTTTGTACGAGTAAGGTAAGACAGAGTCTGTTTAAATTGCCAATGCTTTCTCAATGTATATAAACTCACAAGATTGTTATTTGTTAATTCAAGTGAAGTATCAAGGAAGGAGATGGGTTGACTATTTGGCATTCCATCACAAAAATACGTTGTGGGTGTGAGGAACTATATGGTGATATGCAAGTTTGTACATGTAGGAGCCCTGATTCGGGAATCCCAACCCTTGATCTAAAGGAATCCAGAATAGACGCGTGATTAGATGATTATAACCCTTGGATTATTGGCCCATCCAAATGGTTTGAGAAAAAACATTTAGAATCCCATGAGGCTCAGACTCAGTAAGATTGGTCCGGTTGGCCAGCAATGTACATAAACAGGGGCCCCACACATCAGGCCTCACTCACATCAAATCAAATAAAAATAAAAATAATAAAAAAAAAGAATGGGGGAGAAGGAAGAAGAGAACAAGGGGAGTGGACTCACTTTGGCTGGTGGAAGGTTGGATGGCCGGATGGGCTGGCCTCTTCTCGTCGAGCTCCTCTCCACGTCTCTCCCTCTATCTATATGAGAATGGAAGAAGGGGAGGAGGTAGGACGGTATGAGAGAGAGAGAGAGAGAGAGAGAGAGAGAGAGAGGAGAGTTAGGGCCGGCGCACGCCCTAGCTCATATGAAAAAATAAAAAATAAAAAAATAAAAAAAGAGGAGAGTTGCTGCCATTGTTGACGGCATCGGATTGCATATTGAGTTACTCAGATGCTCTTATCGTACTGATTAAACTCATTTTGGGCGACCTTGAATGTATGTGGTCTATCCATGCCGTCCGTCCATTTTTCCATCTAATTTAAGTGGTTGAGCCCAAAACTGAAGTATATCAAATGATCAAGTGGATCATACCACAAGAAACAGTGCGGGTAATGATTTCCACCATTGAAACCTTGCTAGGCCCCACAGTGATGTTTATTTGTCATCCAACCTGTTCATAAGATCATACAAAAATGGATGAAGGGAAAAAAACAAAATAAGATTGAACCAAAACTTCATTTGGACCCCAAGAAAATTTCAACGGTAAACGTTCAATTCATCTGTTACCTATGGTGTGGTCCATTTGAATATTGTATATGCTTCGTTTTTGGGCTCAAGTACTAAAATTATCTGCTAAAATGAATGGACGGAGTGGATAGAAGACATAAATCATGGTGCACGACATTGAGTTTACTCAGTACCATAACAATAATGAGTTACTACGCAGGCGCATCTCAACATTTGGCCTGCGAACCAAGCCTTTAAGTACGTGTAGCATACTAAGTAAACTCTGTGAGGCACACCATGAATGCTTTGGGTTTATCCACTCCATCCATCCATTTTACCACATAATTTTAGAGCATAAGTCAAAATATGAGGCAGATCCAATGTTCGAGTGGACCCCATCCATTAAAAACTTCTTTGGACTATAGAAGTTTTCGATCACTATCTCACTCTTTAATTTCTATGTGGAGTCCGCTTGAAATTTGGATCTACCCCATCAGTCAGATGTACCATTCCATGGTGGACAATGGGCTTAAAAATAAAGTTAATCCAAGAATTAGGTGGGCCACACCATATACTATAGCTGAGAGAGGTTACACTCCCAATAAAACATTCATAATCATATATTGGGCCCACCTAGATGTAATTCACAGATCCATCCCATTATTTATGTGTTTCCCACTTAGATGAGGCACTGGACCAAGTTTCGGCCACATCTAAAACTCATGTGGGCCCCCACCAAATACTTTTATATATTTTAGGATGCCTTCACATAGTTTAGATGCTATGGTCCACTTGAGTTTCATATACGGCTGATTCTTGGGATATCGTATGACCTAGATGGAACACATCAAATGCATGGTGTTAATGTTCTACAAACATCATGATGGGGCCCACACAGCTCGACCTCACTGGAAGTTCCATGAGGTCACCTTATAGTACCATTTTCCTATTTAGTTAACACCTTCAAAGGTGTTACCCTTACGTGTAGGGCCCACCTTTTTATATTTTCTATATATCCACGTTGTCCATATTTTCCATGTGTTACCCTGGACTTGCGTGCCTAGTCGTAATAGGCTGAATTTTGTAGTATATCCTAATTAGCACGTTATGAATACATTTGACCGTTCGGTTTAGATCAACTTTCGAATGACTTTATCATAGAATTAGATCAATCTCATCATTATAAGTTATTCTTGTCATTACAATTCATTATAAATTGTTCTTGCAAATCTCTTTTTTTTTTTACCAAACTTTTCAATTATCTTTAAAATACAAATCATTTTTTTCCAAAATCTAATATTTTCTCAAACATTGTCAAATTACTGTGGGTCCCACAGAGTTTACTCAGTACACTAAGCATACTGAGTTACTCATCACACAATCCGCTTCCTTCCAAACGATACCCCGCCTGGTCGGATTAGTCTAGGTAGGGTTCTGTGGAGCCCACAGTGATGTAAGTGTTTTATCCACGCCATTCATCGTTTTTCTCAGTTTATTTTAAGGTACGAGCAAAAAAATGGGGTAGGTAAAGGGTTCCAGTGGACCACACCAAAGGAAGTTGCGGTGATAATGACACCCACCGTTGAAACCTTTCTAAGTGCCAGCGTGATGCTTTTTTACCATCCAACCTATTCATAAGGTCATGTAGACGTGGATGAAGTGAAAGCATAGATATCATCTTCATCTGAAACTTCTCCAACTCCCAAGAAGTTTTTTTATTGTGGACGTTCAATCCCCACTTTGTAGTCCACTTAAGCCTTGGACCCGCCCCATTTTTTGGTTAATATCTTAAAATAATCCGAGAAAAGTGTTGAACGGTATGGAGAAAGTCAATCCATGACTTGGGTGGCCCACACCACATAATATAGTGGAGAGGGGTTTCCTTAAAACATTCGTAATCATATATCGGGCCCGCCTAAATGTGATTCACAAATCCAACCCATTCATTATGTGTGTCCCACTTGGATGAGGGGTCAGACCAAGTTTCAACCACATCCAAAACTCATCTGGGCCCTGCCAAGTGCTTTTATAATTTTTAAGATGTCTTCATATAGTTTTAGATGGTATGGCCCACTTAAGTTTCGTATACGGATGATTTTTTAGATATCTCATAACCTAAAGGGGACACATCAAATGCACGATGTTGATATGCGACACACATCATGATGGGGCCCACAAAACTTACTAACATCAATTCTTAAGTTTTCACAAGGTCAGTAAGTTAGGTCACAATTTTGACCTGAATATTTGTCTCATTTTAGATGTCTGGTCCATTCGCTCTATTTTACTGATCAATACCCTCAATTTGACTAGTTACTTGTCCCGATCAAGCTCCATATGAGAAAGATATTGGGCATACAAGATTGATCAACAATTTGAGTAAAATTTGATTTAAACATATGAAGTTAATTACTCTTCAATCTGGACTGATTAGATTGTTGTAACGCCCTGAATTTCGAAGGTCGAGCAAAGCTCTACTCCCGAGATTCTGAACATCACTTATGTAGTATGGATGATGATATTCAGATTTCGTCTATGTTAATGAGTTAAACATGCGTGAGATTATACTAAACAACATATCATACTCCAAATATAATTAAGTTAAGCAAGCATCTAAAACATATTTATTTAAGTATGCATGTGTTTCACAAAATTTCCTCCAGATTATAAGATGTAACCAGGTTCAATATATACATGTATAGTTTCAAAATGTACAAAAAGGAGTAGCGTAAATGTGTCCAACTAAGCCCAGATATCCCAGTGGTCCCTGCGTAACAGCACGTGGTCTACATCGACCCGCTCGAGAGTTGGAAGTAGGAGAATTCTTGCCCCCCATCCAAGAAGTCCTGCTCCATTACATAGGCTCCATCAGTACCTGCATCTACATCAGAGTCTGGTTGGTGTTTTAAAATACCGTCTCAGAGTAGGAGTGAGTGATTAACTTAGTGGTTCTATAAGGCAAAAGGTACACATGTTATCAAGCCAATCAAAGCAGTAATGATAAAGTAATCATAACAATCACTTCCTAACTACTCTTTTTAATGCAGAGATGGAGTGCAAGTAATAATGTATGCCCTCACATCAAAGCTCCCTTACAAGCGACTTCGACAACCTATTTCACATATGACAACACTTCCTCAAAATGGTGTAACTCCAACGCCTTTTAAGCACATCCTAACTAATGCAGTGCGATGCATGGTCGTGTTAGCCAAGTAATTGATTAAGCTCATTCATACAGTAAGTTTGGGAAGCTAGGGTACCTCCATTTATATTATTGACCCAAATCGAATATTAGGCATCGGACTACCGTAGTGGTCCTACTCCTATGTTCTAGATCCATCTAGGTTCGTCACTCCTAGTTAAACACATATGATAGGCAAGTTGTAGGGTCGTCACTCCTAGTCAAACACATACGATAGGCAAGTTGCAAGAAGTTGTGCTCGTGGTCACTACTGGGAGGCTCGTCACCCTAGCGTAGGTCGACAGATCGAACACAGGTCCCATACCACCATGCCCAGCTCACGAGTCTTAGTTGCTCACTGGTCACTACGGGGAGGCTCGTCACCCCAGCGTAGGCCGACAGCTCGAACACGGTGTCGCATACCACCATGCCTGGCTCATGAGTCTTAGCGGATCGTGATACCATGGTTAACGTGGATCTTTACATTGGTGATGGATACCTTAGATTCAAGTAGTCGCGTCCATACATGGTAAACACACAATAGGTCAATTGGTTCATTAGGCAAGCTCGATTGGTATGGGCGCAACTGACTTAGTCGACATGGAGCGCGTAAGAACCCCTCGTTGCCTAGCCACTGTCGACAATCGTCGTGCGACTTGGATTCATCGAGTTCACCCAAGGTGGTGAGACTAATTTGGTCACCCGAATGAGGACTTTTACCGATTGTCTAGGCTACATTTGTAGCTCCAATGTTATCCAAATGCTACTACAACCACGTGTAATATCCATCTCAGCATTCAACAAAACAATCCAAGTGGATTTCTCATTTGGGCATTTCATCAAAGACATAGACCATGTCAAATATAACTTGTATACAATGAAGAATCCTACCTTAATACTTGTAATAAATACAATTCATCAACAATTTCTCATTTAGACAATTTATCAAACACATAGACTACGTTAGTTACAACATGTGTTTTATCAGTTCTTTATACAGAGAGATCTACATGCATATGACAATGATGGATCCTAGATTAGTAATCATGATAAGCACTAATTATTTTCCATTGCTCATTTAAACATTTCAACAAACACATAGGGTGCCTCATTTATTTATCACAGTTCATAGGTGTATCTCACATAGAAATCAACGTATTTAAGACAATACGGAAGCAATCAAGACAGACATAAATCATTAGTTGTCATGAAAGCATTGATAAACTGTAACCTAAGCGTTTATAGTCCGCACCTTTCGTTAGTATGCTCGACTCGGACTCGGTCCAAACTCTACGTTTCCGAAAATGGAATGTTGGGCACCTAAATGACGAAACTGGTTATCTAGGTTGACGAACAACTATCTTGGATCTCTACAACGCTATTAGGGTTAGTATTTCTTATTTGAAATCGTAGCCGAACGAGATTTGGTAGCGTAACGGGGCGGTGATTTGGCGTGTGGATTCGTGGAAGAAGCTTTCTGCACCGATCTCCCAAAGTCTTTCCTCTCTATTTCCTCTTTTCTCTTCTTTTCTCCTCTCTCTCCCTTAGGGTTTTGTAAAATTCGTATATGGGAGAGAGAGAGTGAAATGAGGGCTATTTATAGGCCCAGTTGTGATGCGAATGGCCCGAGGGCCACTTTATACATTATTTATACCCCGGGGCAGCTGTGTTTTTTACGAATAGGGCTCATAGGAAGGCCCACGACTCATCTACGTCATAGGGTACACTCCCTGACAATGGATCCATGCTAGGACACGATTTCAGTGCGATCAGATAAGCCGATCGACCGTGGAGAACCGGTGTTAGATCAACGGTCGTACGTACTCAATCAGGGCCATGGTTATACGGATAGTTGTAGGGAAATTTCCTTTCCCCATGGGTGAAGTTTGGTCACAAACTAACGGTCAGAAATCCTCAACTTTACGTAAGAGCGAACCGCCTAATTCACTTAAGTTTGAGTCCATTTTCTAAAGATATTCGCGTTTCTCACTCACTTCACTCATGACTTAAGTTGGGCGTTTCTAGACACTATCTGAGCTTGTTTCCCTTGATGGTTGTCAAGCCTAGCGGGACAGACATCTTCCTATAATTTCGCGATCATCGAGCCCCCGACGTGCGAACTAGGTCTGTTGCAGAGTTTCAATGTACTCCTGAGAGCGATAGGCCCTTGGGATTTCTCCAAGGTCTTAAGATGACATCGAGTCAGTGATACTTATGGTTTTAAGCCTTCTCATTTGTGAAAATGGTGGCCGAAGCTTAATCCACTAATTATTTAGTACTAAATTAAATCCCGTCTAAATTATATGAAAGGATGTGGTCCTTAGTTTGTTCTGCCTGAGGTTGTACTCGGGTCTTTGTATGGATTTTTCTGTGACATTACAATTGTCCAAAAATCATTAAAGGTTAAATTAGTGGTCGTGCTTACTAATTTAGTAAAAAATGTTTTTTTTTTCACAAACAAATCTCAAATTCTATTTAAAAATCACATTTTTTTTTTCAAAATGTATATTTTTTTACTCTTAATTTTTCTTTCAAAACTTTTAATACAATATCATTTTTATTATTAAATATTTCAAAAAAATTAAAATATAAATTTTAAATTTTTATTTTCAAAATCTCAAAAAAAATTCCCAATTTTTTTTCCTCGAAAATTTCAAAATGCTAATTTTTTTCTTCAAAAGCATCATTTTTTTTTCAACTTTTCAATTTTCTTTTTTTTAAAATGATATATATATATATATATATATATATATATATATATATATATATATATATATATATATATATATTAAAAAATCTTAGTTTTTTTATAAATAACTTTTTCTTTTAATTTTAAAATTTGAACATTTTCAATTATTTTTGAAAATTAGAAAAATTTTCAACTTTTTTATTTTTCGTTTCAAAATGTCTGTTTTTTTGTTGAAGTATCGATTTTTTAATATAGTTTTATCTTAAAATTTTTAGTTCTTTCAAACTTCTCCAGTTTTTTTAAAAGCATTTTTTTTCTCGAACTTGTCAATTTTTATCGAATTTCTCAAATTTATTTTATTTTTCAAAATACAAACTCTCATTTTCTTTTTCAAAATATTTTCATTTTTCAACGTTGTCAAAATTTTCACATTTTTTAAAATCTTTTTAATTTTCTTTTTCAGGATATTATTTTTTTCTCGAAATCAAATTCTTTTTTTTTTTTCAAAATTATCAACTTTATTCAATATTATTTTTTTCCCCACAAAATAGATTTTTATTAAATCATGATTTTTTTTTTTCAAAATCTCAATTTTTCTCAAACATTGTTAAATTTTTTAAACTTCTCAATATTCTTTTTCATGTGATATTACAAATAATTTAAATACTAGTTTTAAATTAAAAAAAATAATTTCCACTCATTTGATATAAAAAGATTTTTTTTTTTTAACATTCAATCAATTGTTAAAAAATAATCTTAGATACAAATATGTACAATTAAACCACTGAAATTCTATTAAAAAACAATTCTTGGACTACAAAAAAAAATAAAATTTCCACGATATTCTAAAAAAATGAAAAAAATGAATGTTTTAGGCAAGTCCTTTTACGACGGACTATGATCCGTCACAAAAGCAACTAAAAACCGTCGCGAATTGCTATTTTGGGCAGGAATACTAATATTCCATCGCAAAATCAAAATTTGTAATGGATTTAGTCCGTCAACAATTTACGACAGACCAAAATCCGTCGTAAATCAGATTTTAGCGACGGAATTTGGTCCGTCGCGAAATTCTGCAAGAACTACGGATCAGAGACAGGATTGGCGATGTACTTTTTCCATTAGCGATAGATTAAATCCATTGTTAAACCAAGTGATATTTACGGCGGGCGAAGTCTGTCACGAGTTCGCAATTTTGGCATAGTAGCTTTATTCTCGTCTTGTTTCTTACGTCTTTTTTCATACTTGGTTTTTTTTTGGACAAACAAGTGAGGATGGCTAGGTTTCTTTTTTCTACTCTTTTCTACCCTCAATTATGTCGACCATGGTGAGGCTATCCGTTGGCTCTTTTTATCACACCCCCTAACCTCTGTTGGGGATTATACTGCGGAATCACATAGAGATGGATCTAAAATAGCAATCCAAGAGCACCAAGCAAGCACGAGAATGCAAGTTTAATGTGGAAAACCCTTTCGGGAAAAAACCACGGCACAAAGCGAACCTTTTAGAATCCATATTGCTTGCGTAGTCTAAATCCACATACCTTACCAACTTTGACCGTCTTCTCAAAAGTCAAGACGTAGTCTTTTGTACCTCGAATGTATCGAAGTAATCATTTCATCGCTTCCCAATGTTGCTTGCCGGGGTTTGACATGTAACTGCTCACAACACTGACTGCATGTAAAATATCTGGTCTCGTACAAACCATGACATACATTAAACTGCCAACCGTATTCGAATAAGACACATGAGACAACCTGCTTTTCCTAATTTGATTTAAGACATTATTCTGAGGAAAGCTTGAAGTGAACCACGTGAGGAATGCTCACTGGCTTTGCTTGGTCCATCCCACACTTGTTCAGCACATTTTCAAGATATTCTAACTGTGATAACCAAAGCCTTCTCCTCTTCCTATCTTTATGAATATCTATGTCGAAAACCATCTTTGCAGCCCTTAGATTTGTTATATCGAATGTCCCTAATAACTAAGTTTTCAGTACATTGATTTCAGACATATCATGACAGGTGATCAACATATCATCAACATACAATACTAGGATGATGAATTTGCCATCACTTAGTGTCTTGTAATAGATACAATGATCGTATTCACTCCGAGTAAATTTCTGACTCAACATGAAAGAATCGAATTTTTTATACCACTACCTATGCGACTATTTTAGGCCATAAACGACCTCATTAACTTGCAAACCTTTTTCTCTGCCCCTTTAACTTCATAGCCCTCGGATTACTTCATATAGATCTGCTCTTCCAACTCTCCGTGCAGGAAAGCAATCTTGACATCCATCTGTTTTAGCTCGAGATCGTATTGGGTAACCAGCGCCAACACGAATATGATAGATACTTGCTTAACCATTGTCGTGAATATCTCTGTGAAGTTGATTCCTTCTCTTTGAGCATACCCCTTCGCTACCAGCCTTGCTTTGTATCTATCATGTTTCCTTTTGAATAACCACTTGCATTCGATTGCTTTTCAGCCCACTAGAAGGTCCACCAGCTTCCATGTATTTTTTGTGCAACATGTCCATCTCATCATCCATAGCCGCCTTCCACTTTTTTTGCATCAAGCTCATCAAGAGCCTCCTGAATAGTTGACAGATCCCACTCATTTGTAATGAGGGCATATGCGATATTAGAGTCGTCCTTGTATGTTACCGGTAACCTGTAATCACAAGGTGAGTTTATTCTCACAGGTGGCTGCTCCACCTACTCTTATACCTCTGTCTATGCATTTGTTTCTGCCTGAGTATCATTCGTGTCAATCTGGACGTCTACGATTAATTTTTCTGGTTCCTCTTTCTCCTCTTGATCATTCTTGCGGAATAGGGAGCTTTTATCGAATCTGACGTCACGGCTAGTGATCACCTTGTGTGTGACCTTGTCAAATAACCTGTAATCTTTCAAACCAACACTATAGCTAACAAAAATATATTTTTTGCCTCTATGGTCTAGTGTATCTCTCTCAATTGACGATATATGAGAGTAAGCCTCATAACCAAATATGCGCAAATATGAGTAATCTAGCTTATGACCACTCCATACTTCCATGGGATTTTACATTCAATTACCGTAGAAGGGGACCGGTTCACCAAATAGCAATCTATGTTAACAGCCTCTGTCCATGGGTCATTGCCCAACACAACATTACTTAACATGCATCTGCCCTCTCCAAGAGAGTCTGATTCATCCGCTCAGTCACACCGTTTTGTTCGGGTGTGTGACACATTGTGTTGTGCCTAATGATCCCCTCATCCTTGCAATATTTATTAAACTCAGTGGAAGTAAATTCTCTATCATTGTTAGTCCTTAAAAACCTTTATTTTTCACCCAAAATAATTTTCCACCATTGGCTTCCATTGTTTGAATATAGTGAAAACTTCGGATTTACGTTTTATGAAGTAAACCCAAACTTTCCTAGAGTAGTCATCAATGAATGAAACAAACCATGACGACCCCCCAATGGAAACCTCTGGCGATGACCCTCATATGTCAGAGTGCACATAATTAAGCACTCCCTTACATACATGTTTTTCAGATTTAAAAGATTATCTAGATTGTTTAACATATATATAATGCTCATATATATCTAAATCAGAATTTTTAAAAGCTGAAATAAAAAACTGATCAGATAGTATCCTCATGCCCCACTCGCTCATGTGGCTCGCCACATACGTATAAACGTGGAATCTATAACAGCCGCTGCCGCTCTACTTACTAAAGTGTTCCCGATCAACCTGTAAAGGTTTCCTTGCCTTTGCACTCTCATAACCACGAGTGCCCCTTTTAAAATTTTAAGAACACCATCAATACTAGTGAACTTACACCCCATAGCCTTGAGTGCATCGAGAGAAATCAGACTTTTCTTTATATCAAGAACGTGCCTGACATCAGTCAAGGTACGCTCCATCCCATCAAACATCTTAATGCTTACAGTACCAATAGCTACAACATTACAGGCATTGTCATTGCCCAGAAAGACCTGTCCACCATTGCATTCCCTGTAACTAGCGAACCAACTCCGATGAGGAGTCATGTGATATGATGCACCTGTGTCAAGGATCCACTCATCTCTAAGATTGTCATGCAAGTGTCCGACCATAGGCACAGACAGAACATCACCTTCACTTGTTTCTTCATCAGATGTAACAATATTGGCCTCCCTGGAAGAAGCCTCTGAGTTTTCTTTATTTGCTTTAGGATTTGTGCAATTCTTCTTCATGTATCCATTCAACCCACACTTCCAGTACTTTAGTTTTCCTTTGCCCTTGCCCTTAGATTTGGATCTAGGTCTTGAAGATCCTGTACCTCGCTCAATATTTTTCCCCCTGTGCATTGGAAGATGTTCACATGCCGCCGTTTAGCTTTCTCATGGCCTTCCTTTGAAGGGCTGAGATAACGGTGTCGACACTCAGGGTTTTATTTGTGATGCACATTGTATTCCTGAATGACTCATACGATGCTGGAAGAGAATTCAACAACATACATGCTTGTTCCTTACCTTTAATCACTTCCTCCATATCCAGCAGTTTGCAAACTAATTTATTAAAGTTGCTAATGTTGGCCTCCAGATCTCCACCATCTACCATCTTGAAAGTATACCACTATAGCTTCAAGCATAAGTGATTTTTAGAGGATTTTTTTCACATATATATGCTCTAACTTTGCACATAAACTAGCCGCAGTTTTCTCACTCAAAACATTATAGAGAACCTTATCCATGAGACATAAACGGATGGAAGCTAAAGCATTCATGTCAAGAGTATTCCAGTCTTTGTCATTCATAGTCGATTTTCGTTCCTCAAGAGCCTTAACTTTGCCTTGCTTGGTTAATAAACTAATCATCTTGATCTTCCATAACTCAAAATTATTTTTTCCTGAGTACTTCTCAATATCAAACTTAACGTTTCTCATTGATGCTAATCCTGCAGATCCAGATCTGTGCCCCAACGATTGCTCTGATATACCACTTGTTAGGGATTTTGCTGTGGAATCACACAGAGATGGATCTAGGATAGCAATCCAAGAGCACCAAACAAACACAAGAGAACACAAAGATTTAACGTGGAAAACCCTTTCGGGAAAAAACCATGGCACAAAGAGACAAATCTTCACTATGAAAGCAGAAATTACAAAGAAAAAAGACTTACTAGACTTGAACAATCCTCAAATCTCTCCCTTGCTCCACCCTTTTAGAAACCCTAGAATCCTTTTAGAAAGCCTTAAAATCCCTTAGAATACCTCCCAATCTCGTTTACACCCATATATATATATATATATATATATATATATATATAGAGAGAGAGAGAGAGAGAGAGAGAGTTGTAGAAAGAACCCCAGACAAAATCAGAAAGAATCCTAAACAAAATCAAACACAAATCCCGTATTTTCGCAATTTTGCGAAAAAATCTACATAAAATCTATTTAGATTTAGGACATCAAATACAACAACCTCTATTTCATTTCGTTGGTGGAACTTTAGATTATCAAGAGACAATTCTTTTTTGTTTGAGTCTAAAAAAGTTCCTGGTAATATTTTTGTGATGGTGGAAAAATTTTCAATTACAACTGCCTAGAATTATTCATCTATTTAAGTTTCGTCAAAATTTTGTGAATGATTAATTAGAGCTTTCGAACTTGCGCAAGGAGGGGTTTATTTTCAACCATTAATTGGAATTTAAACATTTATTGATATCATAATTTTTACACTTCTCTTTGATTCATATTGTTTTCCAAGGACAATTGGTAGGTCTTAAGAGGTATGTGATGGTTAAAGTAGACATTATATAATTGATTGTTTACTAGGTTCAGCATATGGCTTTTGCAGAAATAATCATCTTTGATTTATTTCTCTTAGGAACAAGTGGACCCATGTTCAAGTTCTTAATTAGGACAAATTAAGTAACACATTAGTTTAAATGATGTCAACAAGAAGATTACCTTTTTCTTTAGTAGGCAAGAAAGGAAACTCCCTTGTTACCAACAAAAGGTAACAACCCAACAATAGAAATTATGAAGAGACAAATGGGGCCTCAACACAACAATGAGAAAAAAAGAAAGGAAAAAAGAGAAAAAAAAAAAAAAAGAAAAAGAAAAGAAGAAGAAGAAGAAGAAGAAAAAGAAAAAGCCTACATCCCAACTCATACATCGGGTCATAAAAAGCCCACACACGGGGCTAAGGAAAGCTCCTACAATAATATAGGAGAATAATCAATAGGAGACACAAATTATACACCAGGCTCAAGGTAGGGATATGTGCAAGCTTGGCTATAATCTTTCTATGGGCAGGGCAAATGATAGAGATAGAAAACTCCTAATAGCTTTAGCTTTCAGACATGTTAAGGATCAAATATTGCATATTAGACCCCAATTTTTATCGAATTTTACGAGCATGATATTGTTAACGTCTTCTTTTAAGCGTGTTTGTGTTGCAAGGTGAATTTACGAGCTTGGACTGCAAAAGGGTGCTACAAGCATGGATTTAACGCTCTAAAGACACCAAGATAAGGGACAAACCCCAGGGGACTAAGATCGACAGATTTACATGCCAGAGATCCAAGAAAACTGAGAAACTGAAGCTCAAGTGGCCTAAAAGACGTCCAGAATGCAAGATCACAGGGTTTCCACCATCCGTTCGGCTAGCAACTTCATAAATGACTTGGGGACCATAAATTAACCGTACACATAAAAAATCAGCCATTGGATCCTTGTGAAAGTGGCCCAACGGACAGATCAGCCCATGAATTTTTGATTTGGGGCCCATATGATGTCTGGATTTGCCTCAATTTTGGACTCAACGCCTAAAATGATATGATAGAACAGATGGATGGAACGGATTTCTCAACACATCAAGGTGGGCCCCACTTCATAAGGATGGTGTACACAGCAGGTGTACACCTGCCATGTACCGAAAAAGCCAAAGCTGATCAGCTTACACTGACTCGACGCTGGCTCCAATTCAAAACCAAAAACGAAACAGGGACTTGCGGTCCTTTGTTGTGGGCCACCATCCGATTCGAAGGTCCAATCCGGACCGTCCATTAGACCAACATGTGATGTTTTATTTAAACCAACACGATTTAAATGATTTTTAAACTCGCAAGTATACGAATCAGATGTAGATATGGTACGTATTACGAGATCGTTCCCACGAGGACTGGTCATCACAATTCAAATCTATGACTCTCCTTAACTAATCCAACAAATAAAGGAATAAACTACTAAGCACAATTCTAAGAAAAAATAAAACAATTAAGAACATGGAAGAAAATTCAATCAGAGAGAGAGCACTAGGACTTTCGAATCCACCCCTAATTATCCTAACCCTTGTTTTGTCTGTTGATTCACCTTGATCTAGATTGATACCACTTATACAGAAAAGCACAATCTGTGTCTGAATCGGGCATCTGAATGTCTAATTCCTTTAAGCAATGCCATGAACAATACATCCCATGTCCTTGGTCGGGCACATGGTATGTACAATTCATTAAAGCACCCTGTTCCTTCCTCTATAGGAAACCCGTTTCTTGATCAGACCCAAGCACTGTAATAAGCATCTAACAACATCCATCTATATACTTTGATCAAGTTCATAGATGGAGAAGTATGGAATTTAAACCCATAAAGCCCACTCAGAGAAAGAAACAAATTAATTAAAATTCAAAGTAAATCAATCAATACAAGAGCTGATCAAATTAGGGGCTTCATCTCAACCCTAGCTAAGAGATTAGTGACCCATAAAATCTAAAAAAAATATTAAATAAAATTCATAAAATCAAAACACCAAACCAAACAATCTCTCTCTCTCTCTCTCTTCTTCCTTCTCTTTCTTCTCTCCCTGGCTCTGGATCTCGAATTCCCTGGATCTAAATGCCTTTCCCACGTCCAAAACTTCCCTTTTATAGCTGTTGGATGGCTGGAATCGGTGGCAGAGTCGTAGAAGGACTCGGAGTACGGATTTTCGCAACCGTGATCGGTGGGCCCCACAGAGGTATTTTCTGGAAAATTCACCCCGTCCATTGGATTCAGGACGAAATTTCAGTCAAGAATGGGTGGTTTTGAAGGTCCATTAACATGGCCCAAAGAAGAAATATAAAAAAGATCAGATTTTAACGTCCCGGGGCAGTCCACTTTTGGCCTCTGTACCGCACACATGTGTACGCATGGGAGTGAACTATCAGCATGGTTTTGTAGTATTCGTGGCCCTCTACACGATGGACGGCTCAGATCGTCCGGAGGGTTAACGTACGGGGCCCACTGTCCTTCTAAAAAACGGCCAGCGGCTGGGTTACGCGGACGCAAACCTCCGTCCGCTGATAATGGTGGGGCCCATTCCGTTGATCATATGGAAGATCCACTCCGTCCATTGTGTGGAGGACGGAAAATCGGTCGGGAATGCGGAGTTTCGCCTACTGTTGATGAGGCCCACCTGACTTTTGAACTCACCGTCCATCTTGTGTGCGGCTGAGATCTACACATGTCCCTGCGCATGGACCAAAATTTCACCTAGGCGAGGGCAACTGCTGACCCAGGAAACGAATGAACGGCTTGGATCGTCCATTTGGGCGATGTGTGGGGCCCACAACCGAAGACCGCGGTCGCCTTCGCGAACGTTGGAGCAAAAAAAAAAACGAGAAGATGAGTCGGGTCAGCGCAAGCGCTGACCCTCTCATCCGTCCGGTGCAACGCCCGCGCACGTGCATTCTATGCACGTGCTCACGCATGTGGGGCCCAATGTAATGCTTGTGGGAAATCAGCACCGTCCAACCTTTTCTTCATATTATTTTAACCGCCGACACCAAGTTTGAAGCAGTTCCAAATATCAAGTGGGCCCCAAATTAGAGATTAACAGGCTGATCTGACCGTTAGACCACTTCCCGAGATCATCAATGGCTGAAATTTAATATGTACGGTTAATTTATGGCCCCCATCACATGTATGAAGTTTTGAACTAATCGGATGGCGGAAACCATGTGATCTTCTATTCTAGACCCTTTTCAGGCCCCTTGAACTTCAGTTTCTTGATTTTCTCGGATCTCGAGCGTTGATCTTGGTTCCTTGGGGTCGTTCTCGTGCTCTGATGACTTCAGAACGTGAAATCCATGCTTTTAACATTATTTTGCAATTAATACTCCTGATTTCATCCTGTAACAAAAACACAATTAAAATACTCCATTAAACCTTATCATGTACGTAAAATTAGGCAATTACTGGGGTCAGGTATGCAACATTCGATACTCATCAACATGGCCCATATTACCATTTCCTAGGTGGCAGTATTTCAAATGACAGTAGAGAATGGATCTCAATCGTCCCAATGTAAGATAAATAGCAGAGCAAAAGATCTTATGGGCCTCATCACCAGAAGGCAAAAATTATTACACATTTCCGATCGAAATCCAGAGAGGAATCTAGTGGACGACGTGGATTTCCCCAACGTCAGTTGAAGTGGGCCCCACCAAGCATCAGCGCAGCCCCTTGCGTTAAGATACGCACGCCCGAGAGAAGACTAGACTTCCGTCTGTTGCACGATCATGGTGATGATCGGACCGTCCATCTGGACCGTCCAAAACTTTCCCAAGGGTCGGCCGTCTGTCGCCAAGGAGCCTGAATTGCTCAGATCTCACAACAGGATCATTTCTGTGATGATTCTGGGTACGCCAGACGGGTTCGTTACGCAGGGAGTGCGTAAATCTCTCGCACCGACTTCAGCTGTGCTTTGTGGAAAACAACACCGCTTCTGGCTCTAGCCACCGACGCATCTCCACCGCCTTCCCTGCATTGCCTATAAGAAAGGAAGGTAGAAAATGTGAGAGAAAAGGGAAGTCAGGCAGTGAACGTGGAGTAGAGAGAGTTTAACTTATTTTTCTTTTCATTATTATTTTATTTTGATAGATAGTCCAATCATGTTGGGCTAAACCTCTTAGCTAGGGCTGAGAGGTGAAGCTTGTAACATGATGGGGGGACTTTTTGTTTGTACTTTTTATTTACACTGAATTGAACTTGATATTAGTTTGATTATGGGAATGTTTTTAGTTTTAATGGTCTGTTGTGACTGAAATTACAATGGGGTCTGCGATAGCTTTGAGCATGTTCCTTTCCTTTTTATGTTTATGATGTTAGGAAGCCCTGTTGTTCACAATCATCTCCTGGGCATGGTCGGATGACGGTACCTTTCCTAACCTTCATACATCTTATGATTGGTTGTTAATTAGTTTAATTTTGTTGTTTGCTTTGTCTCCTGGGCATGGTTTGGTGATGGAATCCATTCTAATTTATATATCTTTCATCTATTGAAAACTATATCAAAGAAAGTTCAGTTCGATTTTCATGATGGGACTCTAAGTCTAGTTGAGTTCTTGAAGCAGGCATAAGATCTCCCTGATCTCTACAAGTGGATCCTCTAAATCCCTAGTTTCCTTCCTCTGAATTCCTTAAGTTTTAAATTAATATTTCACCATTATTCCTCAAATTACAATCGATTTATATTTCATCTTAGTCTAGTTCTAGTTCTACTTAATTTCAGATTACGTACATGTTTCAGTCCCTTGGGATTGGACCTCGGTCTCACCGAGTTTATTACTACATCATAACCTTATACTTGGGGAGTGAACAAGACGCAACTTCCCAAGAAAATCTGAAGGGGTCATGATGAACTTCTTAATGTCTGAGCTAGGCACTTCAACTCGAACACGTACAATATTTGCTTCAAAAAGTCTAGTAAACTAAGATTAATGTAAGAAAGAGTCGAGCTATCTAGTGATGTTTTCTGAAAGTTCCCTAGTTTGTCAATTAGTGTGAAGTCTAAGTTATAAACTCAAGTGAGCCCTAAAGAAGACCCAAGATTCCAGACTCAAGGGTTAAAAGCTTCACGATCAAGTTAAGGTAAAGATAACTTCATGATCATGCCAAACGCTATAGCTAAAACCTTCTATCATAGCCCATACTTAACCAAAAGCATCTAGGAATAACCATAATTAAGTATGTTAAATGGGTATGTAAGTTGATGTCTGAGTAATAATAAGACCATTAAAATTCAGACATTATTAATGGCATTGAAGTGCCATCAAACAACGTTCGATGGCATTGAAGACACCTCGATGAGATTGAACCATATGGTCAGTTTGTCCGGCAAGAATTGAAGTATTTTCTTGAATTTTCGATGACATCGAAGACCCTTTTGATGGCATTGAACACAACCTCGATGGCATCGAGAAAGAGTACAAATAGTCCAGCAACGAAATAAAGAAAAATTGAATTTTTCCGATGGCATCGAACTTAAACATCGATGGCATTGAACATAGCTTCGATGACATCAAGAAAGTGCTCAAACTGTCCAACAAGAAAATGACATAATTCGTGAATTTTTCGATAGCATCAAACTACCCTTCGATGGCACAAAAAAGGACCCAAATTGTCCAACAACCCTGTTGAGGGTCCAATATTGCATATTAAACCCCATTTATTACCTGAAATTACGAGCATGATACTGTTTAACACCCGATTTTAATGGTGTTTGTGCTGCAGGGTGTATTTGCGAGCATAGGACTGAAAAGGATACTAAAAACATGGATTTAATGATCAAGAAGCACAAAGGAAAGGGACAGACTCCAGAGGACCAAGATCAACGAATTCACACGCTAAGGATCCGAGAAAATCAAGCCGTTCACGTTAAAAATGGCCCGAAACTGGTCCATAATGCAAGATCACAGGGTTCCTGCCATCCAATTGACTCAAAACTTTATACATGGCCTGGGGACCATAAATAAACCGTACATATTAAATTTCAACCATTGGGTATCTCGAGAAGTTGGCCAACGGACAGATCAGCCCCTTAATTCATTAAATGGGGCCCACATGCTATCTGGATATGCTTCAAAATTGTCCTTGACGGCTTAAATAATATGAGAAAAAGGATGGACGGTACAGATTTCTGATAAGCATCATAATGAGCCCTGCATATGGTGCATGTACATCATGTACATGGTATACACGCCGAGCACCACGCCACCTTCCAATTTCAAACAGCGCCCGCCTGCATCTTCTCTAGAAACAATAGTTGCTGTTTTCGACGTTCTTTGTAACGGACGGACGAGTCTATTTTTCGGACGATTGTGGGCCCCACAAATGCCCCGTACGGCTGATCCAAGCCGTCCATCTTGTAGAGGGCCTCGAAAGGATCAAACCCAAGCTGATATTTTGTTCCCATGCATACACACGTGTGCGTTACAGAGACCACAAAAGGACTGCTCTGCGACGTTCAAAATTGATTTTATTGAGATTTCTTCTCTAGCCCGCGTCAATGGACGTTCAAAACCATCTATTCTTAACTGAAATTTCGTTCTGAAGCCAATGGACGGGGTGGATTTTCCCGAAAATACCTCTGTGGGGCCCGCCGATCACGACAGCGAAGGAGTACGAAAGGTTACGCACTTCCATGAAAACCGACGTTTCCAGGGGGTTGTGGCCCATCATATTTCATCATATGGAAGATCTGAACCGTCCATCATGTAGAGGGCTCAAAAACGTCTTAAAGGACGCTGTTTCTTTGAAAAATAAGCGAGAAAAGTGCCGAGTTTTGAAGCTCCGAATTTGGCTGCGAAAAAAACTTTCGCTATTGCTGCGACAGTTTCCGCGACAGCTCTCCACCGCCTCCAGTAGCTATAAAAGAGGGTTCTGGACATGGGGAGCGGGGATCGACAGCTTGGGGTGGACGTGAGAGAGAGAAAGATAATTTTATTTTTATTTATATATATATATATATTTTTTGTTTAAAGGCTTCAACCCATTCATGTTGGGCTGAACCTCTTAGCTAGGGCTAAGAGGTGAAGCTTGTGGCGTGATGGGAATGATTCTACGGTTTTGATTCATGTTGAACTTGTTATTGATTGGTTTGATTTTAAGGAAGACTTTAGTTTTTAATGGTTTATTGTGAATGCTATTACAGTAGATCTGCGATGGCTTGAGTATTTCTTTTCTATTATTTGATTATAAAACTAGGATGCCCTGTTGTTCACCATCGCCCCTTGGACATGGTTGGATGATGAAATCTTTCCTAACTTTCATACATCTTCTGATTGATTGTGGATTGATTTGAGTTCTATTGTTTACCTTGTCTCATGGGCATGGATTTGTGATGGAATCAATTCTAATTCTCATATCTTTCATCTCCTTGAAAACTAGATCAATGGAAGTTCAGATCGAGCTTTAGTGACATATCTTCTAACTGGATGAAGATGGGACTCGAAGTCCAGTTGAGTTCGTGAATCAAGTGTAGATCTCCCTGATCTCTACAAGTGGATCCTTGGTACCCTAGTTCCCTACCTTTGAATTCTACATATTTTAGTTTACTATTCCACCATTATTCATCAAATTCACCTGATTTAGATTTCATCTTTTTCTAGTTCTAGTTTTAGTTAGTTTCAGATTACGTACAGGTTTCAGTCCCTGTGGATTCGACCTCGGTCTTACCGAGTTTATTACTACATCACAACCCTATACTTAGGGAGTGAACAAGTTTTTGGCGTCGTTGCCGAGGATTGACGGCTACGTTTTCTGAGATTAACTAGTTCAAGGATTAGTTTAAGATTAGGAGTTTTCTAATTTTAGGTTAGAATAGTTTTTTTTTTTTCTAGAGACTAACCTGTTTCCTGTTTTGTAGGAGCCTGACATAAACTTCTAATTTGGTAATCTCCTTCTAATTTCTCTACTTTTACTATTTTTAGAAATAGGGTTTGAGTTTTAGAAATTTTCTATTTCTAGGCCTTAATTTATTTTAGAATCTTTTTTCCTTTTTAGAAACTAACATTACTTTTCATTTTAGGATTAGGATTTCTAATTTAGAACTTTCTAACTTTAGGCTTAGAACTTTCCTAATTATTTTTTTAGAATTTATTTTATTTTATTTTTAGGAACTAATTTATTTTTAGAACTTTCCTCTTTTGTTTTTAGAAACTAGGTTAGTTATTTCCCTTTTTAGAGACTCTTTCTAATTTTAGAAACTAACTTATCTTTCCTTTATTTTATTTTTAGAAACTTTTCTTTTTAGGAATTAGTTTATTTTTAGAAATTTTTTAATTTTTAGGTTTAAATTTTCTATTTTAGAAACTTTCAAATTTTAAGGAACTTTACTTTTTAGAAACTAACTTAGCTTCTAGGTTTAGGGAACTTTCCTTTTTAGAAAATAACTTTCTATTTCAATTGTAGGAACTTTCTAACTCTAGAATTTCTATTTTTAGGAATTAATCTCTTTTGGTTTCTTTTGCAGGATCTTAACATAGGAACTTCTCAATTGGTACCTTCCTTCTGACTTCTCCTCTACTTACTTTCCATACTGCTGTAGGATCTTTTCTCTATTTTTCTTAGAATTAGATTCAGATTGAGGGTTTCACCATGTATATGCACGAGTGGGAACGTCAATATGCTGAGATAGCTTTTGAGCATGCAAAACAGTGTGAAGGGATGTATGATGATTATGATAAACATCCACCTATGTCTCAAAATTTTCCTGAAACAATCATTGAGAACCGACCTGAGCATAACACTCCATCGGTTAAGAAGTCCTTACGCGATCATATACGGGAGAACAATTCCACCCCACGGACAGTACGTGAGTGTTGGAGTTATCATAACTATGGGAGTGAGAATCATTATCACCCATCTGAGAAAAAGAAAACAATGCGTGATTATATTATGAGTGATAATAAGTATTACCAACCATCAGATTCTCCCACCTATGATCCGTATGACTATAACCAGTGGAAACATCAATGTCGGGAAGCTGAACCAGCTATATATCATAGTGATAATTCTCTTGGGTCCTCTACCTTTGACACCCAATCAGAAACAATCCAAGAGGATTCACTTCAGAAGCTCATGAAAGCACAAGAGCAGTTCAATCAACTTATCATACAATCATATAAATTGCTCACAGCCTCAATTCCAATCATTTAGTCACATCTTATGGAGAAGGAAGAGGCGAGGTTATCCCAGTCTCATCTCAATCTAGAAGCATAATGTGAAGAAGGTTATCATAATTCGCTTGTGGCAGAAACTGAAATTATGAATGAGGAATTGGATTCCATTAATGAGCAGATGGTTCGATTTCCCGATGAGTCAATCTTGATGACTGTCCAAAGGAATGATCAAGAGACGTGGGTGTCTTTCAAATATAATGATAGTGACACACTTCACTCACATGACACACATGATTTCACTGATGAGGTAGAGGTTAGTTTATTCGAACCTCAACTCAATCTAGGAATAGAATGTGAGGAATGTGATCCCATCCCAAGTGCACACTGTGCAGGCCGGGCGATGATGAGTCTGGGATTCAATCTCAAGTGTGGCCCCTGCCAATGATCAAGAGGTTCAGGAAGTTGTCAACCATAATGATCTACTCCACCTGTCTGACATGACTGATTTGAATGTGGAGAATGAACCATTTTCAACTAACCCTTCCAACCCTTGTGATACATGTTTGGACCACTGCCCTGAAATGAATGATGATATGATTCGGGCGATGGACGATTTGCTTGATATAACTCTGGAATTTGAAACTACCCAGTTAAGGCTACAATTTGAAGTACGCACTTTAGACGATTCAATGCCTCCACTGAGAAGCTTCAATGACCAGAGTCTTCACATCAATTCTTCACCTATTGATTGTCCATCTATATATGAAGGGCAAGAGCAAGCGAGCATGCATCTATCTACTTCAAAAGACGATGGAATCCTTGGGCTCATCATCACAGATTTTGATGCAGGAGACGAGTCACTCACAGCTGATTTTCCCACACCTCATGATACAAGAAAAGGTGGATTCCTTGTATGACACTACCTGGGTGGTTGTCACGGACCAAGCGCACCCTTACTCTGAAGCCCCTTCTTCCCCAGACCTTGAATGCTTACCACTAAAGGAAGAAGAGCTAAAAATTGAACCGAAGTCTGAAACTTCGGAATGCATTGAGACTACATTACTTCCTGAAAATCTTTCTGAATTTTATCTACCTATAGTCTCTGATTCACCATGGGATACTAACTTTGAGACTTTTTCTGACACAGGTGAATCATATATACTTTGGATACCTCAGGTGAATTAACGACGAATTTTTGCGGAGGTAAATAAGTTTCTCTGGCCATTCATGCTCCAGGGCATCAAAGCCTATTACAAAAAGGGCTTTTAGATGATCCTGTTGAGAAACTTACTGAGAAATTTATCACGATACTGGCCAGAAGAGGAACCGTGCGGCATGATCGAGTAGCTTTTCCCTTGCTTTCATAGGACTAGGTTAGTTTGCTTCCTGCATTGTTTTAGGATAGTTTGCTTTCATGTCTTCACTCTAGTGCTAACCGGCTTTCATGTCGCGATCTCTTGGAATGTCTTTCTCGATTCCTTTGTCCAGGTACTATCTTCCCATCACTTCTCATTTACTTTCGTTGTCCCATGTGTATTACATGCTCATATCTTTTACATTGAGGACAATGTAGCTTTTAGGTTGGGGGTGGGAGATTAGGTTTCCTAATCAGTCCTAATCAGTGTTTTCTTGGTCTTGAGCAGAAGTTGTGAAAATTTTTAAATTTTTCTTGACTTTCTTGTGAATTCGAAGTGATTTTGATGGTCGTCTTTAATGCAGAATTATAAGATATGTAATGTTGGATTTATGACTCTTAGATTTAGCTATCTGATAGATTCCACGATTGAGTTCGAATTATTAATCCATGATTAGAAGTTTTAAACATTGTTTGAATCATGATTTCACATGTCACATCTTGCTTACACATTGAAGTTGCAGTCGATATTGAAGGATTAATTTGGTAATCACTAAGCATGAAAGAAACCAACCTGAGAAAATTGAATGGATTGGGCAAACGGTCCTCACCATAGGTTTGCTCCCTATAAGTGAGGATTTGATTCCCCATGGATGATATGTGAAAAAGGGTTGGGTGTACAGTCTTTACCATAGGTTTGCTCCCTATAAGTGAGGATCTGATTCCCCTTCTTGGCGTTACTTTTAATGAAAAAAAATCAAAAACTAAAAGAATGAAAAAAATGATGTGTAAGGCAAGTTTTAGTTTTCATGAATTCTCTTATTGGTTACCAATGATATCCTGAAATAGAAAAGTGAATTTTAAATGTTGATAAGTCGAGATTAGACTATACATCTATGGAATTCAATGTTTAGAATTGTTCTAATTGGTGGATTAATACTTTGAACTTAATTATGAAGTTTACCGTGTGCTTGAGTCTAGGAGAGAACTATGCCCAACATTAATGAATCTTAAATTTTTCATATCTGAATAGTTTTTCAAAATATCACTCGGTTTCACAAGAATTGTCTCGTAATTCTCAACTTAATTTTTGCATATTTTGCTCGGGACTAGCAAAATGCTGGTTGGGGGTTGTGTTGAGGGTCTAATATTGCATATTAAACCTCATTTATTACCTGAATTTACGAGCATGATACTGTTTAACACCCGATTTTAATGGTGTTTGTGCTGCAGGGTGTATTTGCGAGCATAGGACTGAAAAGGATACTAAAAACATGGATTTAACGATTAAGAAGCACGAAGGAAAGGGACGAACTCCAGAGGACCAAGATCAACGAATTCACACGCTAGGGATCTGAGAAAATCAAGCCGTTCACGTTAAAAATGGCCCGAGAAAATCAAGCCGTTCACGTTAAAAATGGTCCATAATGCAAGATCACAGGGTTCCTGCCATCCGATTGGCTCAAAACTTTATACATGGCCTGGGGACCATAAATAAACCGTACATATTAAATTTTAACCATTGGGTATCTCGAGAAGTTGGCCAACGGACAGATCAGCCCCTTAATTCATAAAATGGGGCCCACATGCTATCTGGATATGCTTCAAAATTGTCCTTGACGGCTTAAATAATATGAGAAAAAGGATGGATGGTACAGATTTCTGATAAGCATCATAGTGAGCCCTGCATATGGTGCATGTACATCATGTACATGGTATACACGCCGAGCACCACGCCACCTTCCAATTTCAAACAGCGCCCGCCCGCATCTTCTCTAGAAACAGTAGTTGCCATTTTCGGCGTTCTTTGTAACGGACGGACGAGTCTGTTTTTCGGACGATTGTGGGCCCCACAAATGCCCCGTACGGCTGATCCAAGCTGTCCATCTTGTAGAGGGCCTCGAAAGGATCAAACCTAAGCTGATATTTTGTTCCCATGCATACACACGTGTGCGTTACAGAGGCCACAAAAGGACTGCTCTGCGACGTTCAAAATTAAATTTATTGAGATTTCTTCTCTGGCCCGCGTCAATGGACGTTCAAAACCATCTATTCTTAACTGAAATTTCGTTTTGAAGCCAATGGGCGGGGTGAATTTTCTCGAAAATACCTCTGTGGGGCCCGCCAATCACGACAGCGAAGGAGTATGAAAGGTTACGCACGTCCGCGAAAATCGACGTTTCCAGGGGTTGTAGCCCATCATCTTTCATCATATGGAAGATCTGAACCGTCCATCATGTAGAGGGCTCAAAAATGTCTTAAAGGACGCTGTTTCTTTGAAAAATAAGCAAGAAAAGTGCCGAGTTTTGAAGCTCTGAACTTGGCTGCGAAAAAAACTTTCGTTGTTCTTTGCGACATTCATGACGACTTTCCACCGCCTCCAAATGACTATATAAAAGAGGGTTTTGGACGTGGGGAGCGGGGATCGACAGCTTGGGGTGGACGTGAGAGAGAGAAAGATAGTTTTATTTTTATTTATATTTATATTTTGTTTTGTTTAAAGGCTTCAACCCATTCATGTTGGGCTGAACCTCTTAGCTAGGGCTAAGAGGTGAAGCTTGTGGCGTGATGGGAATGATTCTACAGTTTTGATTCATGTTGAACTTTTTATTGATTGGTTTGATTTTAAGGAAGACTTTAGTTTTTAATGGTTTATTGCGAATGCTATTACAGTAGATCTGTGATGGCTTAAGTATTTCTTTTCCATTATTTGATTATGAAACTAGGATGCCCTGTTGTTCACCATCGCCCCTTGAACATGGTTGGATGATGGAATCTTTCCTAACTTTCATACATCTTCTGATTGATTGTGGATTGATTTGAGTTCTGTTGTTTACCTTGTCTCATGGGCATGGATTTGTGATGGAATCAATTCTAATTCTCATATCTTTCATCTCCTTGAAAACTAGATCAATGGAAGTTCAGATCGAGCTTTAGTGACATATCTTCTAACTGGATGAAGATGGGACTCGAAGTCCAGTTGAGTTCGTGAATCAAGTGTAGATCTCCCTGATCTCTACAAGTAGATCTTTGGCACCCTAGTTCCCTACCTTTGAATTCTACATATTTTACTTTACTATTCCACCATTATTCATCAAATTCACCTGATTTAGATTTCATCTTTTTCTAGTTCTAGTTCTGGTTAGTTTCAGATTACGTACAGGTTTCAGTCCTTGTGGATTCGACCTCGGTCTTATCGAGTTTATTACTACATCACAACCCTATACTTGGGGAGTGAACAAACCCCAAGCCATATATTTGGAATTTTCCGATGGCATTGAAGTTCCTCTCCGATGACATCAAAGGACGCTCAATAACATCGATAGAAATTGTCTAACAAGTATTTAAACATCTTGTTGCTTGAATCGAAGGTCACTTCGATGGCATCGAAGACCCTTTGATGACATCAAACCTGATAGTTTTCTGCTCATTTTTTTACCATTAGGAATTCGATTTATATATGTATGGGGGGTTGTTTCATGACAATTTAGTGAGTATTTGAGAGAGCTTTGAGAGAGTTAATGTAACAACCCAAAATTTCATTGCTAGAGTTTATACTTGTGTCCGAGAAAACCGGGTGTTAATGATGTATAAACCTGTATGCTTTTAAATTCACGCCCTATTTTTTCCCCATTTGGATCACATCCAAATACATCCATGAAGGTAACAGTCACAAGAATAAAATCAACTGTATTGAGTAAATCTTACAAGAGTAAAAAGAATAATCAAATGCCCTCTCAATGGGAGCTTACTACATTTATCGAGTTCGCAACGGAAGTATAAAGCTAAATAAATAAACTATCTTTGTATTCTTTCAGTACAGTCTTCTATAGGGAGATGGTTCTCTAAGTTTTCAAATCTGTATGACACCTGCATAAACTGTACAGTTGGGAGAGGGTTAACGCCCTATTCATAGTGATGGTTATCCTTTAAGATTAACAGTACATTAAGAGATTCATAAAATAATGTAAAGGTTCTGATACATCAAGTACTCCACGCTATAAGAGGTATCAATGCATAAGAAATTTATATGAAATGCATGCCTAGTGTAACGTCTCGAAAAAGTCCGTACAAAGACCCGAATACCACCTCAGGTAGAAATCACACAAGACCAAATCCTTTAGAAATTAGATGAAATTAACTAAGTGCTAAACTAGGTTACCTGTGAAATTAGTACTAATCACTTTAAATACGAACTGCAAGACCTAAAACTTGCAGAATCGTTGATGCTACATTACCCTATAATCTAAGATTAATCTCAAAACCCAGTTGCTCTTGGGAGCAGCACGAAACTTCGTGTCGGACCTAGACCGCGTGTCGAAAGTCTGATTACTGCGAAACTAAATCGTTATGATCACTTTGTTGGGCTTGACAACCATCTCGAAAATTAAATCCAGATAGTATCCAGAAATGCACCCGGAGTAAAGTGTGTGAGAAACGTGAATATCTTTAGGAAACAGGCTCAAATTTAAGTGAATTGAGTTGTTCACTTACAGGCCAAATATAAGGATTCAGACCATCAGAATCTAACCCAAATACACCCTCAGATCAGAAAAAATTTCATACACATGTCAGTGTACTTGTGGCCCTGATTGAGTGGCGGTGGTCATTGAACTGAAACTGGTCCACCATGGTCAATCTATAAATCTGACCAGTCCGAAAACGTAACTCGACATAGATCCAATGTTAAGGAGCTTAAGTCCGACCGTACGTAGAAAGGGTGCCTCCAGAAGTGCTTCGTCAGATTGAAACAACCCCTATTTGGTTATAACCTAAGTATACCATGACCCTGGGGCTATTCCGATCAGTTTCGGGCCTATATAAGGGCCTTAAATCCCTCCCCCTCTCTCTCATGCCATACGAATTTTCAAACCTAAGAGAGAGAAAAGAGAAAAGAGAGAAGGAAAGAGAGAGAGTGAGAGAGAGAGAGAGAGAGTTGGCGTTTGCTTCTGAGATTCTTCCCTGACGCTCCACGTGCTTTGCCACTACATCTGTATCAATTTTCCAATGATTTCGACTCCATACTTGGGTAAGAAATCCTAACCCTAAGATGTTCAAGAGATCTAAATAGATTAGATGGTGTAATGGCTAACCTATTTCATGTTATAGGTTGCTGTTGTGCCGTAGACAAAGGCTTAGTGTTTAAACTGAGTTTGTTACGAGTCTACCGGCGAAAGGTGCGGACTATAGATATTTAGGTTATGGTATTCAAGGCCTTCAATGTCAGTTAATGATTTATGACTGACTTGATTGCTATCACATGTGCTTAGATTAGATGTTTTCCCATATATTACATATGTATGTAAGTTATGTTGATTAAAATGCATTCCAAGCGTTTGTTATAATGTTTGAATGAATATGGAATTTGCATTGGTGCTTGCCAAGCTTAGTGAATGTATATATATGATGGTTGTATGTGTGATAACTCCTTTGTGAAAGGACTTGTCATAATATATGTTAAAACTAATACATTACATGTACATGGATATGTGTAGTCTAAGTGTTTGATGAAATGCCTGAATGAGAAAATGCTTGATGTAATGTACTTAATGAGGGTGTTGAGATGGGATTCTTAATCCTCTTATACATAGTTAGAGTTTCCTTTATGTAACCTATCTTACTATAATGTGATTTACTGTTAAAATGTCTATATATGCTAACATGTACACTATGTGTTCGTTGAAATGCTTAAATGAGATTCATATTTGATTTTAGTTGTCACATGCTATCTCTAGCTACTACATGCATACACAATTACTTAGAGTGTGTTTGGTAATAAATCGATGATAGTACCCTGCTAGACCAAGAAAACTCCTCACCTCAGTAACTAAACCGGGCTGCTCTCAATCCTGAACCGCGGCTACCTTAGCGAGGTCAACTGATATCCCTTTCTTGGACACCACATGTCCCAGGAACTTGACTTCCTCTTTCCAGAAGTCGCACTTCTTGTACTGTGCAAACAACTGGTTCTTCTTCAGAGTAGCCAAGACTGCTCATAGGTGTTCCTCGTGCTCTTCCCGACTCTTAGAGTATATCAGAATGTCATCTATAAATACAATGATGAATCGGAACAAAAACGGCTGAAACACCCTGTTCATCAGGTCCATGAACATGACCGATGCATTCGTAAGGCCGAACGACATGACAAGAAACTCATAGTGCCCAAAACTGGTCCTGAAAGCCATTTTCTTTGCACTAAAGCTTTGGAGACATTACCTCTACAGAGAGGAGTTTGAGATTTTTTGCGACCACAAGAGCCTCAGATACATATTCACTTAGCGGGACCTAAATATGAGGCAGCGGCGGTGGATGGAAACCTTGAAAGACTTCAAGTTCGAGGTTTCCTACCATCCGGGCAAGGCCAATCTTGTGGCTAATGCGTTGAGCCATAGAGTTTGCGGTTCCGCTGATGGTGGCAGAATGGGTATGGTAGAGTTCGTGCGAGACTTCAAGCAGAAGCTCACTGTAGAGGAGCCGTTCGAAAGCGTTGCACACGTTTGTATGTGGCCACTTATTGATGATAGGATTATTGAGTCCTGGAAGGACGATGGGCGATTGTCTGAGCTTCGAGAGTAGGCTAGCAACGATGAGGATGTCAAATAGAGAGTTGGTGCGGATGGGGCTTACGTTACCGTGGCCGCCTATGCGTCCCAAATCTTCCTGACTTGAGAAAGGAAGTCCTCAAGGCTGCTCACGATTTGAGGATGACAATGCATCCTGGTAGTACGAAGATGTACCGCAACATGAAGAGGTTATACTGGTGGGATAACATGAAGGCCCACATAGCAAAGTATGTATCACGTTGTCTCATGTGCCAGCAGGTCAAGGCCGAACATCGCCGACCTCCTGGACTGCTTCAGCCCATGCCCATATTTGAATGGAAATGGGATTTCATCTCCATGGATTTTATATCAGGGCTGCCGAAGACGATGAAGGGGCATGACTCCATATGGGTGATCGTAGACCGGTTGATGAAATCAGCCCATTTCCTTCCGATTAAGGTTTCGAACTCTGCAGACGAGCTGACCAGGTTGTAAATCAAGGAGATTGTATGTCTGCATGGAGTTCTCATGGAGATCGTGTCGGACCAAGCACGCAATTCATATATATCTTCTGGACTCGTATCCAGGAAGCCATGGGTGTGAAATTGAAGTTCAGTACCGTGTTCCACCCACAGACTGACGGGCGGATGGAATGGGTAAACCAGATATTGGAAGATATGCTGCGAGCTTGTGTGCTTGATTTCAAGGACAGTTGGGATGACTATCTCTCAAATGCAGAGTTCACGTATAACAACAGTTTTCAGGTGAGTATTGGCATGACTCCTTATGATGCCTTGTATGGGGGCCCCTGTCGAGCACCGTACTGTTGGGCAGAGGTTGGCAAGAAGAGCTTGATTGGCCCAGAGTTAGTTGAGGCGACCTCAGAGAAGATTAACATTATCAAGCGTCGACTTCTGGCAGCACAGAGTAGATAAAAGAATTACGCCGATATGAGGTAGCGACTGCTTGAGTTTGAGGTTGGAGACCATATGTTTCTGAAAGTTTTCCCTATAAAGGGAGTGCTTCGGTTTGGCAAGAAAGGGAAGCTTATGTTGAGATTCATTGGCCCATTTCAGATACTTGACTGAGTGGGTGTGGTAGCATACCGCCTTGCTTTGCCCACACCACTTGTGGGCATACACAACGTATTTCATGTATCTATGCTGAAGAAATATGTTCCCGATCCTTCCCACATTATCAGATGGGAGCAGGTACAGTTGAGTGAGGACACTACATATGTACCGCGACCGATGCGGATCTTAGACATGAAGGAGTAGGTGTTGCGCAGTAAGGTGATTCCACTTGTGAAGGTTCTATGGACGCACCACACTGAAGAAGAGGTTACTTGGGAAACTGAAGCCGAGGTCCGTAAGAACTACCCTCAGATTCTCGAGGAGTACGAAAAGGTACTCATTTCGAGGATGAAATTTTTCTTTAAGGGGGGTAGATTATAATGTCTTGGAAAAGTACGTACAAAGACCCGAGTACCACCTCAGGAAGAAATCACATAGGACCAAATCCTTTAGAAATTAGACGAAATTAACTAAGTGTTAAACTAGGTTACCTGTGAAATTAGCACTAATCACTTTAAATATGAACTGCAAGACCCAAAACTCACAAAATCGTTGACGCTACATTACCCTATAATCTAGGATCAATCTCAAAACCCAGTTGCTCTTGTGAGCAACACAAAACTTCATGTCGGACCTAGACCGCACGTCGAAAGTCTAATTACTGCGAAACTAAATTGTTATGACTGCTTTGCTGGGCTTGACAATTAGCTCAAAAATCATATCCAGATAATATTCAGAAACGCACATCTTGAGCCCAGAGCAAAGAGTGTGAGACACGCGAATATCTTTAGGAAATGTGCTCAGATTTAAGTGAATTGAGTCGTTCACTTGCAGGCTAAATATAAGGATTCAGACCGTCAGAATCTGACCCAAATACACCCTTGGATCAGGAAAAATTTCATACACATGTCAGTGTACTTGTGGCCTTGATTGAGTGGCGGTGGCCATTGAACTAAAATTGGTCCTCCACGGTCGATCTGTAAATTCGATCGGACCGAAAACATAACTCGACCTAGATCCAATGCCAAGGAGCTTAAGTCCTACCGCACGCAGAAAGGGGGCCTCCAGAAGTGCTCCGTTGGATTGAAACAACCCCTATTTGGCTATAACCTAAGTATACCATGACCTTGGGGCTATTTCGATCAGTTCCGGGCCTATATAAGGGCCTTAAACCCTCTCTCTCTCATGCCATACGAATTTCCAACCCTAAGAGAGAGAAAAGAGATAAGAGATAAGGAAAGAGAGAGAAAGTAAGAGAGAGAGTTGGCATTTGCTTATGGGATTCTTCCCTGACGCTCCACATGCTTCACCACTACATCTGTATCACTTTTTTGGCAATTTCAACTCCATACTTGGGTAAGAAATCCTAACCCTAAGCTGTTCAAGAAATCTAAATAGATTAGATGGTGTAAGGGCTAACCTATTTCATACTATAGGTTGTCGTTGTGCCGTAGACAAAGGCTTAGTGTTTAAACTGAGTTCATTTCGAGTCTATCGGCGAAAGGTACGGCCTATAGATGTTTAGGTTATGGTATTCAAGGCCTTCAATGTCAATTAATGATTTATGACTGACTTGATCACTATCACATGTGCTTAGATTAGATGTTTTCCTGTATATTACATATGTATGTAAGCTATGTCGATTAAAAAGCATTCTAAGTGTTTGTTATAATGTTTGAATGAATATAGAATTTGCATTGGTGCTTGCCATGCTTAGTGAATGTATATATATGATAGTTGTATGTGTGACAACTCCTTTGTGAAAGGACTTGTCATAATATATGTTAAAATTAATATATTACATGTACATGGATATGTGTAGTCTAAGTGTTTGATGAAATGCCTAAATGAGAAAATGCTTGATGTAATGTACTTAATGAGGGTGTTGAGATGGGATTCTCAATCCCCTTATACATAGTTAGAGTTTCCTTTATGTAACCTATCTTACTACAATGTGATTTACAGTTGAAATGTCTATATATGCTAACATGTACACTACGTGTTCGTTGAAATGCTCAAATGAGATTCATATTTGATTTTAGTTGTCGCATGCTATCTCTGGCCACTACACGTGTACAAAATTGCATGACGTAATCCAGACGATCAGTAATGATTTCTGAGTTAGTGGTTGAAGTCTCTTTACCACATAGGATGTGTTCGATGAATCCGAGCCGTACTTGGGTTATCGACAGTGGTTAGGCCACACGGGGTGTTTACGCACTTCATGTCGATTAACTCGAGGTGCGCTCATACTAGTCGAGCTCGTCAAGTAATCTGATTGACCCGATGTATATTCACCATGTATGGACGCTATCACTTGAACCTAAGGTACCAATCTCACCAGTGAAAACCCCGTTAACCTTGGTACCTTGATCCGCTAAGACTCATGAGCCGGACATGGTGGTATGGTACACCATGGTCGAGCTATCGGCCTACGCTGGGGCGACGAGCCTCCCTGTAGTGTCCAGTGAGTAACACAGCCTCGTGAGCCGAATACGGTAGTATGGGACACTGTATTCGAGTTGTCGGCCTACATTGATAAGGGGACGAGCCCTTTGTAGTGATCTCGAGCATACTCTGAGCCTGCGTTGAGGTGACGAGCCTTTCTGTAGTAACTAGAGTATAAATTAGGCTTACACTGCATGAAGGTGACGAGCCCTTTGTAGTGACCTAGAACCGTAATATTGTATAAGATTTACTAGGACTGACGACCCTAGAATGGATCATTATTTGGGAAATGATATAAGGAAGGTACCTTAGTTTCCCAATCCTGCTGTATGAAACAGGACTAATAAGAACTTGGTAATCACGCTCATGCACCGCATTGCATGTGTCATTGGCGTTGGAGTAGAGCACTGAGGAAGTGACTGACATGCTGCGACCGTGAGATGAAGATCGCAGAGGGAGTGTAGGCGAGGGGATGCATCATTTATACATACCATTCTTGCATTAAACAGAATACTTAGGAATGCTTGTTGTATTACTTTATCATTACTGCTTGACTGAATTGATAACATGTTAACCTTTACTTTATAGTTCCACTGAGTTGATCACTGACTCCCATGTTATGAGACGGTGTTGTACACACCAACTAGACTCTGTCTTAGTTGTAGGTGGTGACAATGCCTATGAGGCGGAGCCGGACTTCGAGGATGACGAAGAGGCATTCTCTTACATGCAGTTTTTAGGCGGATTCATGTGAGCCGTGTCCTGATCGACGGAGATTTCTGGGACGTTGACTAAATGACATTACACCTTTTGTATATTTTGGAATTGTACATGTAATTATTTAACCTGGTAACATTATCACACTCTGAAAACTTACAACAGTTTATATATTTTATATATCTATCATAGTCTTCCGCTTGCAATTTCACTGGTCTCTGGAGTATGATATGTTGTTTTGGTATAATCTCATTCACGTTTCATGCACTAATACAGACAACATTTAATCATCATTTTCTGTGTTGCATAAGTGATACGTTTAAACTCGGGAGTTGGGCTCCTGCTCGACCTCCGATTTCCAGGGCGTTACACCTAGCAAAGTATACTCGATGTATCACACTTAGTGATCGCCACAATGTGGAATATGATTAGAGTTGTTCGACTCGCCCCGCATCCCATATTACGGAGATTCGTCGGCATGTCCCAAGTTTAACATGGTTTTATACGGTTATCCCAAGACGACTATAACACATGAACCAAGTGAATACACCCCTAGAAATTGGAGCGACTATTTGCGACAACCAACCCCCCCCCCCCCCCCCCCCCCCAAAGAAAGGAATTGACGATCGCGTATATAGAACGTCTCACGTACACCAACCAAGGCACCATCAACTTGAGAAACATGGAATTACATGTCGCCACAGGGCCGTTACCGAAAACGCATTACGTCCATGTATTTAATTGATCGCTAGAGGAGAGATTCTCAACATAGTACTTACATCAAGAGAGAATTCCTTAATCTATGGAAGGATAAAAATATCAAGATACCTGCCGAGCCCTTAAAGTAAAAGAGGTGAGTGACAATAACCAACTCAAATAAGAGGTGAGTGACGAAGGTCAACTCAAACGTGAGGAGAGTGGTTAAGGCCAACTCATGATGATTAAAGGCAAGAGCAAGGCTTGTATCTGTAGCCTCACATAAACTCAGGAAGGCTCCTTGCCATGGATGTTACGTAAAAATTTGAAGGGGCCAACAATTGATGATATCAATTTGAAATGAAAACAGAGGAAAAGTAATAGAAATTGGAGAACAGATAAAAGGCATGTAAATGTCAAGTGTAAAGGCGTTATAAAATACATCAACTCAATTAAGACAAAAGGTACGTAAAAGGCGGGATAAAATAACACAAAGGCATAAAAGGCCGGATAAATATATCGACTTAAATTAACTTAAGCTTAAAGGATAAAACCCTCACCTCGAACTCGACTCAAACCTGGCCCAAACTCAGTCCAAGGATCCAACAAGTCAGCTCGGCACACAATCTCTCTATCTCTCTTTTTTTTTTTCCTTTCCTTTCTTTTCTTTTCTTTTCTCTCTCTCTTTCTCTTTTCTTTCTCCTTTCCTTTCTTTCTTTCTCTTTCTTTCTTCCGTCCTTCTTCTTTCCTTCTCTTTCTTTCTTTCTTTCTTTCTTTCTTCCTCTTTCTTTCTTTCTCTTTCTCTCTTTGCTTTGCTGGGATGTCTTCCAAGAGCTATGACGCTCTCTCCTTTCTCGTTGGCGTGCATGGTGGATGGCCAGAGCTTTCTCCCTCCTTTCCTCTCGATTGGATGCTCTCTCTCTCTCTATCTCTTTCTATTCTCCAACTTGTGGAACGGACCGACTATTTATAGCTGGTCTGAATGCGTAATCCTTTCGCAGGATTTCCTTACGCATTGAGAAGGTATCTCTATGCAGCTATGGGTTGCGTACAACAGCGAAATAGAGTTGCGGCCTGTCCCTTTGGACGTTGCCAACTTGAGTTTTCCTATGGTCACAATGTTGGAAGATGTTTCTTCATTGGAGGGTCGTCAGATGGATGTCCCAAATTGGTTGGATAGGTGGCCCACTTGGATCAAACACCAACTGCTTCACACGTGGTACAGTGAAGTTCTTTCGCGTGAAAAAATTGGCCAAAAGCTGAACCTTTGTTTTTCCCTTCTCCCTTTGGTCAGTTAGGATGGGGACATAATCCCTAGCCCTTATTTTTAGGCGGCCCAGATTGAAGTCTGGCCCCATGCATGGGCCGTCTTACATGCGGAAGTCAGACTGCTTTTGGTTTCTCCGCTGTTGTGGAGGAAATGGTTTCAGTTTCCCTATTGTAGTTGGTGGGGTCCACTCATGATAATCTTTCATTGGATCAGGGTCATTTATTGGTTTTATAAGATTGAGTTATGCCACCATGAGTTCGGATATGAATTGGATCCGCGTCTTAGATGGACCACACCACAAATCAACGTAGTGTTGCATTCTCCTAACGCTGTGAACTCGTGTGTGTGCATGGATGCTCGTGGACGGCATGGGTTTGGTCGAATTCACCTCGAGGATTCAATGGACGGTTCACATCATCCTGTTGGATGACCGTGGTGGGCCACATCTCATCCCAGCGGACGGACGTTCGTCTAATGCGAAAGGAAGAAAGGAGTTTCCTTTCCTAACTTGGTTTTTCATCAGGTTAACGAGTGCTGACTGGGAATCCTGGTCTTATGCACAGCAATTGCACCACTGTGGCGTACGTACAATACTCGAGTGGGGCCCACTATGATCTCTGCATGAGAAATCTACACCGTCCATTCATTTATCCATCTAATTTATGGGGTTGAGCCCAAATTTGAAGCATATCCAAAGATTCAGGTGGCCCAAAACTGGCGTTTAATGACTGATTTGTCCATTGGGTCATCTCTACAATGATCTAAGGCCTAAATTTCGACATGTACAGTTAATTTTGGGTTTATAGTCATGGTATAGGATTTCACACCAACCAGACCGTGGGAACCAAGTGATCTAGAATTCAAGGGTCTAGGTTAGTAGCATTCTCGTAATTATTGATAATCCAAGAGTTTTGGGAAATCTAATGGTTCTAGATGGTTGTAGGCATGTTTCCAAGTAACTCTTATAAAAGAACTTACATATAAATTCTCATGGATGAGGAGTCATTCACCGATTCATTTGAAGGAAGGTACGTACGTCAAATCATATGATGGATGATCCTGTCTCTAAAATCAATGGTCAGATTGCTGGATCTATGCATGGAGATCATTTCCAATGATGAAATTCCTGTTATAGAATAGATATAAGGTTAGGATAGTTAGTTTGGTATCGTACACATATACGTATTATGTTAAATTTCATGGTAACGCTTAAGAACTTTCGATGCTCGAGTATTGAAAAGTTTGGGGCGTTATAATTTCGTGAGTATTTGAGAGAGTTGATTACAAGAGTAAATACCCATCTTCTCAAGCCCTCTTTCCTCATGGAGCTCACCATTCAATCCTTGTCTTAAAGGCAATCATTGGAATATTCAAAGCTTGGATTAAACAATAAACTTCGACATTCATTGATGCTCTAGCAACCTTCTTTATTGGAAAATCCATATGCTAGGAAGCATTGAATGCTTACCATCGAGAAAGTCAGTGAAAAAAATTCAATTTCTTACTGGACAATTCTGACTCTCTCGATGTTATCGAAGGAACCTCAATGCCATCGAGAAAACTAGAGAAAAATCCAGTTGGTTGCTGGATAGTTTTGACTCTCTATCGATGTCATTGAGCAGTCCTTCGATGCCATCGAACTTACCTTTCGATGTCATTAAAGGGGCTTTGATGTTGTCGAGAAAGTTAGAGAAAAATCCAGTTGGTTGCTAGACAGTTCTGACTCTCAATCGATGTCATCAAGCAGGCCTTTGATGTCATCGAAGTGAAATCGAAAACTGCTGTTTTGAGCTATCTTTTACACAGCAGCTTCGCACATCTTCTAACCTTATTTATCATATTTTTCTTGGACTCCTAAGGCTAAGGGATGATCAATTAGGTATTCTTATTAGGTCAAGATCATCTAGAGGTATATGGGTTGTTTTGGGTCAAGGGTTAGGGTTACTAAGGCACCTTTTTTACTTGTTCTTTACTCATGGATGTTATGTCTTCACTTGTGTCTTTAGTCTTCACTTTCGTTGGTTTTGTATGTTGGTGACATTTTGTTAGTTAGCAGTGACATTAGGATGATAAGTGATACTAGTAAATTCCTATCTCAAATGATTAATACGAATGATCTTGGTGATGCCTCTAATGTCATTGACATTGAGATACGTCATGACAAATCATGCCGATTGCTTAGCCTATCAAAGATGACTTATATTAATAGGGTACTCGAAAGGTATGACATGCAAAACTATGCTCCTGGACAATTGCCCATTGTAAAGGGTGATAAATTCAGGTAGTTCTAGTCTCCTAAGAATGATTTCGAAAAGAATCGAATGAAGGATTTTTTTCGTACCTATCAGTAGTAAGGAGCATCATATATGCTCAAGTATGCACGTGACCAGATATTTTCTTTGTAATTACAATGTTGGTCATGCATTTCTCTAATCCAAGAATGCAGCATTGGATGACCGCAAAGGTGTTGCGCTACCTACAAGGGACAAATGACTGCATACTCACATATAGAAGGTATGATCATTTAGAATTAGTTGGATACTCAGACGTAGATTATGCTGGTTGCATTCATATAAAGAAGTTCACCTCAGGCTACATGTTCATGATGGTTAGTGGGATTGTGTCTTGGAAAAACGTGAAACAATCGACGACAACCTCATCCACCATGGAACCTGAGTTCATTGTTTGTCATGAAGCATCAAATCAGGAACTATGGTTACAACGTTTCTTCTTAGATTTGTAGGTATTGGAGTATATCCCGAAATCATTTAGAATCTTTTGTGATAACTCAGCTGCGGTTTCCTTCTCTAGCAACAACAAGCATTCATCAAGGTCAAAACATATCGACATTAAGTATCTTGTTGTGAAGGAAATAGTTTAGAATCGTATAATGTCTGTGGAGTTCATCGACACTAAGTAGATAATTGCAAATCCACTCACTAAAGGGCTCCTTATTATGCTGTATGAGGATCATGTAATATCGATGAGAATTATTAACCCCACATTTTATTCAGTTAGTGGGAGTTGAGTGTGTTTTATTTTTATAGACATTAAAGAGATCTTATGTATAAAGTTTTGATTATTAGGATATAAAGTTAATTTCTACATTTTTTTTTTGTATATGCATAAATTATTTTAAGTAGAACTAAAGTCTTATGTTGTTGAAGATATTCGAAAGTTCATAGACCTCTTGAGGATAGACACATATGATCACATTACGTGTGTAATCCTCATACCATACTTTCTAGTATATGATCTATGTTGTGAAGCTTGATGGTATTTGTGACTGTACTTAGTCTCACTTTGTCAAAATTAAATATTGTGATGACTACCGTGATCCAATACTAGTGGTCTTGATGGACTAGATTGTAGAAGCGTTGTTCATATTATCTAACAAATGCATTGGTTAACCATTTAGATGTTTTCTTTAAAATTAAAATATGTTTTCAAAATTCAACCTTGACATTAATAAATGTGGATCAAGTGAGAGAATATAAGAATTTTATAAGATGGGCCTAATTGATCAACTTTCCAGATCTCCCTAAGGGTTGAATAATGTGATCCGGCATATTGGTGGACTCCACTCCAGTTGTGATTAGTCTAAAATTGTATAAGGGGCGGTGTGCTATGGATGTCTTGCACACACAACATTCTAGTTGGATTAAGATTGTTAAATTCGTGTAGAGCCTAAGGGAGAGGATTTTTGATGGGTTTTAAATTCCTTAACTCTCACACTATAAAAATAAGGTTGGGTCCCCAAGCTTACGCATGTCTGAAGCTTCTATTTCCATCCCGGTGCCTCTAAGGGGATAAGGTGCCAAAGACTACGACATTAGTCTTATAGTGATGGTGTCTCAACCAAGTACAGATTTGAGTTCAGTTTTCTTGATCCCAATCTTCGATGCATCGTATGGTCCTTCAATTCCACAATTTATAGATTTACATTCTCTCCATCATGTGGGGTCATGCTCAATTATTGTCCACCATGTACGGCCCACCTTCAATATCCACCGCCCCTCATGTGGAGCCCACCTTTGATATGGACCATCCATTTGTGTGGGCCCCACCTTCAATGTGGGTCGTCTATCATTTGGGCCCCACTTTGGCTGTGGACCATTCATCATTAGGGGCCTATCTTTGACATGGACAATCCATTATGTGGGTTTACCTTGATGTGCATCATCCATAATGTGGGGCTCACCTTTGATGTGTGTGAACCGTCTATCATGTAGGCCACAACTTTGATGTGGGTGGGGCTTCCTTTAATATGGACCCATCCATCACATCACATGGAGAGAGATAAATAGAAAAGTTAAAAGTTGAAAAACAAAAGATATAAAAACTTATAATATGTAACTTTCATCAGATAAGTTAATTTTACAATAGTCTCAAATGAGCTTATAACTTATTAATTTACATGAATTAAAAAACTCTCTTATTGGGTGGTACCCAAAAAGTTCCTTAATCAAACCTATTCTATTTATTTATTCCTCTTGAGTGACATTGATTCGTGGCCAACGATGCTTACATGGACTTCAAAGTCCAAGTCACTTTAAGACTCTCTTTTAATGTGCACCTCACGTGATGACTTCTTCCCAGCCCCACACTACAAAAAAGAGGGTTTTTAGCGACGAAACTTTTAGCGACGAAACGCATTTTCGTCGCTAAAAGTGACTTTTAGCGACAAAATAAATTTTTGTCGCTAAAAGTGAACTTTTAGCGACGAAACTTTTAGCAACAAAAATTTTCGTAGCTAAAAATAGTGCAATAGACTTTTAGCAATGACAATTTTCATCGCTAAATGCAAAAAAAATTTTCGCTGCCAAAAAATCTTGTATGAGACTTTTAGCGATGAACTTTTCGTTGCTAAAGACTCGGAACATTTTTTTAAACTTTTAGCGGCGAAAATGTTCGTCGCATAAAAATACAAAAATCTTTTTGCTTTTAGCAGCAAAAATTTTCGCTGGTAAAAGTCTTTTACTGTACAAGACTTTTAGCAGTGAAAATGTTCACTGCTAAAAATAAACTAACATATCTTTTAGCGACGAAAATTTTCGTCGCTAAAGGTTTCTTTTTTAAAAAAATTATTCCAATTCAAAATCCGTACAAAATTCTTGATATACACTTGTTAACAATATATTCCATCATATTCATCCTCATATACACATTTCATCATATTCACATTCACATCAAACTACATAAACTTTTAGCGGCGAAAAGTTTCGTCGCTAAAAAATACTATATAAAACTTTTAGTAGCGAATTTTTCGCGGCTAAAAATTTTCAACTTTTTAAATCTTTCTGTTTTTTCGCTGCTAAATTGTTGTACTGTACAAAAAAATCCTTCTGTTTTTAGCAGCAAAAATTTTCGCTGTTAAAACGAAACTAACATATCTTTTAGCGACGAAAATTTTCGTCGCCAAAAGTTTCTTTAAAAAAAAAAAAAATTTCCAACTCAAAATTCGTATAAAATTCCTGATATACACCTGTTAAAAATGTATTCCATCATATTCATCCTGATATACACATTTCATCATATTCGCATTCACATCCATTTAAACCCAAACTACATAAACTTTTAGCGGCGAAAATGTTCGTCGCTAAAAAATACTATACAAGACTTTTAGCAGCGAAACTTTTTACTGCTAAAAATTTTCACCTTTTAGCCCTAAAATTGTACAAAAAAGCCTCTGTTTTTAGTAGCGAAAATTTTCGTTGCTAAAAATAAACTGCTATATCTTTTAGCGACGAAAATTTTCATCGCCAAAAGTTTCTTTAAAAAAAAAATATTCTAGGTCAAAATCCTTACAAAATTCCTGATTACACCTGTTAACAATATATTCCATCGTATTCATCTTGATATACACATTTCATCATATTCACATTCACATCCATCTAAACCCAAACTACATGAACTACATTCATCCAAACACAAACAATCTTATCTGCATCACATTCATTCACGCATAAATATATATAAACTTAACATCATAAATAAATAAATAAATAATCACAGATAAAGGCGGAGGTGGTGGGGCATTGGTGGGTAAGCGTACAGCAAAAGCCTGAAACATCTCCGTCATCCGTCGCTCATGCTCCACACGCATCTCCGCCATCCTCCTCTCCTGCTCCTCCCTTTGCCTCACCAACTCCTCCTCCATCCTCCTTTGCCTCGCCATTGATCCTCTATCCTCCTCTCCTGCTCCTCCCTTTGCCTCGCCAGCTCCTCCAGGTTTAGGTTTAGGTTCAGGTTATAAGTATAGGTTTTGGGATTTGAGAATAGGTTTAGGGTTTAGGGTTTAGGAAATCGGGTTTGGGTTCGGGATCGAGTTTAGGTTTGGGTTTTCAAGTTTAAGGTTAGGGAGTTGAGATTAGGATTAGGTGTAGGTTTAGGTTTAGGGATTTGAGAATACATTTAGGTTTTAGGTTTAGGTTTAGGTTTTAGGTTATAGGTAAAGGTTTAGGTTTTAGGTTTAGGTTACTTTGTTAGGTTATAGGTTATAAGTTTAGGTTATAGGTAATAAGTTTTGGTTTATGTTAAGGTTATAGGTTTAGGTTTAGGTTTAGGTTTAGGTTTAGGTTATAAGCTATAGGTTTAGGGAATTGAGAATTGGTTAAGGTTTAGGTTTAGGGAATCGGGTTCGGGTTCTTCAGGATCTGGTTTAGGCTTGGGTTTTCATGTTTAGGTTTAGGTTTATGTTAGGGAGTTGAAATTGGGATTAGGTGTAGGTTTAGGTTTAGGGATTTGAGAATAGGTTAATGTTTAGGTATAGGTTTAGGTTTAACTTTTAGGTTATAGGTTTAGGTTTTGGTTTTAGGTTTAGGTTAAGGTTATAAGTTTAGGTTATAGGTTATAGGTTATAGGTTAAGGTATAAGTTATAGGTTTTTGTTTAGGTTAAGGTTATAGGTTTTGGTTTTGGTTTAGGTTTAGGTTTAGATTTTAGTTTATAGGTTTATGTTATATGTTATAGGTTTAGGTTAAGGTTATAAGTTTAGGTTAAAGTTTAGGTTACGGTGCCTTTTGGTTTAAGTTAAGGTAATAGGCTTTGGTTTACGTTAAGGTTTAGGTTTTGGGTTTATGTTAAGGTTATAGGTTTAGGTTGGGTTTAGGTTAAAGGTTATAGGTTATAGCTTTGGGAATTGAGAATAGGTTAAGGTTTAGGTTTAGGAAATCGGGTTCAAAGGTTCTGGGATCTGGGTTTAGGCTTGGGTTTTCATGTTTGGGTTTGGTTTAGTTTAGGGAGTTGAGATTGGGATTTGGTGTAGGTTTAAGTTTAGCGATTTGAGAATAGGTTAAGGTTTAGGTTTAAGAAATCGGGTTCGGGTTCCTGGGATCGGGTTTAGAAGTTTAGGTTTAGATTGGAGAGTTGAGATTGGGATTGGGATTAGGTTTAGGTTTAGGGATTTGAGAATACATTTAGGTTTTAGGTTTAGGTTTAGGTTTTAGCTTGTAGGTTTAGGTTATAGGTTTAGGTTTTGGTTTTAGGTTTAGGTTTAGGTTCGGTTTAGGTTTAGGTTATACGTTATAGCTTTGGGAATTGAGAATAGGTTAAGGTTGAGGTTTAGAACCGGGTTCGGGTTCTGGATCGGGTTTAGGTTTGGGTTTTCAAGTTTAGGTTTAGGTTTAGGTTAGGGAGTTGAGATTAAGATTTGGTTTAGGTTTAGGTTTAGGGATTTGAGAATACATTTAGGTTTTTGGTTTTAGGTTTAGGTTTATCTTATAGGTTTAGGTTATAGGTTTTGGTTTTGGTTTTAGGTTTAGGTTATAGGTTAAGGTTATAGGTTAAGGTTAGGTTTAGGTTTAGGTTTAGGTTTAGGTTATAGGTTATATAGCTTTGGGAATTGAGAATAGGTTAAGGTTTAGGTATAGGAAACTACGTTCGGATTCGGGATTGGGTTTAGGTTTGGGTTTTCAAGTTCAGGTTTAGATTTAGGTTAGGGAGTTGAGATTAGGATTTGGTGTAGGTTTAGGTTTAGGGATTTGAGAATAGGTTAATGTTTAGGTTTAGGAAATTGGGTTCGGGTTCTGGATTGGGTTTAGGCTTGGGTTTTCATGTTTAGGTTTAGGTTTAGGTTAGGGAGTCGAGATTGGGATTTGGTGTAGGTTTAGGTTTAGGAAATCGGGTTCGGGTTTAGGATAGGGTTTAGGCTTAGGTTTTCAAGTTTAGGTTTAGGTTTAGGTTTAGGTTAGGGAGTTGAGATTGGGATTAGGTGTAGGTTTAGGTTTAGGGATTTGAGAATAGGTTAAGGTTTAGGTATAGGTTTAGGTTTAGGTCTTAGCTTATAGGTTTAGGTTTTGGTTTTGAGTTTAGGTTAAGGTTATAAGTTTAGGTTATAGGTTATAGGTTATAGGTTATAGGTTATGGGTTAAGGTTTAGGTTATAGGTTTTTGTTTAGGTTAAGGTTATAGGTTTTAGCTTATAGGTTTAGGTTATAGGTTTAGGTTTTGGTTTTAGGTTTAGGTTATAGGTTAAGGTTATAGGTTAAGGTTAGGTTTAGGTTTAGGTTACTGTGTTATAGCTTTGGGAATTGAGAATAGGTTAAGGTTTAGGTTTAGAAACCGGGTTTGGGCTCGTGATCCGGTTTAGGTTTGGGTTTTCAAGTTCGGGTTTAGGTTTCGGTTAGGGAGTTGAGATTAGGATTTGGTGTAGGTTTAGGTTTAGAGATTTGAAAATAGGTTAAGGTTTAGATTTAGGAAATCGGGTTCTGCCCTGGATCGGGTTTAGGCTTGGGTTTTCATGTTTAGGTTTAGGTTTAGGTTAGGGAGTTGAGATTGGAATTTGGTGTAGGTTTAAGTTTAGGGATTAGGTTATAAGTATAGGTTTAGGTTCGGTTATAGCTTAATGTTTAAGGATTTGAGTTTCGGTTAAGGTTTAGGTTTAGGTTAAAGTTGTAAGTTTAGGTTTAGGTTATAAGTATAGGTTATAGGTTAAGGTTAAGGTTTAGGTTTAGGTTATAAGTATAAGTTTAGGGATTTGAGAAATGGTTTAAGTTAAGGTTATAAGTTTAGGTTAAGGTTATAAGTATAGGTTTAGGTTATAGGTATAGGTATAGGTTTAGGTTTAGGTTTATGTTTAAGTTAAGGTTTAGGTTAAAAGTTTTGGTTTAGGGTTAGGGTTAGGTTATAGGTTATAGCTTTAGAGAATTGAGAATGGGTTTAGGTTATAGGTTTGGGGTTATAGGTTTAGGTTAAGGGTGTGGTACCTGCAAATACAGATATAAACAAGGCCTGTCCAAATGGTCAGGCCCCTCCAATGTTGTCCATAGGAAATGAACAGCTTTATCATGGTCATAACAGCAGTTCCCACCTTCTAGGGACCCCCACTCATCCGGATAGCTCCGACACACATCCGGGTTTACTCCATTAATCTCGAGCAAATACATAAACACGTCTTGTCCAAATGGCCAGGCCCATCCAATGTTGTCCATAGGAAATAGACAGCTTCATCATGGTCATAATAGCGATTCCCACCTTCCAAGGACCCCCGCTCGTCCGGATAGCTCCGACGCACATCCAGGTCTGCTCCATTAATCTTGAGCAAATACATAAATACAGCCTGTCCAAATGGTTAGGCCCCTTCAATGTTGTCTATAGGAAATGGACAGCTTCATCATGGTCATAACAGCGATTTCCACCTTCTAGGGACCCCCGTTCATCCAGATAGCTCCAACGCACATTCGGGTCTGCTCCATTAATCTCGAGCAAATACATAAACACGGCCTGTCCCAATGGTCAGGCCCCTCCAATGTTGTCCATAGGAAATGGGCAGCTTCATCATGGTCATAACAACGGTTCTCACCTTCTAGGGACCCTCGCTCTTCCGGACATCCGGGTCTGCTCCATTAAGCTCGAGCAAATACAGATATAAACACGGTCTGTACAAATGGCCAGGCCCCTCCAATGCTGTCCATAGGAAATGGACAGCTTCATCATGGTCATAACAGCGGTTCCCACCTTCTAGGGACCCCCGCTCAACATGCCTCTCCAGATATGTTGATCTTACGTTATACAAGATTCATATGCTGAAAATTTGCCATTAAATTCGTGTTTTATGTTCGGTTAGTAGAGAAGGACAAGCTCTTTATACCAGATGACCTACAGCTGATGAATATTACCAAGTAAATTGTGCGAGGTTTACTGTATTCTTAGAGTGAAGAAAATTTCCAAGTCTGTGCAATTCGGTCTGAGTTCTTTCTCTAATCACGATAGCCTTGGGAGGGTTGAAGGAATGGGTTGATTGCAAAAGGCCTGATTAAAACTATATTAGGTTATCTTGCCGGACATAATCATTCCAAGACCGGCAAGATAACCCAATATAGTTTTATTCAAGCCTTTTACAAACTCAGCCCTCGTATCAACCCTCCCAAGGCTTTCGTGATTAGAGAAAGAACTCAGACTGAATTGCACATACTTGAGAATTTTCTTTACTCTAAGATTACTGTAAACCTCTCACAATTTACTTGAAAATTTTCATCAATTATACGTCATCTAGTACAATGTATATTCAACGATGTATATAATACAATGTATATAACATGAAATAGTACATGAGTGAGACAAGACAATGTAACCTTTTATATGGAAGCCAGAGATTAATAGGTTAAGGTTGTCCTATCGAGGAGATTCTTAGGCGTAGTCCATCTGCTGTTGGGACAAATATGCATGGGTTTGGATTATTGGACCATAGACCCCATCTGTCATTGAAAACTAAAGATTAAAATCAGTGTATTGGGTATCATATCATTCACCACTGATAAGGCAGCCAATACTTCAAACTTATGTTCAAAACTGTTTTATTTTGTGTAAAGATGTAACAATATTGCTACACTTGGACCTATGATTGTGGTTTAAATCGAATGTTTGTTGCTACGAAGTGCTAAATTGTGCAGCTCATCCATGTACATAAACACAATTATAGATGCTCAAAGTTGTGGGCCACATTGTGTATGAAATCAGATTATCAAATCATCTGATCACTGTGGTTATTAGACAATGCTCCATCCAAAGAAGAAGAAGAAATCACTTGAAATGTATATGCTTAGAATACAACTTCTAAAAGTCCTCTATTTATCATGACTCAAGCAAATCTAATTAGGAGTTCCTGGCCATCCAATCTTTAGCTATCTTTTCCTAGGCTATTGATGTATTATTTTCTTAATCGTCTTTTCCTCATTTAATTTAAAAAGAACATGTTAGGTTCACATGTTTTGGTTGAATTTTATATTCTTTTAGAAAGTAAAAAAATAAAAAATAAAAATTGATCCAACTTCTAACTAGGGAATGGAAAACCTTAGCAATGAAAATATAATTTTAAGATTATTTTATCAACTAGGGAAATTTACTCAATTCCCCATAAATACTATACCAACGGTCACAAGTTGAATTCGGGTCAGAATTCTATGCCCCCAAACCGACCCATTACCACCCTGGATTCAAGTCATTTTCTCATGCTTTATTTACACTATAACCTAAGTGTAAAAATTTATTTAACCTATTTATTATTATTATTTTTTAACCAGGGAACATTGTTAGCATATATCATGGACATATATGAGAGTCATTGTATGTTATCCCATCACAGATAAATGGGCCCCACAACTTGCATCAACATCTTGGGATCCACTGTTTCAGTTTAGAAAATGGAACTAAAAGGTTCAATAAACGGTTAAAAATTGTATGATCCATACTTCTTATGCTAAAAGAGGTAAAATCATTAACATGGATAGTCCATCATTTGGGGCTTACCCCTGATGGTCTATCCTCATTAAATTACTTTAATCAGATGGTCCTAACCATCCTATAAAAGCCATGGAAAAAATGTATTACCCCTATTGATAATACTAGAAAGATTCAATCATTTATATGGACCATCCATGTATGGGGCCTACCATTGATGGACCATGCATCTCAAAACACATTGATCCAACCATCCAATCTATAATGATTACAGTAGAAAAAGTCCTACATTAATATGGCCCATCCATTGTATGTGGCCTTATCATAGTTAATTGGGGTCAGCTACATGAACCATGTTCCTCCATTCCACTCTATCAAAGGCCATACCTTCAGTTAGCCCTTCAAGGTTTAACTTTCATTGGCTGGATAAAATTTATTATTTGGTGGTTTAATGCCTTTAATTATTTCATTGGCTCCTTGGATTTTGGACCATTATTTGTACATGGGATTGTGTCTTGTTGATTGCTTGTCAAAGAAAAAAAAGTTGTTTTTGTCAATTGACTTAAATGGTTGATTATTTGGGCATATGTAAATGGGAGGGGATGTCATGAGTGCTAAACCACTAATATGATGAAGTTACTCTTTCCAAACCACTTTACAGTACTTGAGAATAGTCCAGATTCCAGGTCCCAAAAGAAAATCCTCAAAATGGTCCAAACCATTCATACAATCAGCCTCAAATTGTATAGTGGATAGACAACAAATAAAATCTCCTATATTAGATTATTTCAACCTAATTTCAATGGATAAAATCCCGACATATCATATTGTAATAACAATAGGTTCAGGAAGGTGATAAAAGCTTCAATGGATTTGTAAATGATGTTAGTGATGAATATATGTACATGTTGTCTATACATTTTGCCAGCTTATTTTAAGTGTATGAGCTTAAAAATAAAGCAGATTCATATCTTAAGTAGACCATACCATATGAAACTCTCACTATTAAAAGCTTTCTAAGGTTCATTGAAATGTTTATTTCCTACTTAACATATTGATAAGGTTCACTGCTCCATCAATTTCGAGCAAGGTGAAATAAGCACGCTAGAATATTAAATGCTTCAACTTAACCTCACTAACATCATTTACAAATTACAACTCAAATCACTGTATAAGAAACTCAAAACAAATGCTTTGGAGCATGATTTCCTACATGAGGTTTGATGAAATAAAAATACACCATTTGCGTTCCACTTAACATATCACAGGTAGGCCTCCTGAATGAATGTAATAACAATAGGTTCAGGAAGTTGAATTTTGAGCTTCAGGAAGAGATCCATCGATCAATACTAGCCTTGCTTTGGTTATTATTATCAGAAATCAAGTGATTAGTATATTGACTTTTCACATAACTAGAAGCTGTTGAGCTTTTCTCTTTAGCCAATGAAACAAGCCATGCAAAAGATTCATTAGCTCCACATACATGGATTGAAAATTGCTGGGCTCATCAAGGCAAAAAATTGCAGAATTTAGAGATTATGGATTGAAAAATGCTATATGTTTAAGTTTAAGAAAAAACCGATCCATCCAAAATTGCAGAATTTAGATATTATGGATTGAAATTTTTTATATGTTCAAGTTTAAGAAAGACCCAACCATCCAAAATTGCAGAATGTGGTGATTATGGATTGAAAATATTATAACTGAGGTCTATCGAGCTTTGAGCTGGCTATTGTAATCAAATGACACTAAATAAACAAGCCAACTAACAACACCCATGAGCCGATTTCATGGATTTCTAAAATAAAACCTACAGAAGATGGGCTGAAACCTGTTTTTGTACTAGCTACTGTAATGAAATTTCAGCTAATGAAACTAGCATCTCACAAGACCCATGAGCCAAAATAATGGATTTTAAAAGCAAATCACAAGATTCAGGAACAGATCCATCATGCAAAACTGTAGAATTTGTTGATTTTGGATTAGAAGCAGATGATTGGTTAATGGTCTTTTGCATAGCCGAAATCCATTGAAGCTTTTATCTGGCTGCTGTAACCAAAGTCCACAAAGGAAACAAGCCTCTAGCATGCTCCACAAGCTATTAACATTAACATGAAAAATATGAAATGCTAAAATAAATAGGTTATTTAGAATTCTTTTTTGTAAAATTCTTTTTCCACACAAATTTTATCCGATATGAGAATTTCCTTTTCAAATATATAGAAATGAGTTGGAATAAGCCCACATAAGTCATTTTCACTCTATAAAATTGGTTATTTCAATTCAATCAATTGGATTTCCAAACACATCGGTAATGTGTCACTAATTACTTGCAAAATTTTGTTTCTCTTTAACAAATTTAAGCAATTTCATGGACATGTAACAATTGTTGTAGGAGGAACGAAGCATACCCACTAAAATAAACAACCAAATTACACTAATCTCAACATTCGATTTCAACTTGTATAAATCGTGAAAAAAAAAAAAAAAAGAAAATCCTAAATCCAAACATCCGAAATTTGGAAATAAACAACAAAAAATTGATTGAAAATCATTTCCACATAAACTAACCTTTCCTTAAAGAGATTGTTTAGTGCTACGCCTATGACTTTTGTAACAAGTAGCAGAGAGAGCTTTACTTTCACATCTATCAGTGGAAAGGGGTTTTTTTATTTTTCGTGAGTGGGAGTGAGAGAGGGTTTTCGGGTCTTTCAAAGAAAGAGAGGTTTCAGATCTTTCGCCATCGGAGAGAGAGAGAGAGAGAGAGAGAGAGAGAGAGAGAGGGGAGGGAGAGGGTGAGAGAGAGAGAGAGAGGGTCGGGCGGGCGTGCAGCGGGTAGAGAGAGAGAGGAAAGGGAAAGGGAGCTAAGGTTGGGTGGGGTCGGGTGGGGTTAGGAAAGGGTTCCGTACAGTCTAGCTCATAGGAACTTCTCACGTGGTCGAGCTGTGTGGGCCCCGCTATGATGCGTGTCGACCATCAACACCGTCCATTTGATGGGCCCCCTTTAAATTATGGGATACCCCAAAAATCAGCCATATACGGTACTTAGGTGGGCCATACCATCTAAAAGCATGTGAAGAAATGCCTAAAACATATAAAATCACCTGGTGGGGCCCACCTGAAATTTTGATGCATATGAAACTTGGTCTGACTCCTCATCCAAGTGGGACACACATGACAAATGGGCTGGATTTGTGAACCACATCTCGGTGAGCCCAACAAATGATTATTAATATTTTAACGGAGGGTAACCCCTCTCAACTTTTGTATGTGGTGTGGCCCAAAAAAGTCACAGATTGACATGATTTTTAAGCCCCAGGCCCAACATGGAATGGTGCATTTGACTAATTAGGTAGATGTTTGACACCCATCACGGTAACACAGTAGTAGGTGTTACCCCTGCCGTGGGCCCACCTTGATGATGTGTTATATATCCACTCTGCACGACCATTTTTCCATCAGGATTTTAGGCCCATGTTGTTTGTGTTGCCAAGTTTTTCACTGAAGAGGTTTATTCTCAATGTTTAAATTGAGTTATTATTCCATATTATAAATATTTTGAATTTGTGGGCCCACTTTTATAGCCCACTTGATGATTGGTTTAGCTTAATAAATATCTCAAATATTCATCTTGATGGGCTTAACAAAATAACCTAAATTGAGTTATTACTCCATACCTGTAAGTAACTTTCACTTGTAAATGACTTATAGGAAAGTCACTTACAGCTTTAAAGAACTTACAAGCATCCAAACAGGCCCATCAAGATTTATATACTTCTCATTTTTTGAATAAATCCCTTATTTCATGTCTTTTTTAACTTTTGGACAGGTTGGATTTCAAATAAACATTGCGATGGCCCTTAAGATAGTTTTAACGGTGGCAATCACTCTCCCCGCTATTTTCTGTGGTGGGGTCCACTATAGAGTTTTTATCTGCCTCATTCTTTCGCTCATGACTTAAAATGATATCTCAAAATGGATGGACAATGTGGATATAACAAATACATCGTAGTGGGGCTCACAAAACTCGGTGTCATCACCGTAGGGCATCCAAGAGGGAAACAAAATGGCTACTCCTGACACTAGCCCTATGGCTGGTGGTCGGTGCTCTGTGGGTCCCACCATGATATATGTGTTTCATCCATGCCATCCATCCATTTTTACATATCATATTAGGGCTTGATACAAAAAAAATAAATGAGAGGGATATAAATCTCAAGTGGACCACACCACATGAAAACAATAGTGATAGGATATCCATGATTAAAACCCTCCTAGGGCCCACTGTAGTTTTTATTTGACATCCAATTTGCTGATTAGGTCATACAGGCCTAGATGAAAGTAAAAACAAATATCAGATTGATCCAAAACTTATATGGCCCCCAAAAGAAATGGTCGACGCTCATTCAACATTGTTTCGTATAATGTGGTCCAGTTGAGATTGGCATATATCTCAATTTTTGTCTCATACCATAAAATGATATAGAAAAATAGATGGACGGCATGTTTGTATGAGCCTCGTGTAACAATGTTACATCTTTACATAGAATACAACAGTTTTGAACAAGGTTTGAAGTATTGGCCGCCTTATCGGTGGTGAATGATATGATACCTATTAACTGATTTTAATCCTTGGTTTTCAATGACAGGCAGGGTCCATGGTCCAATAATCCAAACCCATGTGTGTTTGTCCCAACAGTAGATAGACTACGCCTAAGAATCTCCTTGATAGGATAATCTTAACCTTTCAATTTTTGGCTTGTAAATAAAAGGTTACGTTCTGAGAACACAACACCAATCAATGTTCAACTGAAAAAGGTCATAATATTAGTTAAAGCGATCAACCGATAAGAGATTTTTTGGGCATGTTCCATCAGAGGTGGGGTTACTTAACAGACCACTGGTCCGAATTACAAAACGATGAGCTCCACTTGTTTATAATTAAAAACCCATGTATAATTTGCAAAGATGCAAGGTCTATTCAACCTTTAACCGTTTTTGGACAATTTGATCCATCCAAATTGAAGAATAAATAACTTCAAATGTTTAAATCAAAATTCATTGAATTGTTGATCAATCTTTTTTACCTAATATCTTTCTCATATGTAGCATGATCAAGACGAGTAACTAGTCAAATTGAGGGTAATGATCAGTAAAATAAAGTGAATGGACCAGACATGTAAAATGGGTCAAATATTATCATAAAAATTGTGACTCGACTTATTGACACCATGAGAACCTAAGAATTAATGTTAGTAAGTCTTGTGGGGCCCATCATAATGTGTGTCGAACATCAACACCATGCATTTAATGTGTCCCCTTTAGCTTACAAGATATCTAAAAAATCATCCGTATACGAAACTCAGGTGGGCCATCCATCTAAAACTATGTAAAGACATCTAAAAAAAATATAAAAGCACTTGGTGGGGCCCACATGAATTCTGAATGCGGCTGAAACTAGGTCTAACCCCTCATCCAAGTGGGACACACATAATGAGTGGGTTAGACATGTGAATCACATTTAGGCAGGCCCAAATAAGCCGTCGATGAAACTAATTTTTTAAAGGTGGACGTCCAATTCACTATTGTTTTCGCATTGTGTGGTCAACCCAAGCTTTAGTTCAAGCTTATTTTTTGGGATAATTGATAAAATTATGTTAAGAAATGGATAGATGGAATGGATGAAACAAATCGATAATGGTGGGGCCCACAGAGTCATACCAGATCCAAAGCTTAATTTACTCTTTTTATTTTTCTGTTTTTCACTGCGAGTTTTGTATTTAATATAAAATAGTGGTGACTTGTTTATAACAATAGTGGCTAAGATATAGAGTTATCCAGACCATCCAAATAATCGGTTTAGTTGTAAATGGTAAATATTTATAAATTTTTATTATATAATACAATCTTAACCATCCAGAAATTGGTCCCATGCATGTACGACCGTTAATCGAGTTTGTGTTATTATTTAATGTAAAACTCACAACATACGGATTTCAAAGAGGATTTCCAAATCCATCCCAAATCCATCGAGCACCCATCTTTTCCCTCTTTCATCTTTCATCCCAAATCCCATTTTCCCCCTTGTCTTCTTTCCCTTTTCTTCGTTTGTGTCTCTCAATTCGCCCTAGCCATGGTTCCTCACCACTATCCTACTTTCTCTCTTTTCTCTATCCTCTCCATTTTAGGTTCTCTCTCTCTCTCTCTCTAGATTTTTGGGGTGGCGCCAATGAGATCAATGGTCTACATCATCGAACCATGGGTTTCACTTGTCTGATTGAAAGCTCGAGTTTACTCTTCATTTCCTTAGCTCGGCAATCGCATAGTCTCTCTCTCTCTCTCTCGAAATTTCAATTCCATTTTTTTGATGCAGCTCTAGTTCTAGTAGCTTCATTGTTTTTGGTCGATGTTGCCAAAGGATTCTACAAGTATCTGCATCAACACCAGCTCTTGTCATCTTCAATATCTTGTTTCTTTGGGGAGTTTATATTGCACTGATTCAAGAAGGTTCATTCCGTCTCTCACTCTGATAATTTATTTATTTATATTTAGAATCTTAATATTTGTATAATTTCGTATTTTGACATTTTTTTCTTGCATTAGGTTCGTTTGGTTGTACCAAATGTAATGAAATTTCATGATATTTTGAACCAAATTAGACTAATTAATCGTGAAATATCATGACATTTCATGATATTTGGTGCAGCCAAACTCGGCCTTAAAGAAAGGTAGCCATGTTATAAAATTGGGATTCTTTCGATGGTTTCGGACTTCAAAAAATTCCTATTATGCTTGTTGTTTGATAGAGTTAGCAAAAAGGACAAAAATTTGATGTTGGTGAAGTTATAGGTGTCTGATAGATAGAAACTGGCCCCACTTACTTTGACTTCTTATTAGGTTGTGGATCAAGTAGGGTTCATTCCCCATTATCTCCAAAGCTTGATCAGATGTTGATAATGGTTCTTTGGTACTTGTTGTCCTGTGCCAGATCATTTCCTGTTAGCATGAGGAAAATGTATGTAAATTTGATGCCCACCCAATTGCATCCTGATCACCCTAGTATACATGCCACATGTATGGTAGAAATTGAGGAGACAGAGTGAAAGTAAAATGCTCATTTAAGCAGAGTCTATTGCTCGTGCCTTCCTTTAATTTTGTTTATATGATTGGCATGTAAATGTGTTTACTGAAAATTGGTGTATGCCATTGGTGGATTTGTTACTCCTCGAGGTACGCACTGCCTAGTGAGTGGCTTAGATCCCACAAATGTATGTCATTTTGGCATGTGTACCAACAGTCCATGTTGATGTTAAGATTCAATTTTATTGTTATTCGATCTCAATGTAATGTTCTTATCATGCCTCCATGTAATGAATTTTATGTCAATACTAGGAAAGTAACAATTTTATTCAGTTTGTGTTTAGGAACTAGCAGATTTATATAGCATGTGCTATAACTTTTCTTGATCAAGTCATTTAGAATACCCAATACTGCATTCGAACCTGTTGTTTAGTTCTTTTCCATAGCTCACTCGTGTCTTTTAGCAATGCTGTTGCAATTCCAGTAAAAGCATTTGTTGATTACTGCAACCTAATTATTCTCACTACAAATATATGGATTCCTTTCTCCATGCCTTGTAGGGCAGCAGAAAAGCTATTCTCACCATTGGTAAGAAACTTTTAAATTGAAAGGAATCCCAAAATACCTGGTTTGGGAATGTATGAATCTTCATGGCTTTGTATGCACTATAAACTTCTTATTTATCTATTTCAGGATTACTCAATGCAACCTCCAACTCAAGAGCTTGTTGTTCGAGACTTACATGATAACTCGTGGACGTTTCATTGGATTTATGGCACTGTCTCTTTGATGCTACATTGCTATGGTTGAGTTCAACTAGCATCAGATTACTGCATTATCATTGGTCATTGCCAAGCTGACCTATTTTTAAAGCCATGCCCCAGGCAATTTTTTCATGTGTTTCAATTTTCATTTGCTTCAATGTTTCTAGTACTTTTTATACTATTTCTCTTTAAAAAATTTACTACTTTTTTTTTTTGAAATACAACTAGGAGCAATTTCTAGGCTCTAAGCAGAATCCTCTCCCTAAAGTTAGAGCTAAACTTAATGGAAGAGGAAGAAGAGGATGAAGTGAGAGCCACCCTAAGACACCATGTGAACTTGGTCCCAACCCTATATGACGTTCATCGTGCAGGCCACAATATGGATTGGAAATGAACTGACGGGCTACTCCATTGAACTGAAGGCCACAAGGTTTTTATTCAACCTCCTATTGCATATTACATGTTGAGCCTGTTGGTCATATTTCCATTTAAATTGTACATTTACAAGAAAGTCGTTGGCTGGCTAGGATTTTTTGATTGTAGATATTTTCAGTCCATTGCAAAGCTCCTTTTATTCATGTTTTTTTTTTCCTTTTTATTTTTCATGGAGAATGGTTGATTTTCAAGAAAAATTTCCTTTCCTTTGATCGGACTGCTAGCTCTTCCCCTGGTTGATTTTCAGGAAAAATTTTCTTTCCTTCAATTTTTTATTACATCAAATGTGTTTTTTTTTCCTATTGGCTTTGATTTTTCGGAAAGCATTAATTTTCGTTTATGGCCTTATGTAGTATGGGTTGTGTCACCAAGAATGAAGGATTTAGATTAAGATATTATTTTAAGAAAGGCATGTACGATTACATGATGCTTGTTAGATATTTGATGAAATGCCCATGAGAAATCTTGTTTGGGTAGAAGTAATTTTATAGTTTGTGTATGAAATAAGTATTCTTTTATTCAGTTATTCTATATAGTTTGTGTAGAAGCAATTCCAAAAAACAAAAAAGGAAAAAATTACACGGTGTGATTCCACCTCATTTAAATGGCGGTGTGGTGTGAGAATCACCACCATCTTTTAAATGGCAGTGTAGTGTACTATGGAGAGATGGCTCTACCATATTATGGTTCTTGTGTGGGTTTAATTTATGTGATTGAATAAATGAAGGTTTCGTGTATTTGGGTTGGTTGTTTTTGTTTGAATTGGTTTTTACTTTCTTTCTTTTTTGCTGGAGATTGGGTTTTATTTTATCTTTTGGGTTTTTTTTTTTTTTTTTTGTAATTGTTTTTGTATTGTATGGTCAGTTGGGCCATAGTTAACAATACAAATGAACAGCTCTGAAAAGCTTTACCGAAGTTCTTTTAACCCATCCACATGTTTCCAATATTGTGGCCCACATTTCGATTGAACCAGATTTTTTTTATTGGAAACGTGTATAAGATCAAACCAAACCTGATTGATGGATGGGATCTCGCACCAACATGCCATGTTGGCACATGTGTGGCGTGTACATGAGCAATGTGTACAACAATCTCTAATGTACATACATACCATTCATCTCAAATGTGCTCAAACCAGTGCACCTCATTAATTACTCGAGGCATTGATAGCATCGTTTTGCTAGAGAAACCAACATCTCTACCTCTATACAAATTTGTTTCATCTTTTATAATCAGTCCTTATCATTACATGCATGTTCTTCATTCTCATGCTCTTTGTTGGGGCATGTGTATCTTTGACATAATTCCTTCATTGGCCAAATTTGCTTTAGTTGACACAATGAACTTCCCATCATTTGTATTGGATGATAGGTTACTGAGATGTCAAGGTTATGATAGATATGGTGTTGTGATCATGCAAATAATCTAGCTTAAAAAATTCGTAGTAACTTGACCAATTCAATGGTCTGCCACGGAGTGTATCATTGGCAAAATGAAGGTGGGAAATCTAAAAATCTGCATGCTCCACCATCAAATTTCGACTGTTGTTTCAGCTTTTTCATTTTTGTCTGTTTACAAACCATCAGTTAAGAAAAATGGACCTTTGCTGTAATTTCTCCATTTCTCTGTGTGCTGTCTTCACTGTAACTTAGCTACACTAGTCCTTTGCAATACTATTGTTTGGTTTTTGGCTTTTTGCTAATCCTTTGCTTTTAAGATGACTCAACATTGGGGAGATAAATGGACCCTCCTTAAAACCATAATGATAATTTTGTTTAAAAATCTTAACCATTTATTTTTATAAGCTGGCTTATTGTCATTTGGTCATGTTTCTATTCTTAATAACTTCTCTGAACTCTGATCAAGTACACGAATCCTTGACTTCAGGTCCTTCTCATGCTATTGACATAACAAGGGAGGTATAGATTTTCCTTGAAAGTATGATACATGAGCCTAGTTCATTTTTGTCAAATTCCATGTATGATAGTGATGTTAATTTTTTGTTTTTGTGTTACCATTTTACATTTGAACCATTATCAATCTGAGGTGTGGGGAGGCTCATGAGGTTCCTTGGATATCTTTCTCAGTTGTCTCTAGCATCCCTGGATTAAGCTGAGAAAATGACCTTTGTATGCAAGGTTGGTCATCTTGTGCACAATGTGTATCAATCATTTACTTTGTGCTTCCACAAAAATTGGACACATGCCATGATGGTTTGTGATCTGAATTTTTGGTGAGAAAACTTGTTTGACAGTCATGTTGAAGGTGATACTTTTGTCCTTCTGTATCATATGCATGCAACTGATGCTTGATGTGGAAATTTGGCCCTTTTGAACCTTCCCTAATTGCATAAGTGGCTGAACCAGCTCTGTTTGTTATACATAATTTCTCATCCACTAGTTTCTGTAAATGAAGATAAGAGGATTGATCTTAACAGTATGGTCGTCATGCACATAGATAGAAAATGCTTGCAATGAATTTTTATGAGTACTAGGTAGCCTATTAATGAAAACAATGTCTCTGTTCATAATACGTCTGTTTATGATTTGACCAACTTTCAAATATGTATGTCCTTTTGAACCTTCCCTAATTGCACAAGTGGCTGAACCATCTCTGTATGTTACACATAATTTTAGAGTCCTTGGTTAGGGTTTGGGCTGAAAGTACTGAGTCTTTGGAGCCGACGCTTTCGGAGTCTGAACTCATTCTTTTGAAAAATAGAAAAATGAGAATATTAGTAAATATGGATTTTCTTGTTAAGAAGAAAATGAAAGATGGATTGAAAAAACATAAAAGAGATTTTTTTTTTCTTCTTCTTTTTTTGCTTCTCCAGAGAGAGACTAAGCTAACAATGAGCTTCTTTTAAAGGATCAATTGGTTTTGTTTCACAATAAACCAAACTTTACAACTAAGCTAACAATGAGCTTCTTTCAAAGGATCAAAATTGATAGCACTCTTACCTAAAAAGTATTGAAGGTCTTTAAAGTCCTTTATCTTAAAATTTTGAGAGAGATTTTTCAAAATTTTCACATATCCTACAACACCACTTGTGATGATCAAATTATCTATGTCAACAACACAAAGTTTCATTTATATATTTCTTCACAAAAGTGCATGTATTAGTAAAAGGGAAAATAAAATCACTTAAAGAAAGTATTCTCTAACCTTTGTAACCAAGCTTTAGATGCTTGTTTTAGATTATGGAGTGCCTTTCTTGGTTTGCATGCATGCCTTAGCTTCATATGATCATAAAATTTCATAGGTTGATCAATATATATAATGAAACCCTACTCTCTCACAGCAATGTGAGAATAACAGCACTCCAGACATGCATATCCTTTATCTTTCTTGTATGTAGTTACATGTCGAATTTCTTCGTTCTTTGGTTCATTATACTCAATTCAGGTATGGTTTGCACCAATTTAAGAGACTGTACATTAAGCATTCAATGTATAAAACTGGAGTGAGACTGATTAGGCATTTAAATGTGTTGCAGAATATTGTTTGAATTGTTTGTCCTAACAGGTGCACAAGTTGGAATGGATTGGACTTCTATCTTGAGAAAATGCCATAATTTCAGGTAGATATTATTGTAATGGAAAGTTAAAAAAATTAAAAGAGAGAGAGAGAGAGAGATAATGAATTTATGGAAAGAAATGTTCTTTATCATTAGGGCTGCTTTCGCCAGGTTTGATGTAGAAATCGTCGCCAACTTCACAAAAAGACAAATAGCATTAGTGGCCACAGATTGCAACCTGGATTTAAACAAGGTTCAAGGTGCCGTCAATAATACTAACAGAATCTTCTAGGGCAGATTGTTGATTGGACCTGATTTTATTTAAATGATCTTGATAATCCATTTTATTTAAACGAGCAGATCCGGATGTGCGTCGGAGCTATCCGGATGTTGAGCGGGGGTCCTTGGAAGGTGGGAACCGCTGTTATGACCATGATGAAGTTGTCCATTTCCTATGGACAACATTAGAGTGGCCTGACCATTTGGACAGGCCATGTTTATGTATTTACTCGAAATTAATGGAGCAGACCCAAATGTGCATCGGAGCTCTCCGGATGAGCGGGGGTCCATAGAAGGTGGGAACCACTGTTATGACTATGATTAAGCTATCCATTTCCTATTGACAATATTGGAGGGGCCTGACCATTTGGACAGGCCGTGTTTATATATTTGCTCAAGATTAATGGAGCAGACCCGAATGTGTGTCGGAGCTATCCGGATGAGTGGGGGTCCTTGGAAGGTGGGAACCGCTGTTATGACCATAATGAAGCTGTTCATTTCCTATAGACAGCATTGGAGGGGCCTGACCATTTAGACAGACCGTGTTTATATCTGTATTTGCAGGGACCACACCCTTAACCTAAACCACACCCTAAACCTATAACATATAACCTAAACCTATACTTATAACCTAAACCTATAACCTAAACCTAAACCTAAACCTAAACATATAACCCATAACCTAAGCCTATACCTAAACCTAAACCTATAACCTATAACTTAAGCCTATAACCTAAACTTAAACCTAAACTTAAACCTGAACCTAAACCTATATAACTTAAACCTAAACCTAAACCTAAACACTATAACTTAAACCTAAACCTATAACCTAATCCTAAACCTATAACCTAAACCTAAACCACACCCTAAACCTATAACCTAAACCCAAACCACACCCTAAACCTATAACCTATAACCTAAACCTATACATATAACATAAACCTATTCTCAAATCCCTAAACCTAAACCTAAACCTTAACCTATAACCTTAACTTATAACCTAACCCTACAACCTAAACTCAATTCCTAAACCTTAACCTATAACCTAACCTAAACCTAAACCTAACCTAACTTAAACCCTAAACCTATTCTCAATTCCATGAACCTTAACCTAAAACCAACACTTATAACCTAAACTTGTAACCTTAACCTAAATGTAAAACCTAAACCTAAACCTAAAACGTAAACGTATTCTCAAATCCCTAAACCTAAACCTAAAACCTTAACCTAAACCTAAACCTATAACCTAAACCTACACCTAATCCTAATCTCAACTCCTTAACCTAAACCTAAAACTCAAAACCCAAATCTAAACACGATCCCGAACCCGATTTCCTAAAACTAAACCTTAACCTATTCTCAATTCCCTAAACCTAAACCTATAACCTAAACTCAATTCCCTAAACTTTAACCTATAACCTAACCTAAACCTGAACTTATAAGCTACACTTATAACCTAAACCTAAACCTATAACCTAAACCTAATCCTAAAACCTAAAACCTAAACCTAAACCTAAAACCTAAATGTATTCTCAAATCCCTAGACCTAAACCTACACCTAATCCTAATCTCAACTCCTAAACCTAAACTTAAACCTAAACTTGAAAACGCAAACCTAAACCCGATCCCAAACCCAAACCCACTTCCTAAACCTAAACCTCAACCTATTCTCAATTCCCTAAACCTAAAACTTAACCTTAACTTGTAACCTTAACCTAAACCTAAACCTTAATGTATTCTCAAATCCCTAAACCTAAACCTACACCTAATCCTAATCTCAACTCCCTAACCTAAACCTAAACCTAAACTTGAAAACCCAAACCCAAACCCGATCTTGAACCCGAACCCAATTTCCTAAACCCAAACCCGAACCCGATCTCGAACCCAAACCTCGATTTCCTAAACTTATAACCTTAACCTAAACCTATTCTCAAATCCCAAAACTTATAACCTAAACCTAAACCTATAACCTTAACCTTAACCTAAAACTTAACCTATAACCTAAACCTTTACCTATAACCTTAACTTATAACCTAAACCTATAACCTAAACTCAAATTCCTAAACCTTAACCTATAACCTAACCTAAACCTAAACCTATAACCCGAACCCGATTTCCTAAACCTAAACCTTTGTGTATTTTCAAATCCTAAACGTAAACCTACACCTAATCATAATCTCAACTCCCTAACCTAAACCTAAACCTAAACTTGAAAACCCAAACCCAAACCCGATCTCGAACCCGAACCCGATTTCCTAAACCCAAACCCAAACCCGATCTCGAACCCGAACCCGATTTCATAAACTTATAACCTTAACCTAAACCTATTATCAAATCCCAAAACCTATAACCTAAACCTAAACCTATAACCTTAACCTAAACCTAAACCTTAACCTATAACCTAAACCTTAACCTATAACCTTAACTTATAACCTAAACCTATAACCTAAACTCAATTTCTAAACCTTAACCTATAACCTAACCTAAACCTATAACTTTGAACTCGATTTCATGAACCTAAACCTTAACGTATTCTTAAATGCCTAAACCTAAACATACACCTAATCCTAATCTCAACTCCTTAACCTAAACCTAAACCTAAACTTGGAAACCCAAACCTAAACTCGATCCTAAACCCGAACACAACCCGATTTCCTAAACCTAAACTTATAACCTTAATCTAAACCTATTCTCAAATCTCAAAACCTATAAACTAAACCTAAACCTATAACCTTAACCTAAACCTAAAAATTAACTAATAACCTAAACCTTAACCTATAACCTTAACGTAAACCTAAACCTTAACATATTCTCAAATCCTTAAACCTAAACCTACACCTAATCCTAATCTCAACTCCCTAACCTAAACCTAAACCTAAACTTGAAAACCCAAACCTAAACCCGATCTCGAACCCAAACCCGATTTCCTAAACCTAAACTTATAACCTTAATCTAAACCTATTTTTAAATCTCAAAACCTATAACCTAAACCTAAACCTTAACCTAAACCTAAACCTATAACCTAAACTCAATTTCCTAAACCTTAACCTATAACCTAACCTAAACCTTAACCTATAACCCAAACCCGATTTCATAAACCTAAACCTTAACATATTCTCAAATCCCTAAACCTAAATCTACACCTAAACTCCGATCTCAACTCCCTAACTTAAACACGAAAACTCAAACCCAAACCCGATTATGAACCCGCACCCGATTTCCTAAACCTAAACTTATAACCTTAACCTAAACCTATTATCAAATCCCAAAACCTATAACCTAAACCTAAACCTATAACCTTAACCTAAACCTATAACCTAAACTTATAACACGAAGCTATAACCTAAACTCAATTTCCTAAACCTTAACCTAAAACCTAACCTAAACCTAAACCTATAACCCGAACCCGATTTCCTAAACCTAAACCTTAACGTATTCTCAAATCCCTAAACCTAAACATACACCTAATCCTAATCTCAACTCCCTAACCTAAACCTAAACCAAACTTGAAAACCTAAACCTAAACTCGATTTCCTAAACCTAAACTTATAACCTAACCTAAACCTATTCTCAAATGTCAAAACCTATAAGCTAAACCTAAACCTATAACCTTAACCTAAACCTAAAACTTAACCTATAACCTAAACCTTAACTCCGTAACCTTAACCTAAACCTAAACCTTAACGTATTCTCAAATCCCTAAACCTACACCTAATCCTAATCTCAACTCCCTAACCTAAACTTAAACCTTAACTTGAAAAAAACCCAAAACCGATCCCAAACTCGAACTCGATTTCCTAAACCTAAACTTATAACCTTAACATAAACCTAAACCTAAACCTATATAACCTTAACCTAAACTTAAAACTTAACCTATAACCTAAACCTTAACCTATAACCTTAACTTATAACCTAAACTCAATTTCCTAAACCTTAACGTAAACCTAAACCTATAACCCGAGCCCAATTTCCTAAACCTAAACCTTAACGTATTCTCAAATCCCTAAAACCTACACCTAATCCTAATCTCAACTCCCTTAACCACACTTAAACTCGATCTCGAATCCGAACCCCATTTCCTAAACCTAAACTTATAGGTTTAGGTTTAGGTTTAGGGTATTTTTGTTTATGATGTTAAGCTTATATGTATTTATGAGTGAATAAATGTGATGCGGATAAGATTGTTTGTGTTTGGATGAATGTAGTTTATGTTTGGGTTTGGGTTTGGGTTTAGATGGATGTGAATGTGATGAAATATATCGTATAACAAGTGTATATCAAGATAAATATGATGAAATATATTGTTGACAGGTGTATATCAGGAATTTTGTGCGGAATTTTGAGCTGTATATATTAAAAAAAGAGACTTTTAGTAAGAAAAATTTTCGTAGCTAAAAGTTAGTTTTGTAATTTATTTTTAGCAGCGAAAATTTTCGCTGCTAAAAAGTCTTGGAAGTTTTTTTTGGCAGTCAAACTTTTCGCTGCTAAAAAGTTTTGGAAGTTTTTTTGGCAACGAAAAGTTTCGCTGCTAAAAGTCTTGGAAATTCTTTTTGCAGCGAAACTTTTCGCTACTAAAAGTTTGAAAATTTTTTTGCAGCGAAAATATTTGCTGCTAAAAGTCTTGGAAATATTTTTTAGTGACAAAAATGTTCGCTGCTAAAAGTCAGGGAAAAGTTTTGGAAATTTTTTTGGCGGCGAAAAGTTTTGCTGCTAAAAAAAGTCTTGGAATTTTTTTGCAGTTAAAATTTTCGCTGCTAAACGTCTTGAAAATTGTTTTGATAGCGAAAATTTTCACTGTTAAAAGTCTTCGAAAATATTTTTGGTGATGAAAATTTTTGTTGTTAAAAATCTTACATTTGGCAACGATTCGGATTTTTCACTACTAAAAGCCTTCAACATCTGTCTTTTAGCGACGAAACATTTCGTCGCTAAAATTTTTACCTACGAAAATTTTCCTTTTAGCGACGAAAATTTTCGTCGCTAAAAGTGGTATTTACACGGATTAGTTGCAGAACCCGCCACGTGGGCATGATCCTGACCGCGGGCCCACCTCAATGTATTCGTTATATATCTACAGTGTCCACCCATTTTTCTAGCTTAATTATTTTATGGCATGGTCCAAAGACTTAAGTAGATGAATATCAGGGAAACCACACCATATGAAACAGCGGTGATTGACCATTAAAAACTTTTTTTGGGCCGCCAAGATTTTTGGGTCAATTTTTTATCTGTGTTATAAGCTGAAATTTTTGTTTTCCCTTTATCTAAGTCTATCATAACCTCATCAATACATTGGATTGGATGGCAAATGAACATTATAGTGTACTCTAAGAAGTTTTAATTGGTAACTGTTAATGAACATTTTTTCCTGTGGTGTAGTCTACCTATGACTTGTCTGATTCATTTTCAGGACCACATCCTGAATTAAGCTAGAAAAATGGATGATTCTTACTCTTGCTAGGGTGGTAGACTCTCAGGAGTTTCAACACCTGGTCAAGGGTTGAGTATCCATAGGTGGTGAAATCCCACTTCGGCGTGAGTGTGTGGTGGTGTGTGTGCGTGTGGGAAAAAGAAAAAAAAAAGAAAGAAAGAAAAAAGAGCCAGAAAAACGGATCCTCAGCTCGGATATAAAATGCATACATCGGGGTGGGCCCCACGGTCAGGGTTGCACCCACCTGGCTGGTTCTGGGTCGCAGCTAATCCGTGTTCCGGCACCAGATAGTGATAATGGCTTCAAATTTCCATGCTGAAAATAGTTGGACGCGGATTTCCTGCTAAAGCCTTTGGCATAAGTTTCATGCGGATGCTACGTGGGACACACCGTGATGTTTGTGAGAAATTCACACAGTTCATCCAAAGTGAGAGCTCATTTTAGGACATGAGACTAAAATTGAGGTGTATCTAAAAATCAAGCGGGCGTATGAGATGAAAAGTCAGGGAAAGAGTTTCTTACGGTTGAAACCTTCTTGAGATTTACCTTAATGCTTATATGCCATCCAAATTGTTTATAAGGTCATTCCCACTGAGATGAAGATAAAACACCAAAAACTTATCTTGATACGAAACTGTGGCCATACAAATATTTCAATTGGTTGTCACGGATTCCCAATTATTTCCTCTAGTGCGGGTTACTCAAGTTTTAGATTCATCTCATTTTTGGTCCCATGTTTTAAATTGAGCTTTCAAAATGGACTAACAGTCTGAATTTTTTAGAAACATCACTGTGGCCCCACCTAGCGTCCAAACCTTCTTAGGTAATCTGTGACCGCTCAACCACAAGAAGAGAGCATTTGTACTTCTCGTTGCAACAGTGCACGCGTTTATCCACACGCATGTGGAAAACACAAGGGAACTTGGATTGCTTAGCGAAGAACGCAGCACTTATGTCGGTGCCGTCTATATGTATAAAATCTCTCTGGAGCCCACCATAATGTATGTGTTTTATTCATACGGCGTCTTGCCATCATCTCAGGGCATGAGCTTAATAATGAGGTAGATGCAGAGCTAAAGTAGACCACACCACGAGAAAACAAGTAGTGATGCAGAGCTAAAGTTCTTGACCACACCACAAAATCTTGTTCATAAGGGCCAAGGACACAAAAGAAGAGAAAAGACAAATATCAGCTTAATCAAATACATCTGTGACCGATGAGAAGTCTTCATTGCAGAAGTTCAATCTCCATTACTTCTTAGGATATGGTCCACCTGAACTCTGATTCTGTCTTATTTTTGGATTCATGCCCTGATATGATCATATCAGGCAAAATGAAGAGATATCAAGGATAACACATACATCAGGCGTGTATCACCTATACACAGTACCGAAGTCCATGAAGTCAAGAGTCCAATATAAACAGCCCACATGTGCCAGTGACACACCTGTGCGAAATTGAGAAAATTCATTTGATAAGCCCGTCAATGAATGTACTAATTTAAAAGTCATTTCCAACAACTTATCGGGTGGAACACGAATGTATTTTGATTTTGGACGCAGATTACACGGTGACCCCACGCGGTGGGATTTGATTGGGCGAGAACGGATTGGCTACTCCCCCTGCCACCGGCCCAGTGGGTGTGGTCAGTGCTCTGTGGGCCGTACCACGATGTACGTGTTTCATCCATTCCGTTCATTCAATTTTAAAGATCATGTTAGGAATTGATATAAAAAATGAGAGTGATAGAAATCTCAAGTGGACCACACCACAGTAAAACAACAGTAATTGGGTATCCACCATTAAAATCCTCCCAAGATCCAATGTACTGTTTATTTGACATCCAATCTGTTGATTAGGTCATATAGACCCAGATGAATGGAAAAAAACAAAGATCAGATTGATCCAAGATTTTTACGGCCCTTAAAACGTTTTCAATGGTCGACGTTCATTCAACAATGTTTCCTGTAATGTGGTCCACTTGAGATTTGGATTTATCTCATTTTTGGTCCTGTAACATAAAATGATCTAGAAACACAGATGAATGGCATGGATGAAACACATACATCATGGTGGACCACAGAGCACCGACGCATCAGCCACGGATCCTCTGTCTTTGTCAAGCAGCAAAATTGTGGTTGCTGCAGTTTAATTGGACCGCGTGATTGTGTAACACATTGAATAATGCATCGCTGACTGAGACGGACCAATCGCTATACAGCGAAGGAGGAAAAAAGCAAGAAAGTCGTTGTTTTGGCAAACAGAGGATTCAGACTCTCTTTCCATAGATATAAGCGTTGGCTATGCATCTCGCACATAACAAAAAAACATAAACAGAGGAAGAGCTTATGCAAATGGGTCCGAGTGTATTTTGGTCGTTTATCATCTTCATCCATGTAATCCACTTCCTGGGTGCGAGCTTGCATTCAATCACTGTCGTTGCGGCCACCTTCAGCAATGAAACTGATCGATTTGCTTTGCTAACCTTCAAGGACCAAATTGCAAACGATCCACTCCGAGCTTTGAGTTCATGGAACAATTCTCTCCACTTCTGCAAGTGGCAAGGAGTTACATGCGGTCGCCGGCGTCAAAGAGTAATTGCCTTGAACCTACGTCGAATGGACTTGAAAGGGCTCCTATCTCTCAATATTGCAAACCTCACATTCCTTCGGCGTATCAACCTCCAAGAGAATAAATTCCATGGCCCAATCCCTCAAGACATAGGCCGTCTGTTCCATCTTCGTTATCTCAATCTTAGCCAGAACAATTTCCAAGGGCAAATACCCATCAATATAACCAAGTGTTCAAACCTCAGAGTCATCGATCTAGGCCACAACGACATCGTGGGGGAGATTCCAGTCGAGCTTAGCACTTTACGAAAGCTCACTATACTAGATCTTCAGTCTAACAAGCTTGTAGGAAGCATCCCACCTTCTTTTGGTAACATTTCATCTCTCACAGTGCTTTCGTTATTAGATAATAGCTTGGGTGGAAGCATTCCGGTCGATCTGAGCCGAATACCCAACTTGGAATTTCTTGAAGTCTCTGAAAATAGATTGTATGGTATCATTCCTTCTCAGCTTTACAACCTATCGTCCTTGCTTGCTTTTTCTGTGATGGATAACTCGTTTTCTGGAAGAATTCCGTCTGACATAGGCCTCTCTCTTCCAAACCTCGAGGCTCTTTTAGTGGGAGGAAACCGTTTAACAGGTCCGATTCCAAGATCGTTGGGCAATGCTTTGATGCTTGAAGAAATTGAATTGACAGATAATGGTTTTAGCGGACCCTTGCCAATGAATCTTGGGAGGCTACAAAGTCTTGCTTGGTTGAATTTGGCAGGTAATCAGCTCAGAACTAGGGAAGGAGATGACTTAAGATTTCTGGCATCTTTAACTAACTGTAGTGATCTAACGCTTTTAGGTCTAGAATACAATAATCTCAAAGGAGTGTTGCCAGACTCCGTCGGAAATCTTTCGATCCAGCTTGAAGTGCTAACACTGAGTGAAAACCAGATATTTGGAAGCATCCCTAATGGGATAGGAAATCTCGCCGGCTTGACCCAATTGACGATGGATCATAACCGTATGACGGGTTCTGTTCCGGTCAGTATTGGGAAGCTTCAGAGCCTGCAAGTCTTGGACTTGTCCATAAATAGATTTTCAGGCAGCATTCCATTCTCTGTCGGGAACATGTCTCTCTTGGGCGAGCTGTTCTTAGCAGAAAACAAGCTACAGGGATTCATCCCTCCGACTCTCGGAAACTGTCGGAATCTATATGTGTTGAACCTTTCTCAAAACAGCTTCCATGGCGACATACCCAAACAAGTTTTTAGCCTTGTATCCTTAACACTTTCCCTCAGCTTGGACGGGAATTTTCTCACCGGCCACCTACCAGAGGATGTTGGTAACTTGAAAAACATTGAAGAAATACACGTTGCAGGGAATAGAATGTCGGGCGAAATTCCTCAAGCGCTTAGCAATTGTCTGAAACTGGAGCACCTTAGCTTGGAGGGAAACTTCTTCAATGGAACCATCCCTAGATCTTTGAATACTCTGAAGGTCATCCAAATCTTAGATCTTTCGGATAATAATTTGTCAGGGCAAATTCCAAAATACCTCGAGGAGTTTCGGTTCTTGCAGTATCTGAATCTCTCTTTCAATGATCTGGATGGCGAAGTACCACAAGAAGGGGTTTTCAGAAATTTGAGTGCCAGTTCAGTCCTTGGAAACAAGAAACTCTGTGGCGGCATTCCAGCGTTGCAACTGCCGTCATGTCCAATTACAGCCTCTAAAAAACAAAGAAGATCTCTAGTTATCAAAGTGGTGATTGCAGTATTTGGCACAATTCTTTGCTTGCTCATATTATCCTGTTTATTTGGTTTTTGTTATTGGAGAAAAAAGCCAAGAAAGAGACTCTCTTCGACATCTTCCTTGAAGAATCAGCATTTCAAGGTTTCTTATGCAGAGCTCCTCAAAGCCACCAATGCCTTCTCTTCATCCAATTTGATTGGTTTCGGAAGCTATAGTTCGGTATATAAAGGAGTTCTAGACCACGATGAGATGATTGTCGCAGTGAAGGTGCTCAACCTTCAACAAAGAGGGGCTTCCAAGAGCTTCATCACTGAATGCGAAGCCTTGAGAAATATCCGGCACCGCAACCTCGTCAAGGTCTTAACTTCTTGCTCGAGCATCGATTTGAAGGGGGACCATTTCAAAGCTTTAGTTCTCGAGTTCATGCCTAATGGGAGCCTCGAGAAGTGGTTGCATCCACAGGATGATGATGGCTCAAGCCATTTGAGGAAATTAAGCCTGATTCAGAGGCTAAACATAGCCATCGATGTGGCTTCTGCACTCGAGTATCTTCATCATGATTGCCAGACGCCGGTCATCCATCGTGATGTAAAGCCAAGCAATGTTCTTCTTGATGCTGACATGATTGCCCATGTCGGTGATTTCGGGCTAGCAAGACTCCTATGTGAATCCGATCATTATTCTCAGAATCAAAGCAGCTCAGCCGTGATAAAGGGAACAATTGGATACGTTGCTCCAGGTAATGACTCCTTTAACATCTTCTTCCTTTCTCTCTTAGACATGATTTTTTAAAAATTACAGATAATATGTTTTCCATATGTCATGCATCATGTTCCCAAACTGCAAGCTGTGCACCATGTACCTCATAGCATCCAGTCATACAGCCACACATTCGGAAAACTACACATTTTTTTGTCTAATCTATAGGCTAATTTTACTTAATTTAAATACCTTACCACTCATATACTACAACTTGCAAGAGTAGGACCTACCCTTCGAGCATCGAAAACTCTCATCCTGTTGGCTTTACCATCATAGGTCACAGCCCAACAATCGATCAGATTTGAATTGCAATTGATTATCGATTGTTGGATTAATCATCCAAAGAAAATATCCTTTTAGCTTTGGTTGTTAATAAATTCTTGCTTTTCTTCCAAAAAAACAAAACCCATCGGACAAACTGTCCATTCACAGAATATGATATGGCCTCCAAACTCTCCAAACACCTAATCCTAATCTGAAAAATCTGGGAATGACATATGATATATTGGCGCAACAGCAATGTGTCAAAAACCACTGTCAAACCATTGCACAAATATCCGACCGTTAGATGGTTTTATACACCAACCATAGCAAGCCAGAAACTATAAAAACCATGGAAAATATCCCACCTCGCTTCCATTAATGCGAACATAAGATGGCATTTTATACCAGCTATGTTGTCTCACCTCACCTCCCTTTTATTGAAAATGTGGTCGTCACCACCTATTCTTAGCCTAACGGCATCTTCCTCATCTCTTAGGCGTTTCGTCGAACACTTTCAGTGCCTTTTGAAGCCATTAGATACAGAACGTCCTGTGCTGGCAACAGGCGTTTGCCTTAGCTAAGATTATGAGTTTTAGCAGCGTCGACCTGACCAACACAACGAGCTCACTCGATGAACCTCATCATGTCGGGACCGAGTCATGGTTGTAAACCAGCTTTCCTGGCTTCAAATCTCATCAAAATGACTTCACTTGGCCGAGTTTGCAGTCACCAATGACTCTGCTTTCGGCATGAAGGAGTCGCATATTTGGACTGTCCATTTCGTGGACCTATCATGGATGGCCTACTTTTTAGAAGTTAAAAATATCAGAGGATCCTAACCACAAACTATCTTGTTGGCGGAATATCAACCGTTGTGTTTTCTGTTTTCTAATAAAGCTGATGATTACATGGTTAGGTACATGCCACGTGTATTTTGAAACAACACTAACTCATGCACGGAAACGGATTGGCTACTCCCCCTTTCACATGGTCGGTGCTCTGTGGGCCCACCATGATGTATGTGTTTCATCCATTCCGTTCATCCATTTTTACATATCATTTTAAGGTTTAGGTCCCAAAAATAAGAGGGATATAAATATTAGGTGGAACACACCACATGAAAACAATAGTGTTTGGATATCCACCGCTAAAATCCTTCTAAGGCTCACTATACCGTTTAATTGACATCCCATCTATTGATTAGGTCATACAGACCAGATGAAGGGAAAAAAACAAAGATCATCTTGATTCAACGCTGCTTTGTAATGTCGTGCACTTGAGATTGGGATATACCTCCTTTTTGGTCTATGCCGTAAGATGATCTAGAAAAATAGATAGACGGCATGTATGAAACACATACGTCATGGTAGTGCCGATGGAGTAGTGGCAGGGGGTGTAGCCAATGTGTTTCCCTCATGCACAATGCATAAAACCCCTGATCTCCACCATGGTGTCAACGTAAAATTCAGTTCATCATCAGGCTAGAAGCCTTACTTCGCGTACAAAAGATCAGACTAATGACCGCCTTAAGTTTTGAATTAGGCTCATTTCTATACATTCACTAATTTTGATTAGTCACACTTGATGATGATCAGATTTAATGAGAGATACATGAGGTATGTGTTATATCCAAACCGTCCGTTCATTTGATGAAATTGTTTCAAGTCTTGAGTCCAAAAATAAGAGAGATCCAAAGATCAAGTGGACCACACTGCAGAAAGCAGTGAAGGATTGAATGTCTACCATTGAAACCTTTTTGAGGTAACGGATGTTTTGGATCAATTTGATATATATATATATATATATATATATATATATATATATATATATATATATATATTCTTGACCATGAACGGATTAGATGGAAAATAAAGATTATGGTGGGCCATATGAATGTTTTAATGGTCAGAATCATCGTCCCATTACTATTTGTGGTGTGGTTGTCCACTTGAACTTTGGATACGACTCATTTTAAAGCTCACACTCTAAATTGAACCTGATGGGCCACATAACTTTGATCTTCCTTCAACCTTTCGTACCGGGTCTCGAGCACGTGATGCACTGTCTTTGCATGTGACGTACCAGGTCGGTGGTGTGTGGTACACCATCAAATCTCTTCGGTCACACACAAACATCCAAACCTATAAATTTAGAGATTCTTCCGTGTCACTGACTTTTCGGCCATGGACGAAAAACCTTCCTGTCGTTTTTATTTTTTAAAACCCGCCCATAGTTTTCACAGCTAGACATTAAACCGGTTGCTATTAGTTACGTGTAGAATGGTATATTCTATTTAGATATTGACAAAACTACTCTTACTTTACTGCATCTGCAATCTCCCTTCATTATAGTGGATTCACGGACCTGCTACTCTAACTTCCGACCTTACGTGCGCCCTATCTTGTTGTTTCCTTATTCATATGTTTTTTCAACTCTAGGTTCAGACTAAAAAATTAATCAGATTCAAATCACAAAGTGAGCCCCGATGGCCCTACGAATTTTCATCAGTGGTGCTCATTTCCACTGTTTCTGTCAATTGGGTTGCTCGAGCTTGGTACTGGCCTCATTTTTGGACCCAGTACATAAAATGACCTGGAAAAACAGATGGACATGGTGGATCTCTCACAAATATCCTATGGCCCTACGGATATTTCAATAACTGGCGTTCAATTCCGAATGTCCATCTGTTTTCTCAACTCATTTTAGGATATGTGTTTCTAGGATTAGCATTCTTCTTCTTTACATGTTGTTGTAATTAACAATGAATTAATAGAGAAAAAAAAATGTGAATTGCAGAGTATGGCATATGGGTGGTGAGGCATCTACACATGGAGATGTGTATAGCTATGGCATCCTTTTGTTGGAAATGTTCACAGGAAAGAGGCCCACTGATGGCATGTTTAAGGACAATCTAAGCCTTGCCACATTTGCAAAGTAGGCTTTTCCGGACAAAGTAATGGAGATTGTGGATCCAATACTCCTCTCAGAAGAAGAAGACGGATCTGTCCAAAACACCCAGATAATAAGAGCTCAAAGAGGTGGAGTGCGAGAATGCTTGATTGCGGTGATCAGGATTGCAGTTGAATGTTCCATAGAATTTCCAAGAGAACGGATGGAAATGAGAAATGTTGCTACAGAAATGCACAAGAGTAGGGATGTATTTGTTGGGGCTGAGACCCTCGGACAGAGAGGAAATATGACCCAATTGTTAGGTGAAGCTCCATCTTACCTCAGTGATTATTGAGATCGTGATTCCCTCCATTGTAAGGAAAAACACACACTTTATTTGTACTTTATTTGTATTAGGTCCTCTTATATTGGCCACTTTAATTTTGATTTTAGTGGCATCATGATATATAATATGATACGCCCTTTTTGGTTAAAATAGTGGACATTTTTTTTTTCATTGGGAAATGCTCCTATGCGGTCAATGTCATGGGCCCACCATGATGTGTGTCAAAAATCAACACAGTACATTTGATGGGTCCCTTTTAAATTACGCGGGATGCGTCTGAAACTTGGTTTGACCCCTCATCCAAGTGGGACACATAATGGATGGACTGGATTTGTAAACCACATCTCTACGGGCCCAACAAATGATTATGAATGTTTTGGTAGGAAGGTTACCCCTCTCAACTTTTGTATGTGGTGTGGCCACACAAGTCATGGATTGACTTGATTTTTAAGCCCAAGGCCCACCATGGAATGATGCATCTGACTGATAGCGTAGATGCTCAATGCGCATCACGGTGGGGCCCACACAGCTCGACCTCATGGGAAGTTCCCATGAGGTCGACAACATAGAACCATTTCTAATAATATTATATATATATATATATATATATATATATATATATATATATATATATATATATGGAAAAGGTACTACGCGCTCGAGCATAAAGCGGTCGTATGTGAGGTCGAGCTGATGTGGGCCCCACCGTGATGCCGTTCGAAAATCTACCCCCTCAGTCAGGTGCACATTTCCAGAGGGGGCCCACACGGCTGAAAATCAAGTCAATCCGTGACTTTTGTGGGCCACACCACGTACAGAAGTTGAGAGGGGTCGTGCACCATTGAAACATTCAAAACCATTTGTGGGGACCTTTCGAGACGTTTTTTGATGATCAACACCGTCCATCATGTGTGTCCCACTTGAATGTAATTTTAGACAAAGTTTTAGGTGGTATCCACAACTCAGGTGGGGCCCACCAAGTGCTTTTACAAGTTTTTGAGTTACGTGGACGGCTAATTTTGGGCCGTGTGGGTCCACCCTGGGCTCGTGCATCTGGTGGACGGTGTGGATCTTCGAACGGCATCACGGTGGGGCCCACACAGCTCGACCTCACGGACGACCGCTTTACGCTCGAGCGCATAGTACCTTTCCCATATATATATATATATGGTCTCCTACGCACGAGGCCGCACGGTGCTTAAATGTGAGCTTATATAAGAGCTCTTGGATTACACTCATCGGCTGGGATTCAACAGCTCTCTCAACTAAAGAGTCTGTAAAAGGATGACTCGCGCGCCAAGATTTTCGCAATCTCACGGGAATTGCATGTTGAGTAGCAAGACTCCTACTGAAGTGACGTCACCAAGTTCTGTGGGCCACATGATGTATGTTTTGTATCTACACCGTCCATCCATTTGGAGAGATCATATTAGGGCATGATCCAAAAAATGAATCAGATCCAAAGCTCGAGAGGACCCCACCATAAGAAATAGTGGGGAGAGTGACGCCCACTGTTAAAAAGTTCTAACGGCCATGAAAGTTTTCGATCAACCTAATATTTGTGTTTTCCCTTCTTTCATGTCTGCTTTAAGACATGAACAGGTGGGATCTCAAATAAACATCTTGGTGGACCTTCAGAAGGTTTCAATGGTGGGCGTCACTCTCATTACTATTTTCTGTGGTGAGGTCCACCCCATCCTTGGATCTACCTCGTTCTTTGGACCATGCTCTAAAATAAACTCTCCAAATGTATGAACGGTGTTGATACAACATATACATTATGGTGGGGCCCGTAAAAGTTGGTAATGTCACTTTAATAGCCAACCTGTCAATATCCAATCCGCGTCCTCGCGTAGGATGCGGATTCCCTGCCAAAGCCTTTCGCATGAAGTTCCTGCGCAAGGATTCTGGGTGGGGCCCACTGTGATATTTGTGAGAAATCCAACCTGTCCATCCATTTTTCGAGCTCATTTTAAGACATGAGACCTAAAATGATGAGAATCCAAAGCTCAAGTGGGCCATACGAGATGAAACAATAGGGAAAGGAATTCTTACCGTTGGAACCTTCCCAGGATCCACGTTGATGTTTATATTTCATCCAAACCGTTTATAAGGTCATTTTCACTGACGTGAAGTGAAAAAACTAACAAATTAAATCGATACAAAACTTTTGTGGCCATATAAATGTTTCAACGGTGGTCAATAAATCCCTACTATTTCCTCTTGTGTGGCCCACTTGAGTTTTTGATCCTACTCATTTTTGGTTGCATGTCCTAAAATGAACTCCAAAAATGGATGGACGGAGTGACTTTATCAAAAACATAGTAATGGGAACCACCCAGAATCTTGCGCAGGAACTTCCTGCTAAAGGCTTCCACAGGAAATCCGTGTCCCCTCATGCACGGTACCTTCCCGGACTCGGCTTGCGTCCTACCCCCGCCCGGACGGTAATCCGTCCAGGTAGGGCTCTTTGGGGCCCACCATGATGTAAGTGTTTTATTCACGCCGTTCATGGCTTTTGTCAAATCATTTTAAGCTATGATCCTTAAAATAAAGCAGGTCCACAGCTGCAGTGGACCACAAAGTGGGGATTGAACGTCCACCTTTAAAAACTTGTTGGCAGCGGGAGAAGTTTCAGATCAAGCTGATATTTGTGTTTTCACTTCATCCACGTCTACATGACCTTATGAATGGGTTGGATGGTAAAAAAACAAAAAACATGATGGTGGCCCTTAGAAAGGTTTCAATGGTGTGTAATTATCACTTCAGCTTCCTTTCATGTGGTCCCCTGGAGCTATGGAAATGCCTTATTTTTAGGATAATACCTTAAAATAAGCTAATAAAAGTGATGAACGGTATAACACTTACAACACAGTGGGCCCCACAAATCCCAGCCTGGACAGTAATCCTCCCATGTGGGCATTGATGTACTGCTTTGCTATCCAGACCATCGAAATTATGGGTCCTATTACATGTGGAGGATAGCTCTGAAATTGCAATGATCAAGCAATCCTAACCATCCAATTAATGTTTATCAAATGGATGGTTAAAAGTAAAATATTGAGTGGTCCGAAATTAAAGGGAAAAACGGATAGCTACTTATCATTGCAAATTCCTGGTTATGCTCCATCCATGGTTGAGTCAGTGATTTAGACCATCTGGATTGCCTTGCAACTATGCCATGTGTACGTTTGACGAATCACAACCATTTTAAATGGTGCAAAACTAGCATAGGATTATGGTACTAACAAGTTTTCAAGATGACCATACTGTGTAATGAGTTAATTTGACCTTTGTCATAGACTCAGCACCCAGCACGTGTTTGCCAGACACTGGGGCCCAAATAACCTGTAGTTGCAATGATCGAAACCATTTATGTTGTGAACTCCATGTTATCTAGGCCACCATAAGAAACTTAGGTTGAATGGATGATCATAACCATCACTATAGGTAGATGTACTTAGACAATGAAAATAAGTTTTCCAATGGCTTGCATTCAACTCTAAATATCAACAGTCATAATCATCACTGAAGCATGGAACATTGTACAGTGACGATTGTAGATAGGTGGTGGGATCCATAGAGTCCAGACACCTTGTAGATAGGTGGTGTGTCCCAGTGGACCATCCTGATTTCCCCCCACGTGATCTTCATGATGTGGCCCACCATTTGCATAGATTGGGTGTCCTGCACGAGTGACAAATTGGCAGGACCTATGAAATGCTTGCAATTAGAATATACATATACATATATATATATATATATATATATATATATATATATATATATATATATATATATATATATATATAACGATGGGTGTTCAATCATCGTTGCTTTCCGGTTTCATGGGTCCTTGAGATTTGGATCTACATCATTCTTGGGCTCATGCTCCAAAATGTTATGAAAAAATAGGTGAACAACATGGATAAAACCCCTACATCATGATCGGCTCACAAAACACTGTCCAATAGCTACAATTGCGAACACGGTGCCATTGCCGTGAGCAGGAGGGAATTTCTGCAATTCCCTTGAGATTGCAAAAATCTTGGCACGTGAGTCATCTTTTGCAGACTCTCTCATTGTCACAGCTGCTGAATCCCAGCCGAGGAGTATAATCCAACAGCTCTTATAAAAGCTCGCATTTAAGCACCATGCGACCTTGTGCGCAGGAGACCGGGACTCTCTCTCTCTCTCTCTCTCTCTCTCTATATATATATATATATATATATATATATATCACCTTATACCCCGACTTCAAAAAGTTAAGACGAGGTAACGACGGTGATGATTAAAGAAAACTACATTTCACACCATTCATCTCGCAGTGTCGAATGGTTGTTATAAGATGACTATCTTTTAAGGCTATATTTGGGTGGCACAAAAAATGGGTTGGTTTAATTAATAATAATAATAAACAAAAACATTTGGAGAGGCAGTGATTTACTGAATCCCGCAAATATTAGAATGAGTGTTGTGCAAGGTCAAAACCAAATACAGAATACATCCTCATGCGTGCTTGCATATTGCAAGATGGTTCAAACCAAGTTCTGTTGGTCGGTTTGACCTATAGTAACTTGGTCGGACCGACTGAGTGTCAGTTTGACCTATAGAGTAATGATTTTATCAGTTTGAAGTGTGATGCAGAGTGGGCTATGTCAGTTTGACATCCGACAGTGGGGCTGTTTTAATCGATGGACTCTGGTTCTATTGCGCGGTTTGGTGCAAATTGGGGTATTTAAGCCTAATTATGATTGTGGCTTGTTTGAGATGAGGGTTTTCTCTCCAATACAAATTTTTTCTCCCTAAGGGCAAGGGTTTTATGAAGTGAGAGGGTACTCTACACTTGTAATTGAAGAATGTGATGAAATTACGGTCTAAGTTCAATAACCGCTATGATATGAGGTAGAAAATAAGGCCAAGTCCTCCGTGTGGGGGGGGGGGGGGGGATAGGATTTTTTTATTTTTTTATTTAAGGGATAGGATTTTTTTATTATTTTTATTTAATTTCTATATTAAATTGCAAAGGCTTATCTCTAATCACTCAATCAATCAAATAAGATATAAATTAATATACCAATTCAGCTTAAATTTAATATATCAATATAGTGAATTATCATATTAGCAATTTATTAAACATGTTTGCTACAATAAGGATATGCATTCACAAATATTCATAAAAAATGAAACCAATAATAAACAAGATTCATTCAACCCATTGCATATGATGTATAGTGGTTCAGCCATGTGCCTACTCCACTCCCGGCTGATGCGCTCTCTACTAGAGTGTATCGAATTTCACTATCACAATTCTTTTAAATCAGGTTTACCATAAACCTTTACAACCTACATAAGCTCTACACATTTTGCATCCATTGATAGCCTACACAAGGTCTTAGAGAGTTTGTATCTCAAACTCAACAAAATATTCTACATAAAGACCACACTCGTATGCTCCCGTCGGAGGCCTACACAAGGGCATGAGGAATTTGATTTATTAAACTCTAAAACCTAATTCTACACAAGAATCGATTTTTAGATAAAATAGGCTCAAAAATTACTTTTTTTACTCAAAGTGGATGAGCCCCCATGAACGCACTTTGTTTAAGAGCATCTTCTTCAGTTCCCTTGAACAACAACCATGTAGAAGATGTGCCTTTATAGTACCAAAATAAGGGAGAAAAGGATGTGTGAATCTTCCTAAATGATAGGGCTTATAGGCTTATAGAAGAAGGAATGAATTTCCCTAGTTCTGCATTCATTGGCCACAATGACAAAATATTTTCTTAATAAGGTCAAGGCCATTAATGAATGCATTGAGTTCATCATTCAATCTGAACTTTGAATGCTCATTAATGCTCTCATAAACACAAGGATTGCATGATGAACTCAAGGGATTAGAGGCTAGGAAGAAGGTCTTAAGCTAGGGAAAACATTCACACAAGACTCTAATGGATTCTCTTCCAAGTGCTCAAGTGCCCCTTTCAACATATAAGTAGACTGTTTTGCAGCTAATAAAAAACGAGCAAATAATGGCTAGGCTCAGCTGATCTAGACTAGCCTCGATTGATCGATCTCCAGAACAATTTAAAACAAAAGCTTGCTGGACATTTCTAGAAAAGTTCGATCGATCGAACTCGATCGCTCGAGAGCGATTGAGGACTTCCTCAATTGATTGAGCCAGAGCGCTCGAACTAAATCAATTTTAGGACATAATTGCTTACTGGATGTTTTTGGCCAGGTATAATCGAACGAAGTTGATCGATTAAGCATGAGCTCGATTGCTCATGACGGAGCTCAATCAGAGTACATATACAAGCTGATTTTGAAGTTTGGATTGTTGCACTCATTCAAGGTCCAAGCTGTTCTATTGAGTCAATGTTTTCTTTCTAGACTAGACATGTCTCATTGTATTAATATCATTGTTACACTCTTATTAGTAGGACTGCTAATATTATATATGATTATCTATTAACGGATAATTTATGCTAGAACTAGTTATTATAAATGAAATTAAAATTAGTAAATAGTTGTATTTTACTTACCGTTCTTAAATATTATCATGATAGTAGATCATAATATTAATTATCATCATAATGATTACTATTAACATGTTACGCTAATATTAGTTATTATGAATGAAACTACCATTAACGATATTAGCATGGTTTCCATCACTTGAAAATATTATCTTTAATAATAGGTTATACCATTTTATTACAATTGTAATACTAATTATTACCATAGTCACAAATATTAGTTATATCATTAACATTAAATTGTAACTAACTATATTATTATTATATATATTGTATTTAAGCTGCACATACATCATAGTTCTACTCCTAGAACTAAACCCTAGGATGAAAACCCTAAGTCCTACATCAAAACCCTAAAAACCTAAGTAATCCAAACCCTAGTTTAAGACCTTAACCCTAAATAGTGTGTAAGCTTAGATCTAATTGTACAACTTTACGGTTAATGGTAATAATTAATTCTAAGAGAACACGCATTTCTTAGCGATGGTGCAGGCGGTTCAAACATAAGGTGATGATTTTTTCCCTTAAGCTTTCCATTTCCAAATTAGTTTAAGTTATAGTCTTTATTAAGAATCAAAATTGTGAACTATGATTGCATGCGATAGTTACTTACATGATAACTCTCTTTTTAATCGATAGTTCACATCATGACCTATTGTGATCATTATGCTTAACTTATGTTTGTCATGCTATAGCTATATGCTTTTACGTGAATTGTTGTTAATCACTTATGGATCTATATTCACGACACTTTCTAGTGGGTAAGCCCTCTTGTGTATGTGAACCCATACTTAGGATGTAACAAAATGGAGTGTGGTAAGAAATGAACCTTAGACTTGAAGGTTATATGGGACATGGAACATTAACTTGGGATTTTCCATCTATAGGTCATACAGCTTGAGCGGCTTAGAAATGACCACTTTAACCGCTCTGATTTAACCTTACTGGACCCCTTTGCTATCTCGATTTAATGTTCCGAGCATTTTTTTACCCCCAGCGATTTAACATTTATCCCATGTTTTGATGATATGCCTTGCATGCCTTCGATGGCCTATAACCATGTGATGGTAATCTCTACTTATTGAATTTGATTGGTCACTGGTCGATGAACATCCATTAAGCATCCTAAGATGGGAGGACCTCATGAGCCGGGGATGGTGGTCATGTGACACTATGCCCGAGCTGTCAGCGTACGCTGGGTGACGAGCCCCTCGTAGTGACCATTGAGTTACTTAAACTGGTTGATTGTAATTGGAATAATAATGGTTTGGCCAAACATGAATTCATAGCATATTGGCAATGATAGGTGACTAATTCTGGATGCTGTAGCACATGCCCTTAGGTTTAATGGGGTACCATTTCGCTAGCTCCCAGACCATCGACTATAGACTTACGTGATGACTTGTCACTATGTTGTACGAGTTATGCTACGCTAGTAACCCACGTACTTGATGACTTAGCACCATGCTGTACGAAATATGCTACGTTGGTGACCATTCTTTTGCATGGGTGATGAGTCCAAGTCTGACTGGATGAGTATCCTCAGGTCAATGTGCATTCACGCATTCATGCGTTTAAAAAGACTGCATCATGTAATGTTTTGATTGCCTTATTGTTTTTAACTATGCTTAGTTAAGGCAGCAGTGTGTAATGCTTAGTTGCTTGCGGCAATTGAGTTGGAAATGCAGCAAATAGTCCCTGCTACGGCTGCCTAAGAGACTAAGCTTCAGAACAAACTTGCTGAGGCTAACAAAGATCTATACAAGAAGGAATTGTATCAGGAAATTTTCTGGAAACAAAAGTCCAGAATATCTTGGCTGAAAGAAGGTGACAGAAACACTAGCTTTTTCCATGCGTCGGCAAATGCGAGACATAGAAAAGCGGTCATCCTCAGCATAACGTTAAACTCGGGCGAGGTTCTGACAGATCAGTCCCAGATTAGGGAAGCGGCGGTTCTCCATTTCTCACAGCTGTTCTCCTCTGCGTCGAGCGCCATCTCGTTCGACATTTTAGATGCCATCCCCCACCTCATTACTCAGGAGGAAAATGTCATGCTGCTAGCCCTGCCGTCGCTTGCTGAGATAAAGGCCGCTGTTTTGTCTATTCCTACTGATGGGGTGCCGGGCCCGAACGGTTTCTCTGGAGCTTTCTTCTCTGCGTGCTGGAATATTATCGGCCAAGACTTACACAGGGCAGCCCTTTTCCTTTTCCAAGGTGGAAACCTTCCCAGAGCCTTCTTGGCTTCCCTCATCTGTCTTATCCCGAAATCCACCTCCCCGTCTAGGTTCTCAGATTTCTGCCCAATTAGCCTTTGCAATTGCTTCTACAAGATATTAGCAAATGTCATTGGGACTCGCTTAAGCCGGTTGCTGCCTTCTATCATTTCTCCCGAGCAGGGGGCCTTTATCCAAGGGAGATCGATTTCTAAGAGCATTGAGCTAGCTTAGGAGCTTTTTAGAAACTTAAATAGGAAAGTCCGTGGTGGGAACATCGTCCTCAAATTGGATATGGAGAAAGCCTATGATAGGGTTGAGTGGGCGTTTCTCAAACAGGTCCTATCGAGATTCGGGTTCAATCCCATGTGGATTCAGATTGTTGAAAACTGCTGGAACAATGTGTGGTTTTCTGTTCTCATTAATGGCGGGTAGGCTGGTTTCTTTAAGTCAATTAGAGAACTCCGACAAGGAGACCCTCTCTCTCCTAGCTTATTCATCATTGCGGCAGAAGTACTTAGCAGAGGTCTTAAGAGGCTAGTGATGCAGGGTCATTGCCAGCCATACAAGGTGCCTCGGGGCTGTCAGCCGATTTTGCATCTCCTCTACTCTGACGACACCCTCTTATTTTTGAACGGAGGTAAATCTTCCTGCCGAAAGGTGAAGGATTTCCTTGACAAATATCAAACGGACTTGGGACAAGCTATTAAGCTCCGAAAAAGCTCCTTCTATGCCTCAAGCAAGCTATCCCCGGCCAGAGTTAGAGCTTTAGCAAACCACCTGGGCATCGAAAAGTCTAGTTCCCATCTAGTCTATCTTGGCATCCCGATGGTGGAAGGAAAAATTAAGCCCAGTAATTTTTAACCCCTGGTGGATAAAATCGAAGCTCGTATTAGTGGGTGGCAAGCGAGATGCCTTTCCCAAGTTGGTCATTTGGTTTTGATAAACCACATGCTAAGCAACATCCCGGTTGACACGCTAGCAGCTACCCACCTCCCTGCCCAAGTTTTGGTGTCCTTGGAAAGGCGCTTTGCGGACTTTTTTTGGGGTTGGTCTAAAGGAAAAAAAGAAGTTTCACTGGCGCAGCTGGAAAGCTATGTCCCACACCAAGATTGAAGGCGGCCTGGGGATCCGTAAGCTGTCGGAAACCATGAAGGCTTTCCGGATCAAAATGGCCTAGGCCATCCGATTCTCCCGTAGCTCCAGCCTTTGGGGAACCTTTATGGCCTCAAAATACAAGGAGTTAGCGAATTTCTACATGCGGCGGCGCTATCGGTGCTCTTCGCCGCTGTGGAAAAGAGTGCGGGAAGCTATCCTCTTTTTAAATTCAACTGTGCAATGGGAGCTCGGATCTGTCTTCTGCAATCTCTGGAACCTAAACTAGTCAGGCCTCGGTCTGCTCCAGAGTCTGACTTCCGCTCCCGTTCTTGCTTCTCTCCAATCTCTGTAGGTCCATCACTTCTTGGGTTCAAACGGCCCCCTCCCGCCATCAGTAGTGTTTAATCTTTTGCCCCAGGATGTCATCGACTACATCTTTTAGAAGGGATTTTGTCTGGCAGAAGGGACACAGGTCCTGGTTTGGCCTTTCACCCTGTCAGGAAATTTTTCAGTTTGCTCGGCCTAGATGGCGAGTAGAGAAGCATCTGTTAAAATAGCCTGGGCTGATTGGGTGTGGCATGCCCGTTTGCCCCCGAGAATTTCGGTATTCCTTTGGAGATTCCTCAACAATGCTCTCCTAGTGGACACTGCTATTCAGAATCAGGGTATTAGCTTAACGTTAAGATGTGAATGTTGCTGTCGCAGCTCGTCGGTGGAAACCATTCCCCATCTATTCCTACAAAGTGACATGGCGAAGCAGGTTTAGTAGCGGCTGGGCATGAAATTTGGGATTTGCGTGGGTCCCTCAACCTCAGGCCTCGCCAGATTACAACAGTGGTGGAGCGCCCTGTCTACCAGCGGCTCTTCGGCTCTGGATCGTAAGCTGATTTCGGCTTTTCTTCTGTGGGAGCTCTGGAAGCTAGGAATGCAGCTTGTTTTGAAGGTATGCCTACCTCCTCTTCAGTGCTAGTGGGTTGTGTCCTCTGGTGGGTGTTTGCTTCTTGCCCAGGCCCATCCACCTCTCAGCAGATCGGTTCTGCTGCCAGTGTCTGTCAGCCATGCAGGAGTTTGGATGCAGGAAGTGTTCCTCCGTCCTCCTCTTCTCTCCTCAGGCCGTCTCTCAAGTTGCCAACTGTGGGAGTTAAATGGATCAGCCCATGCTGGAATTGGGTGAAGATAAATGTAGACGGATCTTCTAGGCGGAACCCGGGCGCTGTGGGGGGAGGGGGAGTTTGTCGCGACGATAAAGGCCTTTTCCCCTTTGCCTTTGCAGCAGGCTACAGCTCTGTGTCTAACACTTAGTAGAGCTCCGGGCGGTGTTTAATGGCCTTCAAATCTATTTAGCTAGAGGTTATAAACAGATCATTGTAGAATCTGACTCTATGCATATTGTGAACGTTCTAAACAGGCAAATTACTGCGGGCTAAAAGTGGATTTACTGGTTAAGAAGGATCTTAGCTTTGAAGAGTGGTGGTCACATAGAATTTGCCCACATATTTCGGGAAGGGAACGCTCCGGCTGACTCGCTGCCCTCCTGGGAAGTGATTCCCAGTCTTGTTTCTCTTTCAACCGCCTAGTAGATCTCCCGGCGCGGATTCGAGGTATGATTTTCTTGGATAAAACGAGGCTTGGTGAAGTTAGACAAGCTTAGTGTCCCTCCGCGTTTTCTTTCAGCTTCCGTCAACGTCTGTGTTTGGTTTTGTTCGGCTGTCTCCTTGCGTTGTATAACATTATGATAGGTTCCCCAGGTCCTTTTTCTCTTGCGGATGCCCGAAAATAGGGCTTTTGTATTCACCTCTTATCAATGAAAGTTTCTTGGTTTTTAAAAAAAAGGCAGCGGTGTGTAATCTTGAGGGGAATTCACACTGAGTTGGCCACTCATCCATCAAATATATAACCGTACAGGTAGCACATGTGGCATAAGTGATATTCAGGTTCAGGCTGATGAGGAGCCGGGTATAATTGACAAGGATGCATGATCGTACCTGCCTAGAGGAGCTGCGTGATCTTGCCGCTTAAATTTATATGCTTCTTTTTATTTCTCTTGTATACATTATGAAATTCTTGTATTTGTTATTTCGAAGACATTGGTTTGTATAAGTCATTATGGGCAGCCTCTTGTATATTCCAAATGTAATTGCAAATTTTCCTTTATGTTGATTTGTTCATTCTACGTTAAACTGCTAACTCTAAAAGATAAAGAAAAAAAATGTATGAAATTTGGTTCTCTATAGGTTAACACGCGGGTTTTTGGGAAACGAGTCATATACTCGGGTCCTGAAAACACAGGACGTTACGGAAACAACTGTTAAGCGTACACCTATGATACATGAAGCATTTCTCTATATGTAATCGACTCGTGACCTATAAATAGAGGCCTCATATATATGAAAAGTACGCACCAGTAAACACTCAACTCTACTGGACGCAGTTTGCTTGATTCTGACTTAGGCCTTATGGGAAGCTCCCATGTGGTGGACCTCACAGTACCATTTCCCTCCCATGCACACACCCAAGCCTTGTGTCATCCCATCCTTCAATATGTGTTATGCTCAGTAGTGGTGACTGATGTATCTTGGCTCCACCCCAGAGGCCATGTGCATCTATACATGTTTTTGGTTGGTGAGGGGGTGTGCCCATTGGGTAATTGACCATCATTTTGGGCCCAAGCCCACAAACTTGAGGGCAGGCCTTGGCCAGCCCTTTGTAGGAAATCTTCTGCTAAATATCTCACAACCTACAAAACTGGGCTATTTATCAAGTAATCAGGCCCTAAGATTCACCTGGCCTGGCCAAGGCTGATATTTATCAAGTAATCAGGCCGTAGGATTCACCTGGCCTGGATTAGGCTGCTTCAACTTGTTTCCTGGTCTGAACCATGAGCGAGAACCTAATTCCAAGTCCAGCCCATGATATAACATGATTGTCTTGGTCCACTGGCCCTAATACGGGTCTTCGCCAAGTTGTTAGATCTTTCAACAAGGCTAAAAATTAAAGGCCTGGCACAACCAGCTATGGGTTTGAATGGCGTCTAAACATCATGGTCAGCTATAGGAATGTTTCAAAGGTGGACATTTCCATTCTCACCATTTCCTATTGTGTGGTCCACCTTAGTCTTGGATCTCCCTAACTTTTGGACTCCTGTCCTATTGTGAGCTTGAGAAACTAATGGATGGAGTATATTTCTCAGAATCTGTGTGTCCCACGTAGCTTCCGCCTACAGGGAACTTCTTGTGGCAGGGGCACAGGCAATTGGCGTCCAATGTGAAATTATAGGTTTCACCAAAAATATGTTATTTTAGTTTCTATCGATGGAAACTTCTGTGCTTTTTTGTTTCTTGTTTTGAAACGTCCTCAGTCTCAAACGAAAGCTCTCCTAACAAATTGAATTCTACATAATTCTAGAATTTTCAAGAAAACAACATAAACTTACATTTAAGAAGTCTTCTTCTAATAAATGAATTTCACAGAAAAATACTTTCTCAGAATCCCTACTTAAACGATTCCAAAAGTAGAGAGGGTGATGCCATTCTCTTCATATATTGTGTGATGCTCAACCAAAACTAATATATTTCTTTTTCTTGACCCATAAATGTTACTAATGAGCCACACGTCTTGGTAACCAAGTCCATTGATATCATGGACTCCATAATTGGCAATGACATGTCATAATATTTCTCTTATTTGATGAAAATGACTAGTAATAGCCGATGGTCCATATTTAACATGCATGCCCAATGTAGGAGCTTTTAAGGGTATGTTCTATACACCGTGGAAGACACAATATAAGTGATTTGGATCATTAGAGAAATGCCATGCATGATTCATTTATCACCCCAAGCATTGTAATTTCTTTCCTCATTCTGTTCGAGTGTAGTGAAGATATATTACATCTTTCATGCCTATACTATTGGACAAAGAAATTAACTGACAAGACATGTTAGTCATAATTAACAATGAGGAATGATCTAGTGGGGTAAGTGCATGGAAACCTTTTCATGAACGAAGCTGGAATTGAGCTGACGATGGAGCAGGGGGAATGGACAGTGGTGCGTCGCCAGCGGCCCTCAGCGGCTCCTTCCTTCTCCCTTTTCATTGCAAATATCCTCTTCAACTGCAACCGTTCAACCCTTCACCATCTCTTCTCCAGATTCGGACAGATTGTCGACATCTACATCCCTACCCTACAGAAATCTTCCCGCAACAGAGGTTTTGGATTCATCCGCTTTTCCCAGAGGGATCATGCCCGTCTGGCCATGACCAAGCTCCAGGGATCCTTGCTGGATGGCTGCTCCATCATCATTGAAGAAGCCCGTTCAGACCCCAACCATCACCCCAGCAACCATCATCAGTCTACCAGCAACCCTATCCCGCTCCAATTTGACCATCCTCTAGCCCCCATGGCCATCCCACCCACCCTCATTTCCCCGGATCCCAAAACTACACCACCATCCTTCCGAATCCAGGTCCCATGCAAAATCTCTTCCACTACAAGAAAGTAGGCCTTTAGCCTCAATTTTTTAGCCTCGGTTCAAAAAAAGGAGGCTAAATATGGTTTTTAGCCTCGGTTGTAAAGGAACTGAGGTTAAAAATTCACTTTTTGCCTCGGTTGATGAGAAACTGAGGCCAAAACTCTGTCCTATTGCCTCGGTTGGTGAGAAACTGAGGCCAAAAGTCTGCCCTTTTGCCTCGGTTGGTGAGCAACTGAGGTCAAAAGTCTGCCCTTTTGCCTCGGTTAGTGAGCAACTGAGGCTAAAAGTCTACGTTTTTGCCTCGGTTGGTGAGCAACTGTGGCTAAAAGTCTACCTTTTTGCCTCGGTTGGTGAGAAACTAAGGCTAAAAGTCTGTCCTTTTGCCTCGGTTGGTGAGCAACTGAGGCTAAAAGTCAGCCTTTTTGCCTCGGTTGTTGATAAATTGAGGCTAAAAGTCTGCCCTTTTGCCTCGATTGGCGAGAAACTGAGGCCAAAAGTCTGCCCTTTTGCCTCGGTTGGTGAACGACTGAGGTTAAAAGTTTGCCCTTTTGCCTTGGTTGGTGAGAAACTGAAGCCAAAAGTCTGCCCTTTTGCCTCGGTTGGTGAGCAAATGAAGTTAAAAGTCTGCCCTTTTGCCTCGGTTATTGAAAATTGAGGTCAAAAGCCTACCTTTTTGCCTCGGTTATTGAAAACTGAGGCCAAAAGTCTACCATTTTGCCTCGGTTGGTGAGTAACTAAAGCCAAAAGTTTGCCCTTTTGCCTCAGTTGGTGAGCAACCGAGGCTAAAAGTCTGTCCTTTTGCCTCAGTTGGTGAACAACTGAGGCCAAATGTCTACCCTTTTGCCTCGGTTGGTGAGTAACTGAGGCCAAATGTCTACCCTTTTGCCTCGGTTGGTGAGTAACTGAGGCCAAATGTCTACCCTTTTGCCTCGGTTGGTGAATAACTGAGACCAAAAGTCTGTCATTTTGCCTCAGTTGGTTAGTAACCGAGGCTAAAAGTCTATCCATCATTTTTGGAAACTCATTTATGGAAGTGGGCCGAAAAATTATTTCTTGAAGAGGTCTATCATTAAAGCCTTCTTGAGGCCACCGAACTTATCACGGTGGGCCACGGTAAGATTTTAAAGGTAAATGGTCCCATTATCAATGATCCATGCATTATGGCCCATTAGAGTGTTGAATTAGCCTACTATTTTGGGTCCCATTCTAAAATAATTTATCATAAGAGATGGATGATGGATGGAGCAGATGCCATGTCATGATGGGCCCTACAGAGCTCTTTAATTCAGGGGCTATTACTACAAGGGATGATTAAGGGTCGTTTGACACCTTGGATTGGAGGGGATCAAAGGGAGTTTCAAATCCCCTTGGTTGTTTGGCAGCATAAAGCAACTGGGGATTGCAAAGGGGGTTTCCAATCCCCTCTTTGAGGGGGTTTGTAATCCACAGTGAGAGCTTGGATTACACCTAAAATCATTTCAATAGTTGCAGCTATTGATGTATGTTACTATACACTATCATTCTACCGAGCACATGGCCCACTAACGATGATCAACACCGTCCAAACATTGTTCATGTAGATCAGCACCATCCAAATATTTTCCAGCACCATCTAAACATTGTCCATATTAATCAACGATTAAAAATAGTTGGTTAGTCACTTAGACATGATCTTGTGCTTGCGGTCCATCTAAGACTTGAAATTTCATTATTTTTAGGCAAAACATATATTTTAACGGGCTTATCATAACCATAGTGTCAAAAACTATATATCTCACTAACTGGGGATATTAAAGTTGATTTAGTAATTAAATCCAAACATCTGTAAATATGTCATGTATAGGTATGTCATGTATAGGATTGCCAATCCAGGGGTTTCCAATCTTGGGGGTTGCGAATCCGGGGGTTCCAAATCCACGCTCCCAAACAGGCCCTCAAGAAACCGTAATTGCCTTTTGCCTCGGTTTGAAAACAGAGGCTAATATCTACCCGACCAGCCCCTTCTGCCTCAGTTTGAAAACTGAGGCCAATATCAATTCCAGTAATCTCCGGCTACAAAAGCAAGACCATTCCTCCTCCTCAGACGCTTTTCGGAATTCTCGATTTCTGCTCGAAAATCGCTATTTCTGCTCGGGCGGTCTCTCAGCGAGTCCAAGCAAGTCTCCCAAAACCCTCATTTCTCTCGATTTCTGCTCGGAAATCGCCATTTCTTTCTTCAGTTCCAACCATTTCGTCTATTGATGGCGAAAGGAGCTTCGGAATTCTCGTTTCTCAGACGTGCAGGTCGGTATTGCTCGTCCCTCATTTTCTCGTTATATCTCGTCGAAGATTGGATGTTCTAGCTCTCAATTTCGTTTTTCTTGATTTGTTTGGAATTTCTTTGCTGTTTTTCTGTTTTTTCTGGATCGAGAACCCTAGATCGTCTGGTTTAGAGAGGAATGCAGAGATTATTATTATTATTATTATTATTTTTTTGTGGAATTCTGTCGGATGCCCATAAAGAATACCTTTGCGATTTCCTTGTTTGCAGATTTTGATTCTTTTCGCATGTTTTCGAGCTGCTAGAAGACCTTATCATTCAGATCTAGATCCAAATCCATTATCTCTCTCTCTCTCTCTCTCTCTCTCTCTGGATTGGAAGAAGGAGAGCTACTAGAAGACCTCCTTATCATTCAGATCCAGATCCAAATCGATTCAAGGTAAGCTCAATTCTTTTCATTTCGCTTCTTCTGCTCCTTTTTTCTCGATCTCAAATTTGATCAGATTAGGAGAATAGAGAAAGATCTCTTATGTATTATGTTTTTTAGGAGCATGCACTTCCTGCATCCCACTTCCCTCTGCTAGCAGAAACTGATCCTCATTGGAGATGGATGTGATTCATATTCAATTTAGATAATTTTGCATTTGGGAGTGGTTGTGGATAACTAGCTGTAGCATGACAGGAGTGATCTATTTTTATTTAACCTTGTAGATCTTAGATTTATCTGTCATCCCAGCTGTTTCTTTCCCCGGTTTTCTTCCTAGAGCTGTGCCAAATTTCTAGTTGTTGTGCTGCTCTTCAATTTAGATTTCTAGAACTGTATACTCTGTACTGATTTTTCTCTTTATGGTTGTGGATAACTACTTACATGTTGTCTATGCAGGATGGCATGTGCACTACATGACTTTTACATTGAGCTAATACCATTTCTCATTTATTCTTTTCACTCTTCTGAACTTGAGGCCCTGTGTCTGCTGTTTGTTGAAATGGGGATTTATGCATTACAAAAGTATATTTAAAAAAAAGTTATGTCCAGTGGCGTATTTTCTATGCCAGATAAGTCTAATATGGTAGAACGTAGTGCATTTTTATATGTGCATATTTCTGATTGATATTTATTCTAGGAATGAGATTTTAGACACATGCAAAAAAATAAATAAATAAATAAATAAATAAATCCCTCATACTGGTTGCTGCAGAATTCGTAGTGTGTATGGAAATGTATCTATGTGGGTCATGGCTGGTATGCATGAAAGGAACCTTTTTGTACTCTTTTGGGGACGATTGGAGTACATGTGAATAAGATGAGTCATGGTGCAAGAAAGGCGCGAATGTTTCAACTTTCAGTTAGCTCTTTATATTGCTTTTTTTTTTTTTTTTTTTTTTTTTCTTTTTTCTACTTTTACGTGTTAGTGGCTAAGCTAGAATTCAAATATGCCTAGTTAAAATTTTATAAGGGCCCGTTTGGATGGCCCACACCAATGGGGTCGGATCATATAGCCTCTATCCATTTGTAAAAATGAAAAGGAATTTTAAAAAGGGAATATGACCTATTTTCAATCTACCATTTTTTTTAATCAAATCAGATCATTTCCATTGAAGTCTTGTAAAATTCAGGATTCAAGAAGTCCAAACAACACTTTAAGATCAGTGTTAAAAATTAAAAAAAAAATAAAAAAATAAAAGAACTAGATTTTCATTTTTTAACCCAAACAAAACCAATTTTTTATTTTTTTTAATCTTGTAGTTTAAGTGAATTCAGTATCTATGGTCATAAGCCAACCACAATATCTCCTTTGATGATTAGTTAGTTACCATACTTGAAAGTTGATGATTCCTTACTTGGAAGGCGGATAAGGTTTTGTGAACCATGTGATATATATCTCACATAAGATATACCCTTTGCTTCTCTATGTAAAACTACGAGTAGTTCTTTGAGCTAAAATTGCCTCACATTTGGCGGTTCCGCTAATGAGGGGATGTAATCTACATGATAGCTCTGACTCCTTCCTAGTCCAGATAACAGAGAACACCACTCCATGTCCTCAGCCAATCCTTTTCCTCATCCTTATATCCTGAAACACACAATGGGTAGGATAAGAAAGTTATAGACGAATTGAGAGACTTTGGAAGTAAGTAATTTACTAACGTATGTAAGACTAAAAGGAAATTTAGATACATAAAGGACAGATGAGGAAATTTACTAATGTATGTAAGACTAATGATCGTTTTTACATGTTGGTAGCTACCTCAATGTCACATAGCTGCCACATGTACACTTAGTTTTTTTGAGATGGCAATCATTCATGCTGTGGATGTTTAGGGGTTTTGTAATTTAATTAGGTGCCTTGGAGTTCAAGTGGCAGACTGAGTGAAAATACCCATATCCAGATCCATAGCTCAAGTGGCAGATTTGTTTTATGCAATTTTTGAGGAAGCTGCAATGGTGATTGGAAGGGATTACTTTTTTTCTTTTGAAAGATCATGGTGAATTTATTAAGAAGAAACTAGGTCAAGAAATCCTCACAGAAAACTGCATCAAGGAGCACCAAAAAGAATCAGAAAACGTTACAAGGGAGTGCAGAGGGCTTTAGGATCAAGGCCCAATCTATTACATCAGATCTCGCTCTGCTGAAATTATAAAATCTAGTAGCATGAAACAAAAGGCTATTAAATTCACGAGTTCTGTAGTCCATGTGAATTTGATAGACTAGAAAAGTAACAGTTACAAAGACAAAACAAAACCTAAAACATGTAGGAATTAGGCAGCTACGACCAAAGAAATTAGAAATAAAAACTGTTATTCTGAAAAATGGCATTAACTTGATGGAGCAAACTTAAGAAACCATTTCCGTGCTAAAATAAGTAAACATAGATTGTGACAAATGATTTTACTGATTTTGTTAACAACATATTCAATGATTTCAAAATCATAGACAGCTTATCTCTAACAAATCTAGAACTCATGAAATGTGTATACCTTTGCCAACCTTGCTCTCAAGAGCTTTCAACATCTTAAGAGATGTTGTGAGATCATTAGCCCGAATGTTATAACCGTTAACAACTCCAGCAAACAGATACTTGCTGGAAGGAAAACCCAAACTCTTGATCAATTCAAGGGTCTTCTCTCCACAAACTAGATCAAACCCAATAGTCGAGATGCCCTTCAATGACGTGATAGTCCTACAACCAGGTCAGTGAACTGGGTCAGGTCAAAAAAGATGGTGAAGAAATTAAGGCTAAATCAAGCAGATCATGATGAACTAATAATATTGGATATAAAATGCCAATGGACTTGTATGCTCCGGCTGGCATATCAGCAAAGTAGGTCTCAACAATGACCTTCAGACCAGATAAGGACTCTTCCATCTGTAAATAAGCATCTATAAATGCTTTCAGTTGATGAAAGTCCAAATCTAGCACAAGCGTTGGCTCATCAAACTGCACCCAAGTAGCCCAAGCTGCTTTAGTCAGCCAAAACCTCTGCATTGATCAGTAGAAAACAAGAAAAAGAATCAATTGCTTAAATCTAACAAATTTATTGCCTTCACTCAAAACACCACAGCTAGTTAGAGGCTGTCAATCTGTCACCTCTAGTACAGATATAACACCACAACTGTCAATCATTTCATTCATATCCTGATTTTGTTTCCGAACCATCTTCTGTCCTAATGAAGCCCGTCGTTCCTCTCGAATTCTTTTAATTTTTTAAAATACCTTTGGCAGGTTGGTGACAACAGCACTTCAGTTCCTATTATTGATTCCAAGCCCAAAGATCCTTTCTCAACTGAATTTCCTGTTCCAACTCTGTCTTCTTACAGAACATGCATCGATCTTAATTCCTTCGAACAAGAAACCAAATTGGGAAACCAACAAACCAAGCATCTTCAATTGCCGGGCAATCTTTATCAAATACCCGTTTGGCCATCCTATGGATCACCTGGTTCATATCCTGATTTTGTTTCCGAACCATCTTCTGTCCTAATGAAGCCCGTCGTTCCTCTCGAACCTCCCAATCTAGAACTCACGATTGCGACTCCAAGGCCGTTGGATCAAAGCCAAACTTCCTCATCGAACTCTCTCCGAATCGGCATAAGTGTGAACTGACAATCCATCTCATAGAAGAAACTAAGCTTACAAGGATTGAATTGGAAGGAACATGTGAAAAATGTAATCCTTTAATGCCGATCGCGTTCTTCGTTTCTGTGATCAAATGTTTCAAAATGTGATGCAATTACCCTTATGGTCAACTTAAATTATGCAAATTAGTATATCTGTTTATGATGCATAAATAAAAGTAGCATTCTACATACTCTTCTTGTACATGTACCTTGGCCTTAGGTGACGAGTATGACAAGAAATCTCCGTTTTGTGGGGTTTTTTAGTTTTAATTTTATAAAGAGATAAAAGATGTGTACTTGCTGTAGTGAATGTTTTGGGTTCTATGAAAGGACAGGCAATCTCAATGCATGACTGTGTCCCATGTGTTTCCACCCATTGGAACCATTCAGCTTGTAGACCCATGATGAATGGCCCTCGGTTCAATAATTGAACAATTGGTTGTTCTGGTGGGGCTCACCGTGGCCCACGAAAGAATGATCAAAACTTAAAAAGTCCAACGGTCCACATTCTACTTGTGCCAATCCTTTAACTAAAAGGGAAGATCATCCAACTGACAGAGCATTTTGCAGCTTGGGTCATCAATGACGGGTTCGCCAAATGGTTTATGATCACCGATGGTGGGCCCAGGTATGGTTGTGTGGCCTGCAGCCCACACTTTAAGGTGGCCCTTTGCGTTCTAACAGACGGCTCCTACGACATCAATCATGGTTGTGAAGGTTTAGGGATGTTTAGATATCGTCCAAAAATAAGCATTAATGCAATTACTCTCCCGTGTCCACAATTTTCTAATCCAACAATTAATATTAGAATGAAGATTGCCTATCACCTAAGCATCATACGGGCCTTTTCACCAGAAATAGAGAGGTCCTTTCTAATGGTGGAGTGTTGGGTGAACGGTTCAGATTCTCGAGTCCATGGCACACATTTGCATGTGTGCTAGAGGGACACATGGTTATTAACCCCGTTTTGGGTAACTTGTTCCTTTTTTGTTTTTGTTTTTGTTATTTTTTATCTTCCAACTTACAATTCTACATCACATAATGGGATTTAGTGGATTTTAACTCATGATGTTTATACTTTGTTAGGGCCATGAAATCCAGGATTCATGATAGATTTGGATTTTGAAGATGTTAGGTGGACAACCCTAAAAACCTAGCTGGGACACTAACTAAAGGAGCAGGACTTGCTGCGACCAGAGACCAGTGATGAGGTGGGACCCTAACTGTAGGGCCTGCCTCTATGTATATCTGCTCTGTCCATCTATTTTGCCAGCTTATTTTAGGTTAGCGTCCAAAAAATGAAGCAGATACAAGTTTCAGGTGGAGCATACCATATGAAACAGTGATTATTGACCATTAAAATCCTCCTGTGGGCCACAAAAGTTTTGGATCGAGCTGACATTCATTTTTCCTTTCATCCAGGTCTGTCCGACCTTATCAACAAGAAACAGTGGTCATTGAACGGCCACCATTGAAAACTTTCTAGGTCCAACCTGAAACTTGTATGTGATTCATTTTCTGGATGATTACCTAAAATAAGCTGGCAAAACAGAACAGATGGATGGAGTAGACATACAATGAATACATCGAGGTGGGCTCTACAGTCAGGGTCCCACCCACATAGCTGGTTCTGGGTCGCAGCTAGCGAAGTTGTGTTCTATGTATCTTGCCCTTGTACCTCTCCAGATTTGTAGAAGTACGACCTATTGTGGGGTGATCCAGGTCATTGCTGGTTGGCCATGGCCCCATCTTCTATGCCGTGTTATGAACAGTTAGGATCTTCTAATCTGGAAAACCTTTGGCTGCCTCTTCCAGATGCTGGCCCATCATTTATGACTTATAGAGCAAGCCACCATTGAATGCTCGTATAGAGAGAACCTTTTCCAGATGGTCTGGATGATTGGAATCGTCCATCTTCTGGTCCAAAAATCACTTTGAGAAGATGATCCTGGGCATTGGAAGATGATCATTGTTTGTTCTGTTAAATTATTACAAAATTAGTACCTGATCATGAAATTTTTAAGAGTAAAAATAGTTCTTGATCTGTTTCTGATGCATGATCTGCTCCTTCTATTATGCACTAGATGTTAGAGGCTCTGATATGGACGGATGAAATGATATGCATGATGAATGTGTCTTCAACTAGGATCATATGTCTATAATTCATCAGGTGAGCCACACTTGTACTGAGAAAATGGATAGTTAAAATATGGACTACCAATGGTACATGGTTGGTCCACCTATTCACCTTATTAGTGGACTGACCATATTTTAAACCAGGAAGCTTTCACCTAGGGTTAGACCTGATGAATGGATTGGATCTCATACATGTATGCCATATTGACACATGTGAGGGGCCTTCTGTTTGTACTCTGCAGAAGTACAGATACAGGAAGCATTCATCTTTAACTCCATCAAATGAAAATTTTCTATACATTGTCTAATATTTTCAATTTTCTATACAGCCAAAGCATTGGGTTATATATGTTCATAGGAATGTATCAACTTGTTACCATAACATTCTCTAGAAGTTCAGTTAATAGTTATAGCATCACTACCTTATGTGCAGGAATTGCATAATCGGTTACAGAGGTTGCAAGAAATGCTCACTGATGTGAAGTATAGATTGAGGTACTGATGTGAAGTATAGATTGGGTTATATATGTTCATAGGAATGTATCAACTTATAACCATAACATTCTCTAGAAGTTCAGTTAATAGTTATAGCATCACTACCTTATGTGCAGGAATTGCAAAATCGGTTACAGAGGTTGCAAGAAATGCTCACTGATGTGAAGTATAGATTGAGGTACTGTTGTATCTATAGCTGGAGTTTCTAGGAGTTAAAAGCTGTTGCACTCTGTGTTTGTATTGCATGCATACACGCACACACATGCAGCCTAATTAGTTGTGTGAACATGAAGTGTTTTCTACCATCCCTTATCGACTTGGCATGAGAACAGAATAATGGAAATTCACGGAGTATTATATTTTTGGCATCAGCTGACAAGGTCATTCCAGAGGTCGGTCAGAGTCTTTTATTCAGGAGCAGAAGAAATCTGGGAGAAAGGTATGATGAATCATACCTAGGCCAAAATGGGACTAACCAAGATCTGTTTTCTGAATAGTTCTTTACTTTTTTCAATTGCATTATTAATATAGCTACACTTTCTATTTCTTGTTATGTCTAATACATCAATTTGCAGGTGAAACCGAATGCAATGGTTAAGGACACAGCTTTCTTGGGGGCATCGCTCTTTGATCCTCTTATCATGAAGAGCAAGGTAAGTGGTTGGTCATTCATTACTTAGCTAGCGACTGTTGGATATGGAAATTCGATTCAGATTGCAATAATTAAGAAACCCCAAACTGAAACCAAATCCTGTTGGGGGAATGGTAACTGTGTTTTTAAACTTAGCGTTGCTTTCCCAAAAGGTTCTTTTTTATGCTGCTTCCTTCATTTACTTTAGTTTGTTTCATATGTCATGGTTCTTATATGTAGAACTGTTCTAATTTGAAGTTTTAACTGCTCATGCAATTATTATTATGTATTTATTTTTAATTTACTTTGAAAACATTACACATTTTCATGTAATATCTCCACTATATTAAATGATTCACCTCAGGAGACCATTTCAAAGGAAAGAGACCTGCTTGTTTGCTGCATTTGCCGTCACAAACACGGTGTCTGTATAAAGGTTTGGCTTGCTTAATCATTTGTTTTCTTCTTTAAAATTCTGTAGGTTTGACTCTAAATATGAGAGGTAGACTTTATGCTGTTTGCTTTGCTTCACCCTAGCTTCAACTATCTTGCAGTGTAATCATGATGACTGTCGAACTGCATTTCATCCTACTTGTGCTAAACGTGTTGGCCTGCACATGGATGTGAAGACTGGTGGAGGCAAGTTTTTTTTTTTTTTTTTGGGTCTGGGATTTTGGTAAATCCCTGTTGTCAGGATATGATTGCAGGTGGGGTGTGGATTATGCAGCTCAACTGTAGAGCTGGATACTTTCTGGGGTTAAGGTAGCTAGGAATTCATTTGAGCTCTTTTTGTTTTTTCAGGGATGTTGAGTCTGAGAAGTGGGGTTTTATATTGTTCCTGAAAATTCATTTGCTCTGATGTTGTTTCTGAGATCCATCTACAGGTTCAAGCAGTATTTTGTTATGTGCCTCATTACTTGGTTGATTCATGCATGCAGTCTTGTTCAAAAATGAGTGGATTGAATGAATGAATTAGTAGTTTAAATAAATATTTAAAAAAACAAAAAAAAAAAAAAACATTTTTAGCCTCAATTTGTAACTGAGGCTTGAATTTAGCCTCGGTTGTTGATAACCAAGGCTGAAATTCCCGTAGCTAAAGGCTTTAGCCTCGGTTGTTGAGAACTGAGGTTAAAAATAGATTTAGCTTCGGTTGGAGGCAATTGAGGCTAAAATTTGGATTTAGTCTCAGTTGAAAACAATGGAGGCTAAAATTTTGATTTAGCCTCATTTCGAGAAAATTGAAGCTAAAAAAGTTTTTAGCCTCACTTGAAGAACCAAGGCTATAAAAGTCGTTTTAGCCTCGGTTGCTAAAACTGAGGCTAAAGCCTTTAGCCACGGGGGTTTCAACCTCGGTTTGGATAACTGAGGCAAAACTGAGGCTAAAGGCTTTAGCCTCAGTTTTTAACCTTTTTAGCCACAGTTTTGAACCGAGGCTAAAGCCCCCTTTTCTTGTAGTGTTCGGCGAGGAAGTGAGACCTAGCCAACGCATTCATTGGGACGGCCGCATCCCCTTCCTGCTCCCTCATACAATTGATAAATGGCCTCAGAGCATCCCCATTTGGAGCTTCTAAGGTGGATATTGCTAGGGTTTCACCTTAGACCTTCCTGTTAGCCTTCCCATCCAGAGAAGGTGCCTTGGCCTTCCAGCATGATATCTGTCTCCACCAATCGATGGGCCTCATCTCTATCACTCCTTGGAGCCCATCTACAGTCTCCACCAATCAAGGCATCTGGATTCGAATCCAAGGCATCCCCTTCCATGCTTGGTGCCACCAGACTATCGAGCAGATTGCGAATGTCTATGGGATGGTTTTGGAGATCGACCACTTGGCACAGACCTCTAGCTTCTTTCTGTTCACCCGTGTCCGAATCCTCCCGAACCCAGGCGCATTGCTGGCTACCATCCTGGATCTGGAGGTGGACGGCCTTTCTTTCCCCATTGTTTCAACCATTGAGCCTCCCATCCTTGCCCGACCCACTTGCCTCTCTGATATCCCCACCCAACAGCAACACCTTTCTGAGCAGTCCCCTGTTCTAACCTCAAATCCAAGCCACCCCCATGCTGAAAACCCAAGCCACACCCCTGACCACCTAAATACCGGACCCCTAACTTCCTCCATCCCCCATTCCACCCACATTCCCGTTGATGAGAACCTTTTACCCCAACCCAATACCCCTAATTCCAGTCACCCATCCCCTGTTTGCAGAAATGCCACAACCAACCAAGCCACTTCCAACGGCTCTCCAAACCCTTTTACCTTTCCACCCAACATAACCAAGCAGCCGACTATTTCAACCTCTCCCATACCACACTTCCCCAGTCCCACCAACCTTCCTACCACATCATCTAATTTCCACCTTGGCCACATCCCTAACCCCACCATGAACCTATCTCACACCCCAGCTAGTCCTCTTATCACCACAACCCCTATCCAATCCCCCCCATACCAAACCTCACCACTCATCTGTCACACCCCAAACTCGGAAACCGGGCTCACAAAATTCCCGATCGCCGAATCCGGGCCGACAGCCTCCGTAGAACCCCATTCTCGGCTCCCGGCGCCCATACGCCAGTTAGATCCTGGGATGCTACAAGGAGGATTTTCATCCGTTTAATTTGTAATAAGCATAACCAAAGGCATAACCCACAAACAACAACCAAAAACTCCATCACATTTCCACTATGATCAAAAACTTTACAAGTACAATGAGCATAAAGGGAAATACAATGGGAATGAACAAAAAGCTCCAAAAGATCTGCTGCAAGCTCCGCTTCCTCGGCTACGCTGCTGCACTCCTGCGTCACTCATGCACGCAACGGTCGTGCATAAGCTTATAGAAAGCTTAGAGGGTGGTGAAAGTGTGTGCGCAAGGTAGTAATGCAGTTATGAAGTATCAGAGTAATGCGGAACATGCTGACGAGTCCATGAATACCACTAGCCGTACCAAGGCTATGCGATGCAAGGCATGAATGATGTTGGCCATACCAAGGCCATGCGATGCGAAATGCAACTCAAGCATACAAATCCTCATCTAAGTCCACATATCAGTACAGCTCGAAATCTGGGATATCACCGGGGTCTAGTACACTCTAAATCAGATTGCCGCCCCATCGCGCGCAATAAGGTAAGTGGAAGAGACCTCACTATCCGCCTGCCAATATCGGGCGCGCGGCTCGTCGATAGCGGACCCATTCCTCGAGCTGGTCAAACTCAGCTAGCATTGCCCCTCCTCTCGGGCGGGTAAGGCCGTACCCCCTTCCAACCGACCACGACACAGTGGAAAGCGCAGCCTCCTGGTAATCGGCCATCGGCGCTCGTGCACCCACTCGGTCTAGACGTTGGAGCAACCTCTTGGTACCATAAGGGTTTAGGGACTTTCACCCAGGGATATCTATAGCACCCCATGTAGAACAAGATTTCCGGTATCCAATCCTGCCAACCACGATATGCCTGTGGTGGCTACGGCCCTGATGTCGCTAGGGCGTACAGTAACCATATCATCCAATGCGAATGCATGAATCACACTATCCAGTCATGCAGCAATCCTGTGCGTCTCGTGCACTCATGTGGGGCAACACCGCCTAATCGGGGGCCCTTAAACAATCTGCCCAAAGGCATATGCTATGATCAGTCACTTCTCATACCAAGCATACATATGATGCGTATGATCATGAATCATGAGACTATACTAAACATGTTATATGGAACAGATGTTGTTCATAAGGAGATGGGCCTAGACGGCCTACAAGTATGGGCCTAACAATGGGCCCTAGGGAGAATTATAATGCGGACATTTAACCAACATTATTCGACAATGTGGACGTCAAACCAACATTGCTCCCAAGGCATTGCCCGTCGTAAACATCATTACATGAACCAGTTGGGGTTACACATTGCAATGGGCCTTAGGTTCATCCCATTGGGCCTTAGATACATCAAATGGGCCTAGTCTCATGGTCTTATATGTAACAAATGGGCCACACCAATTGGGCCCCATATGTACATCAAATGGGCCTCAACCCATAGGCCATAATATATCTCAATGGGCCTTAACCCATGGGCCTCGGAATACATCAAATGGCCTAATGTCATGGGCCTTACATCCACATCAAAGTGGGCCCCAATGATCTACCACAAATACGTTAAGATGGACCTCAAAACATGTCAAGGTGGGGTCCTCTTGGGCTATGGATCTGGCTCATCTTTAGCTCATGCTATAAAATGATCTTTCAAAACGGATAGACGGATTGGATGCAACATAAGCATCACGGTGGGGGTCCAATCGAGGGCCCACCATAATTTACATAATATGATACATATATATACATATATAAAATATAATATAATATAATATATAATATCACATGTGCACATACACCACATGCACCCACACATGCACACATGTGCACATACACCACACGCACACACATCATGCACACGTACCCACCCACACATGCATGCACACACGTGCACTTCCAGCACGTGCACCACAGCGGGCTCCACCGTCCAGCGGACGGTGGAGGCAAAACACATGCATCATGTGGGCTCCACGTGGGGCCCACCGTAATGTCTACGTGCCATCCGGCCCGTTGACAAGGTCAAGCAGACCCAGATGAGGGGTAAAAACAAATTTCAGCTTGATCCGAGACTTCAGTGGGCCCAGAAAGGGTTTCAATGGTAGAGTTCAGTCACCGCTATTTCTTGTGGTGTGGGCCACCCGAAATCTGGATCGAGCTGATTTTTGGAGGGGGCCCACCTCAGGAGGTGGCCCGTCAAATAAACGGGTTGGATGGAAAATACACATCATGTGGGGCCCACGGCAGGAGCCGTGGGTGCTGCCAGCCCGCCCGTCCGCCAACGCCAGCGCAGGCACGGCCTGCGCCCTCCTGACACAGCAGAGGCAGCAGCCTCTGCTTCTTGTTTTTTTTTTTTGATTTCTGTTTTATTGCAGAAAATGATATGTGGGGCCCACTACCGGAGAATCCACTCCGCCCATTGCATTCTTGGGCCCGGAATACATCAAAGGAGTCCAAAGGTAGAATTTTTTTGATGTATGGTTGAGGTATGGTGGGTCTTAGAAGTTTTGAACGGTAGGGGATACCGTTTTCTATGGTACGGCCCGCCTGAGTATTGGATTTACATCATTTTTCGGCTCAACGCTTAAATTGAGCCAAAGAATGAGATGGACGGCGCGGATTGAATATATAAGTCAAGGTGGGGTCCATGCATGGCACCCACCCAAAAGCTTTAAAAAAAAAATAAAACAAAAGCTGATATTTGCGTTTTTTCTCAGCCCACGTCCAGTCCAGCGTCTCTGGACGCTGGACGGTTTCTGTTGTACATGCATTGAGGTGGGCCCCACTTAAGGTGGGCCACCAAATAAATAGATGGTGTGGGTACAACACATTTAAAGTGGCCCCACCGGTAAATGGCTTGGATAAAGTACATATTTCAGGGTGAGGTCCGTCCAAGTGGGCCACACGGCCAAATCATCACACAAAACATAAAAGAAAGGGGAGAGAGAGAGGTAGAGGGAGATCGGTGAGGATGGAGGGACCCCGCCACTATGGGCCCTCCCTTGCAATAGATCATACATCAAATGGGCCTTAAAGCATGTGGGCCCATAAAAATCGAAACTCAACGATGAAGATCATTTCTCCACCAATATGGACGGTCTAGATGACCTATCTAAAGCAAGGAAATAAACATCATGATGGGGTCCATGGAGAATGGCCCCATCATGGAATGATCATGATGATCAAGGTGGGCCATCGGCCACATCTTAGGGCCCCAAGTGAGATCCCAACCATTGATCGGTTGGCCTCACTTGGCCCCTCTTAAAAACATGAAAAACTACTCCTATCAAGCACCCACCGTTCGATCTTCTTGCTCCTATGGGTTCCTTAGCTCCTTGGCTTCGATTTCAATGGAGGAGATGAGGAATGGATGGTTGAGATGGAAGATGGAAGGAGTAGGAAAGGTGGGCCACACTTGTTGCTTGGGAGAGTTGGAGAGGCTTGGACGTGTGAAGCTCTCTTGCTTGGGAAAGTGTCTTGAAAATGAAGGAGAGAGAGGGTTGTAAAGAGAGAGAGATGGGTGATGTTTGATGGAGTGATGGATGTGGTGTAAGAGGCTCTTTTTGACTTTTGGGGTAAAAGGTGTAAGAGAGGTATGAGTTGTAAGAATCTTTTTGACTTTGGGGCTTGCTTGGGAAAGGTGAAAAGTTGATGTGTACTTGACATGATGGGATTGATTGATGGGTGATTGATGTGACATCTCGTTGAGATTCTCTTGGGTTTCGCAACGTGCGGCGTTTTCCTCGCACTGAACGTTGGCCCACATCTCCTGGCCAGAGTATCGCCTCGGCGCGCGAGTCGCGGCATCGGAACCGCGGCGACGGTGCGGTCGCAATGGTACAAGTCTCGGGTTGAGTCGACTCGGGTTAACGGCGTATGAATCAGGGTCGTGCGCAGATATCGGTAAGGGTCGAAGGTTGCCGGAATTCGACCGGAAAGACCGCGGGAATCTACGGAATGGTACGGTCAAGGATACGGGTCTTACAGCTCTCCCTTCCTAATAAAAATTTCGTCCTCGAAATTTACACAATCATCGCAACTAGTCATAACTCGTGAGGAAGAAGAAACATAATATCATCATATAAAATCAGAAATAACATACAAAATACAACCCATGATCAGTCATCAAAGAGATGGGGATAGCGCTCTCGGATCTCGGCCTCACGCTCCCAAGAAGCCTCCTCAACAGAATGGTGACCCCACTGAACCTTCACCAACGGGATGACCTTGGTCCGGAGGACCTGCTCCTTCCGATCCAGGATACGAACCGGCTGCTTAATGTAGGAAGCATCCTCACGGACCTCTAACGGCTGCCAATCAATAACAGGAACGATGTCTGACCCACACTTCCTCAACATGGAGACATGGAAAACGTTGTGGACGCCAGACAACTGAGGTGGCAAGGCAAGCCGATAGGCCACTGCGCCAACGCGCCCAGTGATCTCAAAAGGTCCTATGAATCTCGGGGCAAGCTTGCCCTTCGCTCCAAAACGAACTACGCCCTTCATGGGCGAGACCTTAAGATACACATGGTCCCCTACATCAAACTCTAAGGGACGACGCCGACGATCAGCAAAACTCTTCTGCCGGCTCTGAGCTGTGCACATCCTCTGCCTGATGATATCGATAGCCTCTGACGTCTCCTGCACAAGCTCGGGACCTAGGAGACGGCGCTCTCCAACCTCGGTCCAACAACTCGGTGATCTGCATGGTCTGCCATATAGTGCCTCAAAAGGAGCCATGCCGATGGTCGCCTGATAACTGTTATTGTATGCGAACTCAGCCAATCGCAGATGCTCATCCCAGCTACCCCCGAAATCAATCGCACAGGCCCGAAGCATATCCTCAAGGATCTGGTTGACCCTCTCGGTCTCGGCCATCGGTCATGGATGGTACGCGGTGCTAAGCTGCAAATCGCCCCATCGCTCTCTCGGAAGCTCCCCAAAACTGAGACGTAAACCTCGAATCTCGGTCCGAAACGATCGAGACTGGAACGCCATGCAGTCTCACGATCTCCTCGAGGAATAATCTCGCAAGCCGGTCCATAGACAAAGTCGCACGCATCGCGAGAAAATGTGCCGACTTCGTCAGACGATCCACAACAACCCAAATGGCGTCATGACCGCGCTGAGTCCTCGGCAAGCCCATAATGAAATCTGTCGACACGTGCTCCCACTTCCACATCGGGACGCTCAACGGCTGCAATAGACCAGGAGGTCTCTGATGATCGGCCTTGACACGCTGGCACGTGTCACACTCGGCCACAAAACTAGCGATCTGGCGCTTCATTCCCGCCCAAAAATACTGTCGCCTCATATCATGGTACATCTTCGTCGAGCCAGGATGGATAGAAAACCGCGATCGATGTGCCTCGGTCATAAGATCTCTGCGTAACTCGGATATCCGGACACATAATCGGCCTCTGAAGCGAAATCCACCATCTGTACCAATCTGCCAATCTGCCTGACTCTCAGATGTTGCATCAGTATAACTCTGCAACGACTCATCAGCCTGCTGAGCCTCGATCACCCTTGCGACAAGAGAGGGTTGAATCGACAGGCTCGATAACTGCACGATAGAAGACTGCAGCCGAACTCAAAATCATACTCTGCTACATCCTCAAGCATCCGCCACTCCTGAATCATCATATGCGCCACCGGCCTCGTGGGCTGACGGCTGAGGGCATCCGCCACCACGTTCGCCTTGCCCGGGTGGTACTGAAGATCAAAGTCATAGTCCTTCAGGAGCTCCATCCAGCGCCTCTGCCTCATATTCAACTCAGACTGCGAGAAGAGGTACTTCAAGCTCTTGTGGTCGGAGAAGAGCTCGAACCTGACCCCATAGAGGTAGTGCCTCCACACCTTCAGTGCGAAGACAACTGCAGCCAGCTCCAAATCATGCGTGGGGTAGTTCAGCTCATGGATCTTGAGCTGGCGAGACGCAAAGGCGACTGGTCTCCCGTACTGCATCAGGACAGCACCCAAACCAATATGCGAGGCATCAGTAAATACAATAAATCCGTCACTCCCCGAGGGAAGAGTGAGGACAGGAGCGGACGTCAGACGGTCCTTCAACTCCATAAATGCTCGCTCGCAGCGCGCTCCAAATAAACTCTGCGCCCTTCCGAGTCAACCTGGTCAGGGGGCTGCAATACGGAGAAGCCCTCAATGAAACGCCGGTAATAGCCCGCCAAACCAAGGAAACTGCGGATCTCGGACGCAGTCGTGGGCTGGCCCCACTGACGCACTGCCTCAACCTTCGAGGGGTCCACTGCGACGCCCTCCCTCGTCACCACGTGACCGAGGAACTTCACCTCCTCCTGCCAGAACTCGCACTTCTCCAGCTTCGCATACAGCTGGTGTGCGCGGAGGGTCTGTAACGTAACCTCCAGATGCTGCTCGTGCTCCTCACGGGTCCTCGAATAGATCAGAATGTCGTCGATGAAGACTACAACAAACTGATCGAGATAAGGGCGGAAGACCTCATTCATCAACTGCATAAATACCGCGGGCGCATTGGTCAGTCCAAAGGACATGACCTGAAACTCGAAATGACCGTAACGCGTCCTGAAAGCCGTCTTCGGAATGTCCTCCTCTCGAACCCGAATCTGATGATAACCGGAACGCAAGTCAATCTTCGAAAAGAACTGTGCACCCTGCAGCTGATCGAACAAATCATCAATCCTCGGGAGCGGGTACTTGTTCTTGATTGTGACCTTGTTGAGCTCGCGGTAATCTATGCAGAGCCTCAACGATCCATCCTTCTTCTTCACGAAGAGTACCGGTGCTCCCCATGGCGAACTGCTCGGACGGATAAAGCCCAGCTCACGCAACTCGTCCAACTGCTTCTGCAGTTCCCGCAACTCCAACGGTGCCATACGATATGGGGCCTTCGAAATAGGCGCGGTACCGGGCACGAGATCAATCTGAAACTCGGTGAGTCGGCGAGGCGGTAATCCCGGAATCTCCTGAAACACATCGGGAAAATCGCAAACAATCGGCATCTGATCAATACAGACGGCAACAGGCTCCTCAATGGCGCAGGACATCAAGCAAGACAACGGCTCTCCTCGGGGCTCTGCAACGAACTGGAATTGTGGCAAGCCTGGTATATCGAATGTGACGGTCCTCGCAGAGCAGTCCAAGATGGCGTGGTACTCAGCAAGCCAATCCATGCCCAGAATGACATCGAACTCGGACATCGGCAACACATACAAGTCGGCGGGCAAGAAAATCTCTCCCACTAGTATGGGGCAAGACGAACAGAAGCGGCCTAATACTGTAGTCTTCCCTAAGGGCGTCGATACGGTCAACCCCTCTCGAGCAGACTCTGTCGGCAATCCAGTAGAATGACAGAATCCCTCGGATATAAACGAGTGCGAAGCCCCAGAATCAAATAGAACCCAAGCGATGCATGAAGAGACTAGGAGTATACCCTCAACAACTCCTCCAGATGACTGAGGATCCTGCTGGGCCGCGTAGAATCTAGCCTCGAGCCGGCCGGGAGGTGCCCGTGTCCCTCTCGAACGTGCCGCCGCTTTTCCGAGGTCGCCGAGGTGGTCGAAACTGCTGCCTCTGCTGCTATGGCCTCGGAGGCTGGTGCTGCTGCTGAGGTGGTCTCTGTGGTGGAGGCCGCCGCCGCCGCTTCGCCGTGCGGGTCTCTCGCCGTGGTGGAGGCCGCCGCGGACCTCGGCGCCGCCGCCGCCGCCTTGTGGGGCCGCTGCTTCTTCTTCTTCCGCCGGGGACGGGGGACACTCCCACATACGGTGCCCCGTGGCACCGCACCCAAAACAGGTGCCAGTGAACTGCCTCGGAGGTGGTGCTGGAGGTGCTGCTGGCGCTCGGAAGGCTGGGCGACCTGTACGCCTCTGCTGCTGCGGTCGACGCTGCTGCGAGTCACCGGAAGGAGCATGCCTCTTCCGGTCTCTCCCCTGACCGCGATCAGACTGAGAACCGGCCCACTCAGCCTCATAAATCTGGGCCTTCCGTACCACTCCCTCAAATGTCGGGAGCTCATGCCCAATGACACGGCCTCGGAGACCGTAGCGTAAACCGTCCTCAAATCGGCGGGCTTTCCGCCCCTCGTCATCTACCAGATATGGTGCAAACCTAGACAGCGCTACAAAACGGGCTGCATACTGAGCCACTGTCATATCGCCCTGCACCAGCGCCTCGAACTCCAACGCTCTCTGTCGTCGGATGTGATCAGGAAAATACTGTCGATCGAACCGATCCACGAAATCCTCCCATGTCCATACAAAATCAGCGCCGGCTGCTAGGGAGACTGACGCCCACCAATGCTCAGCCTCACCATGGAGAAGAAACACGGCTAATCGGACTCGCCGCTCTGTCGCACATCCCATCGTCTCAAATATCTTCTCCACATCAGCGCGCCATCTCTCAGCTACCGCAGGGTCTGGCTCACCCTGGAAACGCGGGGGATCAAGTCGTCGGAACTCACGAAGGAGGGCACTCGCGCGGTCCTGCTCGGCCTGCTCCGGTGAGACAACAGGGTGCCCGTCCACGAAGTGCGGCCGTCACACCTGTAACATCTGGCGCTGCAACCGGGAGGCACTCACGGATACGGTCGGGTCCGCACCGGTCTCTGGTGGAGGAGCAGCATACTCTGGATGGGTAGTAGGAATCTCTGGTGGTGGAATGGGCATCGTAGGTGGTAATGCGGGAGTCTCAGGCGGTGATGCGGAAGTCTCAGGTGGTGGTGCGGGGGTCGATCGGGTCACTCTCGGGCGCGCCATGTCCTACAGGAAGACCGAAGGCTCCTATCAACTTAGAAACTCTCGAAGGTACGAACGTTAAGGGTCGGTAATGAAGATTACTAAGCTATCTGAACTAAGGATTCAATCATTCAATTCATAGCAGACATGTAATGTTGTTCTTGGTTATTCCCGAGTTATGCTCTGATACCAACTTCTGTCACACCCCAAACTCGGAAACCGGGCTCACAAAATTCCCGATCGCCGAATCCGGCTGACAAATGACTCTCAGTAGAACCCCATTCTCGGCTCCCGGCCCCATACGCTGGTTAGATCCTGGGATGCTACAAGGAGGATTTTCAGCATCCGTTTAATTTGTAATAAGCATAACCAAAGGCATAACCCACAAACAACAACCAAAAACTCCATCACATTTCCACTATGATCAAAAACTTTACAAGTACAATGAGCATAAAGGGAAATACAATGGGAATGAACAAAAAGCTCCAAAGATCCGCTGCTGCAAGCTCCTCGCCTCAGCTGCTGCTCACTCGCGTCACACACTTGCACGCAATCGGTCGTGCATAAGCTTATAGAAAGCTTAGAGGGTGGTGAAAGTGTGTGCGCAAGGTAGTATGCAGTTATGAAGTATTAGAGTAATGCGGAACATGCTGACGAGTCCATGAATACCACTAGCCGTACCAAGGCTATGCGATGCAAGGCATGAATGATGTTGGCCATACCAAGGCCATGCGATGCGAAATGCAACTCAAGCATACAAATCCTCATCTAAGTCCACATATCAGTACGCAACTCGAAATGGGGATATCACCTGGGTCTAGTACACTCTAAATCAGATTGTTACCCCCATCGCGCGCAATAAGGTAAGTGGAAGAGACCTCACTATCCGCCTGCCAATATCGGGCGCGGCTCGTCGATAGCGGACCCATTCCTCGAGCTGGTCAAACTCAGCCTAGCATTGCCCCCTCCTCTCGGGCGGGTAAGGCCGTACCCCCTTCCAACCGACCACGACACAGTGGAAAGCGCGACCTCTGCCGGTAATCGGCCATCGGCGCTCGTGCACCCACTCGGTCTAGACGTTGGAGCAACCTCTTGGTACCATAAGGGTTTAGGGACTTTCACCCAGGGATATCTATAGCACCCCATGTAGAACAAGATTTCCGGTATCCAATCCTGCCAACCACGATATGCCTGTGGTGGCTACGGCCCTGATGTCGCTAGGGCGTACAGTAACCATATCATCCAATGCGAATGCATGAATCACACTATCCAGTCATGCAGCAATCCTGTGCGTCTCGTGCACTCATGTGGGGCAACACCGCCTAATCGGGGGCCCTTAAACAATCTGCCCGAAGGCATATGCTATGATCAGTCACTTCTCATACCAAGCATACATATGATGCGTATGATCATGAATCATGAGACTATACTAAACATGTTATATGGAACAGATGTTGTTCATAAGGAGATGGGCCTAGACGGCCTACAAGTATGGGCCTAACAATGGGCCCTAGGGAGAATTATAATGCGGACATTTAACCAACATTATTCGACAATGTGGACGTCAAACCAACATTGCTCCCAAGGCATTGCCCGTCGTAAACATCATTACATGAACCAGGTTGGGGTTACACATTGCAATGGGCCTTAGGTTCATCCCATTGGGCCTTAGATACATCAAATGGGCCTAGTCTCATGGTCTTATATGTAACAAATGGGCCACACCAATTGGGCCCCATATGTACATCAAATGGGCCTCAACCCATAGGCCATAATATATCTCAATGGGCCTTAACCCATGGGCCTCGGAATACATCAAATGGCCTAATGTCATGGGCCTTACATCCACATCAAAGTGGGCCCCAATGATCTACCACAAATACGTTAAGATGGACCTCAAAACATGTCAAGGTGGGGTCCTCTTGGGCTATGGATCTGGCTCATCTTTAGCTCATGCTATAAAATGATCTTTCAAAACGGATAGACGGATTGGATGCAACATAAGCATCACGGTGGGGGTCCAATCGAGGGCCCACCATAATTTACATAATATGATACATATATATACATATATAAAATATAATATAATATAATATATAATATCACATGTGCACATACACCACATGCACCCACACATGCACACATGTGCACATACACCACACGCACACACATTATGCACACGTACCCACCCACACATGCATGCACACACGTGCACTTCCAGCACGTGCACCACAGCGGGCTCCACCGTCCGCTGGACGGTGGAGGCAAAACACATGCATCATGTGGGCTCCACGTGGGGCCCACCGTAATGTCTACGTGCCATCCGGCCCGTTGACAAGGTCAAGCAGACCCAGATGAGGGGTAAAAACAAATTTCAGCTTGATCCGAGACTTCAGTGGGCCCAGAAAGGGTTTCAATGGTAGAGTTCAGTCACCGCTATTTCTTGTGGTGTGGGCCACCCGAAATCTGGATCGAGTTGATTTTTGGAGGGGGCCCACCTCAGGAGGTGGCCCATCAAATAAACGGGTTGGATGGAAAATACACATCATGGTGGGGCCCACGGCAGGAGCCGTGGGTGCTGCCAGCCCGCCCGTCCGCCAACGCCAGCGCAGGCACGGCCTGCGCCCTCCTGACACAGCAGAGGCAGCAGCCTCTGCTTCTTTTTTTTTTTATTTCTGTTTTATTGGAGAAAATAGTATGTGGGGCCCACTACCGGAGAATCCACTCCGCCCATTGCATTCTTGGGCCCGAAATACATCAAAGGAGTCCAAAGGTCGAATTTTTTTGATGTATGGTTGAGGTATGGTGGGTCTTAGAAGTTTTGAACGGTAGGGGATACCGTTTTCTATGGTACGACCCGCCTGAGTATTTGATTCACATCATTTCTCGGCTCAACGCTTAAATTGAGCCAAAGAATGAGATGGACGGCGCGGATTGAATATATAAGTCAAGGTGGGGTCCATGCATGGCACCCACCCAAAAGCTTAGAAAAAAAATAAAACAAAGCTGATATTTGCGTTTTTTCTCAGCCCACGTCCAGTCCAGCGTCTCTGGACGCTGGACGGTTTCTGTTGTACATGCATTGAGGTGGGCTCCACTTAAGGTGGGCCACCAAATAAATAGATGGTGTGGGTACAACACATTTAAAGTGGCCCCACCGGTAAATGGCTTGGATAAAGTACATATTTCAGGGTGGGGTCCGTCCAAGTGGGCCACACGGCCAAATCATCACACAAAACATAAAAGAAAGGGGAGAGAGAGAGGTAGAGGGAGATCGGTGAGGATGGAGGGACCCCGCCACTATGGGCCCTCCCTTGCAATAGATCATACATCAAATGGGCCTTAAAGCATGTGGGCCCATAAAAATCGAAACTCAACGATGAAGATCATTTCTCCACCAATATGGACGGTCTAGATGACCTATCTAAAGCAAGGAAATAAACATCATGATGGGGTCCATGGAGAATGGCCCCATCATGGAATGATCATGATGATCAAGGTGGGCCATCGGCCACATCTTAGGGCCCCAAGTGAGATCCCAACCATTGATCGGTTGGCCTCACTTGGCCCCTCTTAAAAACACGAAAAACTACTCCTATCAAGCACCCACCGTTCGATCTTCTTGCTCCTATGGGTTCCTTAGCTCCTTGGCTTCGATTTCAATGGAGGAGATGAGGAATGGATGGTTGAGATGGAAGATGGAAGGAGTAGGAAAGGTGGGCCACACTTGTTGCTTGGGAGAGTTGGAGAGGCTTGGACGTGTGAAGCTCTCTTGCTTGGGAAAGTGTCTTGAAAATGAAGGAGAGAGAGGGTTGTAAAGAGAGAGATGGGTGATGTTTGATGGAGTGATGGATGTGGTGTAAAAGGCTCTTTTTGACTTTTGGGGTAAAAGGTGTAAGAGAGGTATGAGTTGTAAGAATCTTTTTGACTTTGGGGCTTGCTTGGGAAAGGTGAAAAGTTGATGTGTACTTGACATGATGGGATTGATTGATGGGTGATTGATGTGACATCTCGTTGAGATTCTCTTGGGTTTCGCAACGTGCGGCGTTTTCCTCGCACTGAACGTTGGCCCACATCTCCTGGCCAGAGTATCGCCTCGGCGCGCGAGTCGCGGCATCGGAACCGCGGCGACGGTGCGGTCGCAATGGTACAAGTCTCGGGTTGAGTCGACTCGGGTTAACGGCGTATGAATCAGGGTCGTGCGCAGATATCGGTAAGGGTCGAAGGTTGCCGGAATTCGACCGGAAAGACCGCGGGAATCTACGGAATGGTACGGTCAAGGATACGGGTCTTACATCATCAGCCAGCCCCAGCACCAGCCCTCTACAACCCTTCAATCCTCCATTCTCCCTATCAACTTGAGCCGGCCTCCCCCTTCCATATCAGCAACCAAATCTCATGGCCCTTCCACCACTACCTGTCTTCCTACGTGGAACCTGGAGACAGAAGCCCAATTACTCTAAACTATGATTAACAGAAATGATTTTCAAGAGGAACAACCAGCGCTATGTGATGTTCTCTTTGACAGCAAGGAGGTTACTTAGTTCTTAGCCAATTCAGAATCTGATCTTGATGACTCCTCTTCTGGATATGCATCTGACCCAGAAATTGAAACTTAAGTAGCTCCCGTCATTCCACATAGCTCGGGTGGAGGAATGGAACTATAGGTGGACATGACGGAGTGTCTCACCTCACCCAAGGCTCCCCCTCCTACACCAGGGAATCGCATACGGACCAAGATCATGCAGCAGAAAAAAGCTTCTATCAGGCATAACTTTCGCCTAGCAGGACTTTGGAAATGGGCAGCGGGCGTGGAATGGGACTCTGATGTCTAGTGTCCTATCGTGGAACATGCGTGGAACCAGCAATGCTCCAACACAGAGACATCTAAGAAGGCTGTCCTGCTCTCATAGAGCTGACATCCTTCTTCTTCAGGAACCTATGGTCCGGCCTAGCAAAAGAATCCACACAGCTACCAAACTGGGATTCCACCATTCCATCTCTGAAGACATAACTAAAGGGAAGATTTTGATTCTTTTTAACCCCCCATATCGGCTCCAAACAATTTCGGTCACAAAGCAATGCATCACAATCAAAGCAGAATCAGACGACATCGACCAAGCAGTCACTATCTCTGTTGTATATGCTGATTGCAATAGAATAAACAGGAAACTTCTCTGGGAGGAACTGGTTTCTCTATCCTCTTCCACATCCGGTCGTTGGCTGGTTGTTGGAGATTTCAATGCGACCATCAGCCAGGATGAGAGAGCAGGGAGCCTAGTGGCCGATCCTAGAAGCATGGATGATTTCCGCTCAGCCATTGACGAAGCTGGACTGATCGATGCTGGATTTTCGGGCTCCAAATTCACTTGGTGTAACAATAGAGCGGGGCAAAGCAGACGCTGGGCCAGGCTTGACAGAATGCTTTTCAACTCTGACTGGCTGCAGGCTTTTTCCAGAAGCAAGGTGGAGCACTTAACTCGGGTATTCTCTGATCACTCCCCCATGCTTCTCTCCATGGAAACAATGACAGGTACTGGCCCTAAACCTTTTCGTTTTCCAAATATGTGGCTGCACCACGATGGTTTCCACAGCCTTGTCTCTGATTCTTGGCAGCTAGATGTCCAGGGGAGCCCTTGATTAGGCTTCTCCTTAAAATGAATAGGCTCAAACCTACCCTTAAATCTTGGAATTCTAGAATTTTTGGGAATGTTTTCCAGAATGTCAGGATTGCCGAGGACGCAGTTACAGCAGCGGAAGCCCAACTCCTTCACACTAGATCATCCGTTGACAGAGCCAACCTTAATCTGGCCCTTGCTTCCCTTAAGAAAGCCTTGCTTCAAGAGGAAATCTTCTGGAAACAGCGATCTAGGATCATATGGCTACAGGCTGGGGACCGAAATTCCAAGTTTTTTCACGCCTCTATGCTGAACAAGAGAAGGCGTGCCACCATTCGATCCATTCATCCTCAATCAGGGCCTCCATTGCAGTCTACTCAGGAGATTGACGATGCGGCAGTCCAGTTTTTCTCAGACCTTTTCGCTTCTAACACCACCACCACCTCGCCATCCACCCTTGATTGCATCCCTCCTCTCATTACTGACTCAAAAAATGCGGCCCTCCTCAGCCCTCCCACTCTTGATGAGGTCAAGGTTGCAGTCTTCGCCATTCCAGCTGATAGCGCCCCGGGCCCAGATGGTTTCTCAGGTGGCTTCTTGTCTTCTTGTTGGGATATCATCCAAACTGATTTCCATAATACGGCGATCGAGCTATTTCAGGGAGGTCAATATCCTAAAGCATTCCGATGCACGTCCATTTTTTTAGTCCCCAAAAAGAAGAATGCGAAATCCTTCGCCGACTTCCGGCCCATTAGTATTTACAATTGCGTTCAGAAGATATTTTCCGAAATCGTAGCCTCCAGACTCTCTATCATCCTTCCAACCATTATCTCAGAGGAGCAGAGTGCTTTTGTCAAAAACCGGTCAATCATTGAGAGCATATCCATTGCTTCTGAGATAGCAAATGTTATTGACCGCAAGTCCCATGGTGGGAACATCATTTTAAAGCTGGACATGGAAAAGGCTTATGATAGGCTCGAATGGCCATTCATCAGCGCTGTCCTGGGGAAATTCAGTTTCCACCAGGACTGGATCAATATTGCGAGACAAAATTGGGAAGGAGGTTGGTTCTCTATTCTTATCAATGGAGTTCCCTTCGGTTTCTTCCAATCCTCCAGGGGATTACGGCAAGGGGACCCTCTGTCCCCAGCCATATTCATCATTGTAGCTGAAGTCCTCTCTCGGGGCCTTAAGGATCTATTCCTATCCACAAGATGTATCCCCTTCAACATTCCCAGAGGATGCCCCACTATATCCCATTTGCTCTTTGCTGATGATACTATTATCTTTCTGAATGGCAGGTCCTCTTCGATTCGGGCTCTTCTCACTTTTTTCCTCTCCTATGAACGAGCTTCTGGCCAGAGAGTCAACCCGTCTAAGAGCTGCTTCATCCTTCCCAACAAAGCTACTCCCACCAAAGCCAGACAAGTAGCCCGATTAACTAGCTTTCAGCCAGGATCCCTCCCCTTCACATACTTGGGGGTTCCTCTACACAAAGGCAGGATCCACTACATCAACATTCTTCCCCTTCTCCAAAAAATCGAGCTTCGGATTGCAGGGTGGAAAGGCAAACTCCTCAACCAGGCGGCCAAGCTTGTCCTCATCAAGCATGTCCTATCTAGCATTCCCATGCACATCCTTTCGGCCATCAACATCCCAAAGAAAGCATGCAACCACCTTGAGAGAGTCCTTGCGTCCTTCTTCTGGGGCACATCCGACGGATCCAAGAAACGTCATTGGGTTAGATGGTCTGAAATCTGCTACCCCCTCTCTGAAGGAGGTCTCGGGATTCGAAGGATTGTGGACTCCATGAAAGCTTGTAGATGTAAGTTAGCCTGGCGTCTCATCCAGAGGGACTCTCTTTGGGCCAGGTTCTTCAAAGTCAGATATCTTCAGAAGTTCCTCACTTCTAACAGCCCATCCAGAACTATTGGATCTAGCTTATGGAAGGACATTAGAGACTCCCTTCAATTCACCATCCTCAACTCTAAATGGCTTATCGGTAAAGGGGAAGTCTCATTTTGGCTTCACAACTGGACTAGCAATGGTCTCCTATTCCAAGCAGCTATAGTTCCTCCTCATCCCCAAGCCACCATGGCCCTTCTTTCAGACTTTTGGGGCCCTACAGGATCCTGGAATTTGACTCAAGTAGCTGACCTTCTCCTTGCTTCAGCTATTCGGTCCATCCTCGAAAGTGAGGTTTATATCTCAGATAGACAAGACAGGCTGGTATGGACACTGTCTCCAAATGGCAAATTCTCCACTAAGTCAGCATGGAATGCACTGAGAAGTCAAAGACCTGAGAAGCATTGGACCCGATGGGCCTGGAATAAAATCATCCCTCCTAAGATAGCCATCCTCCTGTGGAAGATTATGCATCATGCGATCCCTGTTGATTCAGCCTTTCAGCGCCTTGGCATCAGCTTAGCCTTAAAATGTAGCTGTTGTGGGATCACAGCTGAACACCTCCCTGCCTCTCCAACTCTTCAATCCCCTTCCCAACTCCAACTAGGGAGTAATCCCCATCTCCATCCCATCTCCCATTCTTCACCCTCTCACACCTCACATCAGCCCACCTTCCCCAGACCATCTCAACTCCCCATGCAGCCCACCCCACTTGCCCGTTCATGACCCCCCTTTCTCAACTTCCTCCTGCGTCTTCGTCCCCTGCTATGACCCTCACCCCTCCAGCTTCTAACCCTCCTACAACTACCTCATCCCTCTCCACTACCATCCCCGACAACCCTCGGCTTCAACCTCCTGCCATTGCTGGTCCTCAGGTTGAAGATATTGATCATCTTTTCTGCCATAGTGAAACAGCAATGCAGATTTGGGGCCATTTTGCTGCATTATTCCAAGTCCCGCTAATCCGCGATCAATCCATTCAAGAACGCATCCTTCAATGGTCTTCTTCTGCCTCATTCTCTTCCTACAAGAGGCTCATTCGTGGGTTTGCCTTTCCCATAATCCTTTGGGAAATCTGGCTAAGCAGAAACGAAGCTTTCTTCGACAACAGGCCCATCAACCCAATCCGTATCATTTCCAAAATCTCCAAATGGATCCTGGACCTTGGCTCTCTTATGCCGACCATCAACCTCGCTGCCTGGGAAGGCCTTACAATCCATGGTTTCTCCCAATCAGCGCCGTCCCTCAGAACCATCCAATTGAAGATCATCAAGTGGCTAAGGCCCCCTGCCCCTTGGCTGAAGCTGAATGTCGATGGGTCTTCTCGCAGCAATCCTGGGGCAAGTGGTGGAGGGGGTATATGCAGAGATAGTGAAGGGAATTTCATTTTTGCCTTCCACTCCTACTACGGCATCCTCTCCAACATGATAGCGGAAGCTCGTGCTCTAGCTGACGGATTGAAATTCTGCAAAGAAATGGGCCTATCAATCATTGTTGTGGAAACTGATTCCAAGATCCTCTTTGAAGCAGTCTCGTCCCCAGATTTTTTTTGTGGATGGAAGCTTTGGTACACTCTTCAAACCATTCATCTCCTGGCTCAAACCCTCACCATCCGTTTCAATCATTCCTACAGGGAAGGTAATTCCGTAGCCGATGGCCTCGCCAATGTTGCTAGCAGTGGTGCTCTTGACAGATTGTTCCTTTCTCCTCTCCTCCTTCCCAAGCATGTGAGAGGGTCTCTGGTCCTAGACAAAGTGGGAGTGGGTTCGCTGAGACGTTGCATCCCCAAGACAGGGATTGGATAGAGGACCCCCCTCCCCCTGATTGGCCCATCCCCAATCGTAGCTGCCCACCCCCGCGCCTGGACCATTCCCACTTCACTGATCCCCCTATCTTCAACAGCTGCCAGGTTTCCTAGCCTCTCCTTGACCCTCAGTTTTCTTTCTTTTCCTCTGCGCTTGTAATTGCTCCATATGATAGGCGGCTCTGGTCCTTTTGGTAGGAACCGCCCGAAAGGTTGTACATTTCATCTTTTTATATATACATGGTGGCCACAATCCACCTTCTTCCAAAAAAAAAAAAAAAACCCTTTCCATGAACATAGTTGCATTTGCACATGTTGATGTTTGCATAGTCTATGAAAAATGAAATAAAAAAGTCTATCTAAGCATACATCAAGGTTGGGCTGTACACATTATTATGTTTCTAATTACTATCTTGTTGGTGGTGTGACAATGACATTTGAAAGTATAGCAATGTTTCACATTCATGGCAAAACAACATAATATTTTAATGAGACTCACTTGATGAATACTTCCTCGGATTACTCTCCAGTGGGTAGTCCAATTGCAGGAGCACTTCCACTGGATTGTGATGACATTTTGAAAAGAGTTGAAAAAATGTCACAGCTATTAAACATCTCAATATCCTAATAGTATTCTTAATGTAAAAAGATGATGTCTATGTCTCATTACATTCATGATCTCCCTTCAAATTACACGAAATAAAAGAAAGAAAGAAAGAAAAAAGCAGAAGAAGACATCTTTCCATCATTCACCATAAATATTAAAAGCACACTCCTAGGCCAATACTAAACATATCTAAAGCTTGTTAAGCAAAGTATTTTCAACAAGCTCATTTTATTTTGAAATCTTCTCAATATAACTACCAATAATATCTCAGTAATAACTGAGGTAAGATGGATCTTCACTTGACAGTTGTGACATAACTTGTTCATCTTGCTGAATCCTGACACCGAGATATAAATCCTTGATTGCATGCATTTCTGTAACAACATCTTTCATCGCCATTCGTTCTCTTGGAGATTCTGCAGAACACATCACACCAATTCTGACCATTGAAATTAAGCAAGCATGCATTCTTTTTCTTGTGTTAGTATGATTTCCGCTGCCTTGAGTAACTTTGGCTTCTTCTAAGAGAATTGGATTGACAATGTCCATTACTCGTTCAGGCAATGACAACTTAGCAAAATTATGAAGGCTTAGATCATCTTTAAACATGTCATCAGTTGGCCCCTTTCCGGTTATCATCTCCAATAGAAGGATTCCATAGCTGTAAACATCACCTTGTGTAGATGCCTTACCGCCCATCGCATACTCTGTAATTTATACATATCATATTTGCATGAAAGCAATCATTTAAACACAAATAAAATTAGATTTTGAATTTTGAGAGAGACACTGGGAGAGAGGGAGTATTCCATTTAAACAGGTAATTAACATTTTTTCTTTTCCTAAAGGTTGAAATTTCTAATATCAATTGATGTGCTATGAACTTTGGTTTAAAGAGGTGGTACTCATTTCTGATCTTATTATTAATGTTATTTTTTTAATTACTTAATTAGCTTTCAGAATCCTACTATCTGTAGCTATAGGAACACACTCTCACTTACATCTACGAATGTGCTATGGCATAGAATTTTGAATGGTCTTATCTAAATGCGTGCAAGAATTGTAGTAGGAAAAAAGAAATTTAGAGGATTTATCATAAACATTTGCAACAGTTGTACTAGAAAAAAAATGATTAGAGGATTTACCTGTACTGGTCCACATTCAACATGCACAAGTCGCCTACCTGATCACTAGAGCGATTAGGCCAAGCAACATACCAACAAGATCCAACCTATGAACAAGCCTCTGTCATATGTGGAATGCATAAATGTGTGCCATTGAACAGGTTTGACCCACTATGAAATTAGTAGACTATGATAGAAGAAGTTCCATTAATCACTTGGGCCTCGAGCATGAGAAAAATTGGAAACTTAGAGCTATATAACTGATGTTTGATAATTAAGGTGCATGTGGCTGATCAATGTACATCAGTCTTATCAATTCAACCCAGGAGCATGATGTTAGCCCAACGCTTGTTTGAAATGGGTCTCGGTGGATGGATGACTCTGATTTTATGAATGTGTGCCACAATGGCATAGTTTACTATTGTTGTACATATGCCACCAAGAAAATCCATCCATTCATTTGATAATCCACAATGCGTTACTTGGTGTAGAATGTTTTTTTTCTTAACAATGTGTTACTTGGTGTAGAATGTTTTTTTTTTTTTTTTTCCTTAACAATGTGTTACTTGGTGTAGGATATCCATCCTGCCAAAGGTGGGTGCACCTGACTTGGGACAAAAACTAGGATGGTCCATTCATTCAGAAGCCTGAACCATCAAAATTATTCACCCAAGTGATATTCTACACCAACTAAATAAGATCATGGCTCACCTAATAACATCATGCCTCACCTAATATTTTATTTGGTCCAATTTTATTCACCTAAGTGATATTTTTGTTAGAGCCATTGTTTGCATGGCTCAGGTTTCTATACAATTAATACATTTACAAGTAGAAAGTTCATTGGTGAGAAAGAAAGCACTGACTGTGAAAGTTCACATACAATGTGGCACATGAACATTTCTCCTCTAAATAAGTATTAACTAATTTACTTATTATCTATGCTGCCTTATCTGTTTCCTACCTAATTTAAAATTAGAATTTTGCTACCCGGCCCAGGCACAAACCGTGCTAACGTATATGCACATTTTTTGAGATGTGACAGGTCCTCTGAGAAGAAAGTCTGCAAAAGTCAGGCAATCCACTCATCAGGCAGGCTAGATATGTGCCTTGAATAAGTATTTTTTTGGGACGCAGATTTCCTTCGAATCGCAGGAAGTTCCTGCGATGGAACCCATGTGGGACCCACTATGTTGTTTGTCCGAAATTCTCCCCGTCCATCCATTTTGTGAGTTCATTTTAGGAGATGAGGCTAAAAATGAACCGTATCCAATGCTCAAGTGGGCCGAAAAAGTGATAATTGAACGTCCACAGTTGAAATATTCATGGGGCCACAGAAGTTTTGAATCATGCTAATATTTGTTTTTTCAGTTCATCCCAGTAGGAATGACATTATTAACGGTATGGATGTCATGTAAACATCACTGTCGAACCCATGGAGGTTTCAACGGTAGGAATTTACCTGACCACCTTTTCTTTTAATACGGCCCACTTAAGTCTTGGATCCGGCTCACTTTTGGTCTCATGTTCTAAAATGACCTCAAAAAATGGATGAATAAAGTGGATTCCTGACAAACATAATGGTGGGCCCCACCTAGGATCCCTGCACAGGAACTTCCTGCGAAAGGGCTTTCACAGGAAATCCGCGTCCATTTTTTTGTAAGCTGTCACTAGGGGTGGAGCAATCTCACATTTGCAAAATGGTTATCTTTATGGTAGGGCCACAACATGAATTTACCACATGGTTAGATATCATGTGGCACCCAGGTCTGGCACAAGGTTTGTGTGGGCTAGAAAATGACATGGGGATGAACGTGATGAGGATAACTACTCCGAATCCACAGAGCTTCTCTGGACTCCTCACAGAGATTTTTTAAATCCAGGAGGAAAGAAAGCAAGAGATAGAAATAAATTCTAATAAATTCGAACTTGATTAATTAATCCTTAAAAACGAGTTCACAACCCTTTAAATAGGGGTACCAAGCAGTGGGACAGAAATTAGAATCAAACTACAATTAAAACTCCTAGAAATCGTGACTTACTATAAATAGTAAACTTACTATTTATAGACGGTCATGTGATGTCTACTAGTGCGCAAGGTTTTCGGCCAAAAATAGTAAGTGTCCTATTTGGCTTCACCTAACGGTTCTCCTAATTATTCTAAGCTCTTTTCACGTTGGGCGCAAGAAAACAACCGTCGATCCAGGGGCTTTTTGCAATTCCGGGCTGGGCAACCTGGCATAGCGGGGTTGGTTGGCTAAAGTAGCTTGTTCTACCCCAAAATCATATATTTTACGTCAGGTAACTCATTCCGGGTTGCTAAATACGCCCGATCTAAGGTCCGACGGTCCGGATCACTTTTGTCGTCGACCGGGCCTTTTCTGATCCGTCTTGGCCATGAAACTGTCCGCGACCCGCTTTACATCAGAAAACCACTTGAAAAAAAATTTACAACTTCACAGGAGATACTTAAGAAAATAAAATAAAAGAAAATAGATGAAATAGTTACCCAGTAGATCCCTTCACGCCAACTGAGCTGGTTTGAGGAACATCAGATAGGACCCTCGCTAACCCAAAGTCGCCCACATGAGCAATCATGTCATCATCGAGGAGAATGTTATCCGGCTTTAAATCACGATGAATGATCGGTGTTTGGCAATGGTGATGTAGATAATCCAGTGCATTAGCCACATCAATAGCTATATTTAGCCTTTGAATAAAGTTTAAATTCCTTCCCAACTGATCATGCCCATCTCTGTGCAGCCACTTGCTTAGACTTCCATTGGGCATGTACTCAAAAACTAAAGCCATGAATTCATTGCCCTTAAAATCAATGCTTGAGCAACAAGTTAGGATTTTAATAAGATTCCGATGCCTAACATTTCTCAAGGCTTCACATTCGACCATAAAGCTTCTCGTAGCTCCTTGCTGCTGAATGTTGAGGACTTTCACTGCAATAACAATTCCATCTCGATCTAGGCTTCCTTTATATACAGAACCGAAACTTCCACTGCCAATCAAATTTGCAGAAGAGAAGCCATCTGTCGCTTTATAGAGCTCTGCATATGACACGTTCATGAAAGGATCCTCCATAAAAGGCACGTCAAGGGGTTTCCTTCTTGACTTTCTTACCCAATAAAGAGTGGTAAAGGAACATGATAGTGAAATAAGACACATGACAACACTGATTATTGAGATTTTCACTTTTGAAGCAAGAGATATCCCCCCTTTCTTGGAAACATGGTGAGAGCATGCTGGCAATTGCAATTCTGGAATACCACCACAAAGCTTACTATTTCCAAGTACTGAAATTTGACTGGCATTTCCAAAGACCCCATGTTTTGGTAATTCACCCTCGAAATTGTTGAACGATAAATTTAGATACTGCAATGCAGAAAGGTTCTCCAGGTATTGTGGAATCTTTCCAGACAAGATGTTACGTGAAAGATCCAGGGATTGAAGGCCTCTTAGAGTACTAAATGCTGAAGGAATTGATCCCTGAAAGAAGTTCCCATCCAACCAGAGATACTCTAGGCTAAGCCAATTGCCTAGCAAGCTTGGAATTTCTCCTGACAATTTGTTATTAGCAACATCCAATATCTGGAGACTTTGCAAGTTGCCGGTTTCCACTGACAGATTACCGGTAAAAGTGTTGTTTCCAACATGGAGTTCAATTAAAGAGGTAAAGCTGAAAAGCAGTTTGGGTAAGCTACCACTAAGATTATTATTTTGGAGGTATATGAACTGCATGTATGTACAATTTCCGAGACTTGAAGGTATTCTCCCCATTAGATTATTTCTTGATAAAACGAAATAGTACAGTCGTGAGATGTTGCCCAAGGAAGACGGAATTTGCCCCGATAATTCATTTCCATCCAAGTAAAGTTCCTCCACCTTGTTAAGCTTCCCAACACCAATGGGAATATTACCTGTTAGAGAGTTCTGCCCCATTATCAGTGCTGTTAGTCCAACAAGATTCTGAATCCCAGATGGGATGTTTCCGAATATCCTGTTACTGTTAATATTCAGCCGTTTCAGTTGGGTCGAAAGATTAGCCATGGAATCGGGCAACACACCACTGAAGTAATTATTGCTTATTTCCAGACCCAGCAAGCTACTACAATTGGTCAAAGAATCGAGAAAATTCAAGTCACGAGCATTCCCAAGTCCGAGCTGATTGCCGCCTAGTAGTAGCCATTCGAGACCCTTTAGGCTTCCAAAATTCACAGGCACGGAACCAGTAATGATGTTACTACCAAGGTCAATAACTACGAGTCCTGAAGCATTGGATAATGAAACCGGTATGGATCCTGTGAATTGATTTAGTCCGATGTAAAGCCGTCGGAGATTAGGAAGAGTGAGGCCTAAGTTTGGTGGAAGATTTCCATGCAATTTGTTCCCTACCACTCCCAAAATGTTAATAGAGGAGATATTGTATAGTTGGGGTGGAATCGTACCTGACAGTTCATTTAAACCAATGCTAAGAGTACTTAACCTCACCAACCGACCAAGGTCTTCTGGGATGCTGCCTTCCAGACTATTTGTTGTGAGATCAAGGAAGGTGAGAGATGAAAGGTTTCCAAGTGAAGGCGGGATAGTTCCTGTAAGACTGTTGCGACGAAGGAGCAAAGAGGTGAGCTTCAATAGAGAGCCAAGCTCAGTTGGAATCCTCCCTGTGAGCTGGTTCCCGGAAAAATCAAGGACTTCCAGTTCGGAACAGTGGGTCAGATTTGCTGGAATTTCTCCGGTGAATGTGTTATTGGCCAGAATGAGAGATTGCAAGTGCGATAGACGGCCAATCTCTTCAGGAATCCTACCTGACAAATCATTTTCAGCTATGGCAAGATAGCTTAACCTCACCAACTGACCAAGGTCTTCTGGCATGCCGCCTTCCAGACTATTTCTTGAGAGACCAAGCATAGTGAGAGACGAAAGGTTTCCGAGTGAAGGCGGGATAATTCCTGTAAGACTATTGTGACGAAGGGACAAAATCGTGAGCTTCAATAGGGAGCCAAGCTCAATCGGAATCCTCCCTGTGAGCTGGTTCCAACGAAAATCAAGGAGTTCGAGTTCGGAACAGTGGGTCAGATTTGATGGAATTTCTCCGGTGAATGTGTTATTGGCCAAAATGAGAGATTGTAAGTGCGACAAACGACCAATCTCTTTAGGAATCATGCCATGGAAGCTGTTGTTTGCAAGATCGATTATGCTGAGGAAGGTGAGGTTTGCAATGTAAGGAGATATAGGGCCCACCAAGCTCTGGCCATTGAGGTTCAAAGCGGTGACTCTTTGAGGAAGCTGGCGACCGCATGTGACCCCCTTCCACTGGCAGAAGTGGAGAGTATGGTTCCACGAGCTCAAAGAATGGAGAGGATCGTTGGTTATGAGACGTTTGAAGTTGATCAAAGCAAGATGATCGGTTTCATAGGAGAAGTTAGAGGCAGATCCCAACGACCATGATACGTCCATGGAAGAGAGAAGGATGGTGCAGAGGAGAAATGACGAAATTGCAGGTAGGCTCGTCGACGGGAGCTCCATTGTTAAGTTTGTGAATGCTGGAAAGCCAAAGTGATCGCAGAGAAAAATGGAGTGGATTCTCCTTTATTTACAGTGAAGGGCCCACTTCTGGTCCGTTGATGACATGACGAGGGAAACGGATTGGCTACTCCCCCTACCATCAGCCCCGTGGCTGATGGTCGGTGCTCTGTGGGCCCCACCATGATGTATGTGTTTCATCCATTCCGTTCATCCATTTTTAGAGATCAGTTTAGGACTTGATCCCAAAAATGAGAGGGATATAAATCTCAGGTGCACCACACCACATGAAAAATAGCGATTGAATATCCACCATTAAAATCCTCCTAGGCCCACTGTACTGTTTATTTGAAATCCAATCTGTTGATTAGGTCATAAAGACCCAGATGAAAGACAAAAGCAAAGATCAGCTTGATCCAAAACTTGTATAGCCCCTAAAAAAGTTTTTAATGGTCGAAATTCATTCAAGACTCTTTCCTGTATATACCTCTTTTTTTGTCTCAAACCATAAAATGATATAGAAAAATAGATGGACGGCATGGATGAAACACATACATCAAGGTGGGGCCCACAGAGCACCAACACCAGCCGTTGCTAGTGGCAGGGAGCCCCATGACGAGGCTAGTGATATTATTATTATTATTATTATTATTAGGAAAATACTCTAAAAACGTGCAGTTCCGTGTGCTGTGCAAACGGACTCGGATAGTAGCGAATTGCCTGTGACCGTCTCTACCCGGGGCTGTGTGGGGTCCACAGAGATTGTCATCACAAATCCACTCCGCCCATATATTTTAAAAGACCACATTAAGACAGGAGCCTAAAATCCAGGAAGATCCATTACTCAGCTGGGCGATATCACACGAAACAGTGGGAACGGAGCGTCTGCGGTTGAAACCTTCGTGGAGTTGACCCTGATTTTTATTTTCCATCCAAACCATTCATAGGGATATTAACATTTAGATAAACTGTAGGCACAGATATCATCCTGAGACAAAACTTCTGTCAACCCAGAGGTTCAATCCTCACTGTTTCGTGTGGGGGTGGCCCACCTGAATTTTGAATCTGCCCGGTTTTTAAACTTGCAGTTAATTGTGGCCTTTTTGTTGCAAACATCTCTTTGGGCCCCACACAGCCCCGGCCACAGAGATATCTCTACGCCCGGGTCACACCTAATGGGCTCCCCACTCTAACTTGGATGCGACCCCTCCAACAACCCGTCCGTGTTAGAAATATTTGGTTGCCATGATGTGTGTTTTATCCACAATGCCCGTTCATTTTTTCAGTTCATTTTAAGGGAGATATCCCAAAATTAGCTGGATCCAAATCTCAAGCGGACCACTATTTCCGCAGCAATATCTATTTGTCATTCAACCGGCTGATTAGGTCACAAAGACCTTCATGAAAGGAAAACACAAATATCAGTTTGATTCAAAACTTTTGCGGCCTAGAAAAGTTTTTAATGGTGAGCACTGGATCATCACTGTCAATTTCTTAAATCTGTACATAGGACAGGGGTTCAATTCATCGACTACCCTGATCGATTTACCTTGAATTATACAGGTTGATCTCTGGACAATTTTAGATAATCTCGATCAATCGAAGTCTCCACTCGATCAATTGATCAATTTTAAAAATTACTTATAAACTCTCTAAACAATTTTGAGCATGTTGGATTGCTAGAACATGGGAGTTTGATTGATCGAGAATTACTTAATCGATGTCGATCGATTGATGGATAGATTGACGGTGTGCATATTTTTGCATAATTGCACGAATTATTTCCTATTCCGGTCAATGTGAATATAATTATGAGATTAAGGTACTCTAAGGAGGGCTAAAATATTTATAGGATTTGGGGAGGAGAAATTGAGGGTTTTCGACATTATAAGCGCATCTATCTCTTATGCTTTTACTTTCAGAGTGATTTGTTGTCGCTTTGTGCCTTAGTTTTTCTCACAAGGGTTTGTTCACATAAATTCGTGTGTACTCTTGCATACTTTGATTACACTTCCTTTATCTTAGTGTAACTGAATTCGAGGCATGCTTATGCGGATTCCCAACAAGTGATATCAAAGCTAATGTTAGGATTCGAGTTTGGATTTGAATCATGACAATTAAGAGATTAAACATAAAGTATGAAATGAAGAAACAGAGAAGTTCATCGGGTAAAACAACTTCGAACTATGAAAAGTGAAGATGAGAGACTTTCTAGTTTAGCAAGGACTACAATACGCATTCCTTAGTGTTGAGGAGAGTCCAACATCTATGAAAGATGAGGAGTGGGAAGAGTTTGATGAGAGAGGAAAAACCTCAGTCCAACTATATTTGGCGGATGACATTCTTTACAATGTCCTTGATCAAAAGACTATCATAAGACTTTGGAATAAGTTAGATAGCTTATACATGATGAAATCATTGTTACATTGTTTGTACCTAAAAAAGTAATTCTGTAATCTAAAGATGGCGGAAGGGTCGGATCTTAATGAACACAACAACATGTTCAATCGGATCCTTTTCAAATTGATGAGTGTGGAAGTGAAGATAGACTAGGAAGATCAAGCCCTAATCCTATTGAACTTTCTTTTATAATTTTACGAGAGCTTCGTAGACACTATGTGCCATGGTAGAGAGACCATTGATATTGAGATTCTGATCTTAATCCTTCAGTCGAGGGTGTTGAGAAAGAAGGATAGTAGCATAGGTTCCTATATGGATGCGTTGGTAGCTAGGGGAAGAAATTCATAATGGGAGAATGAAAATTCGTCACATTCATGGTCCAAGTCTAATTGTAAGGGAAAGATAAAGTATTAAAACTGTAGAAGACAATGGAATTATCCTGAAAGTTACAATCTTCCTATTAGTCAGTAGTCTAAGGGCAAGGGAAAGATGAAGTGCTAGAACTGGAGAAGGCAAATTCGTCAGGTTCATCTAATTTACGCTCTTTTTTGTCCTCAATCAGTAATCTCTTAAAAGATGCATTCTTCCTATTAGTCATTTCTTAGGTATCTTAATATGTTATGTTCATGTGTGAGATTTTGCTTCTTTTATTATTATTATTATTTTTTTAATGTTCCTTTGAAGTTTTGTTCCTTTGAAGTTTTGGGCGCTGCATGTGTATAAATTTCATAGGTGATAATATGCTTATTTAAACGGTCTATCTTAATTGAATGCATGCATATTTCACATATTTCAACCACTTCACTTCTTTTCTTTCTTTTTTTTTTTTTTTTTAAAAATTAGTATTAGAATATCTGCTTTTATCGTGCTTTTCAGAAGGGGGAAAAAAATTTATGGTCATAAATATAAAGTGATAATATACTTAAAAGATGACAGGATTCATTGACTTACTTTCTTGTGTATTCTCCTCCACAACTTAAAAGTTTTGTATTCTATAGCTTATGGCATTTTTCTTCTTCTTCCAGGTCTTGTTTTTAAGATACACATGCACACTTTTCTTTCCTGAATGATTAAATTCTTCTAATAATTTATTCAAAATTTGGTTTTTTATGTTATTATTCAATTATTTAAAACTTAAAAATTTGTTCTCTTCCATTTGTTACAAGAGATCTAGTTATAATTGTTTAATTTTACATGATTATCCTTAATTTCACATTCTTTCTTCATGCATATTAATGATAAATTAGCTCTCGTTAGATGAAATTTTACTATACAGGAGATTATTAGAAGGCTAAGAGTAGTTGAGCCATTCATGAAGAGCAAAAGCTCCGAAGATATCAAGATCAAGCATGTTGGAGTCGTTAACTAATTCAGTTATACAGATTAAAGAATTGGTCACTTTCTATGGCAGAAATTGTCAATTAAATGCCTTCAATTCAAGTGCCAAAAGTAGGAATTTTGATTTGATCGACAGTAATGTCGATTCAATTGAAATATTATCAGGAATTTGAATTTGCTCGTTGAATGTTTTTGGGCACTTTCGATTTAATCTACAGGGTTGTCGTTTGATCGATGGTCTATCAATTGTTGTCAATTTGTTCGATAGTGCAGGTGGATTTGCGCAACTGTGACTTTTGTTTTTAATCTAGACAGGAATCTCTATATGAACGCTTCTAAGTGCAATTAAGGCATAATCACAAAGATAGAAAGAGTAAGGGAGTGTCTACGTCATCCTTTTTTTTATTGTTCTTCTTCTTCATTTTCTAGTTTAGGTTTTCAATTTTATTTTTTTATTTTTTTTAGATTAGTTTACCTTAGCACGATGTGTAGGTAATCTCTTAGATAAGGCTAAAGAGTGAAGATTTTGATGAATTCTTAATGTTTGATTTATTTTAATTCAATAATAGTGGTTTGAATGATGAATTTTAATTGATTTGATTGATTATTAGTTTGGTGAAAGTTATTGATCTGTAAAATTCCTTGATATATTGTTAACTACGAGTACATCGCATGCTTGGAATTTCATGCGATCAATTACTTAGTTTTTTATGATTAGATTAATCAATTGAGATTTATATCTTTGTTTTAGAAATTAGATTTAATATTTTTATCTTCTGATTAGAACAAATCCTTATTTGATTCTAATTGAATTATAAGGTTGGATGGATAACTCAAGCATTGTGGATTGATTAAAACGGGATTCCTAAAGTCTTAGATTTCTTATTTTATTATTTCATGTACTTCAATTTACTAGTGTGAAAAACATATTTCTTATTTTCTTTCTAGTTAGTTTTTCTAATCACACAATCCATATGGATCGACCTTGGATTCACCAAGTGCTTTAATACTTTGCTACTTTCACTTGGATGTACAATATTAAAGTTGTAGCAAGTTTTTAGCGTCTTTCCCACGGACTAAAGGTTTTAAGAACACTTCAAAATAGTTTTTTTTTTTTTTTTTAATATTAAAAAAATTTAAAGATTAGTTCTTATTTTTGTTTAGTTCATTGCTACCAACTTCTTTTGTTTTTAGGATTGTCCTTAGTCGTGTGTCTTCTTCTCTGGTAACATCTTCCCTCATCCTTTTTTTTTTTTTTTTTTCTTACTTAGATAATTGATGTTTTGTTAGGATTTAGATATTTTTAGGGTTTATTGTGTTCATGCCCAAATGGAGCCGTGATCACACAAAATGTCTTATAAGTGAGGAAATTCGATTAAAGTCTTATCCAACAACTTTGTCGAAAAAGATCTTGATGCTTATGAATCAGCCAGAAACATGGCTGAGAATGAACTTAATTAAGATGAGAATAAAGTATATAATGTGCCACCAATTAGGATGTTTACGTGATTACTTACAACTAACAAGAACGAGTGTTTATTCTTATATGGTTTTTCTAACTAACGTGAGAATGCGGGCAATATTAATTTTAAACTTAGAGTGATATAGTTACTTCTAAAATTTAATGGACTTGACTCTGAAAAGCCCTACTTACATATAAAGGAATTTAATAAAATAGTTGCTACTTTGCATTACAACAATATCTTTGAAGATATGGTTAGGCTTAAACTACTTTTCTTTTCTTTGAAGTAGAAAGCCAAATTTTGGCTACACTCTTTGAGGCCTAGAACCATAGGGACATGCTAAGAGATAACTAGAAAATTTCTTAAAAAGTTATTCCTTAATCACAAGACCAACAACCTGAGACATCATATCATTAATTTCTCCTAAAAGGAGAATGAAACTTTCTTTCAATGTTTGGAACGTTTCAAGGAACTCTTACTTGTCTTCCCACATCATGGCTACAAAACATAGTGAGTGATTAGATTCTTCAATAATGGTTTGAGCTCAAACATGCACCAATTCGTAAATATGATGTGTAATGGTAAATTTTTTAGTAAAGATCCAAATGAAGCTTGTGATTATTTTGATCTTCTAGCTGAGAACGCCTAATCTTGGGATACATCCAACAACATAGATAAGACTAAGCCTATGTCCAAGGACAAAGGAGGTATGTACCTTCTAAAAGAGGATGCTAATGTTAATGTAAATATAATGTGTAATAGCATGAATTTTCATGACCAGAGTTTGTACTCGTGCCCGAGGAAACCGGGTGTTAATGATGTATAAATCGGATGCTTTAGAAAATTTGTTGTTTACATGCAGATACATTCGTGAAGGTAACATTCACAAGAATAAATCAAATATATTGATTGTATATCATCAGAGTAAAAAGAATAATCAAATGGCCTCAAAATGGGAAGTTTATTACAACATCAAGTTCACAGTGGAAGTATAAAACTAAATAGTAAAATTGTCTTCTTAGTCTTTCAAGATAATCTTCTCTAAGGAAGCAGTCTTCTAAGTCTTCAATCTGTACGTCACCTATGTCATCTATACGTACGGTTGGGAGAGGGTCAATGCCCTACACATAGTGAAGGTTATCCTTCAAGATTAACAATAATTCAAGAGTACTCATAAAAGTAAAGTAAGGGTCTAATATGTCTCGTGCTCTACTATCACGAGGGTATCAGCATACGCAAACAACCTACATAAGATGCATGTCTAGCAAAGTATGTGGAGCTCATCATACATAGTGATCATCACAAAGTGGAATACGATTGATAGATAACCGGCTCGATCCGCACTCTCACTATACGGAAATTCGTCGGCATGGTCAATACTACTGTGGATTTACGAGAACTCCTCAGAGCGCACAACACATGAGCTAGGTGATTTACGTGACACGACTTGTTCATAAAGTGACTATTTGCGACATCCAATCCCGGGGTGATGTGACGCTGTTGCGACTTACACACATCGATTTGTGCACCACTACCCGAAGGCTCAAGGACTTACGTGCCCCAAGAGGGTCTCTACCCAGAGCGCATTATGCCCATAATAGAATATTTGAATCACTAGTTGTGATACATCTTATACATCACTTGCACTTATAGAGAATATAAAATAAATCATAACGAATATAACTAAATCTAAATCATAAAGAATATCAATTGAATTATGGAGGTTCTGGAATAGCAAGACACATGCGCAAGCCGTAAAGATAGACGACATGAGGCCAACATGAGAAGAGTGATAATGGTCAACTCTATAATATGAAGAGTAGCCATGGCCAACTCAAATAAAGGGACGAGTAGTAGGGTCAACTCAAAAAAAACAAAAAAAACAAAAAACGAGCCAGGGGCAAGGCTTGTATTCATGGCCTCACATAAATTCAGAGAAATCACTTGTATTTGACATGATGTCATAATCCCCGCAGGGCTAATAATTGTAATGATAATAACTGAATCAAATGACAGGATAATTTCCAGAAAAATATAAGCATGAGAGGCAGGATGATTCACATCATTAAAGGTACAGAAAGATAAGATAATTTACATCATTAAAGGTATGAAAAGGCAGGATAATTCACATCTTTAAAAGCATGGAAAGGCAGGATAAATATAATAACTTAAATTACTGTAAGCTTAAAGTATAAAACCCTCACCTTTGATGTTGGATCGCCCTCGTTTGTTCTTGTGTTTACGCCACAGGATTGAGTTCTAAAACAATTCAAGAGGTTAGGATTTTTTGCCTAAGATTTAGGTTTAGGCTTAGAGGGGTGATGATTTTAGGCCTTAACCTAATATGGGGTTATTAGCAGATGAGCAATTTACCCATAACGTTGATTAGTAAAACTAGAATTTAATGTTGAATTAGCCCGAATCAGCGAGGTGACTCACTGAGTCACCTTGAGTTGACTCAGTTAGACTCCATCTACTTCTTTCTTCCTATTTTCTTCTCTTTCTCTTTTCCTTTCTTCCTTTTCTTTCTTTCTTTCTCTCTTTCTTCCTTTCCTTCTTTTCTTTCTTTCCTTTTCTTTTCTTTCTCTTTCTTTTCTTTTCTTTTTCTTTTCTTTCCTTTCTCTTTTCTCTCTTTCTTCTTTCCTGCTGCTACGTCCAACAAAGAGCTAGATCTCTCTCTCTCTCTCTCTCTCTCTCTCTCAATTTCTCTCTCTCCTTCTCTCCTCGTCGCTGGATGACCGTTTATATAGGCATGGAGACCCTTGCGCAGTCCTGGTTTCCGCAGCAGCAAGGGGTGTCATTGCGACCCATGTTTTCAAGGTGTTCTTAGGATTCCTGCCATGCTAGGTTTCTTCTGGATGGTGGTCGGATCGCCCCTTACAGTTTCTTGGACAACTCTGATCATCTCAGATGATCTTGGATGTGGCCCATCAGTAGGGTTGTTCACGAGTCAAGCTAGCTTGAAAAGCTCGCTCAACTCGGCTCGAGTAAGCTCGGATTGACTCAGCTTAAATGGTTGATTCAAGCCAAGCCAAGCTAATTATTTGAAGCTCGAGTTGAGTTCAAGCCAAGTTCGACTAGGGGGCATTTCGACTCGACTCGACTCGAAGTTCGAACTCGAGCTCGACTCGGCTCGATTAATAAATATATTAAATATTATATTATATATATCTATATTATATTAATATAAGTTTTAAGTTTAAACTTAAAAATAAAATAAAAAATAAAAAAAAATCATAGAGTCTCTACCCGACTGCACGCATCCCCTTCCTTTTCCCTTTCTTCTCTTTCTCTGCCCACTACTAGCCGCATGCCCGCCTCGACCACCACCACCAGTTTTCATTTCAGCTCCACAATAGTATGATTTCAATCTCTTGAGATATACTTCTTAGGCGAGAAACCTAAGAAATTCAAGATGGGTTCTTCTCAGATTTGTTAGAGCTTCAAGGAAATCCAATGATCTAATTGGCTAGATGTAACAACTCAAAAAATTCCGTACAATGGCCCGAGTACCACCTCAGGCAGAAATCAGGATCAAATCCTTTAAAAATTTGACAAAGTTAACTAAGTGCTAAACGAGATTAGCCATGAAATCTGCTAGAATCGCTTTAAATACGATCTGCAAGACCTAAAACTTGTAGAATTATTGACGCTAGGTTACCCTAAAATCTAGGATCAAACTCATTACCCGACTGCCTCGGGAGCACATTGAAACTCTGTATCAGATCTGTACCGCACATCGGGAGTCTAAATAATACGAAGTTATAGACTTAGGACCGCCTTGCTGGGCTTGACAACCATCTCAGAAATCAAATCCAGACAGTATCCCACGGCTGTTCGCTTGAGTCCGGAGCGAGGAGTGTAAAAACACTTGGTTTTCTTTATAAATAAATATCTCAAATAGTAATCTGAGACTTGTTACTTGCGGATCAGTATTAAGCAACCAGACCATCAGAATCTGACCCAAATACACCCTCGGATCAGGAAAATTTTCATATACATGGCAGTGTACTTGAAATCTTTGATCGAGTTTCACTGACCGTTGAACTGAAACTGGTCCGCCACGCGTGATCTGGAAACCCTACTAGAATAAAAACTTAATGGTACCTAGATCCAAGGTTGGTGAGCTTAAGTCCGACCGCATGCAGAAAAGGGGCCGCCAGAAGTCCTCCGTTAACCTAGAAAATGGTCACTTCGGTTATAACCTAAGTATACCTTGACCATAATCTATTTCGGTGTGTTTTTAGGCTATATAAGGACCTTAGAACCCTCTCTCATTCAGCCATACAAATTTGAGAGAAACCCTAGGAGAGAAGAGAGAAAAGAGAGAGAAAGTTAGAGAGTTGTGGGAGGATCCTTCCTACCCTCTTTCCCTGCCGTTCTACAAGCTAGTCTTATTGCTTTCCCGGCGACTCCAACTTCGTTTCTAGGTAAGAAACCCTAACCCTAATTTATTTTAGGGTTGTTAAGGTTGTAGGTTATGAAATAGCTAACCTATTTCATTCTATAGGTCACCAAACTGTCGAATACGAGAGCTTAGCAAACCTATCGGGTTTGTTATGATTCTACAATAAAAGGTGCGGACTTTAGGTGTATAGGTTACGGTTTTCAACGCTTTCAATGTCAGATAATGATAGATTCATGATCTGCATGCAATTACACATGTACAAAGTGATGCCTGTTTTCCGTTTCGATTAAAGACGAAGAATATGGAATTTTACATATTCTAGATATTTGTAGAAAGTACTGTATATGTATAAATTTTGAAAATGTGTTTGCCATGTTTATTTGCCGTATGAACATATTATATATGTGCAAAATACTTGTTTGGTGAAAGGGCTTGCCCTAATACATGTTTTGCTAATATACACTATGTACGTTAAAATAGTGTATTCTAAGTGTTTGTGAAAATGCTTGTAAGAGTAAGTGCTTGGCTGATGGTGCCTTAGGTAGGTGTTGAGATGGGATTCTTAACTACCTTAGAGACGTATATGATTTCCTCCATGTTAGATGTTTAATTTAACCACTTACTTATGAAATATATGTGTTTGTATTTCTTATTTACTTTATGCTTTGTAACATTCTTTATGACATGTTTGTGAACATGCTTGAATTACTTTGTTTATTATACTTTACTCTACATGCTTTGAATATAGATTAATTGCGATTGGGACTATGTTTCTAGACCAGACAATCGGTACCAGACTTGTGTTTGTGGTTGAGATTCATTTCGCCACGAAGGACGTGTCTGACGAACCCGAGTCGTACTTCGGTTGGCGATAGTGGTTAGGCCACACGAAGTGCTTATGTACTTCATGTCATTCAGTTGATTATACGCTCGAACTAGTCAGGCTCGTCAAGTAACCCGATATGTCTAATGTATGTTCACCATATTTGGACGCTACTGCTTGAACCTAGGGTACCAAACTTATCAGTGGAATCTCGTTACCCATGGTACCTCGATCCGCTAAGACTTATGAGCCGGGTATGGTGGTAGAGACACCGTGGTGGAGCTGTCGCCTACGCTGAGGCCACGTGCCTCCCCGTAGTGACCAGTGAGCAACCTTGACTCGTGAGCCAAATACGGTAGTATGGGACACTGTATTCGAGCTGTCGGCCTACACTGATTGGTGACGAGCCCTTTATAGTGACCTCGAGCATACTCTGAATTTGTGGTGAGGCGTCGAGTTTTGCCACAGTGTATAGAGTATAAACTAGGCCTGTATCCAGTTAGCGATGAATCGTTAAAAAAGTGATGGGGGAGTGGTGTAACGAATGCGTGTAACAGCCCTGGCAGCCTTTGCAGCGCCCTAGAACCACACTATCGTATGGGATTATCTAGGTTTGACGACCCTAGAATGGATCATGTTTGGGAATGATACAAGGGAGGTACCTTAGTTTCCCAATCTTGCTGTTTAAAATGGACTAATAATAACTCGGTAATCATGCTCATCATCGTATTGCATGTGCCTGGAAGATGCGGAGTACTGAGGAATACAAGCATGCCGCAAACGTAAGATGGTGTCACATGAGGGAGTGTGTAGTGAGGGCAACCATCATGACTACATTCATACTAGCATTAATAAAAGTAGTTAGGAGTGTTTAATTGTACTGCTTTATCATTACTACTTGACTGCATTGATAACATGTTAACATATGTTTTATTGTTCCACTGAATTAGCTACTCACTCCCACGATACGGGACGGTGTTGTACACACCAACCAGACTCTGTCCTAGGTGCAGATGAGGTGACGACTCAGGAGGCTGAGCCGGACTACGACGAGGACCAAGACGAGTTTTCATATATGCAGTACTCTGGTGGCTTTGACTAGGCTGCCTGGATCGATGGGACTTACTTCTCTAGTATACTTTGACATTTTGATCGTAAAACAAATACATGTATATGGTGACTCAGATGGGTTCATACTCTGGAGATTGAATTGGTTTTGTTTCTTTTACATACATATATATACAATTTCAGTCTTCCGCTTGCCTTGATACAATTGATCTAGAGTATGAATTACGGTTTTGGTATAATCTCACTCATGTTTATTGCACTAACACAGACAATATTTAATCATCATTATCTATGTTGCATAAGTGATGCGTTGGAACTCGGGAGTTGAGTTTATGCACGACCCCCGAATTTCAGGGCATTACAGTAGAGCTCTTTACTTGGATTTCTGATATGTGTTCTGCTCTATTTCTTTTCTAGTACTTGGATTTCTCTGGTGGAAGAAGATCAAGAATAGGTCAATTCTTACAAGTTCCCTCATCCAATTCCAAGCTTTGTTTAGTTTTTCCATCGGGTTTTGCTTGGATTCTCTTAAGATTTTTGAAATTTTCATCAATGGAGGAGGTTCAAGAACATAATCCATTACTCTCTCACCCAACAAACTCGAGCTCGACTCGAGGTAAACTCGACTCGATTCGAACCACTAGCTCGACTCGAACTCGACTCGACAGCTTTGGCAAACAAGCCAAGCTTCAATGTTGAGCTCGAGGCCAAGCTAGAGCTCGAGCTCGAACTCGAGTACATCATGGACAAGCCAAGCCAAGCTTGGCCCACCTTGACTCGACTCGGCTTGATGCCCACCTCTACCCATCAGCCTTTAAACGGACAGTGTCCGTTTGGATTTCGGATGCGAAAGCTCTGTTGCGAACTGAAGGTTACGATGACGTCACTGGGGCATGCCACCTTGAATCTCTGTCAAATGCGCACCCTCCATCGGCTTTCTTGCGGAGAACGGACCCTGGGAAGTAGGTCACTGATTTGGACTCGGCGTGGCCCTTCGAATCCTACCCTCTACGTCAGTTTGAACGCAGTGAATGGCTGAAAATGCTTCCTGATCGGTTGCCGACAGAAACCAATCGGGTCTTGGTCGGCATCCCTCTATGATTCGAATGGACGGTTCAGATTTGTCCCTCTCCCTCGGTGGTGGGCCCTATCGAATCCCCGAATGGTTTCGATTTTGAAAACGCAAGCACGGGAACAGAGTCCCGGAACTGCCCTATTTGTAGCCTGGTTTGCGTACGTGTGGGCCGTTTTCTACGTGCAAGTTCGACTAGGGTGGGGTAGAAATCACCTTCTGGACAGGATAGACGGTCCGGATCATTCGTCCAGATCCCCGAGGTGGGCCATCACCATTCTCATTGGACTATCTGCTTCGTGTTCTGAGAAACTCCCACTGATCGCGGGATTTCTTCAGTCGTCACGTGTTAACCGCATTCTACGGTTCTGGTGCATTGTGGTGTATGCACTCCTTGTGGCGCACACCTGATCATGGGGCCCACATGGAGTTTGGGGTAAATTCCCACCGTCTACCAGCCTTGGTTGGCCCAAATTAAGGTTTATACTAGGGTGAAAACTGAATCGTAATCCTAGTAGGGTCATTCTAGTGAAGGCTTTGATCAGTCATTGATCTTTACTGATTCAATGACTGAAATTGGTTATGTACGGTCAAGTTAAGGGGATTAGTCATGGTATAGGGTTTTGCATGATTTGGATCATGGGAACCCTGTATTTTAGAATTTGGGAATCAAAGGTGTGGCATTTTCATCATTGTTTCTGATGTAGGAGTTTTATGAAATCTAATGGGTTTACCGGGTTGCAGGCACATTTATAAGGAATTCATATAAAAGGACTTACATCTAAATCCTTACGGATAAGGAATTATTCATCTATTCATTTAAAGGAAGGTACACACGTCAAACTACACGAGGGGTGATCTTTTCACAAAATCAACAATCAGATGGCTTGATTTATGAATGGAGATCATTCCTAACAGTTGGGTTTGTGTTAAGGCAAGTATGTAAGGCTAGGATAACTAGATTGATAATGTATACACGTATATGTTACATTTAATCTTATGGTAATACTCGAGAACTTTCAATACCCGAGTATTGAAAAGTCTGGGGCGTTAGATAATGTGTCTCACTCGTAAAGTAGAAGTCATGGAATTGAGGGAAGGTAATGTACTTAACACAAATGAAGTTACTAAAAGTGCTTGTGGTACTAATTTTGAGAGCAATGTACACTGGACCAAGTATTATCCTACAATTCTTACTTTTTTAAGAAGTGTTGCACAATCAAGCACATGCCGTGAACACTTATCAAATTCCCTTTAGTACTCTAGTGTCAAAAATGTATAATCCCAATTGGCAAAACCATCCTAATTTCACTTGGAGGAATAGACCTCTTGCCAATGCTGGCAATAATCCTCAATGGCTTTCTACTAGTAACCCTTATGTGCCCCCACCGAAGAAAATCCAAGAGGATACATTGTAAGTATCCATGCAAGGACAAATATCAACAATGAATGCATGTACAAGTCAAAACCCTTTGTCTTCCACATGCATTTGAAGAGTTTGTTTGTAAACGCTGCTATATATGTAACGCCCCGAACTTTTTAATACCCGAGTATTGAAAGTTCTTAAGCGTTACCACAAAATTTAACATAACATGTACATGTGTACGATACCAATCTAACTATTCTAACCTTACATCTATTACCTAGCATGAATATGACTATCGGGAATAATCTCCATTCATGAATCAGGTCATCCGACCATTGATTTTAAGACAAGACCATCCATCATAAGGTTGCCCCTTAAACAAAGTGGTGAATAATTCACTATTCATAATGATTTAGATGTAAATCCTCTAGTAAGAACTGTTTGGGAATGTGCTTGTAACCATGTAGGGCCACTAGGTTCCACAGAACTCTTACATTAGCAATAATTTCAAAAATGCCATTAACTTTTATACCCTTAAATCCCAAAATCACATGGTTTTTTTAATCCGTTTCATGTGAAATTGTATATATTGCCTAATTATCATAGATTAACCGTACATGTCAAATTTCAACCCTTGGATCAGCAAGATCAAATGACTAAAATGAATATTCACTTGAGATGACCCACTTAAGCCTGGGACTTAAACCATCTTTGGTCAGACGTCCTAATAAGACAAGAAGAGTTCGATAGACAGTGTGGATTTGATCACACGCCATTGTGGACCACATTTGAATACCTTTTTTTTTAAAATACCAGCACATACATACTGACATACCCTAAACCCCATTTGATAACCTGCGAGTGCACTCACGTCACACTGCACCCAAACTCTGGTCAAACCGAGTTTGACCCGACTCCCATTCGAAGAAGGAGAGATCTCCCTCTTCTTTTCATCCCCCCCACAATGGACGAACAATGTCCATTTTGGGAGCTACTACAACCCACCATCCATACGGATGATCCAAGCCATCCATTCTGCAGCTAGGTTAGTTCGAACAAAACTTAGGCCGAATTACAAGAAGGAGAGCTTTCACTCAGACACAAGCCCGATCATAAGTGGACTGTGCAACCTGAAAAACAGATGACACCTTGTTCTTGCATCCTGAAAACATGCGCCCATGCAACACCAACCAATGGATGAAAACCATCTCGGCCTTCCAATACATGTCATGGCGAGATTCAACTCTAATTAGAGAACGCTAGAAAACAGGGAGATCTCCACAATGACGAGAGAAAGACTCCCTCCGCAAGATGACTCTTTGAGAATATCAGCAACCTCCACACCCAAGCCGTGGAACCTAGCTCAAATCCGAGCCGTCCAATCCCTAAAGATGGAAATTCTAACCACTCCAGAGATTCTGAAAAAATTGGAAGAAAATCCTATCACGATGGAAACTCCAAAATTCTCGAACGTCCGTGTGAGCAGAGGAGGAATCCCTTGTGAAACCACCAATGAAAGGCATCCGAATCTCTAATCCCTGGGGTCGATGAGCTCCCTAGGACCCACTCAACAAACTCCAACCAACAAATTAACAAAAGAAACCCCGATCGACGATCCACCATTAGATCAGGTCATCTCCCTTGCCCAAGAAACCGTCACAACTCACAGATTTCTACCTTATGCCGCTGATTCAATAGGGAGATCTAGGATGTCTACATGATAGCACGTCCAGATCCAATCTAATCTACGGAGGAAAGAAGAAAAGATAAAAGATCTGAAAGGAGATTTGACCCCTATGGTCAACGATCGTGCTATGCCATTTTCTAATGTTGTGCAATAGCAACCGCGTAGAAATTACGCATGAAGAATCTAGAAAATCCTACAGCCTATATAAACTCCCACACCTGTCTCTGGAGAATATACCTAGCTAGCAAAAGAGAACTAGAGAAAGAGAGAAAAACGTGGGAGTAAAAGAGAACTAGAGAAAGAGAGAAAAATGTGGGAGAAGAGAGAGGGAGAGAGAGAGAGAGAGAGAGAGAGAGAGAGAGAGAGAGAGAGGGCGTTGGTGCAAGCACTAGGTCGACTCAGCTCGACCGAGGCTGAGTCAGGCTGGGTTTTGGCTTCCATCCCTGGACCACTTCAAGAAAGGAAAGAGAAAGAATAGAAAAGAGAGAGAAAAAAAAAAGAAAAGAAAAGAAAAGGAAAGGAAAGAGAAAGAGAGAGAGAGAAAAAAAAAGAGAGAGACCAAGTTTTGCTTAGGTTCAAGTGACAACTCATTGACTTGCTGAGTTGGGTTCAAATCTGGGGTGGATCCGTTTGAGGAATGGAGGTAAGCTCTTAAGTTTAGTTTTTGATTTTCTTTGGGTTTTCAATAACCATATGTAGGCTGTTTAGGATCGAGTTGAACCGAGTCGACTCGATCAGGTTAATTTGCTAAAGATTCGGGTTAGGTCAGATTGTCTAAGGTTAAGTACTAACCAAGTTAACCCTCTCATCTACTAAATTTATATTAATATGTTACCTTGGTAAGATAGATCGTAAACCTATATCTTAAGTCGAATCATAGCCTTTAATCTTAACCATATGAGACAGTTAATTGAGTGATCTAACCACCTAAATTGCTTTAAATCATGTTAGAATTCAATCCTATGGTGTATACTCACTCTTGAGGGAGAAATGGCATTAAAGGTGAGGGTTTTTATCCTGTAAGTTTACCTTAATTTAAGTTGTCATGATTCAATTGCCTTTATACATGTTTCTATGTTATTATGATTCTTTCCTTGCTATCGTACAATTTTACCACCATCGATTGTCTATCCTTTGGAAATTATGGTGTGACTTTTATTACATGTGATTTTTATGAATTTATGTGGGACGATGGAAACAAGCATTGCCATTCTCCTTATTATTGAGTTGGCCTTTACCACTCTCCCTTTGTTGAGTTAGCCATTGCTACTCTCCTTATTGTTGAGTTGGCCATTGCCACTCTCCTCTTTGTTGAGCTAGCTATTGGCACTCTTCTCTATACTTTGTTAGCCTTGTGTTATTTACTTTTAAGACTCAGGCATATGTCTTAATATTCTAGAATTCCCATAATTCAATGGGTTTCTCTCTTTTGTGCAAGTACTATGTTGGGAATCCCCCTCTAGCGATCAAATAAATATCGTGGGCGTAACGTGTTTTCGATAGCGGCCCCTAGGGCGACACGTAATTTCATGTTTTATGGGTAGTGGTGCACAAATCGATGTAAGTTATTTGCAATGCGTGTTATATTACTTTTGAGATTGGATGTCACAAATAGTCGCTCCATGAACAAATCATGTCATGTAATTCATCCAGTCATGTGTTGTTTTCATCTTGGGATAATCGTTGTTAGCTATGCAGCAAGGCCAACCAATTGTCTGAGTTTCTCCAATTGATGCTTATGTGGGACGGTTGTGGGTCCTTGACTTCAACAAAATTCAGATGTTGCCCCGTCTTCACGCCTAAAGAAGTTCGCTCTCCTCCAAATTCTTCTTCTTCTTTTTTTTCCTCCTATTTTCCATTTTCCAATTAGGTGAAATGATAGGTGAGGCCCAATGTTATTGTGAAGACCACCCGAAAGTCCAATTTGTACATCGTTGTTTCAAATTAACAAATATACAGGGGGCTAATCCCCATTTTTCTGAAAAGAAGTACACCCTTGTAAAATGCTATCATTGAATATATCCTCATGTCATCTCCTGCACAACTTGTTTTCCTTGACTGCCAATTTATTACTAGAATAACGTTGCCCCCTAGCGTTTCTTTTAGGCTTCGCTCTCTTATCAACATAGTTTGGTCCATGATCATATTGCTCCTTTGTCACCTTTTTTTTTTGGAGTATTCATGTTTCTTAGATTACTGGTAACCATGTTGATTCCCATTACAAAGGAAACGAGTCAGTATTTACTAACATGGCCTCATTCTCTCTATAAAAATTTAAGCATCCGAGAATCTATATTATCCTGGATTACGTTTCTAAAAGCAATACAATTTCTAATTGAATGAGACTATGATCCATGCCATTTACAATATTTCATTTTCTTCAAATCTTCTACCAAAGGAATCCTTTCCTTTGGTGGAAGTTTAATAATCTTGGCAGATAGTAAGAGATTAAATATCTCACCAGCTTTTGTAATATTGAGGGAATATCATTCATTTTGTTTTGCAATTCCTTTAACTGCGTTAGTACCTTGATGGGATGATTCATCATTAATTTTTATTAGGGTCATACAAACGAATGGTTTATTAAAGCTTATTTCAACGAAGGCTAATAAGTTCCCGGTAATGAATTTTTCCATTGGTTTTCTTCACGTAAAATTCATTCGTAATTGGTTTCTTTATTTGACAGATGGACCAATTCTTTGAGGTCCATCTCTTTAAAAATTATCTGAACTTTAATGTTTGGATCTTCGACGACTAATTTAACAAATTGAGCTTTTAGAGGAAATATTGGACATTTGTTCTTCAATTTTTAAATTGAGTTATATATTTCTCATCAGCTAGCTCACTAGATAATTGCATCAAGCATAATAAGTCGATTAAAGAAAATTCAGGTTTAGTTTGATAGAACTGAGCATGAAATTTCTCTTCTATGTCTTGTCAAGTTTGGACTAAATTTGTTAAAAATTTAATATAACATGTAAATGCAGTATCCATTAATGAATTTATAAAACATTTCAACTTCACGAATTCTTTGACTGAGAATTCACCACACCTTACCGTGAAACAACTAATGCACTCAATTGTAGATTTGTCTGTATCTCTAGAAAATAGCAAAAACTATTGTATTTGGGTACTTCTTGGCACTTTGGCATACAGATTGACCCAATCTTGGTACGATTTATGGTAAATAGACCATTGAATTAACCATTTCTTCCATTTCTTCTAATGCCTGCCTGAAGTAGTATATTTCGATCCATCAGACCTGGGTTTGGCTGAATGTTGTGTAGATGAATAATCAGCATTTTTAGAGGAATATTTCTAAATTGATGTGCTTCCATATTATAATGATGGTTACCAGGAAACTTGTCATAAAGGAATGCTATCAATTTATTAATAGCTTCAATTTGAGCCCTATAGTACTTAGCTTGTACCCTTCCTTATTTTATTAGCTCTCTTATGCCAATATTGATGTTATCCAAAACTTCATTAACCTCTATCGAGTTGTTTCAGGATGATGATCCTACTTCCAGAACTACTAGAAGTGGGGAATTTGGGAATTTGGAATTTCTATTTTGGCCTGTATTTGAAATGCTCCAGGGGCCTAATTGAGATCCTTATTTTAAATATTTCCAGTAACTCGAGTAAATCCCTCACTCATATTGTTGTAAACTTCAACTAACAATTGCACACCTGTCCCACTGGGTATGCTAAAAATGGTGTTGTTATAGTTTTCATTTACATGAGATACGTTTACTGCTATGTAGGTGTGCTAGAACTAATTAGGTCTGATTCAAATCTTGATCACCATTGACCCCTAGTGTCGAGATAGAGTGGTGCTTGGTCAAACGACTAACAGATTAGCCATCTACTCAACCAACAATGTGCTTGTTAACCAAGCGACTTGTAAAGGTTAGGGCTTGAAATTGCGTGGAATAGAATACCACGGCTATACGCGAAATTTTGGCAGAGCTAGAGAATGATGACTATGTCTTAAAGGGGAGTGTTTAGGACTAATTAAAAATTATGACTTTTAAAACACAATTGCCTACTTAAACTAATATGCAAATTAAACTAATCAATGAGATTAACTCTAAGGCTTAAGTCACTAGAGGGTCTAATCACATATAATATAAAGGATGTGGCAATTAAGAAACTAATCTATAAACATGATATTGTATATGTGTGTGAGGGATGTGCTAACTATCAACACCTAATATTCATTTAATTATACATCCATATAATTAAACATTCACCACAAAGCATAATTAAACAAATACTCACACTACACCAAAATCATGGATCTAGAACGGCTAAGGATTTGGTTTAAAAACGGTTTTAAACCGTATGTGATTTGCCATGGTTTTGAACCATTTTCGAATTTCTAACTCCATTTAACTTTTTAATGGTTGGGGTTGCTATTCGAATTGCTTTTTGGTGTGTCTCACTTGCGTTTTGGATCTTCCTGATTTTTAAGAGCCTGTTTAATTATTATATTTGAAAATATATGGATGGAGTGGATTTGATTAAGATCATCTCCGTGGACCCCACATAACCCCGGGTGCCACTAAGAAATATCTCTGCCTAGGGTCACAGCCCATTCGATCCTTGCATTGTTTCCCAAATCCGATAAAACCCTAATCTCTCTCCCTCTCTCCTTCTCGCGATCTCCCTCTATCTCTCTCACGCGATCTCCCTCTCCTTCTCCCTCTCGATCCCTCTCTCTCTCACGCGATCTCCCTCTCCCTCTCGATCCCTCCCTCTCGATCCCACCCTCTCTCACCCGATTTCCCTCTCCCTCTCGATCCCTCCCTCTCTCTCACGCGATCTCCCTCTCTCTTGATCTCCCTCTCGATCTCTCTCTCTCTCTCTCTCACGCGATCTCCCTCTCCCTCTCGATCCCTCTTTCTCATGCGATCTCCCTCTCCCTCTCGATCCCTCCCTCTCTCTCACACGATCTCCCTCTCCCTCTCGATCCCTCCCTCTCTCTTGATCTCCCTCACTCTCGATCTGCAATCCTTACTCCGCATCCACCAACCACTGAAACCCTGCCGCATCTCCGGTCATCAATAGCAATAGAACATTGTTGAGCTCCCTCCTGTTGCCAATCTGAAGAGGTAATGTTGCCTTTTGATTTTTGTGTTCATTTTGGTTTTGAATATCTGTTTGGATGATGAGATCAGCTGTAATAGAACCCTAGTCGAAGCTCTGTTTGCTGAGAGTATTATCTTGAAGTGTATTTTTTTTTTTCTTTCATGTTGATTGGTACGAGAGTGGGTTGGAGTTCAATAAAGTCAGTTTGGATCTTTAACCATCATTTTATCCAATTCGATTGGGACTGTAATGGTTTTAAATTATGAAATGTTATCTCCCTAGGGCCGGGCCTATAAAAATAATATTTTGCAGATACCTGCTGGACAGTCAAGTGAGAAGTGAATGGAGCAAAGCCTGAAAAGCGCTGGCGCTGCCCAGCACTCCAATTCTCACCTTCATCGCTCACTGTCAATTGAAACAGAAGGAGAAGAATGAATTTCGCTTAGTCGCACTTTATGGGGCATTCTTCTTATAAATGGCTGATAGAATCGATGTACCAGATGTATCGAGAAGGTTGGAAAGCTACATTTGTCTAATCGAACTTAAAAGGCACTAAAGTCTTCAATTGGTAGGTTTCAAAATTTCTTTACAGTACTAATTTGAATATTGCCAAGGTGTGGAAGTTCTCAGTTTGACTAGATTTCCATGGCCAACAAGATTCTGTTTGTCTTACAGTTTTGTGACAATCAAAGACTAAAAGCCTAATGGTCCATGAAAGCAATATTTCTTAAAATTTATCTGGAAAAATAGTGTAAAACAAGAAACTGAATGAATCCATGGCCAGTTGAGAAGGATTATTTATTTATTTATTTATTTATATTTTTTTTGTATTTCTGGTAACATGAGTAGCATGGATATATTATAATTGTTGGATACTGCACATGCTCTTGGTGGAGGCTTATATTAACTCTTCAGGTTCTGTATCTTTTTGATAAATGAAAAAAAAAAAAAAAACTAAATTACACTTCTTAATCAGGGTACTGGATAACCTGAAAGATTATGCAGTAAGAGCTCTCGTTAATGTTGTTGATCATCTTGGCACTGTTGCTTACAAATTAAATGACTTGTTTGAGCAAGAAGTATCAGATGTCTCTACTGTGGGGTTAAAGATTTTATGTCTCAATCAGGTAGCTCTTTATACACAAATTTCTTGAATTTTACTCTTTTGTTTTATTTAGGAATTTAAATTCACTTCTTCTTGTATCCAATTCTTCTTTTATGGTTTCAGATCCTTCCACATGATTGTAGAGAATGGACAGTCATGATCTATCCATGTTCATAGGGAAGTTTCTTCTCATCTAGTTTGTAATTGTATGATTCTTAATCCCAAACCATATATTTTACCTATTCAAATTGACAAATTGTGCAATTTATGAAAAAAACCTTTTAGGAGTTGCTTTTTCTTTTAGCGAAACTTGCAACGTGATTCTAGTTGTAATATACATTGCTTTCGTATGCTCTGCAAAATTTAGATGATTTTTCTTTCATAGTTAGATTTTAAAGCTTTATTCATTTCACTACTTTCGTCCCTTCTCAACCCATGCTTTGCAAGATCATTTGACTCAACAAATCACTCAGATATGTGAATGATGGGAGACCCTGTTCTCACTTACTTTGTTCAAGTTTCAACTTCTGCAGACAAATCAATTGGATGTTTAGGCCTGTTTTGCAGGCTCTGAAGTGCGATCATTGGTTCAGATGTCCGCTTAGCTTGTAGTGACCGCAGGAACGATATATGGGGTGCCAGAGATTGCGATGCTTTTGCTTTAAGGAGGTTGCTACATTTGCATTATTACAGAAACGTTTAAGCTACTTTTCTCTCTTTTAAAAAAAAAAATTTTTGTATATATTAAGTTCCCTTTTCTTCAACAACATGCGAAGAGTTTCAAGCTGTTAGAATTCTTAATCTGGCATCGTTCATTCGGATGTGGCATTGATGTGGTCTCTATAACAGGGTGTAGTTTGGTTCATGGAATATATGGGCATGCATCAGCATGGTTGCATGTCGTATAATTCTAGCATATGTAATGTAGACATGGACAATGCATGTCTTGGGGTTAGACAAGGTTATAATGTATCAAACAAGGGGAACCTAGAAAACCTAAAATGACCACACATCTGGAGTATACATAAACTATATTGGGAAATGCGTTATTGTATAAATCCTATTTTTAGATGCATAGGATAAAGAAAATTATGTTTGCAATCTATATCAAAACAAATTAGAATTATAAAATAGTATGTGAACACTGCCAAAATACAATGAGATCAGTTTGGGGTGTTTTTTTTTTTTTCCTCATAGAGGTGGTGACGTGCCAAAAACGAGTGGAACATGATAGATTTTTTTAGAAAATGGAGTTTCCTTATTTCATGGTTTTTAGCTGAGTAGAAGATGAGGTTAGGTGCTAGGACAGGAAGATTGGAAGAGGAAGAGAAAGAAGAGATTGAAATGCTTGTAGATATAATAAGCTCTTGTAGGTTACTCAACTGGGATAAGATCCTAGCCATTCATTAGGTGGGCCCCTCAATGTATGTGCCCTGTCTCAAAAAAGAAGACAAAAGATCTGCATTCTATGAACTGACCTATTTTTGGGTCTGGGCACATTCATGAACATTCATGATGAGGCTAGTGATGTACAGCGAAGATCTTGCACACAAGCCTACAAGTACATCTAGTACCACTTGAATTTTGGTCCCAGATGACTCCCATCAAGAAATTTTTCAGTGTTATCCATCCCTATAGCCTTAACACTAAGAAAAATAAGCAAGACACCATTGACTTATTTTCAGTGGAAGGGTAATTTTAGTCCCTCCATGACAAGTCCAACAACTACCATAGATATTGGGTATCTTACCTTTTTCTCTCATTGCAGACAACCACCATAGATATCGGGTATGTCATATTTTTCTCTTATTGCAGACTCACCCCCTTAAACTAAGTGAACTAAAGGTGGGTTTCATGTATCTTTTTCAGTGAACAAAAGTTTGTTCTTGCCAATAAAAGTAGATGGGCTTAGTGGTCTGATCTCCAAACCATTGAAGAGCACTCCCACTGAAGAATCTCACTTCAAATCTTGGATTCCTTACCTTTCATGCCAGTTATTGCGATTGCTGGTATTACTCCATATGGTCCATATTTGGCTCCAACATTGCTGACAAACTTGTTCCTTATTTGTCATAGTCTAGATATAATTTGAGAACCCATATTTTTTAATTCTCTATTGTTTCTGTAGATGCTTCCTATGCCTGGGAATGGGTTGGCCTACAATACCAAAAATACAAAATACCAAATCTCAGATGGACCACACCATTCAAGCTGATATATGTGTTTTCACTTCATCCACACATGCGTAACCTTATCAACAGCACGGATGGAAAATAAACATTACTGTGGGTGACAGTAGGTTTTAATGGTAAGTGTTCAGCCACCAATGTTTCTTGTGTTGTGGTCCCCCTGATATTTTAGGATCTCCTATATTTTTTGGATCAAACCTAAAATAAACTTACGAAACGGATGGATCTTATCCACTGAAACTGCGTCCAAAGTTGTTATATGTAAACCTTCTAAATACCATCATCTGAAGAATGAATTTACGAATTACTAACTTCAGCTTCTTTGTTCCTATGAATAATTCAATATAACAACTCATCCATCAGTTAATCTTCAAACACTTCTCACTTCTTTTTTCCTTCCCTTCTTTTCTCTCTTACGACAGAAGCAGCCATGTCATTGGGTGGGGAAGCTGACGTCCGATTACATCAGGACACCAAAACCATCTGCTCCAACGCCAATACCCAGAGCCGCTGCTCAGCTGAATTGGGTTTTTAGTCTTTGTTTTCTTTTACTGTGATTTTGCTTGATAAGTTGCATTCGATTTTAACAAGTTCATGCCCATTACAGTTTTGGACCCCTGGGTGCATATCTATCTATAAATTACTTGGATCGGTTCCTTTCGGCATATGAACTTCCTGTAAGTTGCAGAAATTATAGGTTCGGTTGAAGATTACTTTCTTCAGAAGATCAATGATGATAAACCACCACCAAGATCATCAATCTGCAAGTCCATCCAACTCATCTTAGGAACAATTAGAGATCTGTTTTGTTGTGTTCTATTGCATAAATTCCCCATTCCTTTTCAAAATTCTCCTCCGGTGGGCAAGTGAATCAACTGATTGATTTACCTTGCAGAGTCCTGTGACTGCTGAATTGCTCTGTTGGAATCTTGCAGTCATCTTTTGGTGTCTACACAATTCATTTTGCGGAGATGCACGGGTCATGTGGGATCATAAAACTTGGTGTTCAAGAGGATTTGGCTTTGTTTATTTCTGTAATCAGCAGGTATTATTCTCAATCTTAGTTATCACTGTTTAAAAGCCTGTAGTTGACTTCTTCTTCATCTTTTAAAAGCCTGTAGTTGACACATGAATTATCCATGAATTTCTGAGGTGGGGCTGGGGCATGTCGAGTATTGATTTCACTAATTGTAATAGAAAACAGACTCAAGCTCAAGCTGGGGGAGATTGTTACCACAATTCCAACTATCGTTAAGTACAATTTAGAAGGCAGATTTAAATTTTATTTATTTATTTTAGATTTTTTTAATTGTTAATTGCATGCTTTATGTCCTTTTACTAATTGGCAATTAGTGAATTTATCAAGTAACGCCGACCCAAACACATTAATTGCCAAATACAAGGATTTGACAGTTAAAAATTTGCCAAATTCATGCAATTCATGAATTTGGTTTGCATCCAAACAGGCCCGTAAAATGTCCAACACTTTATAATTAGGCTTTTTGGTTGCTGGCTTCTAAGCACATGTCATGGAAGCAGTTCATATGCACTTTTTCTTTCTGAGCATTCTTTTGTAGGGATTTAGGTACTGTTGTGACTTGTGTGGGACCGCACTCCATCATGCTCCTGCTGCTACTGCTGTTGTTCTTCTTCTTTTTGGTTTGTTCAAACTTTTCTGCAATTCTGCATAATATTCTCATTTAGAGCCATCTCTGGAAATGTGGCTGTTGATGTTGGCACTCTGTTTTTGAAAATTCTGTTTGGTCATTTTAATGGTTTTGAGAAATTGAAACCCATGTAAATAGAATAAATATGAAATCTAATGTTCACCATGGTTTTTTAATAAGATATGCCACAAACTTTAAAGAGTGTTTGTTAGCTCAAAAGATTGCATTATAGCAAAGTCAAATGGTTGTAGAATTTTAGTGCATGTTATCTCTAATGATTGCTTATAGCAAAGTCAAATGCTTGTAGAATTTTAGTACATTTGCCCTTCCACCTTTGCAGATACCTGCTGGACAGTCAGTCAGGAAGTCCATGGTCAGTTTTTGAAGACCAGGTCAGTGTGCTCCTCCTGACCATCATATTATCATTTTGGATAATCACAAGGACAATGGAGAACTCCAAAACATATTAAAATTTCTTATTTTAGGCCCTTGTTGTCCTTATGCATGATATGGGTCCAAACTGGGAGCTGTTAAGTGATGCTATCAAAAGTACCCTGCAATTCAAGGTGAAGTTGTATTTGGATCTTTTCCTTTGGTTATACTTCCTTTAGGGTTGTCCAAAGCTACCTATTTTCAGGTGCTGTTAAGTTTTTAAACTTTTGTTTTGAATGGTGCTATTGCTAAAAGGGAATATTTTTTGCCTTGTGATTGGAGACTAAAAAATTGATGTCATTTTCACGTCCTATACTTCCAGTGTATCTTTCAAAAACTTAAAGAATGCAAGGATCGCCAAAATTTCCTAATGGACAGGAATGCTGATGGATTGCCCTTTGTTGATCAGACGGTCGTGATGCCTTGCCTTCTAGAGGTTGGATTTGCTGGAAGATTGCCAGTTGTTGGTTAGTATGGCGTTCAGGTAGGTGTTGAGAGATTGGTGATGAATGGTGAGGTTCGGCCGACGCGACTGGAGGTTGGTGAGCAAAGGATCGTGTTCTTGGTGAGTGGTTGATTTTTTGGTGGATTTGGATTTGTTAATATCAGACTTGTGGTCCTTTGATCTGGAACGTTTGTTAGGTGGGCCCTGCTGTGGATGGGTGTTGTATCTGTTGGGTGATCTACTTACTAATTAGTTGGCTATGAATGGACAATTGGAAATAAAGTAAAACCAATGTCCTAATTGCATTGGGGGTACTTCATGTAGGATGTATGGGATCATTCAATGGAGGGGACTTTTGGTCTATCACCCATCCATGTGTTGATCAAGAAGATGAGTGATTTGTATGTGTGCGTTTATGGTATGGATTGGAGTGTGTTTCTGAAGTGATTTTATTATCAAGAGTAAGAGAATGCTTACAAGAGATTGTGTTGTATTTGAATGGTATTACTTCGAGATCTAATTTGATTACTACTAAATTCCTACGTGATTCTAATTAAAACCGTTTCTAATACTTTTGGTAAAAAATCTGACTGTTGGCACTAGAACAGTTTAAAACTGTTCCTAAAATTCTGTTATTAAAATTTGAAATGGTACCCAAAACAGTTCTGAACCGTTCCTGATTTTCTGCGATGCCTCTTTTAAGAACGGTTTTAAACCGTTCCTAAAGCATTTAGGAATGGTTTAAAACCGTTCCTGAAGCATTTAGGAATGGTTTAAAACCATTCCTAAATGACGATTTTGGTGTAGAGTTAAATAATAATTCCAAACACAAGCCTGTATAGTGATTCATTTTCCCAAATCCACTCCCAATGGACACACTTAACCCATGAGTGTACTAGATTTCACCATTAGAGGTTTTAAATTAGGTTCACCTCTAACCTCTATGATTCTACACAAGGATCGACTCCCGTAAGAGACTTTAAATGATTTTCTATAGGCTCACAATGAACCTTGGTCCTACATAAGAACCTACCGATGTACACTCCCACCAAAGGCTCCCATAAGAGACTTTAGTTTATTTCTATAGGCTAACCAATAACTCCAGTCCTAATCCAAGCACCTACATTTACTCTTATAGGAGGCTCACTCAAAGATTAACATGTATGTACCTGTGTCCGGTGGCCTACACAAGGACTTTGATTTAGGCTCTATACAAGAGCTAAGGTCTTATACAAGAACTTAGACGAGTTTAGTAATTCAAACTTTGACACTCAATCCTACACAAGGAAAGAGTGTATATGGATTTGTACACATGACAACTTACTTGTCGGATTAAGCCCCTTTTGAAGTGCCTTGTTTGGTTGCTTGATCGAAGCTCTCTTATGCTTCAATTAGATCCCCTTTTCTCCTCGATCATGATGCACGATGCTTTGTCAAGGCTTCAGCTCTAAGATCAAATGCCTTGCATGTGATGCTCCATTGTGGTGACCAAAGTGATGGGAGTACAATCTCCTATAACTAATGAAAAATTGTAAATCATAGGGGATTATACTTAATGGGCACTTTAAAGGTTGATAAACACTTGGGTTTGCCAAAAAAAATGGTGTCTAAAGTCTAGAGAGGGCTTGAGATCATGGTCTTCTTGTAGAGGAGCTTGGAATGCTCATTATAGTGAATAATCACTAAGAAGAAAGCATAGATCTCATTGGGATAAAAGCTATAAGATTTGGTAGAGTTTGGTATGCATTCAGGTATCTAAAATACTAAAATCCATTATTTTTACAAAGATCTGGTTGCTAGATTTATAGGAAAAAAAGCTCAAACGAATCTATAACAACTATTTTTTGTCACATTAAGTAGAGGTTAAGTTGCACTGATTATAAGGTTTAGTCGAACTGAATTCTATAAGAAAGTTGTTGGACAGATTCAGGCACATTCGGCTGTATCAAAGGTGGTATTCGGTCACACCGAAAGTGCTCTTTAGTGAGACTGAATGTGGCACTCTATTATACCTGAATTACCCAGGATTATGTCCCAGCACGTTGTCTTAAATTAGCCATTTTTGGTTGGACTGAAGGTGGGTTCGATGGGACCAAAGGTTGTTGAAATTATGTAGTTTTCTTTGCAACATGGGATCTCTAAAGCTAATCTACGAATGGTTAATTTATGATCCCATGGCTTAAAGGATGATCAATAAGGGGTTTACCTATTGGGTTTAAGATCATCTAAAGATTTAGGTTGTTGTTGGTCAAGTGTTATGGTCACCAAGGCATCGTTTTTACTTGTTCTTTCTCCTTAATGCTCCACCTTCACTTATGTTTTCGGTCTTCGGATTTCAAGGCTTTAACTAACTACATGATACAAGGAATCATGTGACTAGAAAATAGGGTGCATAAATCAGTGCACTAACAGGACTCTTCCTCCAATGAGCTCTTTTTGCTTTAATAATCAATGACTTTACAAAGGTGCAACAATTGTATAGTCGAACCAAAAAGAAATTAAGAGGTGGATGTGGAAATGTATGTAACTTATCATTAAAATGGGATCATCAGCTTGACTGAGAGTAGCATGGTACGTTTTAAAGTAATGTGTTGATGAGTGAGGTAAAGGCAATTCCATGAGTTACAACTATAGTCGACCTAGTGTATAAGCGTAGGTGAACAGATTCCAAGACTAAGATCTTTCTTCAGATCTGGTATGCAAGCACAGATGGAAGTGAATTACAACTATTGGCTGCAACTAATAGTTGGTCTGGCATATTCACAGGGACAAACTGAGACTGCTCCTAACCTAAGGATCAATGGTTGATGAGCAATGGAGAGGCTTATCTTAGACTAAGATTTAAAAAACACTATGCTAGATTGATTTTACTTCCTTGCTAGATTTTGGACTACATCTTTATACCTTTCTCGAGCAGGAAGAGAGAATAACTAATCATCCTTGTGGCACTTTTGCGAGTAACCAACTAGGAAAGAGTAGTTACTCCTTTTTCATCGTGGTATGCCTTCGTTAAACACACTCCATTGGTGATGTGGCTTTAATGGTTACTCACCTTTATTTGACGATTGCATAAATGCTAAGGCTTCTCGAAGATATAATCTCCTCTCCAAATATTTGGCACATATTCTAAAGATATCAAATATGCCACTTGTCATGATCGGCACCATTAATTTGATTTTGCAAGATTTTAGTACAAACACCCACCATGTTGTATACATGGTGTACAACCATTCAACTCCTTAATATTGATGGGATGAAGGTCCCACAAAACTCATGTAATTTTGTAACTCTAGTTGGCCCCGATGGAAATCAAGGGTGATGCTCACTTGCATGTTAGATCAACCTAATTTTTTTTAGGCCATGGGTCACCAAGAGCCCCACATATATCACACATGTGCCGATGTGCTACGAAAGAGCTATGCATTTGCCAATGTGCCACATACATAACATGTGTCATTGTCTATATTTTAGTGCTTCATTTGTTAGTGTGATGTGCCTTCAAACGCCTGCATATGCTAAAAGCCACATGACCATTATTCATTTTTTAGTGCTTCACATATGCAACATGTGCCAATTTATGACATGTGCAACATGCCACTCATCACTTTTAAGTTTCCCACAAGTGCAATATGCCACTCACCACTTTCAAGTTCCCCACAAGTGAAAATGCCCATTCAAGCGCATCGCATGAATGCTACATGTACCACAATTGGTCTTAAAGCATCGTACATGTGCCAATGTTGTTTTAGCCCTCTGTTCATACGCGATATAAGCGGTGCGGTAGAAAGAGATATTGAGCTATTAGTGAGAAATGAAAATATTGTGACCATTGTCGGGGGTTAAAAAGGATAAATGCTCTATTATGGCAAACCAGATCAAAAATCTCAATTATGCACCTTACAAATGAAAATAGAATGTAATCAAATTGCTTTCAGGTGGGACATCCATTGCTTGGTGAAAGTGACTCAGCTGCGGTGGTGGACCTGTTTTCGAAAGATTGACGGGGAATATCTTTTATTGGAAAAGGCACTATGATGACATCAAGAACGCAGCCAATATCTCGATTGTTCACATCCTAAGGGAGGCCAACAGAGTGGCGGATAACCTAACCTACTTAGGTAGCGCCGATCATCAAGGTGGGCTCCTAACTGACCCTTCACTTCTTCCGATCCTCAGCAAAGGGGATCTGGTACTGGACCAGTCAAGCCTTGGAGCGGTTAGGATCAATAAAAATCTTTCATTCTTTTCATAGTTTTCATAGCAATGAAATAAATCAAAGCATCAACCACACACCACACAAGAGATTTTTACGTGGAAAACCCTCAAGGAGGTAAAAACCACGGGACCTCGTCCAGATCAACAATCCACTATGAAGTAGAATGTTATAACCTATCACAAGCACACCTTGCTATGATCAAACCTTCATCACTCACGCAGGAGTGGATAAATAGTAAAAGAAATAAAAGAAAATGGAGAGATCTTACTGATTACAAGCACTAAGATATGGTATATCACCTCTACGAACATACCCTCCATTCCACAAGCTTCCTTTCTCTCTTTCCCTCTCTCTCTCTCACACCTTTGATAGCCCTCTTGTATTTTTCATATCCCTAGAAAAACCCTAGGGACCCCTATTTATAGTTTTAGGAAACTCCTTTCTGCATCCCAGTTGTGAAAGGACTTGCGAAACTAAATCTGCGCAAAATTGTGGAACAAATCTACGTAACTACGACTGGTCATGTCGAGTCCACAACTGGTCGAGCACACCCACGACCGGTCGAGCACCTCCTTCAACCGGTCGAGCACCCCAGAGAAAAATAGTCCAACGTCACTGGACTTTGAGTCGAGTCACGACTCGACTTCCACGACTGGTCGTGCACCAGCCCTCGACCGGTCGAGATCGGCTCACGACCGGTCGAGCACGGGATAAAAAATCCCATCAAATCTCCCCCTTTTTGTCCCAGGGGGATTCACCTTCTTCAAGCTAGCCAGGTCTCCACAAACCTCAAACTTGCCCTTGAGCAAAGCTTTAGTCATCATGTCTGACCCATTATCGTCAATGTGGACCTTTTCAAACTGTAACACCTTCTGTTCCAAAGTATCTCTAATCCAGTGATACCGAATCTCTATGTGCTTTAACTTGGAATGCTGACTTGGATTCTTGCTCAAGTGTGTAGTACTCTGACTATCGCAATAGACCACGTGCTGCTCCTGCTTCAGGCTAAGTCCTGTAGGAACCTCTTTATACCTATCATCTATTTACATGCCTCTGTGACTGCAATGTACTCAGCCTCTGTCGTCGACAATGTTACGACCTTCTGTAACTTGATCTACCAAGAAACTCTTCCTCCTGCAAACATGAACATGAACCCTGATATAAACTTCCTGGAGTCTATGTCACCTGTCATATCTGCATCTATGTAACCCTATAACACAGGTTTGTCATCACCATAGCATAGGCTCAACCTGTATGAGCCTCTTAGATACCGCAGTATCCATTTCACTGCTACCCAATGCTCTTTGCCAGGATTGGCAAGATACCGGCTGACAACACCAACCGCATATGCTATGTCTAGGCGTGTACACACCATAACATACATAAAACTTCTTACAGCTGATGCGTAGGATATCTTCTGCATCTCTTCCACTTCTGCCTTCGTCTTGAGACACTGCCTGTCGCTCAATCTGAAGTGACCATCCAGTGAGTACTGACCGGCTTCGCTGCATTCATATTAAACCGCTCTAGGACTTTCTCAATATACCGCTCTTATGACAACTAAAGCTTCCTACTGCTTCTGTCACGGGTTATCTCCATTCCTAGGATGTGTTTAGCTGGGCCCAAGTCTTTCATCGCAAAAAACTTGCCCAACTCCTATTTCAGCATGTCGATCTTCTTGATGTCTTTTCCCATGATGAGCATGTCATCAACGTATAACAGCAGAACTAAAAAATCATAATCTGAGAGCTTGCGCGTGAACACACAGTGGTCTGACTCCGTTTTGTCATACCCATGCTGTAACATGAATGCGTTGAACTTCTTATACCATTGCCATGAAGCTTGTTTCAGCCCATACAAGCTCTTCCTCAGCCTACACACCATATGCTCTTTCCCCTTGACTTCCAACCCCTCTGGTTGGTGCATGTAGATCTCTTCTTCCAAGTCACCATGGAGGAAGGTAATTTTAACATCTAACTACTCTATCTCCAGATCCATGCTAACCGCCAACCCAAGCAATAATCGTATGGATGTCATCTTCACCACTGGTAAGAATATCTCTTCAAAGTTTATGCCTTTCCTCTGACCAAGCCCTTTCACCACAAGTCTAGCCTTGAACCTCGTCTGTGAATTTTTCTGCTCAACTTTCTTTTCGAATACCCACTTGTTGGCCAAAGCTTTCTTGCCCTTAGGTAGTTTTACCATGTCATTGGTGTGGTTCTTATGCAAGGATTTCATCTCCTCTTGCATAGCTATCAACCACTCCTCCTTATGCTCGTTGGTTAAGGTCTCAGAATAATCTTCTGGCTCTCCCCTATCAGTCAGCATAATGTACTCATGCGGCAAGTACCTCTTAGACGACTATTTGTCCCTAGATGACCTCCTCACTTGTGGCTCAATAGGTGGATCAAGTGGGGGCTGCTCCCCTAGTCCATCTTTTGAAGGAACTCTTTCGTCCTCTGTACCTTGTTGTACTCCCCCGTCATCAAGCACCACGGGAGGAATAACTGGATCTATGTCCTCTAGCTCACATGAACTAGGCTGGTTCTTCTCTGGCTTACCAATGTCTTCTATACACTGATTTTCAAAGAAAACCACATCTCTACTCCTGACAAGCTTTTTCTCGGTCGGATCCCACAATCTGTAACCGAATTTTTTGTCACCGTACCCCAAAAACACACATTATTTGATCTTCATATCGAGCTTAGACCTCTCGTCCTTTGGTACGTGAACGGATGCCCTGCATCCAAACACCCTGAGATGATTGTACGATGGATCCTGTCCAGTCCACGCCTTCTCAAGTACTTCTCCATTCATTGAGGCTGATGGAGACTTGTTTATCAAATATACCGCCGTATGCATTGCTTCTCCCCAAAACATTTTGGGCAATTGCGCATGAGATAACATGCATCTGATTCTCTCAACAATGGTGCGATTTATTCGCTCAGCTACACCATTATGCTGGGGGGGTCTTTGGAACCGTCTGTTCATGTCGTATACCCAGGGACTTACAATACTCGTGAAAGTCACCAATGTATTCACCACCATTGTCAGTGCGGATGCACTTCAATGATCTACCTGTCTTTCTCTCGATCATAGCATGAAATAGTTTAAACACACCAAAGACCTCGTCCTTGGATTTCAATGCATAAACCCAAACCCTCCTAGATGCATCATCTATAAAAGTAACAAAATACAATGCCCCACACCAGGTTTTTGTCCTCATAGGACCACAAACATCAGAATAAACCAAATCTAATGCATGCACTTTATTAACATAAGAAGCAAATTTAATAAATGAAACTCTATGATGTTTTCCTGATAAACAATTAAGATAGGTTTTGAGAGGTGTACCTATCATATCTGGAAGGAGCCGCTCCCTCACTAGTAGTTGAAGCCCTTTTTCACTCATGTGGCCTAGACGCCTGTGCCACCTGTAAATAACTGAATCTTCCGTTGTGTTCAACCCACCCTTGCACATATTAACACTTGCCTTGTAAAGGGCACAACACTTCTTTCTTCTGGCCACGATCAATAAACCCTTAATGAGCTTCCATCGCCCACCAGCAAACCGGCTTTCATAGCCATCATCATCCAACCTTCCCATCGACATCAAGTTGAGGCGAAGGTCTGGGATATGCCTCACATCCTTAAGAACCAATGTCCAGCCCACATCAGCCTTCACATAAATATTACCGACCCCTACAATCTTCGATACGCCAGAATTTTCCATCTTCACGGTCCCATAGTCACTTGACTTGCAGCTTGTGAAGAAGTCCCTGCATGGAGTCGCATGAAAATAGGCTCCCAAATCTATCACCCAGTCGGTGTCCTGACTCATAGCCGTGAGACATACATTGTAATCTGCTGAAAGAATAACTATAACGTCACCATTTGAAGTAACAACAATGGAATCTGATTCATCTTCCTTCCTTTTTCCTTTCTTGTCGTTCTTCTTACCACGACATTCATGCTTGTAGTGATCCTTCTTGCCACAATTTCAACAATCAACATCTTTTCTGTTACTCAACTTGCCTCTTGATTTGTCTCGGGCCTTCCCGTCCTTCCTGTTCCTTCCTCTCTCCCGTTCTTGTGTCACAAGGGCCTCTTGCTGAGCAGACCCCTGAGATTTCCTCCTTGTCTCCTCATTGAAGAGACAACTGGTTACCTATTCCATGAAAATCTTTCCGTCTAGTGCGGAGTTACTTAGAGACACCACCAATGTCTCCCAACTGTCAGGCAGTGAACTAAGCAATAGCAAAGCCTATAATTCATCATCCAGGACCATCTTCATAGAGGAGAGTTGGTTCACTATATTACTGACCTCATTCATGTGCTCGGCCATAGAACCAACATCCTTGAACTTGAGATTCACGAGTCGCCTGATCAGAAAATTTTTATTAACGGCTGTCTTCCTCTCATACAGCCCTTTTAATTTCAGCCATAGGCTAGCGGCTGAGGTTTCCGTAGACACATGGTGGAACACGGAATCATCCAACCATTGTTTAATAAACCCCACCGCCTTCCGGTCCATCTTCTTCTAATCATCATTAAACATATCCTTGGATTTTGCTGATATGCCTAAAATTGGAGAATATAGGTCCTTGTAATAAAGTAAGTCCTCCATCTTAGCCTTCCATATGGTCCAGTTAGAACCATTGAGGCTGATCATCCTTGATGAGCCACCTTCCATAATTCAAAATCGATCCTACCCGTTCAATGAACTTAGCTTTGATACCACTTTGTTGAGAGCCTTGCACAAAACCTTAGGATTTAGCCCTCCAGAACAAACCAGAATTATGAAATAACAAAGCAATGAAATAAATCAAAGCATCAACCACACACACCACACAAGAGATTTTTACATGGAAAACTCTCAAGGAGGTAAAAACCACGGGACCTCATCCAAATCAACAATCCACTATGAAGTAGAACGTTACAACTGATCACAAGCACACCTTGCTATGATCAAACCTTCATCACTCACGCAGGAGTGGATAAACAGTAAGAGAAACAAAAGAAAATGGAGAGATCCTACTGATTACAAGAATGTAGAAGCGCTGAGATATGGTAGATCACTTCTACGAACATAGCCTCCTTTCCACAAGCTTCCTTTCTCTCATTCCCTCTCTCTCTCTCTCTCTCTCTCTCTCTCTCTCTCACACACACACACACACACACACACACCTTTGATAGCCCTCTTGTGTTTTTCATATCCCTAGAAAAACCCTAGGGACCCCTATTTATAGTTTTAGGAAACTCCTTTCCGCATCCCAGTTGCGAAAGAACTGGCGAAATGAAATCTGCGTAAAATCGCGGAACGAATCTGCGTAACTACGACTGGTCGTGTCGAGTCCACAACCGGTCAAGCACACTCACGACCGGTCGAGCACCCCAGAGAAAAATAGTCCAACATCGTGGGACTTTGAGTCAAGTCACAACTCGACTTCTACGACTGGTCATGCACCAGCCCTCGAGCGAGGCTCACAACCGGTCAAGCGAGGCTCACGACCGGTCGAGCATGGGACAAAAAAATCCCATCATAGTGAGGGTGGCTAACAGTAAAGTGTGAACTGACAATGGGGTGTACTAACAAGCTAACAACAAAAAATAAAAAGATAAAATATTCAAATATTTTATTGCATAATGATTTATAATTGTTCAATTACATTACTTATATAAAAGACCTAAAACCTAAATTCGAAATTACTTAAAAAAAAAAAAAAAATCTCTTGAAAAACTAATTTTGCCAAAAGTAAAAATACAAAATAAACCATACCAGAACATTTTAGTATTATTACAAGCAACTTCTAAATGAAACAAAAATACTAAAATTACAAGAATAAAGAAATACGACGAGAACGAAAATTTCTAAAAATAGTTTTTTTTTTTTTTTTTTTTTTTTTTATTCTTCTAAAATTCTAATTGACTCTCAAGGTTTTTTGTGACCTATTGTGCAGGTCACTTGACCCTAAAACCACCGTTACATAAAGATTGATAGATCGTGTATTTCATGTCAATGTCTAGATCAATAGTTATTGTTACAATCCACATTTCAAATGCGGATTTCCCTGTATCCAGATGAATCTATTCGAAAGATACGCGTTGGACTAGTTATGTGATGACCGACCGACTACTTCCGCATTCATTCGATCGTTTGGGTTTCTTTTCATCCCGCCATGCAAATAATGCACGTGGCCACGTCCTACATCAACTGCTTTTGCACTTTATAGCTGTTTTAAGCTATTTTTACTGGATTTTAATTCATGAGCCATCCACAGCAGCCCCAAACAGTTGTAGAGTCTAAATCAACATAGACTGATCTGATGCATATATCAACGTAGCTTACTTTGAGGTTGAAAAGACCGTGGGAAGACAAAAAAGCAAATGGAGGTGGAAGAAAAGGATAAAATTAAATATAAAACAAATGGTAGTGGAATACTTGATATAAAAATAAATTTTTTTTAAAAAAAAAAAAAAAGGAAAAGAGAAAGATTAAAGAAAAGATAGTGGAAGACTCGGTATAAAGGAAAAGACGAAAGGGAAAAAACACATGGCAAGAATAGAAAAAGGAAGACTTAAATATTTAAGCTAAAGAAAAAGCATTGTACCTGCACTCATCTTAATTTGACCGTCCACTTGGATGAAAAACTATTACCGGGATGCGCATTCCCTGCAAAGGCCTTTAGCAGGATGTTCTGGGCTGCACTCATCTTAATTTGACCGTCCACTTGGATGAAAATCTATTACTGGGATGCGCATTCCCTGCAAAGGCCTTTAGCAGGATGTTCTGGGCTGGAAGTCTAGGTGGGGCCACCGTAATGTTTGTGAGAAATCCACCCGGTCCATCATTTTTAAAAAAAAAAAAATAATAATAAAAAAAAAAAAATTAATCGCATTTTAGGACTTTAGACCAAAAGTTAGGAGTATCCAAGGCTCAAGTGGGCCGCAGTAAAGGAAAAGGTAGGTAGAGAAATTCCTACCGTTGAAACCTCCATAAGCTGAACAGCGATGTTTACATGCCATCCATACTGTTCCTAACGTCATTCCTATTGGGATGAACTGAAAACACAGATATTAGCCTGATTTAAAAGTTCTGTGGCCCCACGAACATTTTAACTGTGGACGTTCAATCCATACGATTTTGGCCCACTCGAGCGTTGGATCCGGCTGATTTTTGGCCTCATGTCATAAAAAGCTCAAAAAATGAGTGGATAGGTAGATTTCTCACAAACAACAAGGTGGGCACACCTAGTTCCCAGCGGGAACTTCTTTAGCAGGAAATCGGGGTCCTTACAACTGGGCCTGCGCATTTGGGAAGCGGATTGCCTGGCGACCATGTCACCAGGGGGGCCACTGTGGTCTATGTGTTAATCCACGCAGTCCATCTTGTTTACAGCTCATTTTAGTGATTGAATGCGAAACTGAAGCATATTCAAAGTTCAAGTGGACCACACCACAGGAGGAAAATGATGTCCAGGGTTGAAACCTACCAGGTTCTACAGTGATTTTTATTTGTCATTCAACCTGTTCATGAGGAAACAAAGACTTTTATTAAGGGAAAACACAAATATTAGCTTCACCCAAAACTTCCGTGGGCCCAAGAACATTTTCAACAGTAATCCCCACTGTTTTCTTTGGCATGGTCCATTTGATCCTTGTAAATACATCGATTTTTTAGATCATGCCCTAAAATGAGCCAAAAAACAGATGAACAGGATGGATAAAACACATACGTCACAGTGGGCGCCCAATTGCCTTAAACCAGGTATCTTTGTGGTGTTTGTTCACCATCCTCGTCACAACGTATAACACTATATATATATATATATATATATATATATATATATATATATATATATATATAGAGAGAGAGAGAGAGAGAGAGAGAGAGAGAGAGAGAGAGAGAGAGTAATGCTCACACACAACTAGTTGGACCATCCAACTAGTTGCGTAATTAATGCTAATAAATTTGTTTTGATGAAAGTTGTTTCCCACAGGAAAAAGACTTGATGGCTTGGGTGGGACCAACGGTGGAGTTAAGATGAAATCCACACCAACCATCAAATGAGTCGCCCCATAATAGTCATAGGGGCAAAAAATCAGATGCATCCATACATAAAGTGGACCACACGGTAGAAAATAGCGCTCTGGGAAAGCTTATCCTCCAAATTGTTTCCCTTCCTATGGTCCACTTGAATTACAGATCAGTGTGATTTCTTGGTTCTAGGTCTAATATGGAATTATACATATAATGAAAGGAGTGGATCTCATGTAAACATATGGTGGGCCACATCAAAAGATGAAAGGTGTGCGTGGTTCCGAGAAAGACTCGGATGGCAAGGTGGGGAACACACAACCGAATGTGTTGATGTGGCAAAGCTACATGGTCCTCACCATGATGTATATGTTATATCCATACCATACATCTATTTTATCATAACATTTTTAGGGTATGAGGCCAAAAATGAGGGAGATCCAAAGCTAAAGCAGACCACGCCATAGAAAACAGTGAGGATTAAACCCCACCATTGAAAACTTGTTAGGGCGACGGAAGTTCTGGATCATATTGATATATATATTTTTTCCTAATCCAAGTCTGCGTGACCTTGTGAATAAGTTGGATTATGAATAAGCTGGATGTTGGATGGAAAATAAACATTACGGTGGGCCATAGGAAGGTTTTAATGATGGGCGTTCAATGTTCACTATTTCCTGTGGTGGGGCTCACTTGATAGGTGGATCTATTTAATTTTTGGGACCATTTATTAAAATGATTTGTAAAAACTGATGGACGGCGTTGATATACAACAAATATATCAAAGTGGGTCCCACGGTTAAGGAAGCACCTTTTGGTATGTTACCCGGGTAACACTTGATCCATTCCCGTCCATTCTCAGTAACATACCAATTTTCTCGGAACCAACAAGTGCCTCACCGACTTCAACCTTTCATCTTTTAACGGGTCCACTGTGATATGTGTGTGGAATCCACTCCGATCATTATATGTTTAATCCCATGTTGGGCCCACAGAAAAAAATCTAGGCTAATTCCTGAATGAAGTGGGCCATACCAAATGGAAACAATTGGGAAAGGCGTCGACCCTTGATTTTTACAGGGTCCACCCGGTTGAGCCTTGGAAACCCACTCCAACCATTATATGTCATACAATAAGTTAGGCTTGATGTCCAAGAAATCATGCCTATACATGATTCAACTGGGTCATGCCAAAGAAGACGATTTGGAGGATAAGCTCTTCCCGTATTCTTTTTTTAGCCGTGTGGTCCACCTTAACTACGGATGGAGCTGATTTTCAGACCATGGGTCTAGAGTGAGGTGAATCATGTGATGACCGTCCAACTAGTTAGAATTAACTAATGCTAATTAATGTTAGAGAGATAGGACTTTGTTTCACGTTACCTATCAATCATGTGCTTCAAAATGGTCATTAGCTTGGGTGGGCCCTATTGTGGTGCTAATGTAAAATTCACCTGACCATTACGTGTGACAATCTATGTTAGACTTAGGGACTGAAAATCAACCTCATTAGTGATTCAGGTGGACCGCACAATTGGAAACAGTGTGCTGAAAAATCTCACGCTCCAAAATGGTTCATTTAATGAGGCCCAGTTAAATCACGTGTCGACCTTATTTTTGGTTCTCTGACCTAACCTTTGCTGTCGCATCTAATAGTTGGAGTGGATTTCACATAATCATAATTAGATTCCTATAAAAATCTAAAGTGGACATCTCTACTTCAAGTGTTCTATTGGTGTGGCTCACCTGAATTACAAGTCTGCCTTATATTTTGGTTCTAGGCTTACAATGAGATTGCACATCTGATGGTCGGATTGGATCTTAAATAAATGACATGGTGGGCCATATCAAAAATCAAGGTTGTTAAACTTCTTCCGATTCCGATGGAAAATGTGCGTGTTTCCAATAAAGTGAAGTGGATTAGGTGCAACCTGATCTCACTCGGTATCGTGCATTCCTGACCCTGGCCCTACCTTTACGTAAGTATTGTATATCCATGCCCTACATCCATATTTTCATCTCGTGATAGGATATGATTCGAAAAATGAAGTAGATAAAATTCTCAGGTGGACCACACCACAAAAACTGTAGTGATTGGCCGTTAAAAACTTTTTGTGGTCCAAAAGTTTTTGATCAAGCTGAAATTTGATTTTTATTTTTATTTTACTTTATCAAGGTCTTTGTGACCTTTTAAATAAGTTGGGTGCCAAGTAAAAAAATTTACGGTGGGCCCTAAGAAAATTTTAATGGTAAGAGTTCAATATCCACTATTTTTTATGGTGTGGATGACTTGAGATTAATAATTACTTCATTTTCTGATTAATGTTCTAAAATGAGCTGAAAAAACCAATGGACAGTATGGATATATAATACCTACATCAAGATGGGTGACATGATTAGGTATGAACTGCGTTGCACGAGGAAGGGGCTGCACTTAATCCACTCTTCTTCTTTTTTGCCCTTTTTTCCAATATGACCCTTTTTATCTGTAACCGAGCCCAAGAAGCTTAGCGGCATGAGAGAAACTCCTGACCTTATTTTTATTGGCCCATCGTAATAATGTGCATGTGAGATCCACTACTACGGTCAGATGCGTCATGTTATTCTAAGGCTTGAGACAAAATATGAGACTGGCTTTTGATCCCGTAGGCCACACTAATAGAGCAATAGAAGGAGAGACGCCTACCTTTGAGTTTTACAGGACTCACAGTCATTAGTAAGTGAAATCCATTCTAATCATTAGATGCCATACCAAAGGTTATGTCTAGAATTCAAAAATCAGAGAAATACTTTATTTAAGTTTACCTAGTCAAATGAATCATTTTGAAAGGTGAGATTTTTTTTTTCGCTCACTATTTCCAATTGGGCGGTCCACTTGAACCATGGATAGAGTTGATTTTCGATTTGTAGGTCTAACATGGGGTGAAAATCGTGATGGTCAGGGTGGATTTTACATTAACACTATAGTAGAGCCCACCTAAGTTGAGATCATTTTCAAAAGACCTTTAGAAAAGTTAACGTAAAGCAAGCGCCTTCTCTCTTAGCATTAAGTAATGCAAACTAGGTGTGTGCATCGTATTTAAGAGAAACTTTTTCTAATTAAATGCCAAGCTAGTTGGACCACAATGCAGCGTCGAACTAGTTGTGTGTGAGCATCTCTCTCTCTCTCTCTCTCTCTCTCTCTCTCTCTATCTATATAATATATATATATATATATATATATATATATGCTCACAAACGACTAGTTGGACATTGCAATTTCCTCCAACTAGTTGATTAATTCAAAGACTAATTAATGCTATTTAATAACAATACACATAGAAGTTATTCTAAGAGGAAAAGTAGCCAGCTATGGTGGCCCCACCATAGTGTTAATATGAAATCCACCCCAACCATCAAGTGAGTCACCCCATATTAGAACCATGTATAAAAAAATCAGCCTCATACATGGTTCAAGTGGACCACATGATTGAAAACAGTGTACAAGGAAAACTCACCCTCCAAACTATTTTCATTGGTTTGGCCCACCTAAATCACATATACCACTGATTTTTTGACATAAGCCACAGATTTTTAGTGTCATATTAATGGTTGGAGTGGATTGCACATTCTTGTTATGTTCAGCTTGGTAAAAATCAAGGGTGGACGTCTCTCCTTACCGTTTCCATTGTTGTGGCTGAGTTGAATCAAAGGTTAGCATGATTTTTTGGCTCTAGGCCAGGAATGGAATAACACATCTAATGATGGGAGCGAATCTTACTTACACATTATGGTGGGCCCTATAAAAATACGATGATGGTTGTCTGCGCGGGCAGCACCACTCGGTTCGAGAGATGAATACCACGAGAGACGAGTAATTTCAGGTCACAAAGGGTTTGGAGATTCAGATGGGCCCTGCCTATGGTGTTAATTTGAAATCCATTTCCACCATCAAGTGGATCACCCAATGTTAGAACAAGGGACTGAAAATCAGCCCCAACCTGATTTATTAGTTTTATCCATGCCGTTCATACATATTTTCAAATCATTTTAGGATATAATCCCAAAAATGAAGCAGATCCAACACTCGAGTGGACCACACCACAAGAAACAGTAGGGATTGAAGGCCTACCTTCAAAAACTTCCTGGGATTCACAGAAGTTTTGGATCAAGTTGATATTTGTGTTTTCCCTTCTTTATCGAGGTCTGTATGACCTTATGAACAGGCTGGATGGCAAATAAACATCATGGTGGGCCCTAGGAAGATGTCAACATGGAGCATCATTGTTCCCACTGTTTCTTTTGTTTTCTTTTGTTGTGATTCACTTGAGCCTTGGATTAGCCTCAGTTTTGGGGCCATGCCTTCATGTAATATGAGAAAATGGATGGACTACGTGGATAGAACACATATATCATGGTGAGGCTCACAGATCTTTGCCATCTATACACACCCATGCTGTGTGGTACGCTACACAATTAAGTCCGTCCGGAAGACATCAATCTTTTCTTGGAACTAATCGATCTTTTCTTGGTACCTGACTATATTCTAGGAACCAGTGCAGGAGGCACGCCAGCAGTGATATTTTACTGGGTCAAACCTTGATGTGTATGTGAGATCAACTTGGGCCATTATATTTGAAATCCCATGGTAGGCTAGTAACTGAAAAATCAGGATGATTTGTCATTCAATTGAGGCACACAAAGGAAAATAGTTGGGAGAGAGATGTCCACCCTCGATTTTTACAGGGCCCACTATAATGTGCATGTAAAATCCATTACACCGATTAGATTGGAAACGAAAAGATATCCTTAAAGGGTAAACAATCAAACTCACATGGGATTCAAGCGGGTCACATAAGGGTCTTTACTCTTGCTCCAATGGTTGACTGTAAGGAGTTTGAACACATGGTCAAGGTTCGAGTACCCATAGGTGGTGAAATCCCACTCGTGAGTGTGTGGTGGTGTGTTTGCGTGTGTTAAAAAAAAATTAAAAAATTAAAAAATTAAACAAAGAGAGAAAGAGAAAAAGTGGGTCACAAATAGGGAACAGTGTATAGGGTGAGATTTTTCCCATAAAAAATTTCCAATCGTGTGGCCCAACTGAAACAAAGATAGGCAGATTTTTTGTCCTTGGGTCAAACATGAGGTGATTCACCTCATGGTTGAGGGTAGATTTCACTTTAACATCACAGTGAGGCCCACCCAATTTGGGTACTCGTTTTGCCAAGTAGCATGGAGCTCCTTCTTTATGCAGAGAGCATTTATTAACATTAGTTGATATCTAAATTAGGCAATGGATGTCAAGAGAAAATGGACTGACTTAGGAAGCTGCACACATGTGATGTATTTGTGCGTTGCGCTAAATGTATAAGAAATCTGATCCGTTAATTAGATAGGATGTTTTTTAAATATGTGAAGGACATAAATTTTTCTTTTATAATGATTAATGGTATGATATTTATTTACAAGAAAACAGGGTTATTAGAAATCCATTTTACCTATACATATTCAACTTATATGTGTGGCTTTAATAATGATGACCTTTTATTAATTTTTAGTAGATAAAATATAATTAGCATACCTTATTTGATGGATAGGCTAGATCTTTGAAATATAATTTATATCAGACTTATATAAAACTTGATATTATGAATACTCACATGTGTTATATCGACATGCTGCATAATAAAAAATTTTTGCTATTTAATACATGGCTAGTTAGAAATTTGTCCAACTAGTTGTGTGTCAACATTACTATATATATATATATATATATATATATATATATATATATATATATATATATATAGAGAGAGAGAGAGAGAGAGAGAGAGAGAGAGAGAGGGAAATGCTCACACGCATCTAGTTGGACTGTGAGTTTTGGTCAAACTAGCCGTGCATTAAATATTAAAATTCCTATTTTCATACACATGTAATGCACCACATGTGAGAATATGTGACACTGAGTTGTACATTAGTATATTGTGAGTTATGTGTCATAGATCCAAGCCATTTATCAAATAGAGCACGCTAATGAAATTTTATGTACTGAAAGTTAGTAAATTGTTGTCACCACTAGAACCACACGTGTAACTTGAATATGGACTGTTGGAGTAGATTTCAAACAGTTCACTTTTCTTATATATGATATCATGCTATATATATATATATATATATATATATATATATATATATATATATATATATATATATATATATATATATGGGAAAAGGTACTATGCGCTCGAGCGTAAAGCGGTCGTCCATGAGGTCGAGCTGTGTGGGCCCCACCGTGATGTCATTCGAAGATCCACACCGTCCACCAGATGCACGGCCCAGGGTGGGCCCACACGGCCCAAAATCAGCCGTCCACATAACTCAGGTGGGCCATATCATCAGAAAACATAAGTATACACGCAAAAACATGTAAAAGCACTTGGTGGGCCCCACCTGAGTTGTGGATACCACCTGAAACTTGGTATAAAATTACATTCAAGTGGGATACACATGATGGATGGTGTCGATCATTAAAAAATGTCTCGAAAGGTCCCCACAAATGATTTTGAATGTTTCAATGGTGCACAGCCCCTCTCAACTTCTGTACGTGGTGTGGCCCACAAAAGTCACGGATTGACTTGATTTTTAGCCGTGTGCGCCCCCTCTGGAATGGTGCATCTGACTGAGGGGGTAGATTTTCGAACAGCATCACGGTGGGGCCCACATCAGCTCGACCTCACGTACGACCGCTTTACGCTCGAGTGCATAGTACCTTTTCCCTATATATATATATATATATTTCCATATACTTACAATAGACCCTACCTAATTAACGGACCGGATTTGCAAGATACATTGTGCATCACCTAATTATATCATGTGTACACATTCTTTAGTGGTCATTTGTAAACATTCACCCTCCTCTTATGTCTCTCCTCATTTAAATTATTTTTCCCTTATTTAATAATCTCCATTTCCTGTACGTTTGGGAAGGTGTCATGAGCAGAGTGACATGGGGCGCGGATTCAGTACTACCCCTGCCCTTCCAGAGCTCAAGACGGGCTGGACGTGTAGCCCATTGATTAGCGGAGAGTGGTTACGTCATATAGCAGTGACACGTCATCAAACGCAACGGAGTTTTTCAAAAAAATCCATACGTTTTTTTTTTGTCTTGAACTGAGTTGATGTCATCAACTTATGTGGGCCCTACCATGATGTATGTTGTGTATCCACACCGTCCATCCATTTGGGGAGATAATATTAGGGCATAATACAAAGAATGAGTCAGATCCAAAGCTCTAGTGTACCCCACCACAGAAAACAGTGGAAAAATTGACGCCCACCATTAAAAAGATCTAAGGGCCATGAAAGTTTTCGATCAAGCAGATATTTATGTTTTCCTTCTTTCATGTCTACTTTAGCACATGAACAGGTTGGATCTGAAATAAACATCATGGTGGACCTTCCAAAGGTTTCAACTGTGGGCGTCATTCTCTCCACCGTTTTCTATGGTGGGGTCCACTACAGCCATGGGTCCACCGCCGTTCATGCATTTTATAAACTCCATCCATCCGTTTTATCACATAAATTTAGGGCTTTAACCCAAATATCAAGCATATCCAAATCTCAAGTGGACCACTCTACTGGAAACAGTGTGAATTGACGTCTACTGTTGAAAATTCTTCAAAGGCAAGATAAGTTTTAGATCAAGCTGATATTTGTGTTTTCCCTTCATCTATGTCATTGTGATCTTATGAACCATTTGGATGACAAACAAACATCATTGGTCCTTAGAAAGGTTTCAACGGTGGTAATAAATAATTCCACTGTTTCCTGTAGTATGGTCTATTCAAGCTTTAGATATACTTTAAATTTGGGTTGAGCCCTTAAAATGATCTGAAAAATCAGATGGACAGCGTGGATAAAACACATGAAGTCATAGTGGGCCAACAGAGTTTACTCAATACAATAACGCAATGCCATTTGGTAATTGTATGAAGTGACGTAACCCAGTCCTATGGCCCCACCATGATATATGTTTTGTATCTACACCGTTCATCCATTTGGAGAGATCATATTTGATCATGGTCCAAACAATGAGTTAGATCCAAATCTCGAGTGGACCCCACCATACAAAAACAGTGGAGAGAGCGACGCCTATTATTAAAAAGTTATAAGGGCAACAAAAGTTTTTGATCGAGATGTTATTTGTGTTTTCCTTTCTTTCATGTCTGAGTTAATACATGAAGAGGTTGGATCTCAAATAAACATCACGGTGGACCTTCGGAAGGTTTCAATGGTAGGCATCACTCTCTCCGCTGTTTTTTTGTTGTGGGGTCCACTCTAGCCTTTGATTTGACTTATTCTTTGTATTATGCCCTAAAATGATTTCTCCAAATATATGGATGGTGTGGATACAACACATGCATCATTGTGTGGCCCAAAAAACTCGGCGACATTAATTTAGTAGCGAGTCTCGCTGCTCTGCGCACGGAAAAAGGTCGAAAACTTAAAAAAAAAAAAGAAAAAAAAAAGAGAGACGGTTGGAGTTCTCAGTGACCGAGTATAAATGCGAGCTAGTGGCTCCATTTGTTGACGTGTCCTCTGCCATATGACGTAACCACTCTCCACTAATCAAGGGGTTATACGTCCAGCCCGTCCTGAGCTCCAGACGGGCGGAGGTAGTATCTAATCCGCGCCCAAAGACATGTTACGTCACTAAGTTATGTGGGCCCCACCATGATATATGTGTTGTATCCATACCACACATCTATTTGTAGAGATAATTTTAGGATGTAGTTCAAAAGAATGAGGCAGATCCAAAACTGGAGTGGACCCCACCATAGAAAATAGCGAGGAGAGTGATGCCCACCGTTGAAACCTTTCTAAAGTCCACTATGATATTTATTTGAGATCCAACCTATTCACAATATAACATAGACATTAAAGAAGGGAAAACACAAATATCAGCTCGATCGAGAACTTTTGTGGCCCTTAGAAGTTTTTAATGGTGGGCGTCACCCTCTCAACTGTTTTCTGTGGTGAGGTCCATTCCAGCTTTGGATCTGACTCATTCTTTGGCTTATGCCATCAAATAATCTCTCCAAATGGATGGACGGTGTGGATACAAAACATACATTATGGTGGGACCCTAAGAACTAGGTGACGTCACTTCAGTGTCGGCTGCAAATCCATGTCCAATCCACGCTGATTTCCTTCGAGACTTTGGCAGAAAGTTCCTGCGCTGGAACCCAGGTGGGGCCACTGTGATGTTTGTGAGAAATCCTCCCCTTCCATCCATTTTTTGAGTTTATTTCAGGACGTATGATGCTAAAAATTAAGCGTATCCAAAGCTCAAGTGGACCGTACTAAAGGAAAATGTGGTTAGGGAAATTCCTACTGTTAAAACCTACCTGGGCTTGACAGTGATGTTTACAAGCTATCCATACCATTAATAACTTCATTCCTACTGGGATGAACTGAAATCACAAATATTAGCATGATTCAAAACTTCTATGGCCTACAAATATTTCAACTGTGGACGTTCAATTATCACGTTTTCAACCCACTTGAGCCTTGGAAACAGTTCATTTTTGGCTTCATGTCCTTACTTGAACTTAAAAAATGAATGGACGAATAGGATTTCTCACAAACATCACAGTGGGCCCCACCTGGTTCCAGCACAGGAACTTCCTGCCAAAGTCTTTCGTAGGAAATCGACGTTACAACTGGCACTGAATTGACGTAACCTAGTTCTTAGGGTCCCACCCTGATGTATGTTTTGTATCCACACTGTCCATCCATTTGGAGAGATTATTTTATGGCATGAACCAAAGAATGAGTAAGATCCAAAGCTGGAATGGACCCCACCACATAAAACAGTGGAGAGGGTGACCCCTACCATTAAAAACTTCTAAGGGCCACAAAAGTTCTCGATCTAGCTAATCTTTGTGTTTTCCCTTCTTTAATGTTTACGTTCACAATATAATAGGTTGGATCTCAAATAAATATCATGGTGGACCTTAGGATGGTTTCAATGGTAGGCGTCACTCTCCCCATTGTTTTCTGTGGTGGGTCCACTCCAGTTTTGGATCTGCCTCATTCTTTTGAACCACCTCCTAAAATGCTCTCTACAAATAGATGTGTGGTATGGATACAACACATATATCATGGTGGGGCCCACATAACTTAGTGACGTGATTTGCAACTAAACATGTCACACCGCTCGTGACTCTTTCCCAAATGTACAGGGAATGGAGCGCATTAAATAAGGGAAAAAATAGTTTAAACGAGGAGAGAGAAAAGAGAAGGGTGAATGTTTACAAAGGACTATTAAAAAATGTATACACACATGATATAATTGGGTGATGCGCAATGTAGCTTGCAAATCCGGTCCGTTAATTGGGTAGGGTCTATTGTAAGTACATGGGAATATATATATATATATATATATATATATACACACACACACACACACACACATATATATAGGGGTGTACACAAACCAGGCTAGCCTGGTTAGCTCGCTCGACTCGGCCCGAAAAAGCCCGACTCGGCCTGACCCGGAACTGAGTTCAGGTCAGGGCGGGCCAATTTTCTCAGCCCGAAACTAAGTTTAGGCCGAGTTCGAATAGGCCCCAGTTCGGTCCGACTCGCTCCGAAACCCGACCCACCCAGGCTCGACCTGGCCCGACCCGCTGTGTGTGTGTGTGTATATATATATGTGTGTGTGTGTGTATATATATATATATATATATATATGTTTCTCAAATAACCTAACCCTGCCTGTCACTTTCCACTTTCCTCTTTCGCCTTTTGAGATCGCCCGACCCCATCAACAGCGCCCGACCCCACCAAACCCTACTCCCTTTCTCCCTGCCCGACGGCCTGACCCCACCACCAAATCTCTCTAATCTCTCTCTCTCTCTCTCTCTCTCTCTCTCGGGGCCAAAGAAGCGGACGCTATCCGACCACAGTCCGGCGCCCCCCTCACGCTCTCACCTCTCTAATCTCTCTCTCTCTCTCGTCTGACCAACAGGCAGACGCTGTCCGACCACAGTCCGGTGCCCCCCTCACACTCTCACCTCTCTAATCTCTCTCTCTCTCTCTCTCTCTCTCTCTCTCTCTCTCTCTCTCGTCCAACCAGTGGGCGGACGTTGTCCGACCACAGTCCGGTGCCTATCTTCACTGGTTTTGGGAAGACAAACTTTTTCCATGGTATGTAACTGTCGCTGATTTATTGAGTTTTCCCTTGGTAATGATAGTTCATGTTTGTAGATAATGATTTGAGGGCTTATATTTACTACTGGGAGTTTTGGTTTCATAGAGATTGAATTTGCACATTCTTACTTTTGGTTGTGGATTTGTTTGGAAACATGGAAATGCATTTATAGCAATACGTTTCGTTCTTAGTGACCTCTTACAGAACTTACGCAGTGAAGATAGGCACGCCCTATGATTTTCGGTTAGACCTAAAAATCTAGACTGATCCGTGATTCATATGAAATGTGTGGTCAATAGGATGAATGGAAGTCCTCTCCAGTGACTTCCATTGATATATTATATGACATTATTTAAGCCAAACCATGTCCCTAGTTAGTTACTTCTCCATGGTATGTTACATCACAAGATGTTACATATGATTAAATTCTTGCTTTTGTAGAACAACTGAATATCTTTGGATGCCCTGTTTCTTAGAAAAAGGTCATTGGGTGGAAGATGACTTGGATGAATGCTTTAAAGAATAACTAACTTCCCTGTATATTAGCCCCCAATACTGTTTATTTTCTTTCTAACCCATTTGCTGAGACTATTTGTAACTTGTAAGTAAAGATCAGTAAAAAAGCCCAAGTCAAAGAAATCCTTGTTTAAGGGTTAGACAATTTTAACTGCCCAAGGAGTGGTGTTAACTGTTAAGGCATCTTCTGCAGTGTTATTACCTAGTTCCCTTGTAACCTCGTTGATGATGATTGCAGCAAACTCTTTTAACAACATTCTATAACTCCTCGGAACCACAGGAGCATTTCTCGAAGGTTTGAAACCGGCCCGAACTCGAAGGTTCGAAACTGGCTCGAACTCGGCCTGAACTCGCCCGATTGCCACCGGGCCGGGTTCGGGTTGGAGATGTTGGCCGGGTGACTAGGCCGGGACAGGTTCGTGCTGGAGATGTTGGCCCAATGACTAGGCCGGGACGGGTTCGGGCCTGGTCCGGCTGTGAACGGGCCTGGCCTGGGTTGAGCCCAGTTCGACTCGGCCCAACCCGTGTACACCCCTATATATATATATATATATATATATATATATATATATATATATATATATATATATATATATATCATAATATCGTCTATAAGAAAAGTGAACTGTTAGAAATCTACTCCAATAGTCCATATTCAAGTTACATGTGTGGTTCTAGTGGTGACGACAATTTACTAACTTTTGGTACATAAAATTTCATTAGCGTGCTTTATTTGATAAATGGCTTGGATTTATGACACATAATTCCCGACAAACTAATGTAAAACTTAGTGTCACATATCCTCACATGTGGTGCATTACGTGTGTATAAAAATAGGAATTTTGAGATTTAATGCACGTTGGACCAAAACTCATGGTCCAACTAGTTGTGTGTGAGCATTTCTCATATATATATATATATATATATATATATATATATATAGGGAAAAGGTACTATGCGCTCGACCCCACGATAAGCTCCCTTGAGGTCGAGCTGTGTGGGCCCCACTGTGATGCGTTTCGATCGACCATCAACACCATGTATTTAATGAGTCCCCTTTAAATTATGGGATGTCCCAAAAATCAGCTGTATACGGAATTCAGGTGGGCCATACCATCTAAAATTATGTGAAGACACCGTTAAAACATATAAAAGCACTTGGTGAGGCCCACCTGAGTTTTGCATGCACCTGAAACTTGGTCTGAACCCTCATTCAAGTGGGACACACATAATGGATGGGTTGGATTTGCAAACCACATCTCGGTGGGCCCTCAAAAATGGTTATGAATGTTTTAATAGTGCACAGCCCCTCTCCACTTCTGTATGTGGTGTGGCCCACACAAGTCATGGATTGACTTGATTTTTGAGACCTAGGCCCACGATGGAATGGTGCATCTGACTGATGGGGTAGATGTGCGAAATGCATCACGGTGGGGCCTAGACAGCTCGACCTCATGGGACGGACTCGTGAGGTCGAGCGCATAGTACCTTTTCCCATATATATATATATATATATATATATATATATATATATATATATATATATATATATATAACCGTTACGAACCACGGATCGAACTGGTGTGAACTTTTTTGAGAACTCATCATACCTAATGTGACTCCAAATTCTGAACGGTCCACGTAAAGTAGCACATCATGAAACCCCCTCACCTAATTTTTAGGTTGATCCAAAACTCTGGTGGACCATGAAAAATGAAAACAATTTCCTCCCGTGATTTTCATTTGTCTTTTCTATGGCTCACCAGAATTTTAAATTAGGATGAAATTTTGTACATTGGGGTTTCATGGGATTCCACATCACATGGACTGTTCAGATTAGATGCCTATGACAAGTGTGAAAAGGTGCGCATGTGCGCAAGTGAGCATCACTCTCTCTCTCTCTCTCTCTCTATATATATATATATATATATATATATATATACACACACACACACATTGCATGCTCACCTAGACACGTGCACACATATGTAATGTGTCATGGGCGTCTAAGATGAATAATCCATGTGATGCAGCATCCAACGAAACTCGAAGGAACCAATTTTTACCCTTATCTAAAACTCTAGTAAGTGCAAAGAGAGATGCAAATCAAGGGAGGAAATTGTTTTCTTTTTCTATGGCCCACCAAAGTTTTAGATCAAAGTAAAAGTTGGGCCCGGGGTTTTCTTGGGGTGCTGCATCACGTCGACTCATGTGAACTTTTTTTAGAACTCATCATTTGTTATGTGAATGCCCGAATGCTCAGCTGCGCACTGGTTCACTCGGACTTGTGTGAACTTTTTTGAGAACTCATCATATGTGATGTGAATCTAAAATCTAAACAGTCGACGTGAAGCAACACCTCATGAAAGCCTTTGAGCCATGAAAAATGAAAAATGAAAAAACTTTACTGGGCCATGAAAAATGAAAAATGAAAAAACTTTACTGGGCCATGAAAAATGAAAATAGTTTTCTCCCTTGATTTGCATTTCTCTTTGCTATGGTCCACTAAAATTTTTAATCAGGGTGAAAGTCTATTCCCCGGGGTTTCATGGGACTCCACATCACATGGACCGTTCGGATTAGACACTCATGACATGTGTGCAAGGTGCGCATGTGAGCATGACTCTCTCTCTCTCTCTCTCTCTCTCTCTCTCTCTCTCTTTGTGTGTGTGTGTGTGTGTGTATATATATATATATATATATATATATGTGGGAAAAGGTACAATGTGCTTGAGCTGATTTTAACACCCCATGAGGTCGAGCTGTGTGGGCCCCACCGTGATGCGTTTCGAACATCTTCCCCATCAGTCAGATGCACCATTCCATCGTGACCCTAGGTCTCAAAAATCAAGTCAATCCGTGACTTGTGTGGGCCACACCACATACAGAAGTGGGGAGGGGCCGTGCACCATTAAATCATTCATAACCATTTTTGAGGGTCCACCGAGATGTAGTTTGCAAATCCAGCCCATCCATTATGTGTGTCCCACTTGAATGAGGGTTCAGACCAAGTTTCAGGCGCATGCAAAACTCAGGTAGGCCCCACCAAGTGATTTTATATGTTTTAACGGTGTATTCGCATTATTGTAGATGGTATGGCCCACCTGAGTTCCGTATACGGCTGATTTTTGGGATATCCCATAATTTAAAGGGTACCCATCAAATGATCGGTGTTGATGGTCGAAACACATCACGGTGGGGCCCACACAGCTCGACCTCATGGGAGCTTATCTTCAGCTTGAGCCGTTAAATGGTACTATGAGGTCGAGCGCATACAACCTCAACGTAAGGTCTAGTCGTGTCTTTGCTTAAGCCGTTGGATGATAAATTTTCAAAATATTCCGTGGAGATGTTGTCCCGAAAAAAAGGGGCAGAAGTAGATATTATACAATCTTGAGGGTCTGTTCCGGTCGCCAATTCTGTGGGACCCTCCATGATATATATGTGTTATATCCATACCGTCTATACATTTTGAGAGATCATTTTAGAGCTTTAGTGCAAAACTGAGGCAGATACAAAGTTCAAGTGGACCACAACACAGAAAGTAATAGGGACAATGATGCCCACCGTTGAAACCTTTCCATGGCCCACCATGATGTTTATTTTCCATCCAACATGTTCGTAATATCACACGGAACTGGATGAAGGGACCAAACAAATATCATCTTGATCCAAAACTTTTGCGGCCCAAGAAGTTTTCAATGGTAGGCGTTTAATCCCTATTACTTTCTGCGTTATGGTCCACTTAAGCTTTATATCTTCTTAATTTTTGTGCCAATACCCTAAAATGATTTTGCCAAATGGATGGACGGTGTGGATATAATACTTACATCATGGTGGGGCTCACAAAACTTGGCGATGTCATCAAACCACCAAGGTCGGTGGCGTGTGGCACACCAGCCACTCCGCTTCACCAGATTAGTCTTGTCAAATGATAAAGGAAAATGGAAGAGAGATGTTTACAACCCTGTGCCTTTCTTGCAAACACCCCATCTTTTTATTTATTGATAGTAGAGTAGTGCACTATAGGTACTGTAATAGTACCAAAACTAGAAGAAAATGGTGTGTGCATCAAAAAGATGGGTGTAAATGACACTTACCTACGAAAATGGTATCTATGCATGAAAAGGGTCTGAAATATGATTGGAAGTACCTGAACAGCTCTTGCATATGGAGTGCCTGGAATATATAGTGGAAAGGAGATGAGTCCTTTCATGAAAGTGAGGAAATATATATATATATATATATATATATATATATATATATATATATATATATATATATATATATATACAAGAAAGACTCAATAAATGCTAACCCAAATTTGCATCACCCACATTGGAAGCAAAAAAAAAAAAAAAAAAAAAAAAAGCGCATCGACCTCAAATGCACCACAACACTGCCGACTTGACAAAGGGAAGACCCAAGAGCCAACGTAGAGATTCACCATAGCGCCAGATCTTGAAACAGAGCCACTAATTTTAAGATTAGAAGTTCCTAATCCTTCAATCAATGGCCTACAAGTAAACAGTTGAGGAAAAAATACAAGAACAAGGAAGAGAATTTATAAAAATACAGGCTTCCCTGAATTAGAATCCCATTAAAAAAATTAGAATTTATAAATATTATCTAAATCCAGATGAAAGAACCACAAGGAAGAGAATTTATCATACATCAAGTGAAAAAAGAACGATAATTGAAACCCAAAAATGTACCTAAGCCAAGTTGCTTTGAAAGCAGTGCCATCATCTAAGCCTTATCCATGATCTCAATGAGCAACTATACTTGGGAGATCATGGACATTGAGAATAGCCACCAAACAAGCACAAAAGTGACAAACCAAGAGAACAATTTGCATTCAGTCAATGAGCCCAATGACCAAAAACCATGATGTTGTCATGAGTTTCAATGCAGATATCTCGAGCCATGCAAAAGAATGCGCTTAGTCTTTTCCAAAACATTAACGAAATTACGTATAAGAGATTTTGATATTCAATACATCATCTTGTTGGATGATAATCCAGACACTGGTAATGATTGTATTCTTGTAGAATTACGAAATGGCAATAGATATATCAAATTATTAAGCTCAAACATTTGTTGGATTATGATCAAACCACGAAGAGTCAAGGCAAAGAAGCCTTAACGTCGACCGATTCAACAAGCTAGGTAAATGCCAAATTAGAAAAAGGTGGCAACAAAAGTGAGATACATGTAAAGAAAAATAATGATTCAAGATAAAATGGCATCATCCAAGCAAAATGCACTAATACATGCTTCAAAAAGATAACAGAAAGTAGAAATATGGGAAACTTTAGACACTCACTATATCTTTCTTTTTTTTTTTTTTTTTTTGGAAAGATTCAATTCCTAATGTCTTTAAGTAGTTGTATTTGCGGAAATGAATAACTGTGTCAAGGAAGAAAATTGATTCGGTGATTTCACAATGTCCAAGAGCAATGTAATTAACTGGATCATAAGTGTCACCATTTGAATAAATCACTAGACTTCTAATTCCAAATCCACTAAACTTCTAATTCTAAAAAGAATGAAAATCAAACACCCATTTGAAAATTTCATCAAGAAATCGAAAAAGAAAAAGAAAAAGAAAAAAAAGCAAAATAGAACCCAAAACAGAGAATTCCCCAACCTTGGAATCTCATACCCTTTTCAGCTTCCACCGCATTCTCGAATCGGAAGAAATATAGCAAGCAATAACCAATTCCTAATGTCTTTAAGCAGTTGTATTTGCAGGAAATGAATAACTGTGTCAAGGAAGAAAATTTAAAAGCAAGTTAACCATAACATCAATCCACAATCAATTTAACAATCTTGGTCTTCTAAAACTGGAATATCAAACATCAACCCTTAATTCTCAGACAATTCCAAAAAACATATATATACATATAAATTGAAAAAAGAAAAAGTTCAGAAAAAGAAGTGGAAAAATACAAACTCAATCGAATTGTCTTTAAACATTTAGTGCTTTGGGTCTCCTAAAATCTTGAAATTAAGTTACATCGCCTATTTTCTCTCTTCCCTTTCTTTTGGTTTTGATGCTACATAACCTATTTTGTTTCTTCCTTTTCTTAGTTTTGACATTGCATTTTTTGTTTTCTCTCTCTCCTAAATAACTCTACCATATTGTTGGCAGTAAATAACAGTTGCTCCTTTACACTTTGCATCTTTTGATACTAATAACAACAAAGTTATCTCCATTAGCTGAAATCATGGTAAATAACTTTTCGCAGTCAAACATGTTTAACAGTCAAAATTGCAACAGAAATAAATGCAAAAGCATTGCAAAGAAGGCTGTTATTTATATAAAGAAAATTAAAAATTAAAAATTTTATATATATATAAAGCAGGATTGTTTTTGTCTCAATTTATTTACACTCCATAGGGAAACAATTGAAACCCAAGTTAAGAAAAACATGTACCTACTCCCATTAGTAAAGTAAATGAGACAAAAAAGCAAGTTACAGATATTAAGAAATGAAATATAATTAAATAGCATAATTATAGAAAATCATTGCATGAGTTTATCTCCATTTCATTGCTATGATAGAAGTAAGTTTTGCTCACACATTTGAGATTACACTCCATTTGGAGTTCATATATGGCTGCAGATAGAGTACAAGCAATTCGGGGATTTCCTCTTCTCTGCAAGGACTCGCCAGAATATGTTTCTAAAACTGTGGATGTTTGTGGACAACTCCTCATAGCTGGTAATCTTGAATAGCTGGTAATCTGATTATTCAATTTTTAGCGTGTTTTACTTCAATAAGATGCTGTGTGTTGCCTATGGGAACATGTTACTATTGCATTTTGATGTAGCTACGATAAACCCATCCCAAGAAACAACTTCTAAGGAAAGAAGCATGCTCACCATCTCCTTGTAGCCAGCATAGAGGAAGGCATGTTGGGCATTCCTAAAATCAAACACAGAACATTAATACTCACAATATATATTATGGGGGTTTGCTAATTCTACACAAGGGCACATATGGAAACATGAAACACAGGTGTGAGATAGCTTTCCATAAGATTGGAAATAATGCTTATACCTTCTACCTAAAAAATCAGACAATTTCACTCTTCAGGTGGGTCACAACATACAAAGTAAATTGATGATTGAACTTGTTTTTCCTCTAGACATTCATTTGTTTTGATATGTCTTGGCCAACCTGAGGTGTAGGATTGCTTGATTTAATCCGAAGATCTAAACAATGTATCTCACTTGATGCTAGCCAATCTGTTCAAACAGACACGAGAGACAGTAAATGATACTTCTCATAGCAAACATAGATAGGTGGCTCTTTGAAAACAAGTGACAATGATCCAGTTTAACTAAGACATGGATTGGGTGGTGAGGAGCTCACCACTGACGTTGGTGATGAAATGACGTGGCCAGTTTGTGGATGTAAAACATGAGTTTTAACCAGTGGCCTTCAGCTAACAAAAAACCAATCACAAACTATATTTTTTAACTCTGTTTAAACCATGCTCGGGCATACTACATGTATGAATCACCATCACCTGTAGATCAGTATTGTTTACAGAATGCGATGATGATTTGTTAGGGAATGGCAATAGGCTAGGCCCAGCAAACACCAGACAGTTCAAAAAAAAAAAAACCCCTACCAATTGCTAGAATACATCCATATACATCATAGTGACGGGGCAAGAGCCAATGCCTCTGCCTTAAAAAGGAGCTTCTCTAATTTCTCAATTCACATAATGTGAGGATATTATGTATGATGCCTGGTCAATCAATCCATGTGTAGAAAATGATGCCGACATCCTCCTCACCACTCACTATTTCTGCTGGCCCAAGTTCCCATCTGAGAAACCACTTGTAAATTAAGCTTCCCACAACTGTCGGGAAGGAGACCAAGTAGGTGGCAACCTTTCCCACTGTCCTTGGCAATCACTGCATGCCAATCACAAATGATCAATACTATGTTATACCTTCCCAAAAAATGATGAAGAATGCACATTAGACAATGAACACAAAATACAAAGTTCATGTTCTAAATAAAATGCTGAGTAAATGTGAACACAAAATATATACTTCAGTAAGCATGAAAGATTGGATATCAATATATATTAGACAATGAACACAAAATACAGAGCTAAAGATGTTGAGTAGCTGTAAATGTGAGGATTACCTTATGTATAGCTTTTGTCATTCCCAATTGATGAACATAGGGGAACCACTCACTGGCTTGGTTGCTTATGTACAGTTAACCTGGTGATTTGCTAGTGATATACACTTGTGGCCCCTGCTAATTGGCATAAAATTAAAGCACTTTTCAAGCAATCTATTTCGTACACATGGCATGCATAAATGAGATCTGAGCCATAATCACTTTGTATCTTTATATGTTGCATGCCTGCAATAAACAAATGGTTCACATGCTGAGGTGTGCATGATAGATTTTACTCTTATATGATCCTAGCTGTCAATCGGAGGACTTCTTCCTGTTGTATGAGGAACTTTGGTTGGATATTTTCTCTAATAATTTTTTTGAAAGATATTTTGTCTAATATATATATATATATATATATTTTTTTGAAAGATATTTTCTCTAATAATTATTTGTATATCTCAAAAATCCTTCAATTGTGGCTAAGGTCACCTGATTGTTTTTCCCGGTTATGGCTCATCCATGACACGATCCAGCAGATGAACTCTATATCTCATACATGTATGTGGCGTATATAGATATAGAGGGCTGGTAACTATCTTAGATATAGTTTAAAACCAGATCCTTTCCTATTATTTTGTGATACATTTTTATTTATAAGTCCTAATAAATGAAACATTGAGCAGCCTTTCTCTCAGAGCTTCATACATTTTATTCTATGGCTGTATGTACCACTTGCTTGTTAGTTTAGCTTACTAGCTTACCTAGGTTTTCAAGCACATCCATAAGTGTTTAAAGCCAACAACATGCTAACCTAGCATGCAGCCATCTTTCCCACCGTCATGTTGTATGTATGGGAAATTTGAGCCATTCGAGTGGTGGGCCCATCCATGAAGATCTTCTGGCACCTAATAGTAATCTCGTTCACTCATCAGGCGAGCCACACCATGGACTTTAACATGTAACTGTGTCCCACTCATCCATTCTTGTTTGAGGCTGGAAACAGGGGGTGATCTGGCTCGTGATTCGAGGAATAAATTTAGTCAGATGTTCATTTTCCTTGTATAGTAGCTGGTTGTTGTGCCAATTAACTAACGGAACAATTTATTTGCAAATGGTCAAGAGTTAAAAGGAAAAAAGGAATGAAATATGAGAGCCCATAAACGACATCTGAATTTCTTTCTTAAAAGCAGCTGACTTACTTATATTAATATATTAAAGAGATTGAAACATGCTAAAGAGCCCGCAGCCCCTGCTGCCGCTATTAACGAAAGCAAAAATTCCAACTATGTCCTAAACAGGAATTCTTATCAATGATTTTAAAAATAAAAATAAAAATAAAAAATAAAAAATAAAAAAGAATCAATCTAAAATCTTGCTTGTGGAAAGAGCAAAATGAGAATTTTTGTGATTTATTTCCTGTTTTTCACCGAGCAGTGCAACTGCAGTTTGACAAGCTTAAGTGTAAGTGAAACCATACCAAAACAAACATAAGAATCATGGGACTCCATCAGTTCAAGGTCATTATGAACTGATGCATTTTCAACACTCCAGTACATAAAGTGGGGGGCAAAGTTCAAACCTACTTACCAACCAAATAATAGTAACAATAATGATGATAGTAATTTCTACTGAGTTAACTCCATATTCTAATTTACAAATCAGAAACTGAGAACACAAGGAGCGTAACAAAACCAATAACCAAAATAACATGGAAGAAAACCAGTTGACAAATGCCATCACTTTTGTGCAATAAAAACTTCATCAAGCTAGGCTCTTAACATGTCAGGTTCAGGCCAGGTACTGGTGTCCCAGTATTCTGTTTTCCAGCTTATTTTAGGCAATGGTCCCACATACAACTGAAGAATAAAAATTTCAGGTGGACCACATCATAGGAAATAGTGATTATTGGCCATTAAAATAAGCTGGAGAAACAGATGAATGACATAGATATAGGTGGGTCCTATGGTTAAGGTCTCACCACATCGGTGGTGCCGGGGTCACATACAAGTTGCTCTCCATAACGTGGCCCACTTCAACTGCATCTGTAGACCACATTAATACCCTCTCTGTAAACAAGCTGAAACCACATCCTCTAATAAACCAATCATGGCCCCACATCCATCTGCACAATTAAGAAAAGGAGAAATACTTTGATACTCTTGCAGAGTGTGAGAGATGATACGCAGGCACTTAGAAATTTCATACATGGGATACCAGTAATTCAAATTTAACTGTCCAAAATATGTCTTCCCAATTTGGATGTATCATGAACTAAAGTTTATGATTCTTTTTTTCTTTTTTTAATTATCCACTATTAGATTGGTGGACATTTATTGGACGGTTAAAATGAAAAATATCCAATGGTCAAGTGAGTGCATGCATCTGAGGTTAGAGTTGTTCCATCAATCTAATTTTCGGAATTTAGTTAATGTATGCCACATGTACAATTTCTACGTGCATGTGTATCAAGTATCCCACGCTGTCTGAGTATCATGTAACTGCAAGAGCCTGCTAACAAACAATACCATGTTTGGCAAGCCACTTTGCAATTCACCCAGATTAGGAAAATAGAAGAGAACAAAATCCAGATCATCATAGCAGCAAACAACATTTGAATTTGAAATACTATGCCAACTCTAACATATAAATTGAAAACTGTTAGAATAGAGACATTTCATCAAACACATGTTGTGCACACCTTAAACATTCACAACAATAAACCATAAAAGTGATTTTTTAGGAAAGCCCTAATCCTTTTCCCATTACAGAGTTTAGGAAATTCCTAATTCCAATATTGTATCCTCTGATAATCAACGGATTTACAGATCTAAAAATAAAAAACCTAAATATCTATTTGAGAGAAATGAGTACCTGGCCGGGGACGAGATGAAGGGCAGGGGCTGCTGGCCGCACCAGATCTGGAGATGATGCAAGTGAGGAAGAGAGAGAGAGAGAGAGAGAGAGAGAGAGAGAGAGAGAGAGAGAGAGAGAGAGATCGGAGAGAAAACCCAATCACTTTCATTGGGAGAAAATCATTTAGAAGATATCATTCAATTTAAACCCAATCACTTTCATTGGGAGAAAACCTCATCCTAAAACCCTAATTTCCAGCAGAAGCATGGGAAAAGAGCGTGAATCAGACCAAAAGCCCTAAACCTAGGAGGGAGAGAGAGAGAGAAAGGGAAGGGAATAGAATCCAAAGCCCTAAACCGCGGAGGGGTTTAGATCTGTACTGTTTGCAGTGAGTAAAAGGACCAGATATGGCCGGACCTGGTGCTCGATCGTGCAGGATGGACAAGCAGTACAACAACTGCGGTCTTCGGTTTGTGCTGGAGGATGGAAGATAGAGAGAGAGAGAGTCAGCGATGGGTTTGAGAGTGGAGAGGGAGAGACAGAGAGAGAGAGAGAGAGAGAGTGGAGAGAGGTCGAACAGAGACGGAGAGGTGCAGAGAGAGAGGTCGAGAGAGACCGAACAGAGACGGAGAGGTGCAGAGAGAGAGATGAAGAGCGAGAGCGCACAAGAGGGTGAGGGAGGGAGAGCGAGAGGGAGAGGCAGAGAGATATCGAGTGGCGGAAATGAGATTAGGGCTGCGGAATTTTGTTTAATAGGGCCCTTTGCTAGCGGCCGTTAGAACTGGCTGCGGGCAAAGGTTAGCCTCATCGGTCGGCTATGCCTGCTTTTCTTGTAGTGCGGGGAAGGGAGCAGATTAGGTGCGGCTGCAGTCCAACCTATGAGAGTGCGTCCCTTGCCATTGGGCCCAACTTGACTTGCATATTGTATATCCATACCGTCCCTCTGTTTTGGAAGACAATTTTAGCCTTGATTCCAAAAATAAAGAAGATCCAATTGTCAAGTGACCATACTATTAGAAACAGCGGTGATTGAATACTATACCATTAAAAACTTGCCATTGCTCACTGTAAAGTTTACATCATGCTTATTTTGCATCTAACCTGTTGATAAGTTACATGACCCTGGATGAAGTCAAAAAACAAATATAGTATTCATCCAAAATTTAAGTGGCGTCAATCACAACTTTTTCCTATGGTTTGGTCCACTTGAGAATTGGATCTCCTTCAGGCTCTAAATCACATTTTAAAATGATCTATAAAGATAGATGGGCGGCTTGGATATAAAATTCATATGCCAATGTGGGCCTACGATAAGGGCCGCAGCTTCTTGGGTGAGGCCGGAGTTGCACCTAATATATTCCCCACGCAGACCGCCTGCAATTTGGATTGGGTGGGAATGAATTTTTATCTACACAAAGATAGATGGGCCTATTATAACACTTGTTAGAAATTCAGTCATTTCATTCATTTTATCTATTCATGTTAGGACGTGGGAAAAATAATGAGATAGATCTAGAACTCAAGTGGGCCACACGATGAGAAAATGTGGGTAGGGAAAATGCCTATTGTTGAAACCTTCCTAAGGTCCACCGTTATTTTTATATGCCATCTGTCCCATTCATAAGGTCATTCATACTGGGGTGAACTGAAGATACAAAAATATTACCTCAAACTAAAACTTCTGTAACTCCACAAATGTTCAACAGAGGACGTCCAATCCTCAATGTTTCTTACCGTGCAGCCCACTTGAGTTTTGGAAATACCCCATTTTTTATCTCATGCCTTAACATGACATGGAAAAACAGATGGACTGTGTGGATTTCTCACAACGTGATGGTGGGCCCTGACTATCTTCCTATCATATTAGCTTCTTCTCTGAGAAGCTGTCATTGCTTCCCGTCCCTTGCGCATTTGGCCTCATAGTACCGTTTCCCACACACGCACGCGCGCGCACACACGGCAGGTTGATCTCATGGGAACTTTTGAGCTATGTGGACCTCACCGTGACGTGTGTCAAACATCAATACCGTGCATTTGATGGATCCCCTTTTGGTTATTGGATATCCCAAAAATCAGCCATATACAAAACTTTGGTGGGCCATACCATCTAAAATCATGTGAAGACATGCCTAAAACATATAAAAGCACTTGGTGGGGCCTACTTGAGTTTTGAATGCGGCAAAAAAGTTGGTTTGAACCCTCATCCAAGTGGGACACACTCAATGGATGGGCTGGATTTGTGAACCACATCTCGGTGGGCTCAATAAATGATTATGAATGTTTTATGTGGACCGTACCAAATACCTAAAAAAAAAAAAAATAATAAATAAATAATAAAATAAAATCAGCCTGATAAACAAACATTTGTGGTCATACGAATGTTTCAATGGTGGTCATTCAATCGCGGTCATTCATATGGCCACAGATATCCGTATATCAGGCTAAGTTTTTTTTTAATGATTTTAGGTCATCCATGGCATATATATCAAGGTGGAGCCCAGGAAGGCTTCATAGGTAGACATTTCTTTTCTCACTTTTTCCTCTCGGGCAGCCCCCTTGAATTTTAGATTGACCGCATTAGTTGCTGTATGTCTTAAAATGACACGTAAAAACTGATAAACAGGATACATTTCTTACAAATATCATGGTGGGCTCCACCGCTTGTATATGCAAAAGGCTTTCGTAGCAAATCCGCATAAGTCCTGCATAAGCCGATTGCATGATGTGCACAACCTTGGTAGTGTGTTGCCACTCGTCGGATTCAACTTGACCAAACCTGGCTGTAGGGGTGGGATTGGGCCGGTTTTGAACTAGGCCAGGATAGGCTTGGTCCCGGCGGGGGTCAAGCATAGCAGGCCCAAGCCTAACCTGAAAACAAATTGTTTGTGCTTAGCCCAACCTGATTGGACCCAGCCCGACCCAAAAGTAGATAAAATCCCTATTTTGCCGTTGAATTTTTCTAATCTATCCGTTTATCAAGTAAGCCACACATGCACGAAAAAAATAAACATTTTAGTGGAATGAAACCAACAATCCAGATTTAAGATAGATGGTTGCCTAAGGATTAGAGTGGCATATTTGTAGGATATAACACATGTATATAAAAATTCAGGTCAGGCAGCATTGGATCAGGTTGTGTTAGGTTAAAATGACTTGAGCCTAAACTTGGCCCAAAAATTAATCGGACCATGCATGCGAGGTCCAAGCCTAGCCTAGAGGCCAAGCTAGTAGGCCCAAGCCCGGTCCAAATCCAGGTCAGTGAGCTACCTGGCCCATTGCCACCCTTAGTTGGTTGGGGTTAGTACGGGGTGGGACTTTGGTGGATTCTCATGTTGTCAATCTTAGCCTTTGCCAGCACTAGTTCCAAAATTAGGTAAAAGAGTAAGTTTGATGTTTGGTTGGCAGCTGATTGTAAATTTTGCTAATCTACCATTAAATTGACTCCAAATTACTAGGAGAAATGCTAAGATAGTGATGAAAATGACACATGTACACAGACACACACACAGAGGGAGTGGGTCTAGTGGCTTCGGAGGCAGTGTTTTTGTGCCTCCATGTCATTCTATACATGCAGCCGGGGTGTGGCCCGACTTGACAGAACAACCTTGAATCCAACCTGCCCTTGTTAGTGTCATGCCTGAATCTGAGTCTAGGGACAAGAGTTTAGGCCTGAAGCCACCTGTAATTAGGGGTGTCAATGGGCCGAGCTCGAGCATCGGCCTTTCTAGCAAGGCCCACTTTGGGCTGGGCTTGGGCTGAAATACCAGGCTTGAGGGCTGGACCTGGAGTAAAGTTGAAGCCTGTTTGTTAACCAGGATAGGCTTGAGCTGTGTCTAGGATCCTGTCAGTTAGATCTGAATGTGACTTCAAGGTCATTTTTTGTCAAATCATGCACGATTGGGTATCCCAAATGAACAACCTGATCTTGCATAAAAGAGGGTATCTGGGGTTGGGCTCAGGCCGTACTCCGACCCAAGCCATGCATAAACATCATGGCTAGGGGTTGGGCTTGTTAGTCTTCACCCGTCACTAGCCCAGGCTGGACTTGGGCCTAGGTTTTGGCTTGCAGGACAGGCTTGGACAGACCTTGCCCTGGTCCAAACCTAGCCGGTTGACTGCCCTATCTGTAATGGGCTGGAGTAGTAGGTAATTTAACAATCATTTGCAAGATTTTTCTCATTTTGAAGTCTTTAAAGTTTTATCCTTTTATTCTTGAAATTTTACAAAATACCTGATGAAGCTCGTGTGTGAACTTATGTTGGTTCTACCTTTCAAAAAAATAAAATAAAATAAAATAAAATAAAAAACACACACACACAAAGAAGAAAAAAAGAAGAAGGAAAACTTATGCTGGTTCTTCCATTTGATGTCATGATTCTCAATTTTCCATCTTTATTATTTTTGTGGCAATTTTATTATTCAAGAAGGAAGTACAGAATTCTCACTTTGGTACTTGTTTTATGTTGTAACACAACCTTATTCCTGTTATTCAAACTTTTCTACAATGGATCGAAACACTGGGATCATTAGGAGGGCTGATAGACACTTTGAGGAAGAGGGCCCAATCCTATGTGCAGCATTGGATGGGATGAAGCTTCCATCTTTTCCTGAATATGAATTGAGAGTCAGGTGCAAATGCTTGTATCAGGAGTGTGTTGAATTAACTTGAGAAAAAATTATAAAAACATGTAGTGATTTACCCAAAATGAATCTCTTAGTAAAACTGAAAAAAAATATATATATATAGAAAAAAAAAAGTGGCTGTTGATTTTCCACATTGACAAATGAGCTTTTTTCCCATAAGAGACTATGACCTGGTTTTCATTTTGAAAAGTTTTTAAGGTACATTTGGAAGCACCATCAAATTGAATTACATTTAGTAGTCTAATCATCATCATCTAAGCCTTATCCTAATTAATTAGTGTCGGCTACATGAATCTTGTTCCGCCATTACACCCTATCAAGGCTATAACTTCAATTAGACCATCTTTTCTTACCACCTCTACCCACGTCCTTTGGGCCTTTCCCTTGCCCCCACTCCTTGTAACTGGCATGGTTCTTGGTCTCCATTGCACCATGACCAACCATCTAAATCTACTTTCCCTCATCTTGTTATCTATTGGTGCTACTCCTAAGATCTCTTGAATGTACTCATTTCTAATTCTATCCTTTCTCCTATTGCCAATCATCTATTTCAACATCTTCATGTCAGCTACATTCATCCTATCAACATGTTGTTTCTTAATTTCTCAACATTCTGTCCCACCTAGCATGGCTAACCTTATAGCTATCCTATAAAATTTTCCTTCCAATTTGAGTAGTATACGATGACCACATAGAACTCTAGAGGCACATCTACATTTCTTCTACGCAGCTTGAATTGTATAGGCAACATCCTTCTCAATCTCTCCAATCACAAAATTATCGACCCAATATATCAAAAGTGGTCATTTTGTGGAACTTCTTGCTCAACAATTTTAACTAATTCCTTAGCTCCACTCCTATTGTCACTAAATTGCACTCTATATACTTTGTTTTAATCCCAGCAATTTTAAATCATTTAGATTCTAAAGCACTCCTCCATAAATGTGGCTTTATGCTTACACCTTCACTCGTCTTGTCAATCAAAACTATGACTTCTTCAATATCGACCCCTAGTGCAAGCCTACAGTAACTGGGAATCCCAATACTGCTAGTGGAGATACAAGTGAGTTCTCAAGTACTATAAGCTTGCACCAGGGCTTGACATTAAGCCTGTACCTTTTTGTGGGCTACTAAGTGGAAATAACCAAGTTATAATTCTCATGGCCTTCATATTGTGCGTCTCCGTGAAGGTATGTGCAAGTAATCTAACTGAATTTTGTGGGGTAATTTTTTTATATTAAGAATACCATGAAATATTACAACTTTTGTCATTTTCTCTCGACTAATCCGTATCTTTGCATTTCATTTCGCATGTGCAGCCAGTCATGATGAATTATGGCAGCTTTTTCAACGTATTCGTTTCCTGAAAGTTCAGAAAATTAATTGCTTGGTAGTGATGTTTCTAGAGGTATTCTGGACTGTTCAAAAAATATATACCACAACAGAAAGTAAAGGATTTCTTTTTCTGGGTTTCTGGAAAAGAAGCAAAAAAAAAAGATTTTCCAATACCCATTTGCAGAGCTTCATTTCAACATTGTTAAAATTGTTTTGTTTTTCTAGGTAAAAAACGCAACCACTTTGCATTGCTTTCCATTTTCCGCTGAAATTGAGAATTCTAAATTAAAGAATGAATAATGTGGTTATTTAGACCTTCAGCCGGTCCGTCAAGTATGTCAAAACTGAAGGAGTTTTTAATTGTTGATGCAAAAATCCGGTTTGATCCCTTAGACCTTCGTATGCCTGCATAAAAAGAACAACAAAGGACACCCTGGCTTGAGCAGGGGACCCTCCGATGCCAAAGTCAGGCTTGGATTCTGGATCTAGATATTTCGAAGCGGTTTGAGAAAGAATTTTTGCGTACCTTACAAGATGATGGAGGTTCTCCTTTTATATCTGTTGGGGCGTTTAATCGTGGGAGGATTCTCTTCCTAGTATTGAGCAATCGTGAGAGGATTCTTCTCCTCGTATCACGGAGATAGAATTGTGCCCGTCTCTAGTCCTCATCTGATCCCGTGAGCTTCGGGATCGGGGATCCTACCCGAGATATTTGGGATGAGGCCTTGTTTCGCGCTGTCCCTCCTTTATCGGCCGGTCCGATAAGAAGCTCGGCCCGATGCATGCTTGGACTGCTGGCTCGTCGTCCGGACCGACTTATCCTTCGTCTCGGTTTATAGAGTTTATGACTTCGCCTCGGATCTAACGTATCCCTTGTCGACCCGAGGCGGCGACCCGAGGTGCTAAGTCCGAGTCTCGGGACTTGGTATTTTTTGTCCCTAACAGTAAGCCCCCTTACTCCGTGTGTCTCATATGACACTTAGGAGTAGCGAGTTTTGAGTCGGTTCATAACTTGGTCCGAGACAAATAGGCATTTAATGCACTCTGTGTCGCCTTTGATGGGAGACGGTTCAGTTTCTGACATCGCATGCGCCGGCAACTATCAAATCGCTCACCCCGCCAATGAGGTTCGGACACGTAGCAAGGACATTATTATTGTCAGTCGACGTGCGCCACGTGTCGAGCGGGGGAGTCGATGCAGGCGTCGAATCATTTCTCCATTAATTGCCTTCGCCACATTGCAATCTTATAAAAGGGTGGGGGTCCCACATTTCGAACTTCTATTGCCATTCCTGCTTTGTATTTCCTGTGGAGCTTTTTTGGTCTTTCCTCTTCTTCCTTTCCTCTTTCTTGACTATCAGCGGCTCTTTTCACCATTTCCGCTGTCCTTCCTTCCTCCGGTGAGTCTCTCCTTCCTCTTTATTTAATGGTAATGGCGACTAGAGGTTCTCAAAGTCCCCGAGAAAGAGTTTCCGGAGATGAAGGTGAAGCGCAACATTTTTGGAACGTTGCGGAATCGCCTTCTTTACTAACGGAGATAGCAGTTGATGCGAACGCTGCATTTCTATCTGAGAGGGTTACTGAAGCTCTGGCGGAGCGCCCTGCTTCCGTTGACCCTTCTCGGGGTGGGTCGTCCTTGATAACTCGCCCGGGAAGGCCTAATCTTCCAAGGGATATGGAAGAAGAAGAAGAGGAGGAGGAAGAGGAAATATTGATTGCTGAAGGAACCTCTGGGTCGGTTCCTGTTGATAAGTTGGCACATGCCGAGTCTGACGGAGAAGGATCGGGGGATGACCTGAGCGGCCCGGTTCCTTCGGTCTTAACTGAGGCGGATTTAGACAGAATCCGAATCGGGTACCACATCCCCGAATCAGTTATCACTTATCTCCCCCGTCCGAAAGACTTGCCGGATCATCCTCCTGCTGGGGCGGTCGCGATCTACCAAGTCTCGATGCAATGCGGCTTGCGTCTGCCCCTTCAGCCCATTGTCCGGGGAGTTTTGTCTCGTATTCGGATTGCACCGGGGCAAATAGTTCCGAATGGGTGGAGGAACTTACTCGGGTGTGCGGTACTGTGGGCTGAGATGGAACAGCCGCCGCTAACAGTCGACGAATTTCTTCACTTATACCAAGTGCGCGTGAATCCGAACTACCCCGGCTTTTATGTCTTCGCTGCTTGGCGGGGCGGAGGCGGCTCCCTAATAACTGACCCTCCCACTTCCAACAAACATTGGAGAGAGCGTTGGTTTTGGGCCTGTGGCCGTTGGGAGACGGCTGAGTCCGGGTCCTACGAGGCTCGTGTTCCTCGGGCGTTTCAGAGAGCAGGTGACTTGGCTCTTCTCTCTTGCCCTTCTTTATTTTTGTAATATTCTGAGTCTAATGGGCTTGTGTCTGGCAGACATCCCAAAGAAGCGGCAGAAGCTCGGCTCTAGTGCTTCGGCTCGGATCAAAGAGTTGAGGACGTTGGATCCGGCAGATAGGTCCTGGAAGGTGCTCTTACAACCGGAGCGTCTTCATCTCGCAGGTCTAGACTCGACCGTCACAGGTAATTGAAATTGTATTTTCATGTGCATTTTGAACTTTTCCTGATTTACTTCGTTTTTTTTTTTTGTATAGATCTGCCCGAAGCTCGTCCTCATCTAAGGATTGTTCCCGAATCAGCCCCCTCGGAAATGACTGGAACTCGTCCTCCTCTTAGGGCGGTTTCGAAGTTAAAGGCTCCTCCGCGATCCGTCCTTCTGTCAGAGCCTCGGCCGCCGAAGAGACAAAGAGTAGTGCGAGTGGAGAAGGAGCTGCGAGTTCTTCTACCCCTGCTGTCGTCGTAATTCCGGATCCTAATCCGGAAGAAAGGGTGGAAGTGACGGTGGCCACTGCCTCGGAACCTCAGGCGGCACCTGACTCGGGACACGTTGCGACTGATGTTCCGAGACAGGCGGAAGAGACATGGACTGCGTCTTCCAGAGGGGAAGAAGAGACGAGGACTGCATCCTCCAGAGGGGAGGAAACGAACCAGGAAGGGCCGTCCATTTTGCAGAAGATGGTGTCGGGGATGGTTCCTTGGGCCTTAGCCCATGGGAGTGAAAAGGTGTTCATCAGTCTTTACAATGCTCCTTCGTCACAAACCGTCGGCCATGCAGCAATGGTGCTTTTTGAACTTGATCCCTACTTGGTTAAGGCCTGTAAAGAGTTATCCTCGGCCCATCGGCTGCAGACCCTTTTGTCGGAAGCAGAAGGGCGACGTGAGAATGCCGAGATACGGGTTGGCGTTCTGATGGGCGAGGCGGCACTTGCCTGGAAAGCTGCTGAAGACGCAAAGGCAGAGGCGACTCTTTCCAGGAGAGCCCTTGATGAAGCGCGAGCCGAGGTTACTCAAGTGTCCGCTCTCCTCTCCAGAGCCGAAGAAGAAAACCGGCGAATCCTTGCGATCCATGCTTCCTGTGCAGATGACTTGGCTCGGGCTAAGCTTGAGGTGGCGGGGCTTATTCAGCAGGCTAACGATAAGACTCGAGAGGCTGAGAAGGCTAGGGACCAAGCCGTCCAAGCATTCCTTGAGTCAGCGGAGTTCGAGGATGAGAGGGATCGCTTGTTCCAAAGCAGATTTCTGGAATGTGTTAAAGACATAAAGAAATCTTTTCCTGACCTTGATCTCTCAGAAATCGAGGGTGGAGGAGCCTCGGAATCCGAGAATCTGACGCCGCTGCCTGAAGTCACTTCTGGGAATGAGGCCGGTACATGCGAGAATGCTTTAAGTACTGCTCCCTTTGGAGGGCAGTAAGATGGGCCCCTTATATATATATATATATATATATATATATATATATTATTTTTTTTTGTAAGGACAGTTTGAAGATGAATGAAAGATAGTATTTTTATTCGTAGAATTTGGCTTTAAATCTTTCTTAGTTCGGATTCATTGAATCTTAAGAGCCGAGCTAAGGATAATAAATTTTTAAGTGCTTAGCGTTCCAAGGATGAGGCAGCGATTGTCCGTTTAGATCTTCTAATCGGTATGTTCCTGGCCGGATGGTACCCGAGACAATGTAAGGTCCTTCCCAGTTTGGTCCTAATGTACCCGATCCAATCTCCTTGGTATTGAAAAATACTTTTCGGAGAACCATATCTCCCATCCGAAACCGTCTGATCTTAATTCGAGCATTATAAAACCGAGCCACTTGTCGTTGCCGGGCTTCTGTACGTAGCCGTGCTACTTTCCTTTGTTCGTCCAGGAGATCGAGTCCGAGTGTGAGGAGTTCTTCATTTTCTTCCGCGTTGAACGAAGTGACTCGAGCCGAAGGTAAGCCGATTTCAACGGGAGTGACGGCTTCCGAGCCGTAAGCGAGTGAAAATGGAGTTTCTCTTGTGGCGGTTCGAACCATGGTTCGGTAAGCCCAAAGAATTTTAGGGAGTTCTTCGGCCCACGCTCCTTTAGCTCGGTCAAGCTTGGTCCGGAGATGTTACTTGATAATCTTGTTAACCGCCTCGACTTGCCCATTAGTTTGTGGATGATGGGGCGAAGAATAAACGTTTCTGATTCCGAGGTTGCCGCACATCTCGCGAAAGCTTCTGTTATCGAATTGCCTTCCATTGTCCGTAATAATGATACGGGATACTCCGAATCGGCAGATAATGCTTTTTCATACGAAATCGGTGATCTTTTGTTTGGTTATTTTAGCTAACGGCTCTACCTCGGCCCATTTTATGAAATAATCCACTGCTACCACAGCAAACTTGGTCTGACCCTTTTCCCATGGGGAGTGGACCGATAATGTCGACACCCCACTGCGCGAAGGGCCACGGACCGGTCATTGGCGTTAATGCCTCGGGAGCTTGTCTCGGAATCGCTGCGAACCTTTGACATTTGTCGCATTTTTGGACGAGCTTGCGGGCGTCGTGTTGGATAGTGGGCCAGTAATATCCCTGTCGTAGGACCTTGTGAGCGAGAGACCGCCCTCCAGAGTGGTTTCCACAGATTCCTTCATGGATTTCACGTAATACATAGTTCGCCTCACTGGGTTTGAGGCACCGCAGCAACGGAGCGTAGTAACCTTTCTTATAGAGAGTACCATTGAGTATGGTGTAACGGGAGGCTCGAAACCTCACTCGTCGAGCCTCGGCACGATCTTCAGGCAGTTTCCCCTTGTCAAGGTATTGGCGGATTGGATCGATCCATGATGGTTCCGAATCGATTGTATTGATGGCCTTACTAGCTGGTTCATTTATGCTTGGTCTATTAACGTATTCGACAGGGATGGACCTGGGTATATCATCTTCATCAGCGGAGGTTAGCTTCGCTAATAAGTCGGCTTTGCCGTTTTCTGTACGAGGGATCCGAGTGACATGACAAAATTGAAATCCACTGATAAGTTCTTTCGCTTTCTCCATGTATGCTCTTAATTGGTCTTTCCGTGTCTGGTATACGCCGGTGACTTGATTTACAACCAACTGAGAATCGCTGAAAACACTTAGGTGTTTGACTCCCATGCTGGCGGCGAGTCGGAGGCCGAGTAACAATGCTTCATATTCCGCCATGTTGTTCGACGCTTGGAATCCAAGTCGTAAGGCATACTGTATATAGGTATGATCGGGGGTTCTCCAGCACAATCCCAATCCCGGCCCACTTGCCTTCGAGTTGGAAGAACCGTCGACAAACAGTTTCCAGGGAATGGGGCAGGGTATGGTCGGTGTAGCGGCTGTTGTTGGAACTGCAACATCCTTTGGCATATCGTCGACCGGGAGATCGGTTGATGGGGTTCCTTCGGCAATAAAATCAGCTACGGCTTGCCCTTTGATTGCTGCCTTCGGTTTGTATTAAATGTCAAACTCACTCAGTTCAATAGCCCATTTCGTGAGTCGGCCGGAGGCTTCTGGTTTCTGCAATACCTGGCGAAGCGGAAGATCGGTCATCACGATGATGGTATGGGCATGGAAATACGGCCTGAGTTGGCGAGAAGGAGTTATTAGTGCCAAGGCTACTTTTTCCAAGCTAGGGTATCTCGTTTCTGCTGGCAATAATGCTTTGCTGACGTAATATACCGGTAGCTGCTTTCCTTCGGATTCGCGTATCAGAGCCGAGCTAACCGCTGCCTCGGATACTGCTAAATACAGCAGCAGGGATTTGCCTGATTCGGGCTTTGATAAGAGAGGTGGAGAGCCGAGATATGATTTTAATTGTTGGAATATCGCTTCACATTCTTCCGTCCAATCCATTGTTTGCCGTCCTTTCAACTGTTTGAAGAAAGGGAGACATTTATCCGTGGCTCTGGACAAGAACCGGTTAAGTGCAGCGACTCGTCCAGTCAACCTTTGGATGTCCTTAATGGTTTTAGGGGGTTCCATATCAATCAAAGTCTTTATCTTCTCTGGGTTTGCCTCTATTCCTCGCTGACTAACCAGGAAACCGAGGAATTTTCCAGAGCCCACCCCAAAAGCACATTTACTCGGATTTAGCTTCATCCGAAACTTCCGTAGGATGAGGAACATTTCTTCCAGATCATTCACATGATCTGCTGCGTGTATGCTTTTGACGAGCATGTCGTCGATGTATACTTCCATGGTTCGGCCTATAAGCCGAGCAAAGATTTTGTTAACTAATCTTTGGTAAGTTGCGCCGGCATTCTTTAAACTAAATGGCATCACTCGGTAACAATAAAGGCCTTTGTCGGTGACAAAGGTAGTTTTATTTATCTTTTGATGCATTACAATTTGATTATACCCCGAATATGCATCCATGAAGCTAAGGAGCTCATGTCCGGCGGTACTATCTACTAGCTGGTCTATCCTTGGAAGCGGAAAGCTATCCTTCGGGCAGGCTTTATTTAAGTCAGTATAGTCAATACAGACTCGCCACTTCCCGTTGGATTTCTTTACGAGCACGACATTTGCGACCCATTCTGGGTAGTGTATTTCTTCTATGAAATTAGCCTGGAGAAGTTTGCTGACTTCTTCTTCAATGATGGCGTATCGTTCAGGGCCGAGCGGTCGTCGCTTCTGTCGGATCGGTCGGTATGACGGATCGATATTGAGTCGGTGAGTCATCACTGATGGGTCGATCCCGGGCATATCGTCATGGCACCAGGCAAATACGTGGCGTACCTTCGGAGCAGGGCTATCAGGTTTTCTTTCAAGGGGGACTGTAAAGACGAGCCAATTCGTACCGTTTTGGATCCATCTGTTTCATCCAGGGGGACTGAGATAAGATCTTCAACCGGCTGCCCTCGTTCCTGACTCTCGCCCCGAGGGTCTAATGATTCGATCGTTGATATGTTGATCGGACTTTTGTCGGCGGTCCCTTTTACAGCTATCATGTAACAGTGCCTCGCATCTTGCTGGTCTCCTTTGACAATTCCTACTACCGACTCAGTCGAAAATTTCAATGAAAGATGGTATGTGGATACCACGGCCTGGAGGAGACTTAAAGAAGGTCGGCCGAGTATTGCGTTGTATACTGAGGGTTGATCGACGACCAAGAATTCCACCATCATCGTCGTCTGATGTGGGGCATTGCAGGCAGTGAGTGGCAACGAGACAATTCCTTCGGGCAATACTTGTCTCCCGGAAAACCCGATTAACGGGGTCCGAACTGGACGTAGCATGGATCGTTCGATTCCCATTTTATCGAACGCCTGAGTAAATAGTATGTCTGCAGATGATCCCGTATCGACGAGTATCCGAAACACTTTCCGGTTAGCGATAGTCAGGGTGACAATCAATGCGTCATCGTGGGGGTGATAGATACCTCGGGCGTCTTCCTCTGTGAACGAAATGCAATATCTTTCCCTTTTCTTCTCCTTTGGTGGCCGATCTATAATCATAAGCTCGGACTCAGGCTGATTAAGTTTTCTCGCATGATTCCTTCGAGCATTGTTTGAGTCGCCCCCACCTCGCGGACCGCCGATAACTGTCCAGATTTCTTCCATCGGCTGACTCTCGGTCGGACGTCTCTCATTTACTTCAGTTTTGACTATATGTTCTTTGAGTCGGCCGTCCTTTATGAGCCGTTCGATCTCTTCCTTTAGGTGACAGCAATCACTTGTGTTATGCCCGTGATCACGGTGATAATGGCAGTATTTATCCTTGTCCTGCCGATTAGGATTACTTTTGAGCTTATTGGGCCAGTTGACAAAGCCTTCACTCTTGATTTCCATCAATACCTGTTCCTGAGTTTTGTTCAGGGGGGTATACGTGGAAAATCGTCGATCCGGGCGTTTGCCTGACCTTCGCTCATCGTGCACCTGATCATCCTTGCGTTTCCTTCCTCCGGTCGAGTCGGCTTCCTTTTTGGCCGACTCTTTGACCAAAGTTTTAGTTTCACGCAGAATTCGCGTTTCTTCGGCGTTTGCATACTTATCCGACCGTGCCATAAACTCTGCCAGAGTATCGGGCGGAGTTTTGTCTAGAGATGCCAGGAATGGCTTATCTCTAACTCCTTGCATGAGCGCATTAAGAGCCATTTCTTCTGAGTGTTTTCGAACTTGAAGGGATTCGAAATTGAAACGCTTGATATAATCTTTTAATAGCTCTCCCTACTTCTGAACTATGTTGTTCAGATGTGCAGGGGGCTTCAATTTCTTTTTCCCGCCGATGAAGTTGGTGAGGAAGGCGTCGCTCAGCTCGACGAATGAACTGATGGACTTTGGTTTCAACTGTTTGAACCACAGCCGAGCTACATCGGTCAATGTAAGAGAAAAGGCCCGACACATTACTGCATCTGAGGCATCGTGGAGCTCCATATATGTTTTGAAGCATTCGATATGCTCCGTCGGGTCGGTCTTGCCGGTGAAAGGAGTGATCTGAGGTAAGCGAAACCTCTCGGGCAACCGAGCCTCCATTACCGAGTCTACAAAGGGGGACGCCTTTGCTTCGGACCTGGTTGGATGCATATTTCGGCCATGCCTCATGTCCGCCATTTCTTTCGCCATTTCCTCCCGTACTTCTCGTTTAAAATTCTGAATATCGACTTTCCAAGGTTCACTACTCTCTGCCGTGCCTTCTATGGAAGGTCGGATGCGCCTCCTTCGCTCTATCTCGTGTCGAAGGTCGGTTGGGGGCAAAGATGCGTTGGCCGACTAAACTGGAGATGGTTCAGAGACGCCTTGGGGTTGGCTCGGCCGGAAAGACTGCAGCGCGGAAGGTTGAGGATCAACCGCCGATCGTACATGCTGCCGTCTCCCCTTGGGGAGGCGGGAGTGGCTGCATTTGCTGCTGATACATTCGTTCCAGCATCTGCTTCATCACATTCATATCAGATCGGATTTCCTGAACCTCCTGATCTAACCGCCCATTGTTCACTCCCCAAGTGCAAGGTTGTGATGTAGTAATAAACTCGGTAAGACCGAGGTCGAATCCCAAGGGACTGATACTTGTACGCTTTCTAAAAATAACTAGATCTAGAACTAGGCTAAGATGAAATCTAAACCAATTATGATTTGAGGAATAATGATGAAATATTAATCTAAAACTTAGGAAAAATTCAGAGAAAAGAAACTAGGGATTCAGAGGATCCACTTGTAGAGATCAGGGAGATCTTATGCCTGGATTAAAAATCAGAGAAATTAACTGAACTGCCTTTGATTTGGTTTTCAAGAGATGAAAAGTATATGAATTAGAATGGATTCCATCACCAAACCATGCCCAGGAGACAAAGCAAACAACAGAATTAAACTAATTACCAACCAATCAACATGCCATGAAGGTTAGGAAGGGTACAGACATCCAACCATGCCCGGAGACGATGGTGAACAACGGGGCTTCCTGACGTCATAAACATCAAAAGGAAAAGAACATGCTCAAAGCCATCGCAGACCCATTGTAATTTCAGTCACAACAGACCATTAAAGACTGAAAACATTCCCTTAATAAAAACCCAAATCAACATGAAATTCAGTCTAAACAAAGGCACAAGCAAAGAGGCATCCCATCACGCTACAAGCTTCACCTCTTAGCCCTAGCTAAGAGGTTTAGCCCGACATGAGTGGGCCCAATCCCTTAAACAAATAAATAAATAAATAAAAATAAAATGAAAACTCTAACTCTGCTCTCTCCCCGGTGCTCCACGTAGAAGCCCAAGCCTCCAGCCAGATCTCCAAGCTCTAGCCGTCAGATCCTCGTTCTTCCTCTCTTCTCTCTCTTTTATAGAGGTTTACGTAGCTGCAGCAGCTCCTGCGAAATCCAATTACCAGCAGGAAATGGAAATTTCCTTCCGTGAAAAACTACATAGTTGACAGCGCCTCATCCGCTTGTTTTCTTTGCAAGGAGATAACATCTCCTGGGATGTTTTTGACCGTCCTACATGATAGACGGTCTGGATCACCAATCCGATCACAGACAGCGACCCACAATCATCCGGAAATTGGATTTTCCGGACGCAAAACAGAGTATGCGTAAACTGGCTACGCTGCGATGATGGTGGGGTCCAGGATCGATATCATATGGAAAATCCATTCCGTACATTATATTACCCTCGAAAAACCGGTCAGGTATGGATGCTTGTGCTCAGTTTCGGTGTGGCCCACGGAACTTTGCTTGCTGCCGTCTATCCTGCGATTCACGGCTAGGATCTTGCAATCGCGTGCATGGTGAAAAAAAGAAAGCATGGCTGGGATAATCTCCACCCCTTGAGTCGACTGAACGATTCAGATCATCCAATGGGATGATAGGTGGGACTCACTAATCATCACAGCGTCCACTTTTGCGGACGCTGTGCTTTGGCGCGTGAAGTTGGTGGGCCCCGATCAGATATTGTGTTGAGAAATCCACTCCGACCATTAGACTTAGCTCGGAAAAACGACCAGATATACATGGTTTTGATTTAACTTGAGTGTGGTCCATTAAATTTTAAACACGCCGTCCATCCTGCGTTGAGACTTCATCTACGTGTGTACGTCTTTATGAGTCCAAAAACTCACCATGGATAGGGTCTTCCCTACGTCAGAATCATAATGAATGGTCCTGATCGTCCCAGTAGATGACCGGTGGGGCCCACTGCTTTTCGCAGTGTCCGGCTGTTAAAAAAAAACAAAATTTTTCGTTTTTTTTTTCTTGAGGAAGAAGCTCGGGTCAGCACTCGCTGACCCGTTCTTTGAGTTTCGGTGCACACACGATGCACTTGTGCACCATGCACACTCATGCTCACGTGGGGTCCACTATAATGTTTTCGAGAAATCCGCTCCATCTATCCATTTTGTCAAATCATTTAACCCGTAGGGACCGAAGATGAAGCCCATCCAAACAAGCAGGTAGGCCCAGAATCATGATTCTGAGGGCTGATTTGTCCGTTAAGCCACTTCCACCAGGATCTAATGGTGAAATTCGGCGTGTACGGTTAATTTATGGTCCTTAGACCATGCATGAAGTCTTGAGCCGGACGGATGGTGGGAACCCTGTGATCTTACATTTTATCTGACTTTCAGGCCACTTGAGCTTCAGTTTCTTGATTTTCTCGGGTCTTTGGCGTGTAATTCCATTGATCTTCATACCCTGGGGTCCGTCCCTTGCTCTGGTGAATTCTGAGCGTCAAATCCACACTTTTAGTACCAAATTTCAGTTTAAGCTCCTAAATACATCTTGTATCGAAAACACGATTAATTTAAACCATTAATCAGTACTATGTCCGTAAATTCAGGCAATAAATAGGGTCTGATATGCAATATTTGACCCTCAACACAACCCCCAACCAGCATTTTGCTAGTCCCGAGCAAAATATGCGAAAATAAGTTGAGAATTACGAGACAATTCTTATGAAGCCGAGTGAAATTTTGAAAAACAATTCAGATATGAGAAATCTTGAGATTCATGAATGGTGATTATCAATTTCTCCTGGCCTCTCATGCACAGTGAATTTCATAATTAAGTTCAAATATTAATCCATAAACTAGAATAATTTTAAACATTGAGTTCCATGGGTGTATAGTGAACTCTCAGCCTAACATCATTAAGAGATCAAATTGTCGATTTCATGATATCATTAGTAATCAATCAGAAAATTCATAACAACCATCACCTAAACCAGTACTTTGCCTCACAGATCATTCTTTCATTTTCTAGTTTTTTTTTTTTTTTTTTTTTTTGTTAAGATGGGAATCAAATTTTCACTTATAGGGAGCAAACCTATGGTGAAAATAGTCGCCCAGCTCTGTCTAACTGTTAATCATAGAAAATTAAATCCACACCTATAGGGAGCAAACCCATGGTGTAATTCTTTTTTTATACCCTGATGGCCAAATCTTTTAGGCTGGTTTCTTTCATGCTCAGTGATTACCAAGTTAATCATTCAATATTAAACTGAAATCTCAATGTGTAAGTGAGATGTGATATGTGAAATCATGACTCAATCAATGTTTACAACTTCTAATCATGGATTAATAATTCAAACTTAACTGTAAAATCTAACGAGCAACTGAATGTAAGAGTCATAAATTTCCAACATCACGTATCTTAGAAATTCTAAATCTAGGATATCTGTCAAAATCACTTTGAACTCACTAGAAAGTCTAGAAAAAATTTAAAAATTTTCACAATTTTTTGCTCAAGACGAAGAAAACACTGATTAGGAAACCTAATCTCCCACCCCCAACCTAAAATCTACATTGTCCTCAATGTAAAAGATATGAGCATGGAATGCACATGGGACAACAAAAGTAAATGTGAAGTGATGGGAAGATAGTACCTGGATGATGAATCGTAAGAGACTTTCCAAGAGATCGCAGCATGGAATCCAGTCAGCACGAGAGAGAAAGCAGAACAAAAATAACAAAAATAAAATAAAATCCTACCTATACCACTTTCGCAGGTGCTCTCGATTGCATTTAGCGCATGCAACAAGCCTTTAAACCCCTAGGTTGCCCCTAGTGGACGAGTTGTAGTCTCGTGAGGGTTTACAGCAATGTTACCCACAAACATTGAACTCACTACTCATGCTGTAAGGTTCATCTTCTGGCCAGTATCTTGATAAGTTCCTCGAAGTTCCTCAACAAGATCATCCAAAAGCCCTTTTGCAAAAGGCTTGGGTGCCCTGGAGCATGACTTTCCAGAGAGACTTATGTACCTCATAAGAAATTTTCCATTGCATTGCTTGAGGTAACCAGTAGTATGTACGATTCACCTGTGACAAGAAGTTTCAACGTTAGTATCCCATGGTGAATCGAGACTACAAGTAGATAAAGTTTAGAAAACTTCGCAAAAAGTGATGTAGCCTCAACACATTTTGAAGTGTCAATCTTCGGTTCAATTTTCGCTCCTCCTCCTTTAATGGTAGACGGTTAGGATCAGGGGAAGAAGGGGCTTCAAAATAAGGGTTCTCTCGGTCAGTGATAACTACCGAGATGTTGTCTTGCAAGGCATCCACTTTGTCTTTTGACATGGGATCGTTTGACTTTGCAAAGTGTGCCCAGCAATTATCAAAAGAGTCGGAAATTTCAGCTGAGAGTGACTTATTTTCCTCATGGAAATCTGTAATGAGATGCTCAAGGACTCCCTCGCCCTTAAAAGTATATGAAGATATGTTCTCTTGCTCCAGCCCTGCACAAACATATTGAAGATCAATAGGGGAAGCATCGATGGGATCACTTTGTTCATTGAAACTACTCAATCGAGGCGTTGAACTGTTAGACGTGTACAGCTCAGATGGTGGTCTTAATTGAGTGGTTTCAAATTCTAGAGTCGTAGCGAGCAGCTCGTCCTTCTCCCGAATCACATTATCATTCAATTCAAGAGAGTGGTCCAAACATGTTTCACAGAAGTTGGAAGGGTCGGTTTTAATGAGCTCATCTTCCACTTTTAAATCAGATATGTTAGGTGAGTGGAGTAGCTCAGTATGACCGATCACTTCGTGTGCTTCTTGAGCATTGACTGACCATACTTGAGATTGATTCCGGGGAATTTGGGTTGTGCTCTCATGAATCTCATCCCAATACTTCTCGACTTCCAATTCATGCGACACACTTGAGATGGGATCGCTTTCCTCACAATCTATTCCTAAATTCGGTTGAGGTTTGAATGAACTAACCTCTACCTCATCATTGAATTCATGTGTGTCAAGTAAGGGAGGTGTGTCATCATCACTGTATTTGAAAGACACCCATGTATCTCCACCATTCTTTTGAACAGTCATCGAGATCGGCTCATTGGGAAATTGAACCACGTGCTCGTTAATGGAATCCAACTCCTCATTCCAAATTCCAGATTTCGTCAAAAGCGAGTGAGGATCACTTTCACGGCATTGTATTTGGATTGGATTGTAGTTGGGATGCACGAGCTTCTTCTATCCTTTCAAGGCGCGGTCGGTGCTTCCATTGCTTTCATCGCTTCGCAACATGTTGGTTGAATTGTTCTAGATTAAAACATGAATCCTCTTGGATCGTTTCGGTTGGATCTCAAAGGTATGGGATCCAAGAGAATAATCATTATATGTTGTTGGTTCATCTTCCCGCTTTGATGGTTCCACGATTATAGTCATACGGATCATAGGTGGGAGAATCTGATGGTTGGTAATACTTATTATCACTCATAATATAATCACGCATTGTTTTCTTTTTCTCAGATGGGTGATAGTAATTCTCACTCCCATAGTTATGATAACCCCAACATTCACGTACGGTCCGTGGGGTGGAATTGTTCTCCCGTATATGATCGCGTAAGGACTTCTTAACTGGTGGCTTTTTGTATTCCGGTCGATTCTCGATGATAGTTTCAGAAAAGTTTTGAGACATTGGTGGATTTCTATCATAATCATCATCCCAATATAGATTATTCTTCTCAAAGATATCTTGACGTTCCCCACTCGTGCATATACATGGTGAAACTCTAACTCGAATCTAATCCTAGAAGAAAGCAAAATCCTACAGCAATACAGAAAGTAAATGAGAAGTTAGAAAGATGTTACCAGACTAGAAGTTCCTATGTTAAAAACCTGCAAAACAAACCAAAACACGTTAGTTTCTGAAGTAAACCAAATCTAAAGAGTTAGAAAATCTAGAAATTTAGAAAGAGTTTACCAAATTAGAAGTTCTATCCTAACAACCTACAGAATAGGAAATAGGTTAGTTCTATAAATAAAATAGAAAACAAAATTAAAAATTAAAATTAGTAAAATCCTAATCTTAAACTAACTCTAAATCCATTAATTTCGTAAAATCGTAGCCGTCGGTCCCAAACCAAGAACGGCGCCAAAAACTTGTTCACTCCCCAAGTGCAAGGTTGTGATGTAGTAATAAACTCGGTAAGACCGAGGTCGAATCCCAAGGGACTGATACTTGTACGCTTTCTAAAAATAACTAGATCTAGAACTAGGCTAAGATGAAATCTAAACCAATTATGATTTGAGGAATAATGATGAAATATTAATCTAAAACTTAGGAAAAATTCAGAGAAAAGAAACTAGGGATTCAGAGGATCCACTTGTAGAGATCAGGGAGATCTTATGCCTGGATTAAAAATCAGAGAAATTAACTGAACTGCCTTTGATTTGGTTTTCAAGAGATGAAAAGTATATGAATTAGAATGGATTCCATCACCAAACCATGCCCAGGAGACAAAGCAAACAATACAATTAAACTAATTACCAACCAATCAACATGCCATGAAGGTTAGGAAGGGTACCGACATCCAACCATGCCCGTGAGACGATGGTGAACAACAGGGCTTCGACGTCATAAACATCAAAGGAAAAGAACATGCTCAAAGCCATCGCAGACCCATTGTAATTTCAGTCACAACAGACCATTAAAGACTGAAAACATTCCCTTAATAAAAACCCAAATCAACATTAAATTCAGTCTAAACAAAGGCACAAGCAAAGAGGCATCCCATCACGCTACAAGCTTCACCTCTTAGCCCTAGCTAAGAGGTTTAGCCCGACATGAGTGGGCCCAATCCCTTAAACAAATAAATAAATAAATAAAAATAAAATGAAAACTCTAACTCTGCTCTCTCCCCGGTGCTCCACGTAGAAGCCCAAGCCTCCAGCCAGATCTCCAAGCTCTAGCCGTCAGATCCTCGTTCTTCCTCTCTTCTCTCTCTTTTATAGAGGTTTACGTAGTCACATGACAGACTCTGCGAAATCCACTACGAGAAATGGAAATTTCCTTCCGTGAAAAACTACATAGTTGACAAGATCGCCTCATCCGCTTGTTTTCTTTGCAAGGAGATAACATCTCCTGGGATGTTTTTGACCGTCCTACATGATAGGCGGTCTGGATCACCAATCCGATCACAGAAAGATAACGGCCCACCATCATCCAGGAAATGCGGATTTTCCTGACGCAAACAGTATCGTGCGTGAACTGTGCTGCGATGATGGTGGGGTCCAGGATCGATATCATATGGAAAATCCATTCCGTACATTATATTACCCTCGAAAAACCGGTCGGTATGGATGCTTGTGCTCGATTTCGGTGTGGCCCACGGAACTTTGCTTTGCATCCGTCTATCCTGCGATTCACGCCAGATCTTGCAATCGCGTGCATGGTGAAAAAAAAAGAAAGCATGGTCGGATAATCTCCACCCTTGAGTCGATCGAACGATTCGGATCATCCAATGGGATGATAGGTGGGACTCACTTAATCATCACAAATCCACTTTTGCGACGCCGGCTGTGCTTTGCGCGTGAAGTTGGTGGGCCCCGATCAGATATTGTGTTGAGAAATCCACTCCGACCATTAGACTTAGCTCGGAAAAACGACCAGATATACATGGTTTTGATTTAACTTGAGTGTGGTCCATTAAATTTTAAACACGCCGTCCATCCTGCGTTGAGACTTCATCTACGTGTGTACGTCTTTATGAGTCCAAAACTCACCATGGATAGGGTCTTCCCTACGTCGAATCATAATGAATGGTCCCGATCGTCCCGATGATGATGGTGGGGCCCATGCTTTTCGCAGTGTCCGTAGGTAAACATTTAAAAAAAAAAAAAATTTTCGTTTTTTTTTTTTTTAAGACGAGGCTCGGGTCAGCACTCGCTGACCCGTTCTTTGAGTTTCGGTGCACACACGATGCACTTGTGCACCATGCACACTCATACTCACGTGGGGTCCACTATAATGTTTTCGAAAATCCGCTCCATCTATCCATTTTGTCAAATCATTTAACCCGTAGGGACCGAAGATGAAGCCCATCCAAACAGCAGGTAGGCCCAGAATCATGATTTTAGAGGGCTGATTTGTCCGTTAAGCCACTTCCACCAGGATCTAATGGTGAAATTCGGCGTGTACGGTTAATTTATGGTCCTTAGACCATGCATGAAGTCTTGAGCCGACGGATGGTGGGAACCCCGTGATCTTACATTTTATCGACTTTCGTGCCACTTGAGCTTCGGTTTCTTGATTTTCTCGGGTCTTTGGCGTGTAATTCCATTGATCTTCATACCCCGGGTCCGTCCCTTGCTTTGGTGAATTATGAAGCGTCAAATCCACACTTTTAGTACCAAATTTCGCTTAAGCTCCTAAATACATCTTGTATCGAAAACACGATTAATTTAAACCATTAATCAAGATCTATGTCCGTAAATTCGCAATAAATAGGGTCTCGATATGCAATATTTGACCCTCAACACAACCCCCAACCAGATTTTGCTAGTCCCGAGCAAAATATGCGAAAATAAGTTGAGAATTACGAGACAATTCTTATGAAGCCGAGTGAAATTTTGAAAAACAATTCAGATATGAGAAATCTTGAGATTCATGAATGGTGATTATCAATTTCTCCTGGCCTCTCATGCACAGTGAATTTCATAATTAAGTTCAAATATTAATCCATAAACTAGAATAATTTTAAACATTGAGTTCCATGGGTGTATAGTGAACTCTCGACTTTAACATCATTAAGAGATCAAATTGTCGATTTCATGATATCATTAGTAATCAATCGTAAAATTCATAACAACCATCACCTAAACCAGTACTTTGCCTCACAGATCATTCTTTCATTTTCTAGTTTTTTTTTTTTTTTTTTTTTTGTTAAGATGGGAATCAAATTTTCACTTATAGGGAGCAAACCTATGGTGAAAATAGTCGCCAAATTCTTCTAACTCATTAATCATAGAAAATTAAATCCACACCTATAGGGAGCAAACCCATGGTGTAATTCTTTTTATACCCCGATGGCCAAATCTTTTAGGTTGGTTTCTTTCATGCTCAGTGATTACCAAGTTAATCATTCAATATTAAACTGAAATCTCAATGTGTAAGTGAGATGTGATATGTGAAATCATGACTCAATCAATGTTTACAACTTCTAATCATGGATTAATAATTCAAACTTAACTGAAATCTAACGAGCAACTGAATGTAAGAGTCATAAATTTCCAACATCACGTATCTTAGAAATTCTAAATCTAGGATATCAGTCAAAATCACTTTGAACTCACTAGAAAGTCTAGAAAAAATTTAAAAATTTTCACAATTTTTTTGCTCAAGACGAAGAAAACACTGATTAGGGAAACCTAATCTCCCACCCCAACCTAAAATCTACATTGTCCTCAATGTAAAAGATATGAGCATGGAATGCACATGGGACAACAAAAGTAAATGTGAAGTGATGGGAAGATAGTACCTGGATGATGAATCGTAGAGACTTTCCAAGAGATCTCAACATGAAGATGGAATCCAACAACGAGAGAAAAAGCAGAACAAAAATAACAAAAATAAAATAAAATCCTACCTATACCACTTTCGCAGTGCTCTCGATTGCATTTAGCGCATGCAACAAGCCTTTAAACCCCTAGGTTGCCCCTAGTGGACGAGTTGTAGTCTCGTGAGGGTTTACAAAGAATGTTACCCACAAACATTGAACTCACTACTCATGCTGTAAGGTTCATCTTCTGGCCAGTATCTTGATAAGTTCCTCAGTAAGTTCCTCAACAAGATCATCCAAAAGCCCTTTTTGCAAAAGGCTTGGGTGCCCTGGAGCATGACTTTCCAGAGAGACTTATGTACCTCATAAGAAATTTTCCATTGCATTGCTTGAGGTAACAGTAGTATGTACGATTCACCTGTGACAGAAGAAGTTTCAACGTTAGTATCCCATGGTGAATCAGAGACTACAAGTAGATAAAGTTTAGAAAACTTCGCAAAAAGTGATGTAGCCTCAACACATTTTGAAGTGTCAATCTTCGGTTCAATTTTCAGCTCCTCCTCCTTTAATGGTAGACGGTTAGGATCAGGGGAAGAAGGGGCTTCAAAATAAGGGTTCTCTCGGTCAGTGATAACTACCGAGATGTTGTCTTGCAAGGCATCCACTTTGTCTTTTGACATGGGATCGTTTGACTTTGCAAAGTGTGCCCAGCAATTATCAAAAGAGTCGGAAATTTCAGCTGAGAGTGACTTATTTTCCTCATGGAAATCTGTAATGAGATGCTCAAGGACTCCCTCGCCCTTAAAAGTATATGAAGATATGTTCTCTTGCTCCAGCCCTGCACAAACATATTGAAGATCAATAGGGAAGCATCGATGGGATCACTTTGTTCATTGAAACTACTCAATCGAGGCGTTGAACTGTTAGGACGTGTACAAATTTCGGATGGTGGTCTTAATTGAGTGGTTTCAAATTCTAGAGTCGTAGCGAGCAGCTCGTCCTTCTCCCGAATCACATTATCATTCAATTCAAGAGAGTGGTCCAAACATGTTTCACAGAAGTTGGAAGGGTCGGTTTTAATGAGCTCATCTTCCACTTTTAAATCAGATATGTTAGGTGAGTGGAGTAGCTCAGTATGACCGATCACTTCGTGTGCTTCTTGAGCATTGACCTGGACCATACTTGAGATTGATTCCAGGGGAATTTGGGTTGTGCTCTCATGAATCTCATCCCAATACTTCTCGACTTCCAATTCAAGTGCAGTACACACTTGAGATGGGATCGCTTTCCTCACAATCTATTCTAAATTCGGTTGAGGTTTGAATGAACTAACCTCTACCTCATCATTGAATTCATGTGTGTCAAGTAAGGGAGGTGTGTCATCATCACTGTATTTGAAAGACACCCATGTATCTCCACCATTCTTTTGAACAGTCATCGAGATCGGCTCATTGGGAAATTGAACCACGTGCTCGTTAATGGAATCCAACTCCTCATTCCAAATTCCAGATTTCGTCAAAAGCGAGTGAGGATCACTTTCCGGCATTGTATTTCTGATTGGATTGTAGTTGGGATGCACGAGCTTCTTCTATCCTTTCAAGGCGCGAATTCAGTGCTTCCATTGCTTTCATCACTTCTGCAACATGTTGGTTGAATTGTTCTAGATTAAAACATGAATCCTCTTGGATCGTTTTTGGTTGGATCTCAAAGGTATGGGATCCAAGAGAATAATCATTATATGTTGTTGGTTCATCTTCCCAGTTTTGATGGTTCCACTGATTATAGTCATACGGATCATAGGTGGGAGAATCTGATGGTTGGTAATACTTATTATCACTCATAATATAATCACGCATTGTTTTCTTTTTCTCAGATGGGTGATAGTAATTCTCACTCCCATAGTTATGATAACCCCAACATTCACGTACGGTCCGTGGGGTGGAATTGTTCTCCGTATATGATCGCGTAAGGACTTCTTAACGGTGGCTTTTTGTATTCCTAGGTCGATTCTCGATGATAGTTTCGAAAAGTTTTGAGACATTGGTGGATTTCTATCATAATCATCATCCCAATATAGATTATTCTTCTCAAGATATATCTTGACGTTCCCACTCGTGCATATACATGGTGAAACTCTAACTCGAATCTAATCCTAGAAGAAAGCAAAATCCTACAAAGAATACGTAAAGTAAATGAGAAGTTAGAAAGATGTTACCAGGACTAGAAGTTCCTATGTTAAAAACCCGCAAAACAAACCAAAACACGTTAGTTTAAAGTAAACCAAATCTAAAGAGTTAGAAAATCTAGAAATTTAGAAAGAGTTTACCAAATTAGAAGTTCTATCCTAACAACCTACAGAATAGGAAATAGGTTAGTTCTATAAATAAAATAGAAAACAAAATTAAAAATTAAAATTAGTAAAATCCTAATCTTAAACTAACTCTAAATCCAATTAATTTCAGAAAATCGTAGCCGTCAGTCCCCGGCAACGGCGCCAAAAACTTGTTCACTCCCCAAGTGCAAGGTTGTGATGTAGTAATAAACTCGGTAAGACCGAGGTCGAATCCCAAGGGACTGATACTTGTACGCTTTCTAAAAATAACTAGATCTAGAACTAGGCTAAGATGAAATCTAAACCAATTATGATTTGAGGAATAATGATGAAATATTAATCTAAAACTTAGGAAAAATTCAGAGAAAAGAAACTAGGGATTCAGAGGATCCACTTGTAGAGATCAGGGAGATCTTATGCCTGGATTAAAAATCAGAGAAATTAACTGAACTGCCTTTGATTTGGTTTTCAAGAGATGAAAAGTATATGAATTAGAATGGATTCCATCACCAAACCATGCCCAGGAGACAAAGCAAACAACAGAATTAAACTAATTACCAACCAATCAACATGCCATGAAGGTTAGGAAGGGTACCGACATCCAACCATGCCCAGGAGACGATGGTGAACAACAGGGCTTCCTGACGTCATAAACATCAAAAGGAAAAGAACATGCTCAAAGCCATCGCAGACCCATTGTAATTTCAGTCACAACAGACCATTAAAGACTGAAAACATTCCCTTAATAAAAACCCAAATCAACATGAAATTCAGTCTAAACAAAGGCACAAGCAAAGAGGCATCCCATCACGCTACAAGCTTCACCTCTTAGCCCTAGCTAAGAGGTTTAGCCCGACATGAGTGGGCCCAATCCCTTAAACAAATAAATAAATAAATAAAAATAAAATGAAAACTCTAACTCTGCTCTCTCCCCGGTGCTCCACGTAGAAGCCCAAGCCTCCAGCCAGATCTCCAAGCTCTAGCCGTCAGATCCTCGTTCTTCCTCTCTTCTCTCTCTTTTATAGAGGTTTACGTAGTCGCTAGTTGAGACTCCTCGCGAAATCCACTTACCACAGGGTAGGAATGGAAATTTCCTTCCGTGAAAAACTACATAGTTGACAGCGCCTCCTCATCCGCTTGTTTTCTTTGCAAGGAGATAACATCTCCTGGGATGTTTTTGACCGTCCTACATGATAGACGGTCTGGATCACCAATCCGATCACAGACAGCGACCCACAATCATCCGGAAATTCTGGATTTTCCCACTTGGACGCAATGGTAGTATGCGTAAACCGGCCCATCTGTGCGATGATGGTGGGGTCCAGGATCGATATCATATGGAAAATCCATTCCGTACATTATATTACCCTCGAAAAACCGGTCGGTATGGATGCTTGTGCTCGGTTTCGGTGTGGCCCACGGAACTTTGCTTAGCCGTCCAACCTGCGTCTATCTGCGATTCACGGCTAGGATCTTGCAATCGCGTGCATGGTGAAAAAAAAAGAAAGCATGGTCGGGATAATCTCCACCCTCGAGTCGATCGAACGATTCGGATCATCCAATGGGATGATAGGTGGGACTCACTAATCATCACGGCGTCCACTTTTGCGACGCCGTGCTTTGGCGCGTGAAGTTGGTGGGCCCCGATCAGATATTGTGTTGAGAAATCCACTCCGACCATTAGACTTAGCTCGGAAAAACGACCAGATATACATGGTTTTGATTTAACTTGAGTGTGGTCCATTAAATTTTAAACACGCCGTCCATCCTGCGTTGAGACTTCATCTACGTGTGTACGTCTTTATGAGTCCAAAACTCACCATGGATAGGGTCTTCCCTACGTCGAATCATAATGAATGGTCCCGATCGTCCCATGAGATGATCGGTGGGGCCCACTTTAGCGCGCAGTGAGTGTCCGTAATGCTTAAAAAAAAAAAAATTTTTCGTTTTTTTTTTTCTTGAGAAGAAGCTCGGTCAAGACACTCGCCCGACCGTTTTTGAGTTTCGGTGCACACACGATGCACTTGTGCACCATGCACACTCATGCTCACGTGGGGTCCACTATAATGTTTTCGAGAAATCCGCTCCATCTATCCATTTTGTCAAATCATTTAACCCGTAGGGACCGAAGATGAAGCCCATCCAAAGCAGGTAGGCCCAGGAATCATGATTCTGAGGGCTGATTTGTCCGTTAAGCCACTTCCACCAGGATCTAATGGCTGAAATTCGGCGTGTACGGTTAATTTATGGTCCTTAGACCATGCATGAAGTCTTGAGCCGGACGGATGGTGGGAACCCTGTGATCTTACATTTTATCTGACTTTCAGGCCACTTGAGCTTCAGTTTCTTGATTTTCTCGGGTCTTTGGCGTGTAATTCCATTGATCTTCATACCCTGGGGTCCGTCCCTTGCTCTGGTGAATTCTGAGCGTCAAATCCACACTTTTAGTACCAAATTTCAGTTTAAGCTCCTAAATACATCTTGTATCGAAAACACGATTAATTTAAACCATTAATCAGTACTATGTCCGTAAATTCAGGCAATAAATAGGGTCTGATATGCAATATTTGACCCTCAACACAACCCCCAACCAGCATTTTGCTAGTCCCGAGCAAAATATGCGAAAATAAGTTGAGAATTACGAGACAATTCTTATGAAGCCGAGTGAAATTTTGAAAAACAATTCAGATATGAGAAATCTTGAGATTCATGAATGGTGATTATCAATTTCTCCTGCCTCTCATGCACAGTGAATTTCATAATTAAGTTCAAATATTAATCCATAAACTAGAATAATTTTAAACATTGAGTTCCATGGGTGTATAGTGAACTCTCAGCCTAACATCATTAAGAGATCAAATTGTCGATTTCATGATATCATTAGTAATCAATCAGAAAATTCATAACAACCATCACCTAAACCAAGATTTGCCCTCACAGATCATTCTTTCATTTTCTAGTTTTTTTTTTTTTTTTTTTTTTTTGTTAAGATGGGAATCAAATTTTCACTTATAGGGAGCAAACCTATGGTGAAAATAGTCGCCCAGCTCTGTCTAACTGTTAATCATAGAAAATTAAATCCACACCTATAGGGAGCAAACCCATGGTGTAATTCTTTTTTTATACCCTGATGGCCAAATCTTTTAAAAATTTCGGTTTCTTTCATGCTCAGTGATTACCAAGTTAATCATTCAATATTAAACTGAAATCTCAATGTGTAAGTGAGATGTGATATGTGAAATCATGACTCAATCAATGTTTACAACTTCTAATCATGGATTAATAATTCAAACTTAACTGTAAAATCTAACGAGCAACTGAATGTAAGAGTCATAAATTTCCAACATCACGTATCTTAGAAATTCTAAATCTAGGATATCTGTCAAAATCACTTTGAACTCACTAGAAAGTCTAGAAAAAATTTAAAAATTTTCACAATTTTTTTGCTCAAGACGAAGAAAACACTGATTAGGAAACCTAATCTCCCACCCCCAACCTAAAATCTACATTGTCCTCAATGTAAAAGATATGAGCATGGAATGCACATGGGACAACAAAAGTAAATGTGAAGTGATGGGAAGATAGTACCTGGATGATGAATCGTAAGAGACTTTCCAAGAGATCGCAGCATGGAATCCAGTCAGCGCGAGAGAGAAAGCAGAACAAAAATAACAAAAATAAAATAAAATCCTACCTATACCACTTTCGCAGGTGCTCTCGATTGCATTTAGCGCATGCAACAAGCCTTTAAACCCCTAGGTTGCCCCTAGTGGACGAGTTGTAGTCTCGTGAGGGTTTACAAAGAATGTTACCCACAAACATTGAACTCACTACTCATGCCGTAAGGTTCATCTTCCTCGCCAAGATCTTGATAAGTTCCTCGATAAGTTCCTCAACAAGATCATCCAAAAGCCCTTTTTGCAAAAGGCTTGGGTGCCCTGGAGCATGACTTTCCAGAGAGACTTATGTACCTCATAAGAAATTTTCCATTGCATTGCTTGAGGTAACCAGAGTATGTACGATTCACACCGTGATATAAGAAGTTTCAACGTTAGTATCCCATGGTGAATCGAGACTACAAGTAGATAAAGTTTAGAAAACTTCGCAAAAGTGATGTAGCCTCAACACATTTTGAAGTGTCAATCTTCGGTTCAATTTTCGCTCCTCCTCCTTTAATGGTAGACGTTTAGGATCAGGGGAAGAAGGGGCTTCAAAATAAGGGTTCTCTCGGTCAGTGATAACTACCGAGATGTTGTCTTGCAAGGCATCCACTTTGTCTTTTGACATGGGATCGTTTGACTTTGCAAAGTGTGCCCCGCAATTATCAAAAGAGTCGGAAATTTCAGCTGAGAGTGACTTATTTTCCTCATGGAAATCTGTAATGAGATGCTCAAGGACTCCTCGCCCTTAAAAGTATATGAAGATATGTTCTCTTGCTCCAGCCCACGCACAAACATATTGAAGATCAATAGGGGAAGCATCGATGGGATCACTTTGTTCATTGAAACTACTCAATCGAGGCGTTGAACTGTTAGACGTGTACAGCTCAGATGGTGGTCTTAATTGAGTGGTTTCAAATTCTAGAGTCGTAGCGAGCAGCTCGTCCTTCTCCCGAATCACATTATCATTCAATTCAAGAGAGTGGTCCAAACATGTTTCACAGAAGTTGGAAGGGTCGGTTTTAATGAGCTCATCTTCCACTTTTAAATCAGATATGTTAGGTGAGTGGAGTAGCTCAGTATGACCGATCACTTCGTGTGCTTCTTGAGCATTGACCTGGACCATACTTGAGATTGATTCCAGGGGAATTTGGGTTGTGCTCTCATGAATCTCATCCCAATACTTCTCAGCTTCCAATTCAGTGCAGTACACACTTGAGATGGGATCGCTTTCCTCACAATCTATTCCTAAATTCGGTTGAGGTTTGAATGAACTAACCTCTACCTCATCATTGAATTCATGTGTGTCAAGTAAGGGAGGTGTGTCATCATCACTGTATTTGAAAGACACCCATGTATCTCCACCATTCTTTTGAACAGTCATCGAGATCGGCTCATTGGGAAATTGAACCACGTGCTCGTTAATGGAATCCAACTCCTCATTCCAAATTCCAGATTTCGTCAAAAGCGAGTGAGGATCACTTTCCTGGCATTGTATTTCTGGATTGGATTGTAGTTGGGATGCACGAGCTTCTTCTATCCTTTCAAGGCGCGAATTCAGTGCTTCCATTGCTTTCATCGCTTCGCAACATGTTGGTTGAATTGTTCTAGATTAAAACATGAATCCTCTTGGATCGTTTCGGTTGGATCTCAAAGGTATGGGATCCAAGAGAATAATCATTATATGTTGTTGGTTCATCTTCCCGCTTTTGATGGTTCCACTGATTATAGTCATACGATCATAGGTGGGAGAATCGATGGTTGGTAATACTTATTATCACTCATAATATAATCACGCATTGTTTTCTTTTTCTCGGATGGGTGATAGTAATTCTCACTCCCATAGTTATGATAACCCCAACATTCACGTACGGTCCGTGGGGTGGAATTGTTCTCCGTATATGATCGCGTAAGGACTTCTTAACGGTGGCTTTTTGTATTCCTCGATTCTCGATGATAGTTTTAAAAGTTTTGAGACATTGGTGGATTTCTATCATAATCATCATCCCAATATAGATTATTCTTCTCAAGATACCGACGTTCCCACTGTGCATATACATGGTGAAACTCTAACTCGAATCTAATCCTAGAAGAAAGCAAAATCCTACAGAATACATAAAGTAAATGAGAAGTTAGAAAGATGTTACCAGACTAGAAGTTCCTATGTTAAAAACCTGCAAAACAAACCAAAACACGTTAGTTTCTGAAGTAAACCAAATCTAAAGAGTTAGAAAATCTAGAAATTTAGAAAGAGTTTACCAAATTAGAAGTTCTATCCTAACAACCTACATAATAGGAAATAGGTTAGTTCTATAAATAAAATAGAAAACAAAATTAAAAATTAAAATTAGTAAAATCCTAATCTTAAACTAACTCTAAATCCAATTAATTTCAAAAATCGTAGTCATCGTCGGTCACTTAACGGCGCTTAAAACTTGTTCACTCCCCAAGTGCAAGGTTGTGATGTAGTAATAAACTCAGTAAGACCGAGGTCGAATCCCAAGGGACTGATACTTGTACGCTTTCTAAAAATAACTAGATCTAGAACTAGGCTAAGATGAAATCTAAACCAATTATGATTTGAGGAATAATGATGAAATATTAATCTAAAACTTAGGAAAAATTCAGAGAAAAGAAACTAGGGATTCAGAGGATCCACTTGTAGAGATCAGGGAGATCTTATGCCTGGATTAAAAATCAGAGAAATTAACTGAACTGCCTTTGATTTGGTTTTCAAGAGATGAAAAGTATATGAATTAGAATGGATTCCATCACCAAACCATGCCCAGGAGACAAAGCAAACAACAGAATTAAACTAATTACCAACCAATCAACATGCCATGAAGGTTAGGAAGGGTACCGACATCCAACCATGCCCAGGAGACGATGGTGAACAACAGGGCTTCCTGACGTCATAAACATCAAAAGGAAAAGAACATGCTCAAAGCCATCGCAGACCCATTGTAATTTCAATCACAACGCACCATTAAAGACTGAAAACATTCCCTTAATAAAAACCCAAATCAACATGAAATTCAGTCTAAACAAAGGCACAAGCAAAGAGGCATCCCATCACGCTACAAGCTTCACCTCTTAGCCCTAGCTAAGAGGTTTAGCCCGACATGAGTGGGCCCAATCCCTTAAACAAATAAATAAATAAATAAAAATAAAATGAAAACTCTAACTCTGCTCTCTCCCCGGTGCTCCACGTAGAAGCCCAAGCCTCCAGCCAGATCTCCAAGCTCTAGCCGTCAGATCCTCGTTCTTCCTCTCTTCTCTCTCTTTTATAGAGGTTTACGTAGCTGCAGCAGCTCCTGCGAAATCCAATTACCAGCAGGAAATGGAAATTTCCTTCCGTGAAAAACTACATAGTTGACAGCGCCTCATCCGCTTGTTTTCTTTGCAAGGAGATAACATCTCCTGGGATGTTTTTGACCGTCCTACATGATAGACGGTCTGGATCACCAATCCGATCACAGACAGCGACCCACAATCATCCGGAAATTCTGGATTTTCCGGACGCAAAACAGAGTATGCGTAAACTGGCTACGCTGCGATGATGGTGGGGTCCAGGATCGATATCATATGGAAAATCCATTCCGTACATTGTATTACCCTCGAAAAACCGGTCAGGTATGGATGCTTGTGCTCAGTTTCGGTGTGGCCCACGGAACTTTGCTTGCTGCCGTCTATCCTGCGATTCACGGCTAGGATCTTGCAATCGCGTGCATGGTGAAAAAAAGAAAGCATGGCTGGGATAATCTCCACCCCTTGAGTCGACTGAACGATTCAGATCATCCAATGGGATGATAGGTGGGACTCACTAATCATCACAGCGTCCACTTTTGCGGACGCTGTGCTTTGGCGCGTGAAGTTGGTGGGCCCCGATCAGATATTGTGTTGAGAAATCCACTCCGACCATTAGACTTAGCTCGGAAAAACGACCAGATATACATGGTTTTGATTTAACTTGAGTGTGGTCCATTAAATTTTAAACACGCCGTCCATCCTGCGTTGAGACTTCATCTACGTGTGTACGTCTTTATGAGTCCAAAAACTCACCATGGATAGGGTCTTCCCTACGTCAGAATCATAATGAATGGTCCTGATCGTCCCAGTAGATGACCGGTGGGGCCCACTGCTTTTCGCAGTGTCCGGCTGTTAAAAAAAAACAAAATTTTTCGTTTTTTTTTTCTTGAGGAAGAAGCTCGGGTCAGCACTCGCTGACCCGTTCTTTGAGTTTCGGTGCACACACGATGCACTTGTGCACCATGCACACTCATGCTCACGTGGGGTCCACTATAATGTTTTCGAGAAATCCGCTCCATCTATCCATTTTGTCAAATCATTTAACCCGTAGGGACCGAAGATGAAGCCCATCCAAACAGCAGGTAGGCCCAGAATCATGATTCTGAGGGCTGATTTGTCCGTTAAGCCACTTCCACCAGGATCTAATGGCTGAAATTCGGCGTGTACGGTTAATTTATGGTCCTTAGACCATGCATGAAGTCTTGAGCCGGACGGATGGTGGGAACCCTGTGATCTTACATTTTATCTGACTTTCAGGCCACTTGAGCTTCAGTTTCTTGATTTTCTCGGGTCTTTGGCGTGTAATTCCATTGATCTTCATACCCTGGGGTCCGTCCCTTACTCTGGTGAATTCTGAGCGTCAAATCCACACTTTTAGTACCAAATTTCAGTTTAAGCTCCTAAATACATCTTGTATCGAAAACACGATTAATTTAAACCATTAATCAGTACTATGTCCGTAAATTCAGGCAATAAATAGGGTCTGATATGTAATATTTGACCCTCAACACCCATCGTTCCGACCCCGCTGATTGTTGCTTGTTCTGGTCGCTCCTCGTTGGCGGTTGTTAGGTGAGTTTTAGACTGCAGGGACCGCGATCGGACCTGCTGGCCCTGTAACCGCGATCTCATTCAAATCTTCTTCTGGGACCGTTCTTCTAGTCATCACCATGGAATTCAATATAGAAATAAGGGATGGCTTTTTGTACGTTCCCACAGACGGCGCCAAACTGTTGATGCAAAAATCCGGTTTGATCCCTTACACCTTCGTATACCTGCACAAAAAGAACAACAAAGGACACCCTGGCTTGAGCAGGGGACCCTCCGATGCCAAAGTCAGGCTTGGATTCTGGATCTAGATGTTCCGAAGGGGTTTGAGAAAGAATTTTTGCGTACCTTACAAGATGATGGAGGTTCTCCTTTTATATCTGTTGGGGCATTTAATCGTGGGAGGATTCTCTTCCTAGTATTGAGCAATCGTGAGAGGATTCTTCTCCTCGTATCACGGAGATAGAATTGTGCCCGTCTCTAGTCCTCATCTGATCCCGTGAGCTTCGGGATCGGAGATCCTACCCGAGATATTTGGGATGAGGCCTTGTTTCGCGCTGTCCCTCCTTTATCGGCCGGTCCGATAAGAAGCTCGGCCCGATGCATGCTTGGACTGCTGGTTCGTCATCCGGACCGACTTATCCTTCGTCTCTGTTTATAGAGTTTATGACTTCGCCTCGGATCTGACGTATCCCTTGGCGACCCGAGGCGGCGACCCGAGGTGCTAAGTCCGAGTCTCGAGACTTGGTATTTTTTGTCCCCAACATTAATCATAACCGATCAGCATATTAAATGAAATGTATGAATCATTTTCTCAATGCTCGTCTTGTAATTCAACTGAGAAGGTTAACAATAGTACCATTGTTTGCAGATATGCCACGGAACATAGATGTGGGGTGGTTGTGAAGGGGCCTAAACTGAGTGGAAATATATCTGGGACAGACCCTTTGAAGGACAATCGCTTACTTTTGAAAGCTGAAGCTCTGGATGATACAGAGGAAGCTAAGAACACGACTGTTGTTGTCAATGAGCTATCCAAGGAGATATCGAAAATACTGGTTTTCTCACCCATTAAATAAAAAACGTGCGGAAGAAGGGAAGAACATTGTGAATGTCGTCCTCTTGCGAGGTTGTGGAATTCGAATTGAGGTCTGTTTTTTTCTATATTTAATCTAAATATTGTTTTTCTTTTCTTTTGCAATTTTTGGATATTAAGTTAGGGAGTCGAAAAAAGAAGAAGAAGGAAAAGAGTAGTTTAGGGAGTCCAAAACCTATTAAGCTCAGTACAAGAGGACTCGAACCTATGGTAGTAGCATCAACACCCACAACAGACCTCATCAGCACACCAAGATTGAAACCACCATTAGTAATTGGATTTTGCTCTTATTCTTACAAATCCCGATTAGTAGTAATTAAGAAAAAAATGGCATACATAGTAGGAAATGTCATTATAGCTTAGTTTCAGTCTTTATCCTTTAGGAAGTGTCTATTATTATTGACATTAATACCCTTGTGGTGACAAGGGTGGTAGGAAATTCCTGTTACTTTGTGACAGCTATTCTCTTGTAGTGACTTTGATTTCAATGTACAACAAAGAGAAGCGTGCAAACAATTATTTCGTCATAGTTTCCCGACCAAAGGGAGGCATACAAGGGCTGTTTGGATCTTGTCAAAGTTGTGGCTTGACTAGCAATCCATGGCATAGGCTACCAAATCATGGAGTGTTGTTTCTGACTAGTTGCTCTGTCCTTGTTTGTCAACACCCTGGATCATGGACAAGATAGACTATGGCACCTGTGGGAAATTAAAGGTTGGTTGGTGGCACACTTACACATTTCCATGTGCACATTTGACACGTCCCACATTTTTTAGTGGTTAAAGATTCATTGCGCCACATATGCATATGTGAGATGCTTGAACTTGGACGTTCCCTCACATGGCAAATTGAAACATGTTACACATGTGCACAGATAAATATGATCCTCATGTGCACGTAAACTATAAAGTATCATTGACAAATAATTCCACCTCTCAACCAGAGGTACCCAATCTATGGTCCAATGGTCACCATATCTATGACTAGTCCAATATTGTCATTCTCTTGACATCTTCATTGAATCGAATTGAATTTTTCATAACTCTCAGTGACTTTTTATTACATGAAGAGGCTGGTTTTGAGCCTGTAGTTCAATGGTAGTCAGGGTCTGTTTCAACATCGAGACCGATCTCGGGTTTGAGTCCAGCTTACCTACCAAACAAGAAAAGAAAAAGAAGTAATGAAGAAGCTTAAAAGATGCGAAATATTGGCGAACAAAGCCTAGCTGCATTACTGGTCATCTACCTTTTGTCCTCTGATTACTTGTATTTTAGGCTGCGTCTGGACATAACCATATTTTCTTACCACCTGAACTTAGCATTGAGCTATGTTTAGGTATGACTTGAACTTTGCCGGATGTGAGATGACATTTAATGGATGCCGAATGTGAGAGGCCATTTGATGGATAAGTAAAAGTCACAGCACTCAATGAGGTGCCGAAATCGGGTTCATAGGCAATGCTGCTTCTGTTGTGCTATTTGATTTGCATTTCTCTTTGCTATGGCCCACTAGAGCCTTGGATCAGGCTGGAAATTGGGCTTGTGAGGTTTCAAGGGGTGCCACATCACGTGGACCGTTCAGATTTTGTGCCCATGACACGTGCAAAGGTGCTCACCTAAGGTGCGTAGGTGAGCATTCCTCTCTCTCTCTCTCTCTCTCTCTCTCTCTCATATATATATATATATATATATATATATATATATATATATATATATATATATATATATATATATATATATATATATATATATATACACATACATACACACGCACTACACCAAAACCGTTAAACTGGAACGATTAGGATTTTGGTTCAGAAACGGCTTAGAGCCGTTTCTGATTTGAAACGGTAATTTCCACTGTTTTGTTGGTGTGTCCCAATTGAGTGTTGGATCTTATTATTTTTTAATGTTATGTTATATTGTTTTATTTTAAAACAAATGGACGGAATGGATTCTATTAGAACCCTCTAAGTGGACCCCACATGGCACGAGAGTCACATTACTGTAAATCTGCCGCAGACTACCGGTTCGTTTTCAGCCTTTTCTTACGCCAAAAGCTCCCAAACCCTATTTTGCATTCCATTTCTGTCTCCTTCTCTCGATCTCCCTCTCCCTCTCCCTCTCCCTCCCTATTTCGCATTCCATTTCCGTCTCCTCTCTCGATCTCCCTCTCAATCTCTCTCTCTCTTTCGATCTCCCTCTCCCGATCTCAATGACCCTCTCTCTCGATCTCCCTCTCCCGATCTCAACCCTCTCTCAATCTTCCTCTCACTCTCCCTCCCTCTCTCGATCTCCTTCTCGTTCTGTGTAATAGGTGTGGAGCACATATTATGCATCGTCAAGTACTGGAACACTCACAGATCTGCCTTGTAAGTCTAACACACCATTCTTACCTGAATTACGGGATTAGTTTAAACATTGTTATAGAGGAAATGTTCATCTTCTACTTTCTCTAATGTCGGATGGCAACTAACCATCGTGGTGGGTCGAATCCAGTGAGCAATGAGCATATCATGTGTTTGATGAAATTCCTGAAACAAACATGTGAAATTTCAGACTCAGTAGATGTCACACAGACACCACGATGGGCGTGATATGCTCATTGCTCACTGGAACGTTTCAACGATTTTATCACCGTTGCTTCCTGTGGAGTTGTCTACTTGATTATTGGATTTGCCTCATTTTATGGTGCAATCCCAAAAATGAGGTAGATACAATGATCAAGTGGACCATTTTTTTTGTTAATTCTGTAATAACCTCTGACGACCTGCAAGACTGATTTTTATTATTAGTATTATTATTAATCATGTCATCCTCATCACATTGAAGGAGATAGCATCACCAGTACAGTATGATTTCTAATGTCTATTTCAGTTTTGTTATGCGAAGGGATTTATTCCTGCTCATAAAACAAATACAGACTGATTGCCTTTATAATACAACTACAGACTGATTGACTTGACAAATGCTGGTTCAAGGAAAGTGCTAATCAGTGGCAACATTGTAGTTTGTCACAATCACATAAATTGAAAGGAAAGATAACACATGGAGATGAAGAGACGTCCATGCTTGCTTCATTCGCTGCACAAAGGACCAATCTTTTTACTAACAGTTTCCAAAAGGGCTTGAGGATCATTTTAAACAACTGGATTCGACTTGGGAATCTGTCCTCCAATTTCCAAGCATGACTCAGCCAATTCAAAGAAAGAAAAGAACCTCAATTTCTTACACAATTGGAGCTTCAGCTTGGTACTCAAAGATTTGTCAAATGAAGTCAGTTCACCATATCCCTTCTAAAACCATGTACCTACACATCTGTACTAATGGTTCAATATTTTTTAAAAGCCATTTTCCTGTTGGAGCTTCAACTTGGTACTCAAAGATTTGTCAAATGAAGTCAATTCACCATACCCTTTCTAAAATTGTGTACCTACACATCTGTGCCTCTGGTTCAATACATTTTTTTAAAAGCCATTTTCCTGTTGTATCCATCTGGTACCCCTGCTATATCCTACCATCATAGACAACATATACCAGCTAGCTGTTACGGCCAATTTCTATCTTAGATTCTTAATATTATACAAAAAATGACCAAAATCAACTCAGTTACTGTCAACACACAGGACCAACATGAGCAGGGCCTGCAGTTCAAATGCATTCGAATAGCATGAAGCATTGGACAAAACCTATCTCCTTGTCAGGCATATAGGAGAAGATCCTGTATACCTTGTTTCTGAAGTGAATTAAGTTACCTTGTTTAATTTTTGCAAAAAAGAAGCATCATCCTAAAAAACTTTGAAGCAAGTTTATGTTTAATACGTTTCTTTTTTATTTTGATTGAAAGATCAATTTCTAGTAGTCGATGGATGGGTTATATTCTAAGAATCATAGACAACAGGTCTTATCCATGCATCAATTGGCATACAATGGAAGGTTAAAGATACTTGAGTAAAAAAAAAAAAAAAAAACCATGGTCCCCATTTAATTAGTGAAATTCACAATGTAGGAGGGTTAAGTATACAATGGAAGGTTAAATTCCCCATTTAAGTATACAAAGGCCTCACCAATTCCCAGCTCTACATCAACCACATTCGCAAGGGGGTTACAGCCTTTATGGTGGGCATAACGGGCCATTATGGGGGCTGTAAAGGCTGTTACGGGTCATTTTTTTTGTATTTTATATTTCTGAGAAGTGTGATATATATATATATATATATATATATATATATATATATATATATATATATATATATATATATATATATATATATATATATATATTCCATGACTATTTCATTGTGTTTAATCATGTAGATGGTTAGTCTTTGTTTTGACATTGATTGAAATGCTGTAAAAAATCATATTGCTCTGTTATTCTTGCTTGGTTGTTGCAATAACTAGTATTTGGTTCTTAAAACTTATCATTTTTCATGTTTTAAATGCACTCAGGGTGGATCCACAAAATATCATTTAAGCTCAAGATGGCTACAAGTATTTAAAAGTGATCGAGCGTTATTATTTATTTTGTCGATTGATAGAAAGGAAAAATATATATTTGTTAGCTGTATTCCCATCTCTCTAAGCTGTTGGAGTAACTTCTTGTAGCCATCACAGGTCCCAGTTCTTGAGAATGTTTACTGGAAGGACATCAACTTTCTTGTCTTTGTTTGGATTGCATTCCTTGCACTACAGATTGCCAAGGTGAGCTCTCTACTATGCCTCATTTTCATGTTAGTTTATACAAAGGTAGAAGAGTGATCACTGCTTTTAAATGTGTTGACACAGTGCTGGATAGCAGCCTTGATCAAGTGAACCCCTCATCTTTCATTGTTCCGTACCTTAAATCCGGTTTGGATGGTGAGTACTCGAATATGCTGCTGTGTAATTGTTTAAGGCATTGAATTTTTTGTCTCTTTCTATGGTCATCATCATCGAAGCTCAGTCTCTTCCAATAGTGAATATAGAAAATTATGATTCAATGCATCTGGCCTTCGTAATGTGATCTAATGTGACTTTCGATGTGTTTGTTGTTGACATTTATTAGAGATTAGTCAATGCTTAATCATGCTTATTTTCCGCTTATTGAGCCATTTTGTTTTATTTTTATGTCTCATTTATCATGTCTAGTCTCGGTGAAATGAAATCTTGTATACTTCCACCTCTTAAAGAAAAAAAAACTTTTATTCTTCCCATGATTGGCATGGGAGTTGCTTATCTACTATTCCCATGTTTAATTAACACGATGCTATTGTTTGTTAGATGTTGTCCTAAAGCTTATCATCCTGAATGGGTGGGCAAGGATTCCACATTCGTGGAGACGGGCGATCAATGGACTTGTAGTAAGCCTCTTCCTACTCCATATGCTTGCTTCCTTTGGATGGATTCATTTTAAGTTTGATTTTGTACATACCTGACACTCATTTTCTTTCACTTGCCTCCTAAAACCCATATTTTTTTCACCTCTTTTTTTCGATCTTATTCGAACATGGGCCTTTTGAGGGTATATAATCTCTGTTTGTTCAATACATTCAATTACTTTCAATTTCGATTGTATATTTACATACTCGATTTTCTTATTAATACTCAAACTAATAATATTATCTTGTTGTTGGCTTTCCATAGGGAGAGCTGGATGAAAAGGCAAAAATCATACATGAGGATTTGACCAATCACATATGTACCCTTGATTCCCTTTGAGAAACTGTGACAATTATGTCTCTTCATTTCTCATTAGCTGCAAAATTTTGGTTTCATGGATTGAAGCAAGCCACAGTAGGATTGAATTTTCTCATGTTAAGACAGTAAATTTCGTTGATCAATCGCCTTACTTCAAATGTTTGATTAGGAAGTAATCTTCTTATGCCATTCAAAAATTAAAAATAGAAATAAAAGATGTAATGGGTTATTCTTTAGTAGGAATGTTCTCTATCGAGTTGCCTATTTAAAGCTGAGGATTGTCTTCATTAGAATATTTAGATCTCTCAAGGAATCAGTTGAATGGGAATATCCCTGAAGCTCTTGGAGGATTGTCTTTCTTGCAAATTTTAGATCTTAGTGGGAATCAGTTGAATGGGACAATCCCAACAACTTTAGGACAACTTTCTAACTTGATTATCATAGCCTTGTCCCAGCTATTTGGTCAGACTTTAAGAATCCCATTTCACCAATAATCAAGATTCACCTTGTCTTAGTAATACCATTGCCCCACAATTATACCATTGATTAAACTTCTTAGTAGGCCTGATGGTCATGTTTTCACAATGATGGATGCAAGATGGACAGGGCAGCAAGAATCTACAGTAAGTTCCAACACTAGCATCTATAGTTGATTTGTTTTCCTTATTCCTATTGGATTCGATCTATATTCTCAAGTTAACTTATCAATCTCCACAAAAGTGTAGGTATCATCAACAATATCTTTTTCACAAAAAATAAAAATAAAAAAAAATAAACAAAAAAAAAAAACAGCAAAACCACCTTCTAAATTGAGACAAGATTGGTCACTGATAAAAGGAATCACCCACTGAACTCCAAATTTCTTGAAGATCTCATCCCACAGCCTGCGAGAAAAGGAATAATGGAAAAACAAATGGGCAACATCTTCCTCTATGGCCACACACAAAAGAACAGCAAAACCACTTTTTAACTTGAGACAAGATTGCTCACTGATAAAGGCATCACCCACTGAACTCCAAATTTCTTGAAGATCTCACCCAACAGCCTGCAAGAAAAGGAATAACGGAAAAACAAATGTGGCAACATCTTCCTTTATGACCTTACACAAGACACACCTATTCAGGATCATCATTCATGTGCCACATGTAAGGTTTTTGTATGGTTGACACAAAAGTTCTGGAAGCCTTATTCTTATTTATTTATTTTTATTTATTTTTTGTTTTTGTTTTTTTTGTTTTTGTTTTTTGTTTTGTTTTTTAGTAACTTCTTTTGATTGGTTTATTTGCAGCTATTTTGACAGTTATGGGATTATATGGGACATAATGCCAGCCCTTTTGTGCGTACTCAAGAGGACTGAAATTAATGGCTTCGATGCTGCAACTTATGTAACAAGGACATTCTACCTAGTTGCCTATACTTTGTACGCTAGTTAATGCCTAATGCATTTTCATTTATATTAATACGCTTCTATATTTTGCGATTTGGGTTAACGGGTTCTTTGCCTCAGGGCATTGTGAAATCGACATCTGACATGAAGCTGAAGCTTCTGTGGGAGAACTCAAGGTTAAAAGTAATTATTCTGTCCCACTTATTATTCTTTTGAATGTTGTAGACTAGTTGTTGCAGCTGACCAACTCCTTGTTGTTTGAAATTGCTTGTTGGGTTATGTTATAAAGATTCTCAATCTCAGATTCTGCAAATCTTGAAGTGGTTGTAGCTGTGGGGTTTTCCCAACAGTCCATCCATGCAGTGGCCCACAAGATCTACATCCCCGGTCACCATACGACTGGTTGTTATTTGTAGCGTGATCAGATTTCTGCAACTTGCGTTGAAATAGCAGTAGTTGAAATCGATGACGGTGTGGCATTACTATATTTGCATTGATATGAATGTCTATTATGCTGAATGCTGCTGTCTCAAATGTAGTTTGCTTGATTTGTCGGGTGGGTTTGACACAAAAGAAAGTGTGTCGGCCTCCCATACGACTGGTTGTAGGTGATTTGTTGGCTTGCAATATCAGGAACTGATGCAATGCACTGAAAATCTCTTAGATTTAGTTGATTGAGAATTGTTGTATTTTCTTAATTTGTCTTATTATGGATTCATGTGTTTTTGATATGATAATGACCCACAATAAATCAGCAATTACAAATGGAGGAGTCTGCTGGTCTTTGAATATTTACTATTGTCACTGCTCTCCATTGTTTACATGTGATTAGATTTTGGTAACTAGGTCTCTATTTGTGGATATTATTTTACGAAGATGTATGGGAGAAGGGGAGCTCGACTTTTGAGAGAATTATCCTATGGTGAAATAGGACAGCTTACAGCTTTCAATGTAAGTTCCCTTGATCTGAGATGGTAGGTTTTAATACTACCAATTTTCCTGTACTGCAACATTTTGTAGAAGAAAACTCTACATAATTTCTTCATCTTAATTTTTTTTAAAAAAATCTTTGTAACACTTCCATATAGAAAACAGAAAAAGTGTTCAAATGCCATTATCTTTTGGTGTATGATTTAATTGTTGTACCCTTTTGGGAGTGTGACAACTAGGGAACTGCATTGGACCAAGCATTACATATCTAATGCATTAGTGTTTGTACTAAATCTATTTACAAGCTTCTGACTTGTGGAATTTGTTCAGAATTCAGCATGCTTTCGAGGAAGGGGGAGAACTTTATGGGAAGAAGTGTTACAAGATTAGGAGTGCTGGTGGAGCTTTGGTGTATATCGTTTTCCCCATGTATTTCTTTTCCATATACATTTATGTCTCACCTCTGCCTGTTTATACATCAAGGAAAAGAAGGTAGACGTGCATTGATAAATTGCGACTATGCTGCAGTGAAACTTTTCCAAGTGGCTGCTTAATGTTAGACTTTGCTCTAGGTGGGGGTCTTCCCAAAGGCAGAATTGTTGAGGTAATTTCTCTCATAATTGTTTGAGCAGTCATGTAAATATGAAACTTTTCATCTTTCAGTTTTTGACACCTTGCTTGCCTTCCATTGTAAATCTTAGGCTATGGTCGTACTACCTTGAGTGTGACTTCTTCAGATAATACATGCGGTTTGTCTATTGTTTTTACCAGCTGTAGTATGATCTTTCTTTCTTTTTGGGTTATTATATGTTAACAGGGCCATAATAGAACCAGGGATCTGGACAGTGAAGAACTGTTGGAGCAGTTGCCTGCCCTACAACAGCTCTTATATCATCTTATTGGTTGCTGGGTAGCTTTCATTTTCATGTGACATCTTGACCTTATATAGAATTGATGAGAATGATTACTTTAGACTCACATTGAATTTGAGCTAATATCTTGATGTGGGAACAGTTCATTTATTTATTTTTTCATTTTTCTTGAAGATAATGCTAATGTTGGGTACTGATTTTGTAACCAGGAGCGGCTATTGGCAATTGCGTCGTACAGTATGCCCTGGCTTTGGTATGTCTACTTATATTAATATACGATGATTCTATTTTGTTTCTGGGTGCAATCTTGGTCGTCATTTGACCTCTCCGCATACCTGTCTTCTGTAGTTTCTCATGATGATAGTTCCACAAATGCCTTGGCTACAGGCTGGTGAAAGAAGGGTTGGGTAGGAATGATTTGTTTACTGCTGCAAATGCTTTAGTTGTCTGTGTGCAGGGTCCTGTTTTGCTGTGTATTGTCTACTGTTTTGTTGTATTAGCTTTTTCTTACTTTTTAGTAAAATCCTCCATTCATTAAAAAAGAAAACATGGGGAAAAAACAGATTAAAAAGGAGTGCTTTTTTGGTAGGAATGATTTGTTCAATAACATGTGAAGGCTAAGGTCCTTTTGAATAAACGAAATCCTTTGCTAACAAACAGAGCTTCTTCTCCTCTTTCACTTAAGATTTTGGTACTGTTTTTTATTTGTTTGTTTTTTAGCACATATTCTTCATATGTGTAGACTTCTGTAGCTGACTGTTTGATTTCATCAATGCAGAGACGATATCAAAGTTCAACTCAGGACTGTTTCTTCTTGTATAAGTTATTCTGCTGTTGGATTTTGTACATGGATGGAATGAAAATTGGGTTAGCAAAGATGAACAGTTCTGGTTGGTTGAGCTATCTTTTTACTCTCTCTCTCTCTCTCTCTCTCTCTCTCTCTCTCTCTCTCTCTCTCTCTTTTCCTCTCTTGATGTTCTAGCTGCATGGCCTTCGGATTTTTTTTTCACATCCTTGATATGGTTCTCTTGTTTCAATTTGTGGATCAGCATGTCTATGCTCTAACTGCATGGCCTTCTTTCTTCTTTTTTTTTCCTCGCATGTCATGCAACATTGCATTCCCATCCACCTATTTGTTATGTGCCCTGTAATTCCTATTTATAAAATCATCTTCTTTCTTGAATTATAATTTCTAATTATTTGAGTGTATGATATGAGAATTGTCAATGCTAAATAGTTGTGCTAAACTCTAGTGATACTTCACTACCAAATTAAAAATGGCGGTCGTCCACCATACACATTGCATATTTGTACAACATTCCAGACCAAAAATGGAGGTAACCAGGTTGTGAATGGAGGAGACCAGGTTGTGAATGGAGGAGCATGACCAAAAAGCCTGAGGACCCGATAGTTACAATCTAATTTTGCCCACTGAATTTAGGCCCCTCACTTTCATTTTTAATCATCCATTTGATAACCACCAATTAAATGGTTCTTATTGCTTGATAAGTGCGATTTTCAAGCTATGCTCCCCATGATTTGGTTGGTCCAGAATTGGATAGCTGTATGTGTGTACTACATGTGAGGATGGTATGCAACTGCCTCATTTCCCCTTTGGTTGAATCCTTCTCATAGAACTGAATTGTCAACTTCAGAAAAGATTTAGGTGGGATTCTGTGAAGTGGACTGGTTGTTAAGATGTTTGGAAGTGGGATTCTGTGAAGTGTGAAATATTGTCATTTTCTTTCTCCTTTTAATGTGCATTACTAGCTAGTGTCAGGAGAGATTTTCTGATAAATACTAGCTTCTTTTTGAGATGGGGTATATTTCTTAGGGTTAGGTTGAGTTGGGTTTGCAGAAATCTTAGCTGTCCACTCTCTATGGATTCTAATTCAGGATGATTTAGATCTTAATACAATTATCTGTTCTATGCAGCGAAAATGTAAGAAGGCAAGCTTTATTTCTAGGTGACTCAGAGCTGCAGCAACTGCTTCACATCTTCAGGTACTTGTTGAATATTGAGTTGCAAATTTTACTTTTGAAAATGATGCCGAATGAGATTGACTTGTGAACTTTCTTGTTGGTCATGTTATATGTGTTGGTAGCCAATGCCCATTCATTTATAACTGAAGGTGCTAGGGGGAAACTAGATTTAGGGCATGTGATTGACTTTCATCTTGTCATTTCTTTGTTCATGTCGATTTCATTTGAACAATTCCTAATTAAAATCCAGTAATCCATCTAAGGGAACTGAAAAACAAAAAAAACAAAAAAAAAAAAAAAAAATCAATTTTGAAGGCTCCAGTGCTTTTGCCAGCTCCAGTGCCAGGAGTTCTTCCTGTGATATTATCATTGATACTCGGAACAATGTTCATGATACATGCTAAATCTACAACAGTGTGGATGCTTGGTTTGTGTTCTTTAGTTGGGATTCCTTCCTATACTATCTAGTGTTTCAAGAGTTATTTCTAATCCTTGAAATAAATCAAAGATCAGGGCTGAAAAAAAAGAAGAAAATAAAGAGACAAGTTGAGATAATAGCTGAATGAGTTTTGCAGGGCATTGAAAATTGCAACTATGAGGTTTGATCAGCCAGAGATTCCTAGTAACTGAAACTAAAAATCAACAAATTTTAACATGCAAAAACTTTCCACTTGGAAGGCTGTTTGGATTCAGCACTCGTGTATTTAACTGCTAGGAGAATCAAAATTTCTGTTGAAGCAATTTTATTGACGTACCTACCATTTCCCAATTTCAGATGATCCTATACCTTGCAGAAGCTAGTAGACATTTCGGTTGTATAGAAATATTCAAGGAGCCTTCAAAATATGCTTGGTCCGATTATTATGAAGAACATTTCATTGTGCCCTACCAGAGGATTGTTCTAATAACAAACAAGCGTGTCATGCTGCTGCAGGTGTGTTTAATGGAATAAGTCTTCTTTCTTTTTTATTATTTCTCTTATTTCTTATTGATGTTCGACTTATCTTTCTACTTCTATTATAGTGTCTGGCTCCAAATAAACTGGATGAGAAACTCTGCAAGATAATGTGGGACGTACCATGGGAAGAACTAGCACTGGAGTTGGCAAAAGCAGGCCATACAAAACCATCTCACTTGAAGGCCATACAATTCCTAATGGTTGTGCCAGGCCTTATATGGCTGAGCTTGGACTTGTTGGCGATGGACCCAACATGTAACATGTATTTCACATGCTGATTTTGGTCAAAACCCTAGAAACAAATGTATCATAGATGAATTATATTCTTTTACAAGGATAGGTACCATGTAGTAGTTATTTTGTTCATGTTTTCTAGCGCGGTATTCATAATTTTCAGGTTGTTATTCTGTTCTTGTAGAAACAAAAGGATGTTTCTGGTTTGGTTCATTGCTAGAGGTGTTCAAGATCAATCGACTAGCACTGTTTGTTGAAGAGTGACAACAGAATTTTGGGTTTCATTGAATCCTAGGTACAACTGTTTCTTTCTTATGGTGTGATGCGATGCCATGAAAATCCCCATTGGAGTGATTCCATGTGATTATCCCTTTAATAGATCAATGGTCTAGACAACTGAAACTTCTACTTTCATGATTTCACTAAATTTGAATTTGATACCTTTTTGTTTTTGTACTTGTGGCAGTTCACGTACACCACCAGTTCATGTTTCCCAAATGGCCAGGAAATCAGGCAGCTCTGCTAGTCATGTGGGCCACAATGATAATCAGGTGGGATAGCTTGACCATGCATGCCTAAAGTTCCTCTTCAAATGTATATTTATGTATATAGAGAATGTTTTAGTAACAGATCATAGCCGTTGACAGATGAGGCAGTCGTTGAGTAGCTCAGAGGCTGGACTATGAGCATCCTCCAGAGCAACAAAGCTCACCAGGACATCGAACAATGTGTGGAGAATGGAGAAACTGGGCCAGCAGAAATCATGCCAGAAGAGGCCTACAAGATCAATGGTGGCGATGATAATCAGTTTGGTGGGCCAACACCAGTCACGCCCAAAGAAGCCCATGAGAACAAAACCAACGGTCAAGATCCAATGGACCCGAAGATGGAGATAAAAGTCACATAAGAAGCTTGAGTAACCCTAATAGTAAACCTGGCCTGGCCCATAACTTGTGTGGGCCCTCACCAGATGGACTTGGGCTAGACAGTATAATAATCAGACGGGCTCAGGCCCACTGAGTCCACGTCAATAGTACTCAGTTTAAGGTGGGCAGTTCATGCACGGTTTTAGTTTCGGGTGCAATTAGATAATCAGGATGATGTATAGTACATTTCATATGTATTGTATGGAGTGTGCCAATCTCTCTATTGCATGTGTATGGGTCAAGGTTGGGTTATCCATGGCCGTTAATATGGTGGGCCCATCATGGATGGACCATGCAATCAAAATCTTCCAAATAGGAAGAACCTAGCTGTCCAATCTTTAGCCCCTTTCCTCCTGAATGTGGACCGTTGGTTTATTTTTATTATTACATACCAGCCATTGCTCCATCAAATAGCAACGGATTTAACAGGTGTTTCTCCGGATGAATTCATGTGGCCCAACCGATAATCGGACTTGCATATCTGTAGTTTTAAAATCAAATTCCATTTTAGGCATTAATACAAATAGATTACATACCCTACTCTCTCATACAATGAATAAGGGGTTTAAAATTATTCTTAAAATTAAGTCCTAAAATCTGACCGTTGGCAATAAATGAGCATTCAAAACCGGTTTTGAATTTTTTGCCTAAAAATGTGGCCGTTGGCACCAGAACGGTTTAAAACCGTTCCAAAAATTCCGTTTCTAAAAATTGAAACGGTACCCAAAACGGTTCTGAACCGTTCCTGATTTTCTGCGACGCCTCATTTAGAAACGGTATGAAACCGTTCCTGAAGCATTTAAGAACGGTTTAAAACCGTTCCTAAATGATGATTTTGGTGTAGTGATGTGTATGTATGTATGTATGTATGTATATGCCAATTCAGTCCATACACTAGTCTAACTGGGTTGAATTGCCTAACTCAGGATGTTTGCTTAAATTTAAAAAATTGTAAATAGTAGAATAAACAGATTAAACATCCAACACACATCTAGCACAATGGATATATACTTTTGTTATTTTTCACAGATGAAAAATGATAATCCCAGTTGACCCAGGTTTCAAGTGAACTGGACTTTTGTTTTTGTTCCTGTTGTTTTCCAACACAGTACGATAGTTTGGTCCAGTTTGTATTTTGAAACATTGGTTTGGATGAACTATCAATTTGTATTGCAATTGTTAGTTTGATAACGTGGAGTTGATTAGCTTGTAATTCGTTATGTATCAAATAATTTTGATGTTCTGAGCTCCAAAATGCAGTCCTGTGCAACCGCAATCTGAGGGCTTCTTCCCCAATTATGAAAATTAAGAAATGTCATTAATTGTCTAACTTGTTCCTGACTAAACTGAATGTTTGGAAGTCAATTAACTTGTGCAGCCAAACACAGGCTAAAGAATATTTAGATTAGCTTGAAACGATGGTGCTTCTGTGGATTTTATGAAATAATAAACTATTCACTTGAACGTTGACTAGATTGAAATTGTTCTTTTTCTTTCCTACAAAATAATAGCAGTGGCCATGTAGTGAAAGGGCTGGAGTTTCTCAAATTTGCTTACCCTTGTCAGCTTTCATGTTTTTCAGGTTCCGGCATTTGAACATATGCATGGTTTGTGGCCATGCATGGTATCTCCAACCAAGATTATCGCAGGGCTGGGCTTGTCATTGGGAATCGATATTCTAGAAGCACCTGGAGCAACTGGAGATTATCTAACGCTCCTAACCTCCAAAGCAACAGCTATTGCAAAAGCTCTTTCTGCTCCATTGCAGCCATGCTCTTGTTTTTGTACCGGGAGGGGACGATCAGAAAACGGGCCGTGCAGATGGATATGATTTTGGTTTCCTTCACGTAAAAAGGCTTTGTGGTTCAAAATGCAATGAGAAATATGATGGCTACTTGTAAGAGTAGGGTTGTGAATTCTTCTCTCCTAGAAAGATTCAAGTTGTTCATATGGTGTGCCCCACTGGGGATATGTGCCTTGACCTGAAAATCAGGCTGCTCTGGTCAATCAGGTCTACCACACGTGCATGACAAAAAAAAAAGAGAGAGAGAGAGACATGGACTATACCAGGCTGCTCTTTTGGGCCACATTATATCCACATTGGTGCCCACCTGATGTACCGTGCATAGACTGTACCACAATAGCACGTATGGGCAATGTGGGGTTAAAAAAGAGTAGCCATAGCAGGGATGAAATCTATTTCACCTTGAACAGAGTGACGTGGCTATTTTCTGTTTCAGCTGTCTTTTATTTATTACATGTGTTCTTTGTTTTATGCATTTCTCTGTCCCTTCTCTGTTTCCTTCTATGATTTCAGAGTTTTTTTTTTTCGTGTTAGCTGGACAATCCTTCTAACTAGGTGGTCCTCCTGCTTTGAATTACATTTCTGTTTCCTGCTCCAACTTAGAATTGCATTTCAGTCTCATGCTTCCGCTCGTGCTTCCTAATTCTGTATATTTGCTAACATTTTTTTAACAGACAGTTCCCTGCTCTGACACCTGAATTTGTTGTAGCATTGCTTCATGCTTCAGGCAACTATACCTGCAGCATCTTATTGGTATCTGTAATGGTCATCTTTGATGCCTTGTTGGAGTGACCTAGCACATTATGATAGTGTCCAATATCATCCTTAGCTTTTATATTTTTAATCTTTTCCAATGATTTTTAAACAAATTTCAGTTTTCTTGTGGGCATTGCACTTGAGTGTTTAATCTAATCTTCATCCATAGCCTAACATGCCGCCTCTCTACATGAAGCTCACATGCCGATCTGGTATGTGCTGGACATTTTAGTCTCGCCTAAGGTAGGTCTCACCATGATGATGACCTTGAACAAAAATCAGGCCAGTCCACTCAATTAGGCTGGCAACCGCTCAATGAAAGCAATGAATGTTTAGAAGAAACTTGCCGACAGTCCGCTCACTACATATGCTTGTAACCTGCCTGTTGAGTGGGTCTACTCTAATTTTCTTTTGAGTTGGATCATCTGAATGGTGGCTTCCAAGTTTTGCATGGTTCAGATGTCTAACACATGCTAGTTTAGCATGTTAGCTGCATGTGGGGCTAGCAAACCTCCACTCAGATCATTCCTTTGGAGGAACTTTTCCAATCCCAGAACAAGCAACATTTCTCTTTTTAGGCTTTTCTTCTAAATCTGTTTTCATCCTCTCCATTGTGTGGATGGAAGGAAAAACGACATTAAAATGATACCCAGATTTGCATTAATCATCTGAAATCTGTTCTACATCCCTATCCATTTACGACACCAGTTGCACACTTCCTCAACTTTTTGATGTGAGGAATTCTCCAGTGCTCTCAATTCACTGCAAGTTGTATTGCTCCTAGTTGTATCTGTTTGCTTGGACCGTCCAATTGGTCAATCCGAACTATCCATTAACTCCAGAACACATTTTTTGGACTACCATGCAAAAATCACACTAATCAGACGATCCAAACCATCCTTGATTTGGCCTGGCAGTCCTGAAATGTGCATTGGATCTAAGGAAGGGTCTGGATCAACTCATTGAACTGTCTACATGACCCAATGCAACTAGGAGCAATATAATTCACAGTGCCAGCTCTGAGAGCACTGGAGCATCTCTGATATGAAATAGGGCAATATGGTAATATCTCTGATTAACATGACTATAATAGTTTCTCCTTGCCTTGCAATCTGCACATGCTATTTGAGCAATCTGAACATGTAGATGGTCTCTATTTCTACGGGCAATAGATGACGCTGGCCATGATAAAGCGAGCGTGTTGAAAGTCAGAGGGTTGGAAGCCGTTGACCGAGCAATCTCCTCCTCTGGCAAGCGGAATTGACTGGAAAGATCCGATGCTTCCTTTGTGTCACTGGAGATCATTCTACACCGGTCGAGTATGGGGACCACAGCTTTGAACCTGTCCTGTTTGCGCTGTGCCGGTTAGAAGACTACGTGAGTGCAGTGGGTGGGGAGGCTGTTGTGATGGGAACTCCCCTTGATTCGTTTCCACTTCCTTCAGTTGAGGCCGGCGAAGACCATAGGGAAGATTTTGAGGTATCGGAGGAGAACCGAAGAGAGGGGAGTAAGGCTTTTGGTGGTGATTCGGTTAGTGAGTGTGATGAGATAGCAGCTGCAAGGGGGTGTCTTGGGCGGTTTCCGGGGAGTGAGAGGATGGGGATAATAAAAACATTTATTCATATGAAGGTTTGAATATAGTCTTCTGATGCTTAAGAAAAGTCCTGAGATTTAAATCATGGGCTTCATCTAATAGCCATGTTCTAACTTAAGGGAAGATGATGATCATGTATGAGTCTGATGGTTGGAAGTGGGAATAAAGAGTAAGGTGGTTTGATTAATAAAGGCTTTCAATCAGTTGAATGTATGAGAATGTAATTTTTTTTTTTTTTTTTAAACGGAGGAGTTGCAGTTTTACTAGGAAATATGAGGATATTAATAGTGTTTTTTTTTTTTTTTTTTTTTTTTTCATTCATGTTTTACTTTATGTTAACCATGGATTTGATTACAATGATCTCGATCGAGGCTGTCAGCTGCAGCAAATATGCCTGTGTTAAATGTGGAGGATGCCCAAGCTATGTAAAGTGGGTCCCACCATGATTCCATGACAAAAAAAATCAGGCTGGTCTACTCGTCAGTGGGGTACACCGTATTGGGAGAATGGACGGTTCAAATTGGACGTGCTGGTGGTCTGATTCGGTGTACATGTGTCCCACCTTAAGTGTGGAGTAGTCTGATTTTTACACAAGGTGATCTCCATGATGGGCCCACCTTTGTTTTGCATGGCTTGCATGGCTCAAATGCTAGACAGGAATGACATTGGGATCTTTGGTTATCCAAAGTGTCAATAATCAGATCTGATTCTGATCCTATGATTTGGAGCTAATCAGCTAGTTTTATCCTTTATTTTAAGGAGAAATGCTCCGGTGCTCTCAGTGCACCATAAGTTATGGTGCTCCTAGTTGCATTTGTTCACTTGGACAGGCCACTGACCGATCTGAACTGTCTATTAAACTTGAAACACATTTCAGGGATTACCACACAAATTTCACTGATTAGATGATCCAATCCATTCTTGATTTAGCCTTATTTTCTGTAGCCATCCCTTTTCCAAGCCATGAATGGATAGTTATGATTGCCAAACAAAAGTGATTCTTTGGAATCATATGCAATCCATGACGGCCCTAACAAACAGATGGTTCAGATTGTTGATTAGACCTATTTTTGTGTAAACAATCTTGACTATCCATATTACAGGCCATTGATTGAATGGTTAATGTGTTTTCAGATTGGTGATGTTTGCATGGTAGTCTATGAAAAGTTTGTTGGATGTAATGAACGGTCTGGATGAGTGGACTGAACTGTCCAAGTATCCAGCACTAGAGTATTTCTCTATTTTAAGTACGGTGACAATTGTGAGAATTCATCCAAACGGACTCTTAGTCGGGTCTGGACACATCAAACAAAATTAACGGATGGGATGTCTGTGATTATTCATCTTTACTTAATGAGATGATCATATATTGAGGCTAATGAGACTTTCATCCAGTTGAACGTATGAGATTAGAAGTAGCTTTAACCTTAGAATCAGAAAATACATAATGGCTTTGATCTCAAGGGGGAATGATTACATACCTTCTTGGAACGTATGTGAATTCCAATGCAGTTGAGCTTCTGTAGAGTCCACCGTAATGTGTGCGTAGAATCCAAACCATGCATCCAGTGGAGGTTGCCTAACGTTCACGGTACCAGGATTTCCATTTACACAAACTTCTGTGGGGTCCACAACAATGTATGTGTGGAATCCAAACAGCCCATTAGATGTACCACTTCATGTTTACTGTATGGTGTTTGGGGTGGGCCATGTGGGCTTTTGACAAATGACAAGGCCCAGCTTGTTGGACGGTCCAATCATCATGTTGGCCACCCACATTATGCACAAATGAATTAACAGTCTCTAAATCTTTTGCAATTGACTCCAATTCAATGTACATGTGTAATTTAAAGTCACTTTCAATTATGTTTCAGTTATCATCAGAACCAATCCTTCGCTGGACTCGTCATGGATAAAATGAATACCTCTAAAAATTCTTAGATAAGAACATTTTAAATCCTTCACCATTTCACCCTTTTTGTTATAAGGGTTGCGGTGTCGGACCAGGACTAAAAGGGCCAAGGCCTTTTTAACTTGATTTGAGCTAGGTCCACCCGCTAGGGATTTGGACCCTAGTCTGGCCCATTGCCACCATTAGTTGTTGTCCATGAGTTTTTGGTCTTAAAGGCTTATTTGGATTTGGTCATGAGCATGTTGTTGTTGACTAGTGCTCCGTTCATTGTTTGTCAAACACACGAAGATCATAGACGAGATACATTGGGCCACGTGGAGAAATTAAAATGGTAACACACTACGTTCATGTGTTATTTGACATGTGCTACATTTTTTTACTTCTTAAAAATTGACCATGCTATGTATGCACACGAGGAATGCTTGAACTTAGGCATTCAAATACTCGGTACATTGAAACATGTCACACATGTGCACAGATAAATGTGGTCATCATATGCGCCAAAATTATATAGTGTCATCTACAAGTAGGGCTGTCAACCAGCCAAGCCTGGGGTAGGTCTCGTCTCGGATTTAGAACGGTTTCAGGCCAGGCCGTCTAGCCAGCCTTATTTAAAAATCTGACTTTTCAGGCCTGAACCCAGCCCATTGACACCCCTATGGGCAAGTAGTCCACCTCTCAACTAGGGACACCTAATCCATAGTCAACACAATCACAAATCCATTACTTGTTCAAATCTATATTGGTTCCTAAGCAGAAGGGAGTCGACAAACAATAGACAGTTTTTCATGACTAGTAGTTGGGATACAACGCTGCCCAAATCCAAACAACTCCGCACTTCTATTCACTTTAGAGACTATTGGTACATTTTGCTCTTTACTAATTTGCCCAATTTGACATTTAGACAAGCATTTCTTTTGATGATGACCACATCTCCCATGATGTCCTGATTTTCCACACACAACTGATACTAATACTGCAATATACTACGCCAAAATTGCAAATTTACGGTGGACCAATCCGTCGTAAAACCAAATAAACGACGGATTTCGCCCATTGTCTGGTTCGTCGCTGTTTACTGGGTCCTTTTTTTTGTGACGGATAAGATCCGTTAAAAAAATAAAAATTCACTGCTGAAATTCTGAAAAAAACCACCCGAATTAATCGTCACTAATATGAGAAGAGCGACGGACCTCAAATCCGTCGTCAATGGTCAACTTGTTCAGAAATTAGCGACGGATTTGGTCCAACGCTAAAATATATGCGAATTCCAAAAAAAATTGTCAGATTTGTTTGTATTTATTTTTTTAATCTGACACTTGATAGTCATTCAAAAAATAATTCACACGGGGATGAGATTGATCAATGATGCCAATCTTCATTCTCCTCCAGATTTCAAAGACGCACAAAAGTATATTTCAGAATGAGAGGACTCAAAAATAAGAGATGAATACAAATCTAATTCAAGCAGCAAGTAAATCCTAATATATTAAAAAATAATCACTGAAATTAAACAAAGAAAACCCAACAGAAAAGAATCTAATATTCTTCTAAGCCATGATCTACCAATTCACTAAAAAGAAAGGAAAAAAATTAAAAAATATTACTAGATAATAAGAAAAACAAATCCTTCTAGCTATAGTTAAAATCCATGATCTAGTAAATCATCCAATCTCAATCTCATCATTTCAATGTAAAAAGTACAATTCTAAGAGACCCCACAACCATTTCAAAAGTTCAACATTAATCTAATGCAAAAACCTCAAAACATACCTCTTCATGGAATTTCTTGTTTTGGGCCTGTAGAATATCAGTATCTGCTTTAACGGCTTTAAATTGCCTTTTCAGAAGATCATAGTCCAACTGTATATGGTTTGGTGGTTCCTTGAAGAATTCAACCAAGCTTTTATAGACCTTGAGGCAACAAAAAATTCTTGTGAAAAGCATTTGGCTTGAGAACAATAAAAGAGACCATGAGACTTTAGTTAGGAGACAACAAGAAAGAGCATATCTCAATTTTTAGGAAAACTTACTGAGACACCAATTCATATTTTTCGCATATTAGAGTAGGTCCAATGAAAACAGTTCTTCTCTAGTTCTCTGTAAGCTACTAAAGGAGATCAAATGGAATACTTTGTTGAAGATTTGCATAAAGATATTCATCCCGTCACCCACAATTCTCATATCTACTGCCAAGCATGGAGTACAGTTCACTAGGAAGAGGGACAGTTGAATTTGACACACTAAATTTCCAATTTGCAGAGGCCGTAATTAAAATGCAAAATTGATTCCATACCATTTGGAAATTCAATAATTACATTATAAGTTTGGACTGTTTTTTAGGAAGGAAACCTATACTAGTCAGATTCTTTTTATTGACAATACAACTTAATAGTGATAATGTTTCATCCTGATATGACTTGTATAATTGATTTGTTCAGGTTGGCATTCAAAACCTATCTCTACACAGGTTCATCATTAGATCCATAAATCCAGAATAGAAAAAGGGAAGGGATCATGATTTATATATTAACAAAGAGATCAAACTGCATTTTCAATTATGTACATCACCTGATCAGTAGTCCCACTTCCAGTAATAAACACTCCATAGGACTCACCAGCAAACATTATCTTCGAAGGTTGGGAAGCGAAAGTCCTCCAATCACACATTCCTGCATGCAGGATCCAGTTGTTCATAAATAAAGAAAATACGCTGGTCGGATCCTCATGTAAGCAAAACAGTTCAAATGTGTATGGATGGTTCCAAAAGTAACTTGTGATCATATTCAATGCATATATATGACCCACCAAATGACCAGACCTATGTATTTTTGGGCCACAGGACAAGCGAAGAGGGGCGCACCTTATGAAGAGTCCAGATCTCCCAGACATGCCACATTGACTTTGTCATGGCAGGACTAAGAATTGGAAGCCTACTACAGCAAGTAGCCTTGACAGGCTTCCTGTAAAGCTACGCCAATGGAGACCAAATAGAATGTATAGATCCATGTGAACAAGAAATAGAAAATACATGGAATTCAACAGCAATATGATCCTTCGTATAGTTGATGGAAGTGTTTAGTGGCAACAGAATGGATTGCGGGAGCAGGGAAGTCTGTTCCAAAACATTAGCAAATATAAACAGTTACGGAGCTGGAGCATAAGTTCGATTCAAAGCACAATTTGAAATGGGAGTCAAAGCTTGTTGGAAGGATTATACAACTACGCATTTTATGTCCAGAGAGAGCGGTTGGGCTTATAAAACAAACATCAAGTAGCTTCCAAAAATTACCATTGTCGTCGTTTCAGAAATAGATGCCTTGGATTTATAGGTTACCTCTGTGGGGAGAGCCTTTGATCTCTTCACAGTAGATTTCTCAGCTGAGAAGGCTCCTTCACCAAATAAGCTGACAGCAGCTTTGACAGATTCAAATGGTGTTCTAGTGTCTCTCTCTCCGACCTATACTTTCAGAGAATCAGTAGCATTTTCATAAGCTTTTAGGCCCATACTGCCTTTTTTTTCCCCTTTTGAAGCCTGTCTACTGAAAGCCTAAAACAGGTCACGAAAAATAGCAATTGAGCAGATATAGATAGAAGAAGAAAGAACAGTGCTTCTGAATTCTAGAAAACACAAAACTCAGATTGGTCTTTGTAAATTCAAAATTTTTTTTTATATATAACAGAAGCAGGCATGGCATCAAGAAGAAGGGAATGCCATGTTTACAGATTCTATATGAAACAAATAAAAAGAATCAAAGGCTCTTTAAAAAAATAATAATCATCAACATCTCTGTACATTGAGAGCAGGTGATACTCTAGACATGGGGAGTGTAAGGGATTGGATCCAATTAACAAAAGAAGCAAGACAGAAATAAACAACTAGTCTATGATAAAATTAGAAAGCAGGGTAATCCTTGTTCAAGGATAAATAAAAACTGGACGATAGCAAAAAGATAGTGTTACCTTTTCAAGAGGTCTTGTCGATGAACTAATAGTGAATGAATCAAATATAGTGAAAGATGGAGCAGTTATGCTCTTCCATAGGTTGTATAACCAACCATAAAACATTTTCTATGTGCCATTTAACAACCAAGCCCAAATGGCTGGAAGGAAAACTAAGATAACAATGATGAATGAGGTAGAATATAAGTTTAAGATGGGTAAGATATACTTGAAAGGGGTAATAACAACTGTAATTACCTGATATGCAGCAATTGGTAAAGCAGAGTTCTCTCTCGAAGTAAATACGACATGACTGCTTTCACCTGTTAGTAAGACCAAATTAAATTTTAGTATATAAAAGAAGATTAATTCAAATGCATGGCAAAATAGTGATATTTGTGCTTAACCAAGGGCAAGACTGACTTTTTCAGTTGACTAATTAAGGATCCATTAGTGTAACTCCAAGTCATGCATAAAATGAGGTGGAGTTTGGGAAATAGTATAAAAGCAAGAGGTTTCTTTTTTTGGAATACATTCTAGATTCCTTCCCATCATATTTAGAGATGACGGCTGATACATGCACATTCATTTACTACTTTTTTTTTGGTCAAATATTAAAGATGTCGGTAAAATAACCAAGGCACGGTTACCCTTTGTTTCCATCTTATGAACTGCAAATGACATTCACTATCTATAATTCCTTTCTAAATCATGGTAAAAAAAAAAAAAAAAAAAAAAAAAAAAAAAAAAAAGATTAAATGCTCTTACATCAACTGAATATGCACCTCCGAACGGGAACTCAAGAAGCATTGCCTAAAGAAGTGGAGGGGACTGAAACATTGAGGCCATTGCAATACTCTGAAATGATGAATGAAATATTAGAGCATATAAAAAAAGCATAAATTCACTCATTGTCACTAGCATCATAATCATCACAGCCTTTTGGTCGGCTTTACAGATCGTAACTTAACACATGCACTACCCATAGAAATGACAGCAATTGCAGCTGAACGTAAGCATGTAGTAGACGTTAGAAAATCCTTACTAATAGGAATTGTTTTGGGCACCTAACTGGAGCCATACTAATGAAACTTGCAGATTAGTCACTACACAATTGTGTGAGCTTCAAGCTGCACAACATGCAAGCCCAACTGTGAGGACACCCTGGTCCAAAGATCAGGCCAATCTGCTCATCACATGAGCCATTCATGTGCCAGAGAAATGGAAACAAAAGGATATGAATGATGGCCCACACTCAATGTATATATGTGGCCCACCAGCTGATTAGACAAGCTGGAGATTTGGACCATCAGCTGATCAGACATGTTTTAGGCCACAGGGCACCTACAATGGCAGTATGTTTAAGATTTCCAAGCACAAAATGAACTAAAACTCCAGATTTCATAAAGAACTTATAGTGCAGATGTTTACTACTCGCGAGATGAAATACCAGAGAAGTAGAGAGGACAGTCAATGCTATGTCAGCTGCCATTGACAATTCACCAGAAGCAAGAGGAAGATAAGGATTGCTAATCAGAAGAAGAATAATATCAACCATCAATTAGGACCATAACATGCTATTAACAAAAGATGAAATATATCAGCTGGAGGTGAACATGGATTCTGTATTAGAATGAAAAATAGAGAGTAAGTTGTACAAATGGAAAGCAACTGATCATGAAACACCAATAGCCAAAGTGAATCTTATCACTGTCCAGTCGAATCCAAATGATGAGAGACAAGCCCCATTCCATCACATCTTGAAAAGTCAGATCAAATATATCAGCTTCCCATTGTCCTCCCGCTAAGGTTGTGATTGTGTGCGTGAAAAGATCCACATACATCAAACTTCCACTACAGGTGTTTCTCAATGGATGATTCCCTGTATAAAAGGTGAAAAAAGGAACCATCACAAACTTACTTAACATCAGCCATCTCATTTGATTCTACTACATTTTGAAATCGCGCTGATGGCCCTGAACAAGGCAAAGAGAAAAACATGTATATTTTTGTCAATCACAGATGCTGCAGCTAAAGAAACCAAAATCTTGATGGCCCTGAATAAGGCAAAGAAAATGGGTACGATTATGAAAAGCATAATCATGCTTCAGTTTGTAATAAGAAAATATTCTAAAGCTCATCCATTTTTAAATGCAAAATGCATGATTAACATATCTAAAACTTGTCCATTTGTAATAATTCCCCACAAAATAAAATCTTAGAGGATTAAAGAAGAAAAAGCATTAGCAATAGTAGTTGGAACAACACTATTGTTATGCTCCTACACCAGCAGAAACATAATGAAAAAACAGGATCAGAGAAACAAGTACGAGATGGATGTAGAGATAGTTATTTGGATAGCAAAGAAAATGGTAGATTCCAAATAGATAGTTGTTCCTAATAAGCGATTTTGGTGTAGTGGACCAGTGGTAGTTAGCTAGGAAGGGTTACACCTGTAGTTGGTCTGCTAGAATTTGTAGCTACAAGTCCTCCCCTGTGTTCTGAATCCCAAGGCCGATCATACATGTAGATGAACGCAAAATCATTCAAATCATAAGGCCCATCACTGACGGAATCTCGACCCAGAATCACACCAACTGAATGATCTTAACCATCCAATCTGAAAGAATGGATGATTAGAAATATTATGGTCAATGATAATTGAATAGGTGAAATCAAATGGTTTTTTTTTTTTTTTTTTTTTTATTATTTAATTTATTAGACGGTAAACATGAGTTTTTTTTTTTTTTTTTTTTTTTCTCAGAAGGTGGACAGCTGCCACCGCTCGTATTAATCACAGGAAATTACAATCTTTCGGGTGTGGCTGAACAAAAAGGCCATAGCCCACACCTATCATATGAGAATAGAAAACTGAAAAAACTGAATATAAAAAAACAGGGGCCTGAGAAAGAAACTGCGACCACCACCCCACTACGAAAAACAGGAAAAATGGCCCTACTAGGCTGTCAATCTGATCCCGCCAAGCCCGACTTTATCCAAAAGGATCATGCCACGGACCGCAAGAGGGAGTGAGCGGGTATGAATATGGATCACAGAAATTTGAAGGCGGCTCCCTTCCCGTGCCAAACCATCGGCTGGGCCATTACCTTCTCTATGAATGTGGGTGAACAGAAAACTGCCCAGCTGACTTAAACGCTTGATCCTTTTCAACCAAGGTTGCCACTTCCAATGGGGCTTGGCGAGGTTTGAGAGGCAGTGAACCATCAGCTCTGAGTCCGACTCCACAACAACCTTGTCAAAGCCCCTACCAAACAAATAAGCATCCCGTCGTGAATAGCGCGGAGTTCAGCCAAGTTATTAGACGCAACCCCATACCCAGTAGAAAAAGCAAACAGGAAGTTACCGTTGTCATTTCTGTGATCCATACCCCGTAGAAAAAGCAAACAGGAAGCAAACAGGTGAAATCAAATGGTTAAGATTATCCTAATAATATTGTTTTTGGTCTATTGTCTATCCAAAATAAGGCCCGTGAATTGGATGGTCAGTGATGCAGTAATTGTATGCCACATGTACAGTGGTGATTCAATTCCATTTAAGAGTGTTGGTTAATTATGGCTGGAGTGTAGCCCTCCATCTCAATTGCCTTGTTGTTGCAACAGTTTAGAGTTGAATATCTGGCTTTTGTCCATCATAGATGTCAATATAAATTCTGATTGCTTTTATTTTTCATGCGTTTAGATAGGAAGAATGCAAAATGTAGTTATGGAAATCCTTCTTGGGAAATTAAAAAGGTGAAAATATATGGAAAAGAATCCACAGTCCACTGTTTTACAACTATTCTCCATGAAAATATCGATACTTGTGTGTGTAATCTATGGCAATGCTCGGGAAGAAGCTCTTTATGGTGTTGAAAAACCAAAGGAGCCCATAATGGTTGGTTGGTGTCTCTATTAAAGAGAGGGAATGCCTATGTATTGAGCTTCTTAGAAGAAATCAATTCACTACTCTCTTTTTTCAAGGAAAAGCATAATAATGACAATTAATTTCTACTGCCCATGTATTAGAGTTTTTTTTAGAAAAAATCAATTTACTTTTTTTTCAAGAAAAGCATAATAATGACAATTACTTTCTATATCTACTTCTTATAGAAAAGCATAATAATGACAATAAGCAAAAGTACCATATTCATGGAAATCAATGTGATATCTACCATTTCCAGCTTCCCAAACAACCCAATGTTAAAGGGATTACAAGGAGGAGAGATAAAAGAGGCAGTTCGTGCACCTGTGCCAATAGACCACTCAGTCTAAGCTGGACATAGTCTGCTGGTCATCTTTGTTCTAACTCATACCTAGTAAACTGTTGGGCCCACAGTGAATTCATGTTGTTTAAACATGTGGCATCTTCCTCAAATTTCCCTACCAAATAGCAGAACCTAGTATAGATTGGTCATATCTCCAAAATCAGATTTTGATTCAATGCTCCCTACCCATGGTCCATTGCCATTTGTTTATTGATTTTGGACCCATTACTACTAGGGGTGTACACGAACCGAGCTAGCTCGGTTAGCTCGCTCGACTCTGCTTGAAAAAGCTCGATTCGAAGCTGAGTTCGAGCCGAGTCAAGCTGATTTTTTGAGCTCGGAAATGAGTTCGAGCAGCCCCAACTCGACTCGACTCAGATCAAATCCAACTCGAATCAAACTCAGATCTAACCAAGGTGTGCCGTATCCGTTACGATACGACCGTATCGGCCGATACGTAACGGTAACGGTTGACACCGTTACGGGATACGGGGTCGAAACGGCCGTTATGGATTTCTGTGACCGAATGGCCGTTACGGGGCCGTTACGGGCCATAACGGCCGTTACGGACCCGTAACGGCTGTTACGGGCCTTTATATATATTAAAAAAAAAAACCCTTACCTTTTTCCTTTCTTCTTCTTCTTCTTCTTCCTTTTCTTCTTATTCTCGAGCAGTGCTGATTGCGGTGCGACCCTCATCTGCTGGTATTGCCGCTTGCGATCATGATCAGTGACCTTCTTCTTCTTCTTCTTCTTCTTCTTCTTCTCTCTCTCTCTCTCTCTCTCTCTCTCTCTCTCTCTCTCTCTCTCTCCCTCTTTTTTCTTTTCTTTTCTTTTCGGTTTCCCTCTCGCCCCCTTGTCTTTTTATCTGCAGGTGCACCACGCACCAGCTGTTGTAGGTACATGTCACGCTAAGATGAGCGTTGACACTCCTCGAGCTTCGAGTTATACGAACGGTTCGAAAGAGATCAAAGTTACATGGGCTCCACGGTGATGTATTTATTATATCTACACCATTCATCTATTTTCAGATATCATTTTAGAGCACTACCAAAAAATTGAATTATATCCAAAGATCATCTGGACCACACCAAAAATAGTAGTAGAGATAATGATTTTCACCGTTAAACAATTCGTAGGGCCACCGTAACGTTTATTTTCCATCCAATCTGATCAGACTCGAGTGAGCCCCACCATGATGTATATATTTTATCCATGTCGTCCATCCATTTTGCCACATCATTTTAAGTTAGGATCCAAAAAATTAGTAATATCCAAATCCCAGGTGGACCACACCATAGGAAACAGTGGTTATAGAATGCTCACCATAAAAAAATTCGTAAGGTCCACTGTAATGTTTATTTTCAATCTAACCTATTAATTGGGTCACACTAATGTGGATGAAGGGAAAACACACATGTCAGCTTGATCTAAAACTTTTGTAGCCCCCAATAAATTTTTAATGGTGAACATTTAACTATTATTGTTTCTTATGGTGCAGTCTACCTGACCTTTGGATGTGCCTCATTTTTTGGCTCATGCCCAAAAATTATTTGCAAAATGGATGGACGGTGTGGATATAACACATTCATCACGGGTGGGGCCCAAAAAAACTTTGACACGTGTGCTACACTTCACGATCCGAGTCCCGCCTAATTCGGGCCTTAAAAAATTATACACGAGACATATATTAACTTAAAATTTAGCTATTAAATTATGGACTACAATTGCTAACTCACAACGCCAAAATCAAATTGTTTAAAAAGTTTTAATTGTTAATTTGTGGACTTTTATTTTTTAAAATAGAGCCTTATGATTTTTTTCATGATTCACTATCCAATAAATGTCCACCAATTCATAAGTAGGATAATGGCAATAAATTACATGAATTTGAGGCTGATTTGGAGCATATATTGGTCCTCCAAGTCAGCTCTAAATTAGCAATACCATTTACCTGAATTTAATTTCGTTTTTTTAAAGAATTATTGGGAAAAATGATATCAAGTAGTTAAGTATATATATTAGATATTTAGAAAATTAAATATATGAATTTTGTAGTCAAATTCAGGTTACCTGGTTCAAAATTAATCAAACATTCCGATACAACTTCTCACCAAAGAGTGGACCGTTACACCACCATAAACATGTTCTAATTTATAAATGAATGCATATTTGGAATGCTTAGAATATTCTGGATTTAATAGAATATTCCGGATTTAATCCATATTTTTTCATATTTTTTTAGCAAAAAAAAATAAAATAAAATTTACGCCGTTACGGGCCGTTACACCCCCATATTGCCGTTACGCCCCCGTATTTGTATCGGTTTCGGAGGGCACCGTTATGCCAACCGATACTGATACGGCACACCGTGGACCTAACCAGTTCGATGACTCGGTTACTTTGCCATTGATGTTGCTCACCAAGTGTTTGATAATATGACTCGACGAAGTGTGGCTGGTGGCAAGGAAGGTATGTACATACCACAACAACTCGAGGACAAATATGGTGGATGGATGAGTTCTCAAATACAGTAAGTCCCAAAGTTCTCAAATACAGTAAGCCTCAACTATGAGTTCTCAAATACAATAACTCGAGGACATATATGGTGGATGGATGGATGACATACCACAACAACTATGATACACCAAGTGTTTTTTTCCTTTCTATTACCTTGATGGGTTGGCAGCACAAACAAGGAGGTCAGATTTCTTGGTTTAAGTGCACTCGGCCTATGAGTCATATACCATAACTTTGCACACTTTGTATCAAAACTGCCCAGCATAAGACAATGAACATATGTTGGTTTGTTATTCAACACCTTCCCAATTCCTCAACACTAGTCCTGCTTATAAGCGTCATGAATGGGCCTGATGTTGGGTTGTCCAGGGGATGAATGATGGTGAGAAATTCTTAACAGCATTAACTGCAATGCAAATAGATGAATAAAACAACCAATCACATTCAACCGTAACAATAACAAAAAGGTTGGTCAGCAATGTTCCTCCAAATTTGGATGAACTTTGGAGGCATTGTCCATCAAACATGGTCCCACCATTACTGGTCGAGAAGTATTGCCTGCTGCACTACCAGCTATGTCAGGCCCACCGTGATGTTTTATATACATGTCATTCATCTGTTTTGCTACCTCATTTAGGGCATGAACCGACAATGTGGTTTTCGGTCTACGGCTCATTATCTATCATGGCATGATGATCATCAAGCCAGGGAGCCGTGCATGTTTCTCATGCAGCAGATGAACCATATGCATCTTGGTGTGGCTGAGCTGAACATGAGTTTGGCATATCAAGCTAAGCTGGAGCATGGATAAATTTGTTGTGCCAAGCAAAAAAAAAAAGAAGATAAAATCCCTACTTCCCACTTGAATGTTCTTAATCCACCAATCAATGGTCTGCATGATGCACGGTCCAGATTAATTATCATACTTTTTTCTACTATAACTAGTATAAATCATCCATTCATATTCATTGCTTGGATGGTTAGGATCATCTATCTAGAGATTTTTTTTTTTATTTTTTTTTAAAGGAGATGGGCAACCAAAAGTAGGCTCCACGTGACCCCATACGAATACAAACCTGATCATAAGCAGACAATACATAATTTGCTGATGAGCAAGAAACTGTGATTTCTGGTTCTGATATTGCTTTCAAGGCCTTTCTACCTACTCAAACCTGATCATTGGCACGTTGTTTGTCAAAACAATGTTGATTGATTTCTTTATAGTCAACAGAATGTACACATGAGATAGATGAATGAATGTGTATAGGAGAGTTGAAAGCATCTTAGGTCATGAGTTACACACAAAACAAGTCAGGAGAGAAAAAAAAATTTTAAAAAAAATAAATAAAAATCAAAGAAGACTACTAATTCCATTGCTCTACCATTGTAACTATTCTCCATCATCTAATTCTTCTAGATAATTGTTCTCGAAGCTGGAGCTCAAGGGGTCTTACCTGTTAAAAGAGGAAGAAAGATATAAAATTTTAGAAACCGCTACAATATCAAACTTTATCTACAAGCAAGAAAAAGAATAGTATGCCTCTGTTTTCCCGAGAATGAATAACAGACATAACCACTTATTGTGAAATGGAAGATATGTAATGAAACTGATCATCCCCATTGAAATGTTAGCCCCCAAACTACCAGATCTAAAGCTGCTTTCTTGAAAAGAACTAACTCATAAGTGTATTCTATAACCACATCAGCAATCAAAGAATCTCTATATATCCTCAAGTTGAGGACACCCCTCCACACAGGATTGCATTCTGGCTAAATTATCATTGGTGTTCTTTGTTAGTACCGAAAAGGAAACCAATAATGATTTGAGGAGGTAAAGGCAGATAAACTGAATTTCCCTTAACATGGTCTGTGTTTTTAAGGCCAACCCAAATGTTAATCTGATAGAAAGGAGAATGTTATGTTTTTCAGGCAATTTACTATTATGTCTGAATGCTTGTTGCGGACCTCTATGAATGAGAGTTTAATCCGAAAAAACCCCTACCCTTTCCTCCTCACTTGGATCAGTGATTGAACGTTCAAGAAGCGGAATGTGAACATGATTATGTTCAGCCCCAGCCAGGCCTTCCTTTAGCTCTTTTGGACTTCGGCTGGAACCTGCGGCAGTTGCTGCTCTGTTCTTGGTGTGGGTGGCAGTAGGACATGCCCTGCTGATTTTTCGTCGTGGGTAATAGTAGAGCCTCAAAAGAGGCTACTTGAAGGATGGCACAACTCTAGACATTCTCTTTGTAGGGAGAGTTCCAAAGCTGTTCAATCTCCGATAGTGGTGGTGGCTGCCTCCTTTTTCTTCCTTGTTTCTCCCATCTTTGAGCTGCTGGGGCATATTTCATGTTTGGGTTTTGGCTCTATCATCATGTTTTTCAGATTTCTCTTTTTATAGTCTGTTCTTGTCTATATGGGTAGCTGTCATTTTGATAGGTGTGGCCCATAACTGTGTAGGCCAACCCCAATTTGTTTGTTCCCATAGTTTTCCTATATTCAACAAAGATACTAGTGGTGTGTGCTCTCTCACCTTTCCTTTAAAAATAAAATAAAAAAGAAAAAGAAAAAAAGAGAGGATGAATTGCAATAACGATTGGAGCAGAAAAGGCAGAAAAACATTCTCTCTCCTAACATGGTTTATGTTTTTCACACCACCTAAACACTTATATGACAGAAAGGAGAGCATTCCAGCTATACTATCATCCTCAACCCAAGTTTGAGATCCATCCAAACACACCCTTAACTGTGGCTCAGATTTCAAAACAAAACAGATAAAGCCATCGTTGAAAGAAGGTTTGGATGGAGCTGAATACATATGCACACAAACATGTTTATACAAAACACTTTTCTTACATGCATGAGAGGAGGCTCTTCGTGCAAGCATGTACTCTAGATACATCCAGATCAACTGTGTTAGAAGACAGTCCATTTTTTTCGAATGAGATTATAAGATAGTACTTTCACATCATGCCCTTAGCTAGGGTTCAAAACAGGTTTGAGGTCCATCCAAACACGTTGGGCCCTATGGTTCAAATTTCAAAACAAAACCAATAAAGGCATCACTGAAAGGGACTCAAATTCATTAGTGACCCCTCCAGTACCCACCTTGGTACTAGTCGGTGCAACAAAATCCCTGTGTGCCCACCATGATGCATGTCTTTTATCCACTCCGCCCATCCATTTTGATGGCTCATTTTAGGGCATGAGCCCGAAAATAAGGCAAATCCATATCTTAGGTGGACCATAGGAAACAGTGGCGATTAAATGCAACCTGTCGATTAGGGTCCACCTGAGATTTGGATTTGCCTCCTTACTTTAGGGCTCATGCCCCAAAATGAATTGTCAAAATGGATGGGACGGAGGGGATGAAAGACATACATCATGGTAGGTCCCACAGAGCTTTTCCAGCATCGACCAACACCGAGGTGGGTAATGGAGGGATCATTAGCAAATAGGAGTTCCACTTAAAAAAGGTTTGGATGGAACTCGATACATAAGTACATGAAAGAAAAAAAAGGTATATTCAAAAGAATTTACAGATTTACATGGGAGGAGGCTCTCGGTATAAGGATGTATGGTATGTACACTGACTCCAACTTCATCAGAATCAACTTCTCTCCAACTTTTGCAAACCAAATTATAAGATAATATTTCCCCATCATTCATGGAAAACAAAACCTCATTCTCTTGAACAGCCAAGTAACGAATTTTGAATGGCCTTAGAAGTGAGCGTTCCACAGAATAGGTCTATTTAATTTGGGTCCATGATAACTCTCCACACTCATCCAGTATCCATACTTTCACCTCTAAACCCTTGAAAGCAAATAGTGACAGACTCCCTCTTAACTCAGCCAGAAAAATTGAATCAGTGTCGATGGGCTCCAGAAGCTGAGTAACTCGAAAATTTTCCTTTTCCACCTTTATATCAATTGAGATAATGGCATTTAAATCGATATACCAATGAAATGCCCCGTTTGCAAATGCGTACAAGTAGGAAATGAGTTTATATGGAATACTACATAAGTGTCTCGATGAAAATGTTTTTGAGGAGTATATGTCACAATCAGAAGCATCAACCATAAATTTTCGAACTATTCAACACACCACATATTCATTGGCTTCCCAATCAATGCCAATTCCGATTAGTGGAGGACCATTGAAAGGTGGAGTACACTTTCGTTCCAAAGATGATGTGCATATTTGTAATCCTGCTACCCGAGAAGCGATAACACTCTCAAAGCGTACTCCACCTTTTGATAGCCCTCAACTAATCGGAATTGGCATTGATTGGGAAGCCAATAAATGTGGTGTGCCGAATAGTTCAAAAATTTATGGTTGATGCTTCTGATTGTGACATACTCAAAAACATTTTCATCGAGTCACTTATGTATTATTTCATATAAACTCATTTCCTACTTGTATGCGTTTGCAAACGGAGGTATTTCATTGGTATATCGATTCAAATGTCATCCTCTCAATTAATATAAAGGCAAAAAAGGAAAATTTTCAAGTTACTCAGCTTTCGAATCCCATTGACACTAATTCAGTTTTTATGGCTGAGTTGAGAGGGAGTCTGTCACTAATTACTTTCAAGGGTTTAGAGGTGAAAGTATGGATACTGGATGAGTGTGGGAAGTTATCATGGACCCAAATTAAATGGACCTATTCTGTGGAACGCTCACCTTTAAGGCCATTCAAAATTCGTTACTTGGCTGTTCAAGAGAATGAGGTTTTGTTTTCCATGAATGATGGGGAGATATTATCTTATAATCTGGTTTGCAAAAGTTGGAGAGAAGTTGATTCTGATGAAGTTGGAGTCGGTGCACATACCATACATCCTTATACTGAGAGCCTCCTCCCATGTAAGTTTGTAAACTCTTTTGAATATACCTTTTTTTTTCTTTCATGTATGTATGTATCGAGTTCCATCCAAACCTTTTTTAAGTGGAACTCCTATTTACTAATGACCCCTCCATTACCCATCTCGGTGTTGGTTGATGCTGGAAAAGCTCTATGGGCCCTACCATGATATATGTCTTTCATCCCCTCCGTCTCATCCACTAGTATCTTTGTTGAATATAGGAAAACTATGGGAACAAACAAATTGGGGTTGGCCTACACAATTATGGGCCACACCTGTCACAATGACAGCTACCCATATAGATAAGAACAGACAATAAAAACAGAAATCTTAAAAACATGATGATAGAGCCAAAACCCAAATATGAAATACGCCCCAGCAGCTCAAAGATGGGAGAAACAAGGAAGAAAAAGGAAGCAGCCACCACCACTATCGGAGATTGAACAACTTTGGAACTCTCCCTAGAAAGAGAATGTCTAGAGTTGTGTCATCCTTCAAGTAGCCTCTTTTGAGGCTTTACTACTACCCACGACGAAAAATCAGCAGGGTATGTCCTACTGCCACCCACACAAAAAACAGAGCAGCAACTGCCACGGGTTCCAGCTGAAGTCCAAAAGAGCTGAAAGAAGGCCTGGCTAGCGCTGAACATAATCATGTTCACAATCTGCTTCTTGAACGTTCAATCACTGATCCAAGCGAGGAGGAAAGGGCAAGGGTTTTTCCGGATTAAACTCTCATTCATAGATGTCCACAACAAGCATTCAAACATAATAGTAAATTGCCTGAAAAACATAACATTCTCCTTTCTATCAGATTAACATTTCATGTTAGGGGAAATTCAGTTTATCTGCCTTTACCTCCCCAAATCGTTATTGGTTTCCTTTTCGGTACTAACAAAGAACACCAGAAATAATTTAGCCAGAATGCAATCCTGTGTGGAGGGGTATCATCAACTTGAGGATATATAGAGATTCTTTGATTGCTGATGTGGTTATAGAATACACTTATGAGTTAGTTCTTTTCAAGAAAACAACTTTAGATCTGGTAGTTTGGGGGCTAACATTTCAATGGGGATGATCAGTTTCATTGCATGTCTTCCATTTCACAATAAATGGTTATGTATGTTATTCATTCTCGGGAAAACAGAGGCATGCTATTCTTTTTCTTGCTTGTAGATAGAGTTTGATATTGTAGCGGTTTCTAAAATTTTATATCTTTCTTCCTCTTTTAACAGGTAAGATGCCTCGTGCACCATCTTCAAGAACAATTGTCTAAAAGAAATAGATGATGGAGAACAGTTACAATGGTAGAGCAATGGAATTAGTAGTCTTCTTTGATTTTTTAATTTTTTTTCTCCTGACTTGTTTTCTGTGTAACTCATGACCTAAGATGTTTTCAACTCTCTTATACACATTCATTCATCTATCTCATGTACATTCCGTTGATTATAGAGAAATCAATCAATATTGTTTTGACAATCAACATGCCAATGATCAGGTTTGAGTAGGTAGAAAGGCCTTGAAAGCAGTATTAGGACCAGAAATCACAGTTTCTTGCTCATCAGCAAATTATGTATTGTCTGCTTATGATCAAATTTGTATTCGTGTGGGGTCATGTGGAGCATACTTTTGGTTGCCCATCTCCTTTAAAAATATATTTATATATCTCTAGTTTGGGTGCTAACATTTCAATGGGGATGATCAGTTTCATTACATGTCTTCCATTTCACATTAAGTGGTTATGTATGTAATTCATTCTCGGGAAAACAGAGGCATACTATTCTTTTTCTTGCTTGTAGATAGAGTTTGATATTGTAGCGGTTTTTAAAATTTTATATCTTTCTTCCTCTTTTAACAGGTAATATGCCTTTGAGCTCCAGCTTCGAGAACAATTGTCTAGAAGAATTAGATGATGGAGAACAATTATAATGGTAGAGCAATGGAATCAGTAGTCTTCTTTGATTTTTTTTTTCCCCTGACTTGTTTTTTTGTGTAACTCATGACCTACGATGTTTTCAACTCTCTTATACACATTCATTCATCTATCTCATGTGTACATTGTGTTAACTATAGAGAAATCAATCAATATTGTTTTGACAATCAACATGCCAATGATCAGGTTTGAGTAGGTAGAAAGGCCTTGAAAGCAGTATTAGGACCAGAAATCACAGTTTCTTGTTCATCAGCAAATTATGTGCTGTCTGCTTATGATCTGGTTTGTATTCGTGTGGGGTCACGTGGAACCTACTTTTGGTTGCCCATCTCCTTTAAATAAAAAATAAAAAATCTCTAGATAGATGATCCTGACCATCCAAGCAATGAATATGAATGGATGATTTATACTAGTTATAGTAGGAAAAAGTATGATAATTAATCTAGACCGTGCATCATGCAGACCATTGATTGGTGGATTAAGAACATTCAAGTGGGAAGTAGGGATTTTATCTTTCTTTTTCTTTTTTTTCTTTTTTTTTGACCTGGTGCAACAAATTTATCCATGCTCCAGCTTGATATGCTAGACTCATGTTCAGCTCAACCACACCAAGATGCATATGGTTCATCTGCTACGTGAGAAACACGGACGGCTCCCTGGCTTGATGATCATCATGCCATGATAGATAATGAGCCCTAGACCGAAAACCACATTGCCGGTTCATGCCCTAAATGAGCTGGCAAAACGGATGAATGGCACGTATATAAAACATCACGGTGGGCCCGACAGAGCTGGTAGTGCAGCAGACAATCCTTCTCGACCACTAATGGTGGGACCATGTTTGATGAACGATGCCTCCAAAGTTCATCCAAATTTAGAGGAACATGGCTAACCAACCTTTTTGTTATTGTTACAGTTGAATGTGGTTAGTGTTTTATTCATCTATTTGCATTGCAGTTAATGCTGTTAGGAATTTCTCACCATCATTCATCCCCTGGACAACCCAACATCAGGCCCATCATGATGCTTATAAGCAGGACCAATGTTGAGGAATTGCGAAGGTGTTGAATAGCAGACCAACATATGTTCATTGTCTTATGCTGGGCAGTTCTAATACAAAGTGTGCAACCTTAGACCCAAGTTATGGTATATGACTCATAGGCCAAGTGCACTTAAACCAAGATATCTGACCTCCTTGTTTGTGCTGCCACCCCAAGGTAATAGAAAGGAAAAAAACACTTGGTGAATCATAGTTGTTGTGGCATGTCATTCATCCATCCACCATATTTGTCTTAGAGTTATTGTATTTGAGAACTCATAGTTGAGACTTACTGTATTTGAGAACTCTGGGACTTACTATATTTGAGAACTCATCCATTCACCGTATCTGTCCTCGAGTTGTTGTGGTATGTACATACCTTCCTTGCCACTAGCCACACTTCGTTGAGTCATTTTATCAAACACTTGGTGAGCAACATCAATGGAAAAGTAACTGAGTCACCGAACTGGTTAGATCCGAGTTCGATTCGAGTTGGATTCGAGCTGGATTCAATCCGAGTCGAGTCAAGCTGGGGCATGCTCGAACTCGGCTCGAACTCATTTTCCAGCTCAAAAAATCAGCTCGAACTCAGCTTTGAACCGAGTCGAATCGAGCTTTTTTGAGTCAAGTCGAGCGAGCTAACCGAGCTAGCTAGGTTCGTGTACACCCCTAATCACTACTTTTTCTTTGTCTATCAGATATCCAGCAACCAACCAGTTTGGATCATACTTCTAGTGCACTTTTTGGGTTATGAATTCATCTGTGGTGGTTACCACTGATTGTGTGGTTCAAATTTGAGGTACATGCCACTCTTACAGTAAGTTGTGGCAATCGGAGTAGAAATGATCCACTGTCTCTAAAGCCTTAAAGAAGGCATTTATTAAAAAAGGAATTATATGATTCACAAGACGAATCGTCCACTTCTGAATCCCCATACACTTGAAAATCTAGTTCTTCCTGGTTGTCTTCCTCCTCTTCAGACTGGTCTCTATTATCTCCTAATACTCCTTTTGATCCATCTATGATCTGCGCATCTCTGTAAGAATGATATAACACTATACTTTTATTTGGGCCATGAACACCGAATGCTTCATACTTTCCACTACCTTGTGTAGCTCCATAATCATCTGGTCCGCGTTGAAAATTCATGGAAATTACTCAATTTCTTAGGAGTCTAAAGACCCATAAAAATGCATACCAAATGCGTTTAAGAGGATGAATGACTAAAATCAATATCCCACTTGCTAGAAATTGGACCCATAAGAAAGTCTGGCACAAAACAAGCAGGACTGATGGATGAAGAAGCTAAGGCGATACCATTTATCAAATCCATGTGGGATGAGAATGGTTTCAATGGTAAGCCAACATGATGAAAGTAAAGCCATCTCAAAGCACCTTGATTCCTTGTACTTTGTACGAGTAAGGTAAGACAGAGTCAGTTTAAATTGCCAATGCTTTCTCAATGTATATAAACTCACAAGATTGTTATTTGTTAATTCAAGTGAAGTATCAAGGAAGGAGATGGGTTGACTGTTTGGCATCCCATCAAAAAAATACGTTGTGGGTGTGAGGAACAGTATGGTGATATGCAAGTTTGTACATGTAGTAGCCCTGATTCAGGAATCCCGACCCTTGATCTAAAGGAATCCAGAATAGACGCGTGATTAGATGATTTTAACCCTTGGATTATTGGCCCATCCAAATGGTTTGAGAAAAAAACATTTAGAATCCCATGAGGCTCAGACTCATTAAGATTGGTCCGGTTGGCCAGCAATGTACATAAACAGGGGCCCCACACATCAGGCCTCACTCACATCAAATCAAACAAAAATAAAAATAAAAAAAGAATGGGGGAGAAGGAAGAAGAGAACAAGGGGAGTGGACTCCCTTCGGCCGGTGGAAGGTTGGATGGCCGAATGGGCTGGCCTCTTCTCGTCGAGCTCCTCTCCACGTCTCTCCCTCTATCTATATGAGAATGGAAGAAGGGGAGGAGGTAGGACGGTATGAGAGAGAGAGAGAGAGAGAGAGAGAGAGAGAGACAAAGAGCGGAGAGTTAGGGCCGGCACATGCCCTAGCTCATGTGAAAAAAATAGAAAAGAAAAAAAGAGGAGAGTTGCTGCCGTTGTTGACGGCATCGGATTGCATATTGAGTTACTCAGACGCTCTTATCTTACTGATTAAACTCATTTTGGGCAACCTTGAATGTATGTGGTCTATCCATGCCGTCATTCCATTTTTCCATCTAATTTAAGGGGTTGAGCCCAAAATTGAAGTATATCCAATGATCAAGTGGATCATACCACAAGAAACAGTGCGGGTAATGATTTCCGCCATTGAAACCTTGCTAGGCCCCACAGTGATGTTTATTTGTCATCCAGCCTGTTCATAAGATCATACAGAAATGGATGAAGGAAAACAAATAATAAGATTGAACCAAAACTTCATTTGGACCCCAAGAAAATTTCAACGGTAAACGTTCAATTCATCTGTTACCTATGGTGTGGTCCATTTGAACATAGTATATGCTTCGTTTTTGGGCTCAAGTACTAAAATTATCTGGTAAAATGAATGGACTGAGCGGATAGAAGACATAAATCATGGTGTACATCATTGAGTTTACTCAGTACCATAAGCATAATGAGTTACTACGCAGGCGCATCTCAACCTGGGAACCAAGCCTTTAAGTACGTGTAGCATACTAAGTAAACTCTGTGAGGCCCACCATGAATGCTTTGGGTTTATCCACTCCATCCATCATTTTACCACATAATTTTAGGGCATGAGTCAAAATATGAGGCAGATCCAATGTTTGAGTGGACCCCATCCATTAAAAACTTCTTTAGGCTATAGAAGTTTTCGATCACTATCCCACTCTTTTCTATGTGGAGTCCACTTGAAATTTGGATCTACCCCATCAATCAAATGTACCATTCCATGGTGGGCAATGGGCTTAAAAATAAAGTTAATCCAAGAATTAGGTGGGCCACACCATATACTCTAGCTGAGAGAGGTTACACTCCCAATAAAACATTCATAATCATATATTGGGCCCACCTAGATGTAATTCACAGATCCATCCCATTATTTATGTGTTTCCCACTTAGATGAGGTGCCAGACCAAGTTTCAGCCGCATCCAAAACTCATGTGGGCCCCACCAAATACTTTTATATATTTTAGGATGCCTTCACATAGTTTTAGATGCTATGGCCCACTTGAGTTTCGTATACGGCTGATTCTTGGGATATCATATGACCTAGATGGAACAAATCAAATGCACGGTGTTAATGTTCTACACACATCATGATGGGGCCCACACAGCTCGACCTCACTGGAAGTTCCATGAGGTCACCTTATAGTACCATTTTCCTATTTAGTTAACTCCTTCAAGGGTGTTACCCTTACGTGTAGGGCCCACCTTTATATATTTTCTATATATCCACATTGTCCATATTTTCCATGTGTTACCCTGGACTTATGTGCCTAGTCGTAATAGGCTGAATTTTGTAGTATATCCTAATTAGCAAATTATGAATACATTTGACCGTTCAGTTTAGATCAACTTTAGAATAACTTTATTATAGAATTAGATCAATCTCGTCATTATAAGTTATTCTTGTCATTACAATTCATTATAAATTATTCTTACAAAATCTCTTCTTTTTTTTTTACCAAACTTTTCAATTATCTTTAAAATACAAATCATTTTTTTTTCAAAATCTAATATTTTCTCAAACATTGTCAAATTACTGTGGGACCCATAGAGTTTACTCAGTACACTAAGCGTACTAAGTTACTCATCACACAATCTGTTTCCTTCCAAACAATACCCCGCCTGGACGGATTAGTCTAGGTCGGGTTCTGTGGAGCCCACAGTGATGTAAGTGTTTTATCCATGCCATTCATCATTTTTCTCAATTTATTTTAAGGTACGAGCAAAAAAATGGGGTAGGTAAAGAGCTCCAGTGGACCACACCAAAGGAAGTTGCGGTGATAATGGCACCCACCGTTGAAACCTTTCTAAGGGCCAGCGTGATGTTTTTTTACCATCCAACCTATTCATAAGGTCATGTAGACGTGGATGAAGTGAAAACACAAATATCAGCTTCATCCGAAACTTCTCCAACTCCCCAGAAGTTTTTTTTATGGTGGATGTTCAATCCCCGCTTTGTTGTCCACTTTAGCCTTGGACCCGCCCCATTTTTTGGTTAATATCTTAAAACGATCCGAGAAAAGTGTTAAACGGTATGGAGAAAGTCAATCCATGACTTGGGTGGCCCACACCACATAATATAGTGGAGAGGGGTTTCCTTAAAACATTCATAATCATATATCGGGCCCACCTAAATGTGATTCACAGATCCAACCCATTCATTATGTGTGTCCCACTTGGATGAGGGGTCAGACCAAGTTTCAACTGCATCCAAAACCCATCTGGGCCCTGCCAAGTGCTTTTATAATTTTTAAGATGTCTTCACATAGTTTTAGATGGTATGGCCCACTTGAGTTTCATATACGGATGATTTTTTAGATATCTCATAACCTAAAGGGGACACATCAAATGCACGGTGTTGATGTTCGACACACATCATGATGGGGCCCACAAAACTTACTAACATCAATTCTTAAGTTTTCATGAGGTCAGTAAGTTGGGTCACAATTTTGACCTGAATATTTGTCTCATTTTAGATGTCTGGTCCATTCGCTCTATTTTACTGATCAATACCCTCAATTTGACTAGTTACTCGCCCTGATTAGGCTACATATGAGAAAGATATTGGGCATACAAAATTGATCAACGATTTGAGTAAAATTTGATTTAAACATATGAAGTTAATTACTCTTCAATCTGGATTGATTAGATTGTTGTAACGCCCTGAATTTCGAAGGTCGAGCAAAGCTCTACTCCTGAGATTCCGAACATCACTTATACAGTATGGATGATGATATTCAGATTTCATCTATGTTAATGAGTTAAGCATGGTGAGATTATACTAAACAATATATCATACTCCAGATATAATTAAGTTAAGCAAGCATCTAAAACATATTTATTTAAGTATGCATGTGTTTCACAAAATTTCCTCCAGAGTATAAGTATGTAACCGGGTTCAATATATACATGTATAGTTTCAAAATGTACAAAAAGGAGTAGCGTAAATGTGTCCAACTAAGCCCAGATATCCCAGTGGTCCCTGCGTAACAGCACGTGGTCTACATCGACCCACTCGAGAGTTGAAAGTAGGAGAATTCTTGCTCCTCATCCAAGAAGTCCTACTCCATTGCATAGGCTCCATCAGTACTTACATCTACATCAGAGTTTGGTTGGTATTTTAAAACACTGTCTCAAAGTAGGAGTAAGTGATCAACTTAGTGGTTCTATGAAGCAAAAGTTACACATGTTATCAAGTCAATCAAAGCAATAATGATAAGGTAATCATAATAACCACTTCCTAACTACTCTTTTTAATGCAGAGATGGAGTGCAAGTAATGATGTATGCCCCCACATCAAAGCTTCTTCACAAGCGACTCCGACAACCTATTTCGTATATGACAACACTTCCTCAAAACGGTGCAACTCCAACACCTTTTAAGCACATCCTAACTAATGCAGTGCTATGCATGGTCGTGTTAGCCAAGTAATTAATTAAGCTCATTCATACAGTAAGTTTGGGAAGTTAGAGTACCTCTCTTTATATCATTGACCTGAATTGAACATTAGGCATCGGACTACCGTAGTGGTCCTACTCCTATGTTCTAGATCCATTTAGGTTCGTCACTCCTAGTTAAATACATATGATAGGCAAGTTGTAGGGTTGTCACTCCTAGTCAAACACATATGATAGGCAAGTTGCAAGAAGTTGTGCTCGTGGTCACTATGGGGAGGCTCGTCACCCCAGCGTAGGCCGACAGCTCGGACACGGGTCCCATACCACCATGCCCGACTCACGAGTCTTAGTTGCTCATTGGTCACTACGGGGAGGCTCGTCACCCTAGCGTAGGCCGACAACTCGAACACGGTGTCCCATACCACCATACCCGGCTCATGAGTCTTAGCAGATCGTGGTACCATGGTTAACGTGGATCTTTACATTGGTGATGGTACCTTAGATTCAAGCAGTCGCGTCCATACATGGTAAACACACAATAGGTCAATTGGTTCATTAGGCAAGCTCGATTGGTACGGGCGCACGCTGACTTAATCGACATGGAGCATGTAAGCACCCCTCGTGGCCTAGCCACTGTCGACAATCATCGTGAGACTTGGATTCAACGAGTTCACCCAAGGTGGTGAGACTAATTCGGCCATCTGAACAAGAACTTTTACCAATTGCCTGGGCTACGTTTGTAGCTCCAATGCTATCCAAATGCTACTACAACCACGTGTAATATCCATCTCAGCATTCAATAAAACAATCCAAGTGGATTTCTCATTTTGGCATTTCATCAAACACATAGACCATGTTAAATATAACTTGCATTTTATCAATTGATTTCATAGAGGGAAACATACATATACATAAAACAATGAAGAATCCTACCTTAATACTTGTAATAACTACAATTCATCAACAATTTCTCATTTAGACAATTTATCAAACACATAGACTACGTTAGTTACAACATGTGTTTTATCAGTTCTTTATACAGAGAGATCTACATGCATATGACAATGATGAATCCTAGATTAGTAATCATGGCAAGCACTAATTATTTTCTATTGCTCATTTAAACATTTCAACAAACACATAGGGTGCCTCATTTATTTATCACAATTCATAGGTGTATCTCACACAGAAATCAACGTATTTAAGACAATACGTAAGCAATCAAGACAGACATAAATCATTAGTTATCATGAAAGCATTGATAAACCATAACCTAAGCGTTTATAGTCTGCACATTTCATTAGTATGCTCGACTTGGACTCGGTCCAAACTCTACGTTTCCGAAATTGGAACGTCGAGCACCTAAATGATGAAACTGGTTAGCTAGGTTGATGAACAACTATCCTGGATCTCTACAACGATATTAGGGTTAGTATTTCTTACTTGAAATCGTAGCCGAACGAGATTTGGTAGCGCAACGGGGCGGTGATTTAGCTTGTGGATTCGTGGAAGAAGGTTTCTGCATCAATCTCCCAAAGTATTTCCTCTCTATTTCCTCTTTTCTTCTCTCTCTCCCTTAGGGTTTTGCAAAATTCGTATATGGGAGAGAGAGAGTGAAATGAGGGCTATTTATAGGCCCAGTTGTGATGCGAATGGCCTCAGGGCCACTTTATACATTATTTATACCCCGGGGGCGACTGTGTTTTTGACGAATAGGGCTCATAGGAAGGCCCACGACTCATCTACATCATAGGGTATACTCTCTGACAATGGATCCATGCTAGGACACGATTTCGGTGCGATCGAATAAGCCGATCGACCGTGGAGAACCGGTGTCAGATCAACGGTCGTACGTACTCAATCGGGGCCATGGTTATACGGATAGGTGTAGGAAAATTTCCTTTCCCCATGGGTGAGGTTTGGTCACAAACTAACGGTCAGAAATTCTCAACTTTGAGTAAGAGTGAACCGCCCAATTCACTTAAGTTTGAGTCTATTTTCTAAAGATATTCGCGTTTCTCACTCACTTCACCCATGACTTAAGTTGGGCATTTCTAGACACTATCTGAGCTTGATTTCCTTGTTGGTTGTCAAGCCCGGCGGGACAGACATCTTCCTATAATTTCGCGATCATCGGGCCCCCGACATGCGGACTAGGTCCGTTCAGAGTTTCAATGTACTCCCGAGAGCGACAGGCCCTTGGGATTTCTCCTAGGTCTTAGGATGACATTGAGTCAGTGGTACTCATGGTTTTAGGCCTTCCCACTTGTGAAAATGGTGGCCTAAGCTTAATCCACCAATTATTTAGTACTGAACTAAATCCCGTCTAAATTATACGACAAGATGCGGTGCTTGGTTTGTTCTGCCTGAGGTTATACTCGGGTCTTTGTATGGATTTTTCTGGAACGTTACAATTGTCCAAAAATGATTAAAGGTTCAATTAGTGGCTGTGCTTAATAATTTAGTAAAAAATGTTTTTTTTTTCACAAACAAATCTCAAATTCTATTTAAAAATCACATTTTTTTTCGAAATGTATATTTTTCTACTCTTAATTTTTCTTTCAAAACTTTTAACAAAATATCATTTTTATTATTAAATATTTCAAAAAAAATTAAAATACAATTTTTGAATTCTTATTTTCAAAATCTCAAAAAAAATTCCCAAATTTTTTTCCTCAAAAATTTCAAAAAGCTGATTTTTTTCTTCAAAAGCATAATTTTTTTTTTTCAAAATCTTAGTGTTTTTATAAATAACTTTTTCTTTTAATTTTAAATTTTGAACATTTTCAATTATTTTTCAAAATCAGAAAATTTTTCAACTTTTTTATTTTTTTGTTTCAAAATGTCTGTTTTTTTTTGTTGAAGTATCGATTTTTTAATATAGTTTTATCTTAAAATTTTCAGTTCTTTCGAACTTCTCCATTTTTTTAAAAACATTTTTTTTCGAACTTGTCAATTTTTATTGAATTTCTCAAATTTATTTTATTTTTCAAAATACAAACTCTCATTTTCTTTTTCAAAATATTTTCATTTTTCAACGTTGTCAAAATTTTCACATTTTTTAAAATCTTTTTAATTTTCCTTTTCAGGATATTATTTTTTTTCTCGAAATCAAATTCTTTTTTTTTTTTTTTTTCAAAATTATCAACTTTATTCAATATTCTTTTTTTTTTCCCCACAAAATAGATTTTTATTAAATCACGATTTTTTTTTTCAAAATCTCAATTTTTCTCAATCATTGTTAAAATTTTTAAACTTCTCAATATTCTTTTTCATGTGATATTACAAATCATTTAAATACTAGTTTTAAATTTAAAAAATAATAATAATTTCCACTCATTTGATATAAAAAGAAATATTTTTTTTGTTTGCATTCAATCAATTGTTAAAAAATAATCTTAGATATAAATATGTACAATTAAACCATTGAAATTCTATTAAAAAACAATTCTTAGACTACAAAAATACAATTTTCCACCATATTCTAAAAAAATTAAAAAAATAAATGTTTTAGGCAAGTCCTTTTACGACGAACTATGATCCATTACAAAAGCAACTAAAAACCGTCGTGAATTGCTATTTTGGGCAGGAATACTAATATTCCATCGCAAAATCAAAATTTGTTACGGATTTAGTCCGTCGGCAATTTACGATGGACCAAAATCCGTCGTAAATCAGATTTTAGCAACGGAATTTGGTCTGTCGCGAAATTCCGCAAGAACTACGAATTAGAGATGGGATTGGCGACGTACTTTTTCCGTTAGCGACGGATTAAATCTGTTGTTAAACCAAGCGATTTTTGCGGCGAGTGAAGTCCATCGCAAGTTCGCAATTTTGGCATAGTAGCTTTATTCTTGTCTTGTTTCTTATATCTTTTTTCATACTTAGTTTTTTTTTTGGCAAACAAGTGAGGATGGCTAGGTTTCTTTTTTCTACTCTTTTTTACCCTCAATTATATCGACCATGATGAGGCTATCCGTTGGCTCTTTTTATCACACACCCTAACCTTTGTTGGGATTGTGCTGCGGAATCACACAGAGATAGATCTAGAATAGCAATCCAAGAGCACTAAGCAAACACGAGAACACAAGTTTAATGTGGAAAACCCTTTCGGGACAAAACCACGGCACAAAGCGAACCTTTTGGAATCCACATTGCTTGCGTAGTCTGAATCCACATACCTTACCAACTTTGCCTATCTTCTCAAAAGTTAAGACGTAGTCTTTTGTACCTCGAATGTATCGAAGTAGTCATTCATCGCTTCCCAATGTTGCTTGCCGGGGTTTGACATGTATCTGCTCACAACACCGACTGCATGTGAAATATCTGGTCTCATACAAACCATGACATACATTAAACTGCCAACCGTATTTGAATAAGACACATGAGACAACCTGTTTTTCCTAATTTGATTTAAGACAATGTTCTGAGGAAAGCTTGAAGTGAGCCGCGTGGGGAATGCTCACTGGCTTTGCTTGGTCTATCCCACACTTGTTCAGTACATTTTTAAAATATTCTGCCTGTAATAACCAAAGCCTTCTCCTCTTCATGTCTCTATGAATATCTATGCCGAGAACTCTCTTTGCAGCCCTCAGATCTTTTATATCGAATGTCCCTAATAACTGAGTTTTCAGTACATTGATTTCAGACATATCATGACAGACGATCAACATATCATCAACATACAATACTAAGATGATGAATTTGTCATCACTCAGTGTCTTGTAATAGATACAATGATCGTATTCACTCCGAGTAAATTTCTGACTCAACATGAAAGAATCGAATTTTTTATACCACTACCTATGCGACTATTTCAGGCCATATAACAACCTCATTAACTTGCAAACCTTTTTCTTTGCCCCTTTAACTTCGTTGCCCTCTGATTGCTTCATGTAGATCTGTTCTTCCAACTCTCCGTGCAGGAAAGCAATCTTGACATCCATCTGTTCTAGCTCGAGATCGTATTGAGCAACCAGCGCCAACATGAATATGATAAATACTTGCTTAACAACTGTCGCGAATATCTCTATGAAGTTGATTCATTCTCTTCGAGCATACCCCTTCGCTACCAGCTTTGCTTTGTATCTATCATGTTTCCTTTTAAATAACTACTTACATTCGATCACTTTTCAGCCCACTGGAAGGTCCACCAGCTCTCATGTGTTTTTTGTGCAACGAGTCCATCTCATCATCCATAGCCACCTTTCACTTTTTTGCATCAGGCTCATCAAGAGCCTCCTGAATAGTTGACAGATCTCACTCATTTGTAATGAGGGTATATGCGATATTAGAGTCGTCCTTGTATGTTACTGGTAACCTGTGATCACGATGTGAGTTTATTCTCACAGGTGGCTGCTCCGCCTACTCTTGTACCTCTGTCCGTGCATCTATTTCTGCCTGAGTATCATTCGTGTCAATCTGGACGTCTACGATTAATTTTTATGGTTCCTCTTGCTCCTCTTGATCATTCTTGTGGAATAGGGAGCTTTCATTGAATCTGACGTCACGGCTAGTGATGACCTTATGTGTGACCTTGTCAAATAACCTGTAACCTTTCAAACCAACATCATAGCCAACAAAAATATACTTTTTGCCTCTATGGTCTAGCTTATCTCTCTCAACTGACGGTATATGAGAGTAAGCCTCACAACTAAATATGCGCAAATGTGAGTAATCCAGCTTATGACCACTCCATACTTCCATGGGATTTTACATTCAATTACCATAGACGGGGACCGGTTCACCAAATAGCAATCTGTGTTAATGGCCTCTATCCATAAGTCATTGCCCAACACAGCATTACTTAACATACATCTGACCCTCTCCAAGAGAGTCTGATTATCCGCTCAGTCACAACATTTTGTTCGGGTGTGTGACATACTGTGTTGTGCCTGATGATCCCCTCATCCTTGCAATATTCATTAAACTCAGTGGAAGTAAATTCTCTACCATTGTTAGTCCTTAAAACCTTTATTTTTCACCCTAAATGTTTTTCTACCACTGCCTTCCATTGTTTGAATATGGTAAAAACTTTGGATTTACGTTTCATGAAGTAAACCCAAACTTTCCTGGAGTAGTCATTAATGAATGAAACAAACCATGACGACCCCCCAATGGAAACCTCTGGTGATGACCCTCATACGTCAGAGTGCACATAATCAAGCACTCCCTTACATACATGTTTTCCAGATTTAAAAGATTATCTAGATTGTTTAACATATATACAATGCTCGTATATATCTAAATCAGAATTTTTAAAAGCTGAAATAAAAAAATGATCAGATAGTATCTTCATGCCCCGCTCGCTCATGTGACTCAAATGAGCATGCCACATACGTATAAACGTGGAATTTGCAACAGCCGCTGCCGCTCTACCTACTAAAGTGTTCCCGATCAACCTGTAAAGGTTTTGGTGCTTTTGCGCTCTCATAATCACGAGTGCCCCTTTTGAAATTTTAAGAACACCATCAATACTAGTGAACTTACACCCATAGTCTTGAGTGCACCAAGAGAAATCAGACTTTTCTTTATATCAGGAACGTGCCTGACATCAGTCAAGGTACGCTCCATCCCATCAAACATCTTGATGCTCACAGTACTAATAGCCACAACATTACAGGCATTATCATTGCCTAGAAAGACCTGTCCACCATCGCATTCCTTGTAACTGGCGAACCAACTTCGATGAGGAGTCATGTGATATGATGCACCTGTATCAAGGATCCACTCATCTCTAAGATTGTCATACAAGTGTCCAACCATAGGCACATACAGAACATCGCCTCCAGTTGTTTCTTCATCAGATGTAACAATATTGGCCTCCCTAGAAGAAGCCTCTGAGTTTTCTTTATTTGCTTTAGGATTTGTGCAATTCTTCTTCATGTATCCATTCATCCCACAGTTCTAGTACTTTAGTTTTCTTTTACCCTTGCCCTTAGATTTGGATCTAGCTCTTGAAGATCCTGTACCTCGCTTAGTATTTTTCCCCCTCATAAACAGTGCATTGGAAGATGTCCACATGCCGCCGTTTAGCTTTCTCATGGCCTTCCCTTGAAGGGCTGAGATAACGGTGTCGATACTCAGGGTTTTATTTGCGATGCATATTGTATTCCTGAATGACTCATATGATGTTGGAAGAGAATTCAACAACATACATGCTTCTTCCTTATCTTTAATCACTTCCTCCATATCTAGCAGTTTGCAAACTAATTTATTAAAGTTGCTAATGTGGGCCTCCAGATCTCCACCATCTACCATCTTGAAAGTATATCACTGTAGCTTCAAGTGTAAGTGATTTTTAGAGGATTTTTTCACATATATATCCTCTAACTTTGCCTATAAACTAGCCGCAGTTTTCTCACTCAAAACATTGTACAGAACCTCATCCGTGAGATATAAACGGATGGAAATTAAAGCATTCATGTCAAGAGTATTCCAGTCTTTGTCATTCATAGTCAATTTCCGATCCTCAAGAGCCTTAACTTTGCCTTGCTTGGTTAATAGACTAATCATCTTGATCTTCCATAACTCAAAATTATTTTTTCCTTAGTACTTCTCAATATCAAACTTGGCGTTTCTCATTGATGCTAATCCTGCAAATCCAGATCTGTGCCCCAACGATTGCTCTGATACCACTTGTTGGGGATTTTGCTGTGGAATCACACAGAGATGAATCTAGGATAGCAATCCAAGAGCACCAAACAAACATAAGAGAACACAAAGATTTAACGTGGAAAACCCTTTCGGGAAAAAACCATGGCATAAAGCGACAAATCTTCACTATGAAAGCAGAAATTACAAAGAAAAAAGACTTACTAGACTTGAGCAATCCTCAAATCTCTCCCTTGCTCTACCCTTTTAGAAACCCTAGAATCTTTTTAGAAAGCCTTAAAATCCCTTAGAATACCTCCCAATCCTGTTTACACCCATATATACATATATATATATATAGTTGTAGAAAGAACCCCAAACAAAATCAGAAAGAATCCTAAACGAAATCGAAAACAAATCCTGCATTTTTGCAGTTTTGCGAAAAAATCTGCGCAGAATCTATTTAGATTTAGGACATCAAATACAACAACCTCTATTTCATTTCGTTGGTGGAACTTTAGATTATCAAGAGACAATTCTTTTTTGTTTGAGTCTAAAAAAGTTCCTGGTAATATTTTTGTGATGGTGGAAAAATTTTCAATTACAACTGCCTAGAATTATTCATCTATCTAAGTTTCGTCAAAATTTTGTGAATGATTAATTAGAGCTTTCGAACTTGCGCAAGGAGGGGTTTATTTTCAACCATTAATTGGAATTTAAACATTTATTGATATCATAATTTTTACACTTCTCTTTGATTCATATTGTTTTTCAAGGACAATTGGTAGGTCTTAAGAGGTATGTGATGGTTAAAGTATACATTATATAATTGATTGTTTACTAGGTTCAGCATATGGCTTTTGCAGAAATAATCATCTTTGATTTATTTCTCTTAGGAACAAGTGGACCCATGTTCAAGTTCTTAATTAGGACAAATTAAGTAACACATTAGTTTAAATGATGTCAACAAGAAGATTACCTTTTTCTTTAGTAGGCAAGAAAGGAAACTCCCTTGTTACCAACAAAAAGTAACAACCCAACAATAGAAATAATGAAGAGACAAATGGGGCCTCAACACAACAAGGAGAAAAAAAGAAAGGAAAAAAGAGAAAAAAAAGAAAAAAGAAAAAGAAGAAGAAGAAAAAGAAAAAGCCTACATCCCAAGCATGGGAGAAACCCATACATCGGGTCACAAAAAACCCACACACGGGGCTAAGGAAAGCTCCTACAATAATATAGGAGAATAATCAATAGGAGACACAAATTATACACTAGGCTCAAGGTAGGGATATGTGCAAGCTTGGCTACAATCCTTCTATGGGCAGGGCAAATGATAGAGATAGAAATCTCCTAATAGCTTTAACTTTCAGACGTGTTGAGGGTCAAATATTGTATATTAGACCCCAGTTATTACCAGATTTTATGAGCATGATATTGTTAACGTCTTCTTTTAAGCGTGTTTGTATTGCAAGGTGAATTTACGAGCTTGGACTGCAAAAGGGTGCTACAAGCATGGATTTAACGCTTTGAAGACATCAAGGCAAGGGATAAACCCCATGGGACTAAGATTGATAGATTTACATGCCAGAGATCCGAGAAAATTGAGAAACTGAAGCTCAAGTGGCCTAAAAGACGTCCAGAATGCAAGATCATAGGGTTTCCACCATCCGTTCGGCTAGCAACTTCATAAATGTCTTGGGGACCATAAATTAACCATACACGTCAAAAATCAGTCATTGGATCCTTGCGAAAGTGGCCCAACGGACAGATCAGCCCATGAATTTCTGATTTGGGGCCCACATGATCTCTAGATTTGCCTCGATTTTGGACTCAACACTTAAAATGATATGATAGAACAGATGGACGGAACGGATTTCTCAACACATCAAGGTGGGCCCCACTTCATAAGGATGGTGTACACAGCTGGTGTACACCTGCCATGTACCGAAAAAGCCAAAGTCGGTCAGCTTACACTGACTCGACGCTGGCATCAATTCAAAACCAAAAACGAAACAGGGACTTGCAGTCCTCTGTTGTGGGCCACCATTACGATTCGAAGGTCCAATCCGGACCGTCCATTAAACTAACATGGCCCATATTACCATTTCCTAGGTGGCAGTATTTCAAATGACAGTAGAGAACGGATCTCAACCATCCCAATGTAAGATAAATGGCAGAGCAAAAGATCCTGTGGGCCTCATCACCAGAAGGCAAAAATTACACATTTCCGACCGAAATTCAGAGAGGAATCTGGTGGACGACGTGGATTTCCCCAACATCAGTTGAAGTGGGCCCCACTAAGCATCAGCGCAGCCCCCTGCATTAAGATACGCACACCTGAGAGAAGACCGGACTTCTGTCTGTTGCACGATCATGGAGATGATCGGACCGTCCATCTGGACCATCCAAAACTTTCCCAAGGGTCGGCCGTCTGTCGCCAAGGAGCCTGAATGGCTCAGATCTCACAACAAGATCATTTCTGTGATGATTCTGGGTACGCCAGACGGGTTCGTTACGTAAGGAATGCGTAAATCTCTCGCACCGACTTCAGCTGTGCTTTGCGGAAAATAGCACCGCCTCTGGCTCTAGCCACCGATGCATCTCCACCCCCTTCCCTGCATTGCCTATAAGAAAGGAAGGGAGAAAATGTGAGAGAAAAGGGAAGCCAGGCATTAGACGTGGAGCAGAGAGAGAGTTTAAATTATTTTTCTTTTCATTATTATTTTTTTTGATAGATAGTCCAATCATGTTGGGCTAAACCTCTTAGCTTGGGCTAAGAGGTGAAGCTTGTAACATGATGGGGAGACTTTTTGCTTGTGCTTTTTTATTTCCACTAAATTGAACTTGATATTAGTTTGATTATGGGAATGTTTTTAGTTTTAATGGTCTGTTGTGACTGAAATTACAATGGGGTCTATGATAGCTTTAAGCATGTTCCTTTCCTTTTTTGTTTATGACATCAGGAAGCCCTGTTGTTCACCATCGTCTCCTGGGCATGGTCGGATGACGGTACCCTTCCTAACCTTTATACATCTTATGATTGGTTGTTAATTAGTTTAATTCTGTTGTTTGCTTTGTCTCCTGGGCATGGTTTGGTGATGGAATCCATTCTAATTCATATACCTTTCATCTATTGAAAACTATATCAAAGAAAGTTCAGTTCGATTTTCTTGATGGGACTTTAAGTCTAGTTGAGTTCTTGAAGCAGGCATAAGATCTCCCTGATCTCTACAAGTGGATCCTCTGAATCCCTAGTTTCCTTCCTCTAAATTCCTTAAGTTTTAAATTAATATTTTACCATTATTCCTCAAATTACAATCGATTTATATTTCATCTTAGTCTAGTTCTAGTTCTACTTAATTTCAGATTACGTACAGGTTTCAGTCCCTTGGGATTCGACCTCGGTCTCACCGAGTTTATTACTACATCACAACCCTATACTTGGGGAGTGAACAAGACGCAACTTCCCAAGAAAATTCAAAGGGGTCATGATGAACTTCTTAATGTCTTAGCTAGGCACTTCAACTCGAACACGTACAATATTTGCTTCAAAAAGTCTAGTAAACTAAGATTAATGTAAGAAAGAGTCGAGCTATCTAGTGATGTTTTCTAAAAGTTCCCTAGTTTGTCAATTAGTGTGAAGTCTGAGTTATAAACTCAAGTGAGCCCTAAAGAAGACCCAAGATTCCAGATTCAAGGGTTAAAAGCTTCACGATCAAGTTAAGGTAAAGATAACTTCATGATCAGGCCAAACCCCATAGCTAAAACCTTCTATCATAGCCCATACTTAACCAAAAGCATCTAGGAATAACCATAATTAATTATGTTAAATGGTTATGTAAGTTGATGTCTGAGTAATAATAAGACTATTAAAATTAAGACATTATTGATGGCATTGAAGCGCCATCAAACAATCTTCAATGGCATTGAAGACACCTCGATGAGATCGAGCCATATGGTCAGTTTGTCCAATAAGAATTGAAGTATTTTCTTGAATTTTTCGATGACATCGAAGATCCTTTTGATGACATTGAACACAACCTCGATGGCATTGAGAAAGAGTACAAATAATCTAGCAATGAAACAAAGAAAAATTAAATTTTTCCGATGGCATCGAACTTAGACATCGATGGCATCGAACATAGCTTCGATGGCATCGAGAAAGTGCTCAAACTGTCCAGCAAGAAAATGACATAATTCGTGAATTTTTTTATAGCATCAAACTTCCCTTCGATGGCATAAAAAAGGACCCAAATTGTCCAACAACCCCAATCCATATATTTGGAATTATCCGATGGCATCGAAGTTCCTCTCCGATGACATCAAAGGACGCTCAATAACATCGATAGAAACTGTCTAACAACTATTTGAACATCTTGTTGCTTGAGTTCGATGGAATCGAAGGTCACTTCGATGGCATCGAAGACCCTTTGATGACATCAAACCTAACAGTTTTCTGCTCATTTTTTTTACCATTGGGAATTCAATTTATATATGTATGGGGGGTTGTTTCATGACAATTTAGTGAGTATTTGAGAGAGCTTTGAGAGAGTTAATGTAACAGCCCGAAATTTCATGGCCAGAGTTTATACTTGTATCCGAGAAAATCGAGTGTTAATGATGTATAAACCTGTATGCTTTTAAATTCACACCCTATTTTTTTTCCCATTTAGATAACATCTAGATACATCCATGAAGGTAACATTCACAAGAATAAAATCAACTGTATTGAGTATATCTTACGAGAGTAAAAAGAATAATCAAATGCCCTCTCAATGGGAGCTTATTACATTTATTGAGTTCGCAGTGGAAGTATAAAGCTAAATAAATAAACTATCTTTGTATTCTTTCGGTACAGTCTTCTATAGGGAGATGGTTCTCTAAGTTTTCAAATCTGTATGTCACCTGCATAATCTGTACAGTTGGGAGAGGGTCAACGCCCTACTCATAGTGATGGTTATCCTTTAAGATTAACAATACGTCAAGAGATTCATAAAACAATGTAAAGGTTATGATACGTTAACTACTCCACGCTATAAGAGGTATCAATGCACAAGCAATTTATATGAAATGCATGCCTAGTGTAACGTCTCGGAAAAGTTTGTACAAAGACCCGAGTACCACCTCAGGCAGAAATCACACGGGAACAAATCCTTTAGAAATTAGACGAAATTAACTAAGTGTCAAACTAGGTTACCTGTGAAATTAGTACTTATCACTTTAAATACGAACTGTAAGACCCAAAACTTGCAGAATCGTTGACGCTACATTACCCTATAATCTAGGATCAATCTCAAAACCTAGTTGCTCTCGGGAGCAGCACGAAACTTCGTATCGGACCTGGACTGCGCGTCAAAAATTCGATTACTGCGAAACTAAATCATTATGACTACTTTATTGGGCTTGACAACCATCTCGAAAATCAAATCTAGATAGTATCCAGAAATGCACCCAGAGTAAAGTGTGTGAGAAACGTGAATATCTTTAGAAAACGTGCTCAGATTTAAGTGAATTGAGTCGTTCACTTGCAGGCCAAATATAAGAATTCAGACCGTCAGAATCTGACCCAAATGCACCCTCGAATCAGGAAAAATTTCATACATATGTCAGTGTATTTGTGGCACTGATCGAGTGGTGGTGGCCGTTGAACTGAAACTGGTCCACCACGGTCAATCTGTAAATCCGATCAGACCGAAAACGTAACTCGACCTAGATCCAATGCCAAGGATCTTAAGTCCAACCGCACGTAGAAAGAGAGCCTCCAGAAGTACTCCGTTAGATTGAAATAACCCCTATTTGGCTATAACCTAAGTATACCATGACCCTGGGGCTATTCCGATCAGTTTTGGGCCTATATAAGGGCCTTAAACCCTCTCTCTCTCTCTCATGCCATACGAATTTTCAACCCTAAGAGAGAGAAAAGAGAAAAGAGAGAAGGAAAGAGAGAGAAAGTGAGAGAGAGAGAGAGAGAGTTGGCGTTTACTTCTGGGATTCTTCCCTAACGCTCCATGTGCTTCGCCACTACATCTGTATCGTTTTTCCAGGGATTTCGACTCCATAATTGGGTAAGAAATCCTAACCCTAAGATGTTCAAGATATCTAAATAGATTAGATAGTTTAATGGCTAACATATTTCATGCTATAGGTTGCCGTTATGCCGTAGACAAAGGCTTAGTGTTTAAACTGAGTTCGTTACGAGTCTACCAGCGAAAGGTGCGGACTATAGATGTTTAGGTTATAGTATTCAAGGCCTTCAATGTCAATTAATGATTTATGACTGACTTGATCGCTATCACATGTGCTTAGATTAGATGTTTTCCCGTATATTACATATGTATGTAAGTTACGTTGATTAAAATGCATTCCAAGTGTTTGTTATAATGTTTGAATAAATATGGAATTTGCATTTGTGCTTGCCATGCTTAGTGAATGTATATATATGATGGTTGTATGTGTGACAACTCCTTTGTGAAAGGACTTGTCATAATATATGTTAAAACTAATACATTACATGTACATGGATATGTAGAGTCTAAGTGTTTGATGAAATGCCTGAATGAGAAAATGGTTGATGTAATGTACTTAATGAGGGTGTTAAGATGGGATTCTCAATCCTCTTATACATAGTTAGAGTTTCCTTTATCTAACCTATCTTACTACTATGTGATTTACTGTTAAAATGTCTATATATGCTAACATGTACACTATGTGTTTGTTGAAATGCTCAAATGAGATTCATATTTGATTTTAGTTGTCACATGCTATCTCTAGCTACTACATGCGTACACAATTTCTTGGAGTGTGTTTGGTAATAAATAGACGGTAGTACCCTGCCCGACCAAGAAAGCTCCTCACCTCAGTAACTGAACTGGGCTACTCCCAATCCTGAACCGCGACTACCTTAGCAAGGTCAACTGATATCCCTTCCTTGGACACCACATGTCCCAGGAACTTGACTTCCTCTTTCCAGAAGTCGTACTTCTTGTACTGTGCGAACAACTGATTCTTCTTCAAAGTAGTCAAGACCGCTCGCAGGGGTTCCTCGTGCTCTTCCCAACTCTTAGAGTATATTAGAATGTCATTTATAAACATGATGATAAATCGGAACAAAAACGGCCGAAACACCCTATTCATTAGGTCCATGAACATGACTGGTGTGTTCGTAAGGCCGAACGACATTACGAGAAACTTATAGTGCCCAAAGTTGGTCCTGAAAGCCATTTTCTTTACACTGAAGCTCTGGAGACATTACCTCTACGGAGAGGAGTTCGAGCTCTTTTGCGACCACGAGAGCCTCAGATACATATTTACTCAGCGGGACCTGAATATGAGGCAGCAGCGGTGGATAGAAACCTTGAAGGACTTCAAGTTCAAGGTTTCCTACCATCCGGGTAAGGCTAATCTTTATGGCTAACGCGTTGAGCCGCAAGAAGACCATAGAGTTTGTGGCTCCACTGATGGTGGCAGAATGGGTATGGTAGAGTTCGTGCGAGACTTCGAGCAGAAGCTCACTGTAGAGGAGCTGTTCGAAAGCGTTGCACATGTTTGTGTGCGACCACTTATTGATGATAGGATTATTGAGGCCCAGAAGGACGATGGGCGATTGTCTGAGCTTCGAGAGCAAGCTGACAACAATGAGGATGCCAAATGGAGAGTTGGTGCGGATGGGGGCTTATGTTACCATGGCCGCAAATGCATCCCAAATCTTCCTGACTTGAGAAAGGAAGCCCTCAAGGCTGCTCACGATTCGAGGATAATAATGCATCCTGGTAGTACAAAGATGTACTGCGACATGAAGAGGTCATACTGGTGGGACAACATGAAGGCCCACATAGCAGAGTATGTATCACGTTATCTCATGTGCCAGCAGGTCAAGACTAAACATCGCCGACCTCTTGGACTACTTCAGCCCATGCCCATAGCTGAATGGAAATGGGATTGCATCTTCATGTATTTTATATCAGGGCTGCCGAAGACGAGGAAGGGGCATGACTCCGTATGGGTGATCGTGGACTGGTTGACGAAATCGACCCATTTCCTTCCGATTAAGGTTTCGAAATCTGCAGACGAGCTGGCCAGGTTATACATCAAGGAGATTGTACGTCTGCATGGAGTTCCCATGGAGATCGTGTCAGACCGAGACATGCGATTCACATATATCTTCTGGACTCGTATCCAGGAAGCCATGAGTGTGAAATTGAAGTTCAGTACCGCGTTCCACCCACAGACTGACGAGCATATGGAATGGGTAAACCAGATATTGGATGATATGTTGTGAGCTTGTATGCTTGATTTCAATGACAGTTGGGATGACTGTCTCTCGAATGCAGAGTTCGCGTATAACAACAGTTTTCAAGAGAGTATTGGCATGACTCCTTATGAGGCCTTGTATGGGCGCCCCTGTCGAGCACCGCACTACTGGGAAGAGGTTGGCAAGAAGAGCTTGATTGGCCCAGAGTTAGTTCAGGTGACCTTAGAGAAGATCGACATTATCAAGCATCGACTTTTGGCAGCACAGAGTAGACAGAAGAGTTACGCCAATATAAGGTGGCTGCCGCTTGAGTTTGAGGTTGGAGACCACATGTTTTTGAAAGTTTTCCCTATGAAGGGTTTGCTTCGGTTTGGCAAGAAGGGGAAGCTTACGTCGAGATTCATTGGCCCATTTTAGATACTTAACTGAATGAGTGTGGTAGCATACCGCCTTACTTTGCCCACACCACTTGCGGGCATGCACAATGTATTTCATGTATCTATACTGAAGAAATACGTTCCTAATCCCTTCCACATTATCAGATGGGAGCAGGTACAGTTGAGTGAGGATGCTACATATGTACTGCGACCGATACGGATATTAGACAGGAAGGAGCATGTGTTGCGCAGTAAGGTGATTCCACTTGTGAAGGTTCTATGGACGCACCACACTGAAGAAGAGGCTACTTGGGAAACTGAAGCTGAGGTCCGTAAGAACTACCCTCAGATTCTAGAGGAGTACATAAAGATACTCATTTCGAGGATGAAATTTTTCTTTAAGGGGGGTAGATTGTAACGTCTCGAAAAAGTACGTATAAAGACCCGAGTACCACCTCAGGTAGAAATCACACAGGACCAAATCCTTTAGAAATTAGATGAAATTAACTAAGTGTTAAACTAGGTTACCTGTGAAATTAGCACTAATCACTTTAAATATGAACTGCAAGACCCAAAACTCGCAGAATCGTTGACGCTACATCACCCTATAATCTAGGATCAATCTCAAAACCCAATTGCTCTCGGGAGCAGTACGAAACTTCGTGTCGGACCTGGACTGTGCGTCAAAAGTCCAATTACTGCGAAAATAAATCGTTATGATCACTTTTCTGGGCTTGACAACCATCTCGGAAATCAAATCCAGATAGTATCCAGAAACGCGCAACTTGAGCCCAGAGTAAAGAGTGTGAGATACGCGAATATCTTTAGGAAACGTGCTCAGATTTAAATGAATTGAGTCATTCACTTGCAGGCCAAATATAAGGATTCAGACCGTCAGAATCTGACCTAAATACACCCTTGGATCAGGAAAAATTTCATACACATGTCAGTGTACTTGTGGCCCTGATCGAGTGGCGGTGGTTATTGAACTGAAACTGGTCCGCCACGGTCGATCTGTAAATCCGATCGGACCGAAAACGTAACTCGACCTAGATCCATTGCCAAGGAGCTTAAGTCCGACCGCACACAAAAAGAGGGCTTCCAGAAGTGCTTCATTGGATTAAAACAACCCCTATTTGGCTATAACCTAAGTATACCATGACCCTGGGGCTATTCCGATCAGTTCTAGGCCTATATAAGGGCCTTAAACCCTCTCTCTCTCATGCCATACGATTTTCCAACCCTAAGAGAGAGAAAAGAGAAAAGAGAAAAGAGAGAAGGAAATAGAGAGAAAGTAAGAGAGAGAGTTGGCGTTTACTTCTGAGATTCTTCCCTGACGCTCCTCGTGCTTCACCACTACATTTGTATCACTTTTCTGACGATTTCGACTTCATACTTGGGTAAGAAATCCTAACCATAAGTTGTTCAAGAGATCTAAATAGATTAGATAGTGTAATGACTAATCTATTTCATGCTATAGGTTGCCGTTGTGCCGTAGACAAAGGCTTAGTGTTTAAATTGAGTTCATTTCGAGTCTATCGGCGAAAGCTGCGGACTATAGATGTTTAAGTTATGGTATTCAAGGTCTTTAATGTCAATTAATGATTTATGACTGACTTGATCGCTATCACATGTACTTAGATTAGATGTTTTCCCGTATATTACATATGTATGTAAGCTAAGTTGATTAAAATGCATTCCAAGTGTTTGTTATAATGTTTGAATGAATATGAAATTTGCATTTGTGCTTTCCATGCTTAGTGAATGTATATATATATATATATATATATATATATATATATATATATAATGGTTGTATGTGTGACAACTCCTTTGTGAAAGGACTTGTCATAATATATGTTAAAACTAATGCATTACATGTACATGGATATGTGTAGTCTAAGTGTCTGATGAAATGCTTGAATGAGAAAATGCTTGATGTAATGTACTTAATGAGGGTGTTGAGATGAGATTCTCAATCCCCTTATACATAGTTAGAGTTTCCTTTATGTAACCTATCTTACTACAATGTGATTTACTGTTGAAATGTCTATATATGCTAATATGTACACTATGTGTTCGTTGAAATGCTCAAATGAGATTTATATTTGATTTTAGTTGTCACATGCTATCTCTGGCTACTACATGCGTACAAAATTGCTTGGAGTATGTTTGGGGCTACGATGTAGTCCAGGCGATCGGTAATGATTTTCGAGTTAGTGGTTGAAGTCTCTTTACCACACGGGACGTGTTCGATGAATCCGAGCCGTACTTGGGTTATCGACAGTGGTTAGGCCACACGGGGTGCTTACGCACTTCATGTCAATTAACTCGATGTGCGCTCATACCAGTCGAGCTCGTCAAGTAACTCGATTGATCCGATGTATGTTCACCATGTATGGACGCTACCGTTTGAACCTATGGTACCAATCTCACCAGTGAAAACCCCGTTAACCTTGGTACCTTGATCCGCTAAGACTCATGAGCCGGACATGGTAGTATGGTACACCGTGGTCGAGCTGTCAGCTTATGCTAGGGCGACGAGCCTCCCCGTAGTGTCCAGTGAGTAACACAGCCTCGTGAGCCAAATATGGTAGTATGGGACAATGTATTCGAGCTGTCGGCCTATACTGATAAGGGGACAAGCCTTTTGTAGTGACCTCGAGTATACTCTGAGCCTGCATTGAGGCGACAAGCCTTTCCGTAGCAACTAGAGTATAAATTAGGCCTACATTGTATCAAGGTGACGAGCCCTTTGTAGTAACCTAGAACCGCAACATCGTATGAGATTTACTAGGACTGACGACCCTAGAATGGATCATTGTTTGAGAAATGATATAAGGGAGGTACATTAGTTTCCCAATCCTACTGTATGAAACAGGACTAATAAGAACTTGGTAATCACGCTCATGCACAGCATTGCATGTGCCATTGGCGTTGGAGTAGAGCACTAAGGAAGTGAATGACATGCCGCGACCGTGAGATGAAGATCACAGAGGGAGTGTAGGCGAGGGGATGCATCATTTATACATATCATTCTTGCATTAACCAGAGTACTTAAGAATGCTTGTTGTATTGCTTTATCATTATTACTTGACTGAATTGATAACATGTTAACATTTGTTTTATAGTTCCACTGAGTTGATCACTCACTCCCACGTTATGGGACGGTGTTGTACACACCAACCAGACTCTGTCTTAGTTGCAGGTGGTGGCGATGCATACGAGGCAGAGCCGGACTTCGAGGATGACGAGGAGGCATTTTCTTACATGCAGTTTTCAGGCGGGTTCATATGAGCCGTGTCCTGATCGACGGAAATTTCTGGGATGTTGACTAAATGACATTATACCTTTTGTATATTTTAGAATTGTACATGTAATTATTTAACCTGGTAACATTATCACACTCTGGAAACTTACAACAATTTATATATTTTATATATCTATCACAGTCTTCCGCTTGTAATTTCACTGGTCTCTGGAGTATGATATACTGTTTTGGTATAATCCCATTTACGTTTCAGGCACTAATATGGATAACATTTAATCATCATTTTCTATGTTGCATAAGTAATGCGTTGAAACTCGGGAGTTGGGCTCCTGCTCGACCCCCGATTTTCAGGGCGTTACACCTAGCAAAGTATATGCGGTGTATCACACTTAGCGATCGCCACAATGTGGAATATAATTAGAGTTGTTCGACTTGCCACGCATCCCATACTACGGAGATTCGTCGGTGTGTCCCAAGTTTAACATGATTTTACGCAGTTATCCCAAGACAGCTATAACACATGAACCAAGTGAATACGCCCCCAGAGATTGGAGCGACTATTTGCGACAACCAACCCCCCCAAAGAAAGCTAACATACTGCGTATATAGAACGTCTCACATACACCAACCAAGGCACCATCAACTCGAGAAACATGGAATTACGTCTCGCCACAGGGCCGTTACCGAAAACGCATTACGTCCACGATATTTAATCGATCGCTAGAGGAGGGATTCTCAACATAGTACTTGCATCAAGAGAGAATTCCTTAATCTATGGAAGGTTAAGAATATCAAGACACCTACCGAGCCCTTAAGGTAAAAGAGGCGAGTGACAATAACCAACTCGAATAAGAGGTGAGTGACGAAGGTCAACTCGAACATGAGGAGAGTGGTTAAGGCCAACTCATGATGATTAAAGGCAAGAGCAAGGCCTATATCTGTAACCTCACATAAACTCAGGAAGGTTCCTTGCAATGGATGTTACGTAAAAATTTGAAGGGGCCAACAATTGATGATATCAATTTGAAATGAAAACAGAGGAAAAGTAATAGAAATCAGAGAACAGATAAAAGGCATGTAAATGTCAAGTGTAAAGGCGCTATAAAATGCATCAACTCAATTAAGACAAAAGGTACGTAAAAGGCGGGATAAAATAACACAAAGGCATAAAAGGCCGGATAAATATATCGACTTAAATTAATGTAAGCTTAAAGGATAAAACCCTCACCTCGAACTCGACTCAAACCTAGCCCAAACTCAGTCCAAGGATCCAGCAAGTCAGCTCGGCACACAATCTCTCTATCTCTCTCTTTTTCTTTTTTTTCCTTTTCTTTTCTTTCTCTTTCACTCTCTTTTCTTTCTCCTTTCTTTTTCTTTCTTTCTCTTTCTTTCTTTCTTCCTTCTTCTTTCCTTCTCTTTCTTTCTTTCTTTCTTTCTTTCTTCCTATTTCTTTCTTTCTCTTTCTCTCTTTGCTTTGCTGGGATGTCTTCCAGTAGCTGCGACGCTCTCTCCTTTCTTGTTGGCGTGCATGGCGGATGGCCAGAGCTTTCTCCCTCCTTTCCTCTCGATCGGACGTTCTCTCTCTCTTTCTATTCTCCAACTTGTGGAACAGACCGGCTATTTATAGCTGGTCTGAATGCGTAATCCTTTCACAGGATTTCCTTACGCATTGAGAAGGTATCTCCACGCAGCTATGGGTTGCGTACAACAGTAAAACAGAGCTGCGGCCTGTCCCTTTGGATGTTGCCAACTTGAGTTTTCCTATGTTCACAACGCTGGAAGATGTTTCTTCATTGGAGGGTCGTCAGATGGACGTCCCAGATTGGTTGGATAGGTGGCCCACTTGGATTAGACGCCAGCTGCTTCACACGCGGTACAGTGAAGTTCTTTCGTGTGAGAAAATTGGCCAAAAGCCGAACCTTTGTTTTTCCCTTCTCCCTTTAGTCAGTTAGGATGAGATCGGAATCCCTAGCCTTTATTTTTAGGCGGCCCAAATTGAAGTCTGGCCCCATGCGTGGGCCGTCTTACATGCGAAAGTCGGACTGCTTCTGGTTTCTCCGCTGTTGTGGAAGAAACGGTTTCGGTTTCCCTATTGTAGTCGGTGGGGTCCACTCACGATAATCTTTCGTTGGATCAAGGTCATTTATTGGTTTTATATGATTGAGTTACGCCACCATGAGTTCGGATATGAATTGGATACGCGTCTTAGATGGACCACACCACAAATCAATGTACTGTTGCATTCTCCTGACGCTGTGAACTTGTGTGTGTGCATGGATGCTCGTGGACGGCATGGGTTTGGTCGAATTCACCTCAAGGATTCAATGGATGGTTCACATCATCCTGTTGGATGACTGTGGTGGGCCACATCTCGTCCCAGGGGACGGACGTTCGTCCAATGCGAAAGGAAGAAAGGAGTTTCCTTTCCTAACTTGGTTTTTCATCGGGTCAGCGCGCGCTGACTGGGAATCTTGGTCCGGTGCACAGCAGTTGCACCACTGTGGTGTATGTACAATACTCGAGTGGGGCCCACTATGATCTCTGTATGAGAAATCTACACCGTCTATTCATTTATCCATCTAATTTATGGGGTTGAGCCCAAATTTGAAGCATATCCAAAGATTCAGGTGGCTCAAAACCGGTGTTTAATGACTGATCTGTCCATTGGGTCATCTCTACAATGATCTAAGGGCTAAATTTTGACGTGTACGGTTAATTTTAGGTTTATAGTCATGGTATAGGATTTCACACCTACCAAACCGTGGGAACCAAGTGATCTAGAATTCAAGGGTCTAGGTTAGTGGCATTCTCGTAATTATTGATAATCCAAGAGTTTTGGGAACTCTAATGGTTCTATATGGTTGTAGGCATGTTTCCAAGTAACTCTTATAAAAGAACTTACATATAAATTCTCATGGATGAGGAGTCATTCACCGATTCATTCGAAGGAAAGTACGTACGTCAAATCATATGATGGATGGTCCTGTCTCTAAAATAAATGGTCAGATTGTTGGATCTATGCATGGAGATCATTACCAATGATGAAATTCGTGTTATAGAATAGATATAAGGTTAGGATAGTTAGTTTGGTATCGTACACATATACGTATTATGTTAAATTTCATGGTAATGCTTAAGAACTTTCGATGCTTGAGTATTGAAAAGTTTGGGGCGTTACAATTTGGTAAGTATTTGAGAGAGTTAATTACAAGAGTAAATAGCCATCTTCTCAAGCCCTCTTTCCTCATGGAGTTCACCATTTAATCCTTGTCTTAAAGGCAATCATTGGAATATTCAAAGCTTGGATTAAACAATGAACTCCGACATTCATTGATGCTTTAGCAACCTTCTTTATTGGAAAATCCATATGCTAGGAAGCATTGAATGCTTACCATCGAGAAAGTCAGAGAAAAAATTCAATTTCTTACTGGACAATTCTGACTCTTAATCGATGTTATCGAAGGAACCTCAATGCCATCGAGAAAACTAGAGAAAAATCCAGTTGGTTGCTGGATAGTTTTGACTCTCTATCGATGTCATTGAGCAGTCTTTCGATGCCATCGAACTTACCTTTTGATGTCATTGAAGGGGCTTCGATGTCGTCAAGAAAGTTAGAGAACAATCTTGTTGGTTGCTGGACAGTTCTGACTCTCAATCGATGTCATCAAGCAGGCCTTTGATGTCATCGAAGTGAAGTAAAAAACTGTTGTTTTGAGCTATCTTTTACATAGCAGCTTCGCACATCTTCTAACCTTATTTATCATGTTTCTCTTGGACTCCTAAGGCTAAGAGATGATCAATTAGGCATTCCTATTAGGTCAAGATCATCTAGAGGTATATGGGTTGTTTTGGGTCAAGGGTTAGGGTTACCAAGGCACCTTTTTTACTTGTTCTTTGCTCATGGATGTTATGTCTTTACTTGTGTCTTTAGTCTTCACTTTCGTTGGTTTTATGTGTTGGTGACATTTTGTTAGTTAGCAGTGACATTAGGATGATAAGCGATACCAATAAATTCCTATCTTAAAGGATTAATACGAATGATCTTGGTGATGCCTCTTATGTCATTGGCATTGAGATACGCCATGAAAGATCATGCCGATTGCTTAGCCTATCAAAGATGACTTATATTAATAGGGTACTCGAAAGGTATGACATGCAAAACTATGCTCCTAAACAATTGCCCATTGTAAAGGGTGATAAATTCAGCCAATTCTAGTCTCCTAAGAATGATTTCGAAAAGAATCGAATGAAGGATTTTTTCGTACCTATCGGTAGTAAGGAGTATCATATATACTCAAGTATGCACATGACCAGATATTTCCTTTGTAATTGGAATGTTGGTCATGCATTTCTCTAATCCAAGAATGCAGCATTGGATGACTACAAAGGTGTTGCGCTACCAATAAGGGACAAATGACTGTATACTCACATATAGAAGGTATGATCATTTAGAATTAGTTGGATACTCAGACGTAGATTATGCTGGTTGCGTTCATGTAAAGAAGTTCACCTCAGGCTACATGTTCATGATGGTTAGTGGGACTGTGTCTTGGAAAAATGTGAAACAATCAGCGACAACCTCATCCGCCATGAAACCTGAGTTCATTGCTTGTCATGAAGCATCAAATCAGGCACTACAGTTACAACGTTTTTTCTTAGATTTGTGGGTATTGGAGCATATCTCGAAATTATTTAGAATCTTTTGTGATAACTCAGTTGCGGTTTCCTTCTCTAGCAACAACAAGCATTTATCAAGGTCAAAACATATCGACATCAAGTATCTTGTTGTGAAGGAAATAGTTTAGAATCGTATAATGTCTGTGGAGTTCATCGACACTAAGCAAATAATTACGAATCCACTCACTAAAGGCCTCCTTATTATGCCGTATGAGGATCATGTAATATCGATGAGAATTATTAACCCCACATATTTATTCAGTTAGTGGGAGTTGAGTGTGTTTTGTTTTTATAGACATTAAAGAGATCTTATGTATAAAGTTTTAGTGATTATGATATAAAGTTAATTTCTACATTTTTTATTTTTTTTTGTATATGCATAAATTATTTTGAGTAGAACTAAAGTCTTATGTTGTTGAAGATATTTGAAAGTTCATAGACCTCTTGAGGATAGACACATATGATCACATTACGTGTGTAATCCTCATACCATACTTTCTAGTATATGATCTATGTTATGAAGCTTGATGGTATTTGTGATCGTACTTAATCTCACTTTGTCAAAATTAAATATTGTGATGACTACCGCGATCCAATACTAGTAGTCTTGATGGACTAGATTGTAGAAGCGTTGTTCGTATTATCTAACAAATGCATTGGTTAACCATTTTGATGTTTTCTTTAAAATTAAAATATGTTTTCAACATTCAACCTTGACATTAATAAATGTGGATCAAGTGAGAGAATATAAGAATTCAATAAGATGGGCCTAATTGATCAACTTTCTAGATCTCCCTAAGGGTTGAATAATGTGATCAGGCATATTGGTGGACTCCACTCCAGTTGTGATTAATCTAAAATTGTATAAGGGGCGGTGTGCTATGGATGTCCTACGGATGTCTTGCACGCACAACATTCTAGTTGGATTAAGATTGTTAAATTTGTGCAAAGCCTAAGGGAGAGGAGTTTCGATGGGTTTTAAATTCCTTAACTCTCACACTATAAAAATAAGGTTGGGTCCCCGATTTTACATACGTCTGAAGCTTCTATTTCCATCCCGATGCCTCTATGGGGATAAGGTGCAAAAGACTACGACATTAGTAGTCTTATAGTGATGGTGTCTCAACCAAGTACAGATTTAAGTTCAGTTTTCTTGATCCCAATCTTCGATGCATCGTACGGTCCTTCAATTCCACAATTTATAGATTTACATTCTCTCCATCATGTGGGGTCATGTTCAATTATTGTCCACCATGTATGGCCCACCTTCAATATCCACCACCCCTCATGTGGAGCTCGCCTTTGATATGGACCATCCATTTGTGTGGGCCCCACCTTCGATGTGGGCCGTCTATCATTCGGGCCCCACTTTGGCTGTGGACCATTCATTATTAGGGGCCTATCTTTGACATGGACAATCCATTATGTGGGTTTACCTTGATGTGCATCATCCATAATGTGGGGCTCACCTTTGATGTGTGTGAACCATCTATCATGTAGGCCACAACTTTGATGTGGGTGGGGCTTCCTTTGATATGGACCCATCCATCACATCACATGGAAAGAGATAAATAGAAAAGTTAAAAGTTGAAAAACAAAAGATATAAAAACTTATAATATGTAACTTTCATCTCATAAGTTAATTTTACAATAGTCTCAAATGAGCTTTTAACTTATTAATTTACATGAAATTAAAAACTCTCTTATTGGGTGGTACCCAAAAAGTCCCTTAATCAAACCTATTCTATTTATTTATTCCTCTTGAGTGACATTGATTCGTGGCCAATGATGCTTACATGGATTTCAAAGTCCAAGTCACTTTAAGACTCTCTTTTAATGTGCACCTCACGTGATGACTTCTTCCCAGCCCCAGCGAGACGCACCGGGCACAAAGACCGCGGATTAGTTGCAACCTAGAACCCGCCATGTGGGTATGATCCTGACCGCGAGCCCACCTCAATTTATTCGTTATATATCTACAATGTCCACTCATTTTTCTAGCTTATTTTATGGCATGGTCCAAAAACTGAAGCAGACAAATATCAGGTAAACCACACCATATGAAATAGTGGTGATTGACCATTAAAAACTTTTTTTGGGCTGCCAGGAGTTTTGGGTCAAGTTGATATCTGTGTTTTAAGCTGAAATTTTTGTTTTCCCTTTATCTAAGTCTATCATAACCTCATCAATACATTGGATTGGATGGCAAATGAACATTATGGTGTACTCTAAGAAGTTTTAATTGGTAACCGTTCAATGAACATTTTTTCCTGTGGTATAGTCTACCTATGACTTGTCTGATTCATTTTCAGGACCACATCCTGATTTAAGCCAGAAAAACGGATGATTCTTACTCTTGCTAGGGTGGTAGACTCTCAGGAGTTTCAACACCTGGTCAAGGGTTGAGTATCCATAAGTGGTGAAATCCCACTACGGAGTGAGTGCGGTGGTGTGTGTGCGTGTGAAAAAAAAAAAAAAAAAGAGCCAGAAAAACGGATCCTCAGCTCGGATATAAAATGCATACATCGGGGTGGACCCCATGGTTAGGGTTGCACCCACCTGGCTGGTTCTGGGGTCGCAGCTAATCCGCGTTCTGGCATGAGATAGTGATAATGGTTTCAAATTTCCATGCTGAAAAGGATAGTTGGACGCGGATTTCCTGCTAAAGCCTTTGGCAATAAGTTTCCGCGGGATGCTAGGTGGGACCCACCATGATGTTTGTGAGAAATTCACACCGTCCATCCATGGTGAGAGCTCATTTTAGGACATGAGACTAAAATTGAGGTGTATCTAAAAATCGAGTGAGCCGTATGAGATGAAAAATCAGGGAAAGAGTTTCTTACAGTTGAAACCTTCTTGAGATTTACCTTAATATTTATATGCCATCCAAATTGTTTATAAGGTCATTCCTACTGAGATGAAGTTAAAACACCAAAAACTTAGCTTGATACGAAACTTTGGCCATACAAATATTTCAACTGGTGGTCACAGAATCACAATTATTTCCTCTATTGCTGCTCACTTGAGTTTTGGATCCATCTCATTTTTGGTCCAATGTTTTAAACTGAGCTTTCAAAATGGACTAACAGTCTGAATTTTTTACAAACATCACCGTGTCCCCACCTAGCGTCCAAACCTTCTTAGGTAATCCGTGTCCGTTCAACTACAAGAAGAGAGCATTTGTACTTCTCGTTGCAACAGTGCACGCGTATATCCACACGCATGTGGAAAACACAAGGGAACTTGGATTGCTTAGTGAAGAACGCAACACTTATGTCGGTGCTGTCTATATGTATAAAAGCTCTGTGGAGCCCACCATAATGTATGTGTTTTATCCATGCGGCATCTTGCCATCATCTCAGGGCATGAGCTTAATAATGAGGTAGATCCAAAGCTATAGTAGACCACACCACAAAAACACAGGGCCAAAGACACGAAAGAAGAGAAAAGACAAATATCAGCTTAATCCAATACATCCGTGACCCATAAGAAGTTTTCATTGCAGAAGTTTAATCTCCATTACTTCTTAGGGTATGGTCCACCTGAACTTTGAATCTGCCTTATTTTTGGACTCATGCCCTGCTATGATCATAGCAGGCAAAATGAAGAGATATCAAGGATAACACATACATCAGGCGTGTATCACCTATACACAGTATCGAAGACCATGAAGTCAAGAGTCCAATATAAACAGCCCACATGTGCCAGTGACACACCTGTGCGAAATTGAGAAAATTCATTTGATAAGCCCGTCAACGAATGTACTAATTTAAAAGTCATTTCCAACAACTTATCGGGTGTAACACGGATGTATTTTGATTTTGGACGCAGGTTACATGACCCCACGCGGTGGGATTTGATTGGGCGAGAACGGATTGGCTACTCCCTCTGCCATCAGTCCAGTGGCTGTGGTCAGTGCTCTGTGGGCCCTACCATGATGTACGTGTTTCATCCATTCCGTTCATCCATTTTTAAAGATCATGTTAGGAACTGATATAAAAAATGAGAGTGATAGAAATCTCAAGTGAACCACACCACAGTAAAACAACAGTGATTGGGTATCCACCATTAAAATCCTCCTAAGGTCCAATGTACTGTTTATTTGACATCCAACCTGTTAATTAGGTCATATAGACCCAGATGAATGGAAAAAACAAAGATCAGATTGATCCAAAATTTTTATGGCCCTCAAAACGTTTTCAATGGTCGACGTTCAGTCAACAATGTTTCCTGTAATGTGGTCCACTTGAGATTTGGATTTATCTCATTTTTGGTCTCGTAACATAAAATGATCTAAAAACACAGATGGACGGCATGGATGAAACACATACATCATGGTGGGTCCACAGAGCACCGACCACCAGCCACGGATCCTCTGTTTGCGTCAAGCAGCACAACTGTGATCGTTGCAATCTAATTGAACCATGTGATTGCGTAATGCATTGACCAGTGCATCACTGACTGAGATGGACCAATCACTGTACAGCAAAGGAGGAAAAAAGCAGGAAAGTCGTTGTTTTGGCAAACAGAGGATCCGGACTCCCACCATAAATATAAGCGTTGGCTATGCATCTCGCACATAAATATAAACAGAGGAAGAGCTTATGCAAATGGGTTTGAGTGTATTTTCGTCGCTTATCACCTTCATCCATGTAACCCACTTCCTGGGTATGAGCTTGCATTCAATCACTGTCGTTGCGGCCACCTTCAGCAATGAAACTGATCGATTTGCTTTGCTAGCTTTCAAGGACCAAATTGCAAACGATCCACTCCGAGCTTTGAGTTTATGGAACAATTCTCTCCACTTCTGCAAGTGGCAAGGAGTTACATGCGGTCGCCGGCGTCAAAGAGTAACTGCCTTGAACCTACGTCGATTGGAGTTGAAAGGGCTCATATCTCTCAATGTTGCAAACCTCACATTCCTTCGGCGTATCAACCTCCAAGAGAATAAATTCCACGGCCCAATCCCTCAAGACATAGGCCGTTAGTTCCATCTTTGTTATTTCAATCTTAGCCAGAACAATTTCCAAGGGCAAATACCCATCAATATAACCAAGTATTCAAACCTCAGAGTCATCGATCTAGGCCACAACGACATCGTGGGGGAGATTCCAGTCGAGCTTAGCACTTTGCCAAAGCTCACTATACTAGATCTTCAGTCTAACAAGCTTGTAGGAAGCATCCCACCTTCTTTTGGTAACATTTCATCTCTCACAGTGCTTTCGTTATTAGATAATAGCTTGGGTGGAAGCATTCCGGTCGATCTGAGTCGAATACCCAACTTGGAATTTCTTGAAGTCTCTGAAAATAGATTGTCTGGTATTATTCCTTCTCAGCTTTACAACCTCTCATCCTTGCTCGCATTTTCTGCAACGGATAACTCGTTCTCTGGAAGAATTCCGTCTGACATAGGCCTCACCCTTCCAAACCTCAAGGCTCTTTTACTGGGAGGAAACCGTTTAACAGGTCCTATTCCATGATCATTGGGCAATGCTTTGATGCTTGAAGAACTTGAATTGACTGATAATGGTTTTAGCGGACCCTTGCCAACGAATCTTGGGAGGCTACAAAGTCTTGCTTGGTTGAATTTGGCAGGTAATCAACTCGGAACTAGGGAAGGAGATGACTTAAGATTTCTGGCATCTGTAACTAAATGCAGTGATCTAACGCTTTTAGGTCTTGAATACAATAATCTCAAAGGTCTCAAAGGAGTGTTGCCAGATGCCGTCGGAAATCTTTCGATCCAGCTTGAAGTGCTAACACTGAGTGAAAACCAGATATTTGGAAGCATCCCTAATGGGATTGGAAATCTTGCCGGCTTGATCCAATTGACGATGGATCATAACCATATGACGGGTTCTGTTCCAGTCAGTATTGGGAAGCTTCAGAGCCTGCAAATCTTGGACTTGTCCATAAATAGATTTTTAGGCATCATTCCATTCTCCGTCGGAAACATGTCTCGCTTGGGCTATCTGTACTTAGCAGAAAACAACCTACAGGGATTCATCCCTCCGATTATCGAAAACTGTCAGAATCTATATGTGTTGAACCTTTCTCAAAACAGCCTCCATGGTGACATACCCAAACAAGTTTTTAGCCTTGTATCCTTAACAGTTTCCCACAGGTTGGACGGGAATTTTCTCACCGGCCGCCTACTAGAGGATGTTGGTAACTTGAAAAACATTGAAGAAATACACGTTGCAGGGAATAGAATGTCCGGCAAAATTCCTCAAGCGCTTAGCAATTGTCTGAAACTGGAGAACCTTAACTTGGAGGGAAACTTCTTCAATGGAACCATCCCTAGATCTTTGAATACTCTAAAAGTCATTAAAATCTTAGATCTTTCAATAATAATGTGTCGGGGCAAATTCCAAAATACCTCGAGGAGTTTCGGTTCTTGCAGTATCTGAATCTCTCTTTCAATGATCTTGATGGCGAAGTACCACAAGAAGGGGTCTTCAGAAATTTGAGTGCCAGTTCAGTCCTTGGAAACAAGAAACTCTGTGGCGGCATTCCAGCGTTGCAATTGCCGTCATGTCCAATTACAGCCTCCAAAAAACAAAGAAGATCTCTAGTTATCAAAGTGGTGATTGCAGTATTCGGCACAATTCTTTGCTTGCTCATATTATCCTGTTTATTTGGTTTTTGTTATTGGAGAAAAAAGCCAAGAAAGAGACTCTCTTCGACATCTTCCTTGAAGAATCATCATTTCAAGGTTTCTTATGCAGAGCTCCTCAAAGCCACCAATGCCTTCTCTTCATCCAATTTGATTGGTTTTGGAAACTATAGTTCGGTATATAAAGGAGTTCTAGACCACGATGAGATGATTGTCGCAGTGAAGGTGCTCAACCTTCAACAAAGAGGGGCTTCCAAGAGCTTCGTCAATGAATGCAAAGCCTTGAGAAATATCCGGCACCGCAACCTTGTCAAGGTCTTAACTTCTTGCTCGAGCATCGATTTTAAAGGGGACCATTTCAAAGCTTTAGTTCTCGAGTTCATGCCTTATGGGAGCCTCGAGAAGTGGTTGCATCCGCAGGATGATGATGACTCAAGCCATTTGAGGAAATTAAGCCTAATTCAGAGGCTAAACATAGCCATCGATGTAGCTTCTGCACTCGAGTATCTTCATCATGATTGCCAGATGCCGGTCATCCATCGTGATCTAAAGCCAAGCAATGTTCTTCTTGATGCTGTCATGATTGCCCATGTCGGCGATTTCGGGCTAGCAAGACTTCTATGTGAATCTGATCATTATTCTCAGAATCAAAGCAGCTCGTCCGCGATAAAGGGAACAATTGGGTATGTTGCTCTAGGTAATGACTCCTTTAACATCTTTTTCCTTTCTCTCTTAGACTTGATTTTTTAAAATTATAGATAAAAGGTTTTCTATATGTCATGCATCATGTGCCCCATCTCCAAGCTGTGCACCATGTACCTCACAGCATCCAGTCATACAGCCACACATTCGGAAAACTACACATTTTTTGTCTAATATCTATAGGCTAATTTTACTTCATTTAAATACCTTACCACTCATATACTACAACTTGCAATAGTAGGACCTACCTTTCCAGCATCGAAAACTCTCATCCTGTTGGCTTTACCATCATAGGCCACAGCCCAAAAATCGATCAGATTTGAATTGCGATTGATTATCGATCGTTGGATTAACCATCCAAAGAAAATATCCATTTAGCTTTGGTTGTTAATAAATTCTTGCTTTTCTTCCAAAAAAAAAAACCCATTGGACAAACTGTCAATTCACAGAATATGATATGGCCTCCAAACTCTCAAAACACTTAATCCTAATCTGAAAATCTGGGAATGTCAGATGATATATTGGCGCAACAGCAATGTGTCAAAAGCCACTATCAAACCATTGCACAAATATCCGACCGTTAGATGGCTTTATACACCAACCATAGCAAGCCAAACACTATAAAAACCATGGAAAATATCCCACCTCGCTCCCATTAATGCGAACATAAGATGGCATTTTATACCAGCTATGTTGTCTCACCTCACCTCCCTTTTATTGAAAATGTGGTCGTCACCACCTATTCTTAGCCTAACGGCATCTTCCTCATCTTTTAGGCGTTTCGTCGAACACTTTCAGTGCCTTTTGAAGCCATTAGATACAGAATGTCCTGTGCTGGCACCAGGCGTTTGCCTTAGCTAAGATTATGAGTTTTAGCAGCGTCGACCTGACCAACACAACGAGCTCACTCGATGAACCTCATCATGTCGGGACCGAGTCATGGTTGTAAACCAGCTTTCCTGGCTTCAAATCTCATCAAAATGACTTCACTTGGCCGAGTTTGCAGTTGCCAATGACTCTGCTTTTGGCATGAAGGAGTCGCATTTTTGGACTGTCCATTTCGTGGACCTATCATGGATGGCCTACTTTTCAGAAGTTAAAAATATCAGAGGATCCTAACCACAAACTATCTTGTTGGCGGAATATCAACCGTTGTATTTTCTGTTTTCTAATAAAGCTGATGATTACATGGTTAGGAACATGCCACGTGTATTTTGAAACAACACTATCTCATGCACGGAAACGGATTGGCTACTCCCCCTGTCACAGCCCGGTGGCTCATGGTCGGTGCTCTGTGGGCCCCACCATGATGTGTGTGTTTCATCCATTCTGTTCATCCATTTTTACAGATCATTTTAGGGATTAGATCCCAAAAATGAGAGGGATATAAATATTAGGTGGAACACACCACATGAAAATAATAGTGATTGGATATCCACCGTTAAAATCCTCCTAAGGCTCACTGTACTGTTTATTTGACATCCAATATATTGATTAGGCCATACAGACTCAGATGAAGGGAACAAAAAAAAAAAAAAAAACAAAGATCAGCTTGATTCAACGTTGTTTTGTAATGTGGTACACTTGAGATTGGGATATACCTCCTTTTTGGGTCTAATGCCGTAAAATGATCTGGAAAAATAGATGGACCGCATGGATGAAACACATATGTCATGGTGGTGCCGATGGAGTAGTGGCAGGGGGTGTAGCCAATCTGTTTCCTCATGCACCATGCATAAAACCCCTAAGCTCCGTGGGATCCACCATGGTGTCAACGTAAAATTCAGTTCATCCATCAGGCCAGAAGCCTTACTTCGAATTAGGCTCATTTCTATACATTCACTTAATTTTGACAAGTCACACTTGATGATGATCAGATTTAATGAAAGATACATGAGGTATGTGTTATATCCAAACCATCCGTTCATTTGGTGAGATTGTTTTAAGGCTTGAGTCCAAAAATAAGAGAGATCCAAAGATCAAGTGCAACACACTGCAGAAAACAGTGAAGGATTGAATGTCTACCATTGAAACCTTTTTGAGGTCACAGTTGTTTTGGATCAATTTGATATAACCTTTTTGAGGTCACGGATGTTTTGGATCAATTTGATATAACCTTTTTGAGGTCACGGATGTTTTGGATCAATTTGATATATATATTTTTTCTCTTGACCATGAACGGATTAGATGGAAAATAAAGATTATGGTGGGCCATACGAATGTTTTAATGGTCGGAATCATTGTCCCATTACTATTTGTGGTGTGGTCCACTTGAACTTTGGATATGAATACGACTCATTTTTAAGCTCACACTCTAAATTGAACCTGATGGGCCACATAACTTTGATCTCCCTTCAACCTTTCGTACCGGGTCTTGAGCACATGATGCACTGTCTTTGCATGTGACGTACTAGATCGGTGGTGTGTGTAGTACACCAGCTAATCTCTTCGGTCACCGACAAACATACAACTCTATAAATTTAGAGATTCTTCCTCATCACTGACTTTTCGACCATGGACGAAAAACCTTCTGCTTTTAAATTAGTTTTTAAAACCCGCCCATAGTTTTCACAGCTAGACATTAAACCGGTTGCTATTAGTTATGTGTAGAGTGGTATATTCTATTTCGATATTGACAAAACTACCCTTACTTTACTATATCTGCAATCTCTCTTCATAATAGTGGATTCACAGACCTGCGACTCTAACTTCCGACCTTACGTGCACCCTATCCTGTTGTTTCCTTATTCATATGTTTTTTCAACTCTAGGTTCAGACTAAAAAAAGAATCAGATTCAAATCACAAAGTGAGTCCCGATGGCCCTAGGAATTTTCATCAGTGGTGCTCATTTCCACTGTTTCTGTCAATTGGGTCGCTGGAGCTTGGTACTGGCCTCATTTTTGGACCCAGTACATAAATTGACCTGGAAAAACATATGGACATGGTGGATCTCTCACAAATATCCTATGACCCCACGAATATTTCAATAACAGGTATTCAATTCCGAATGTCCATCTGTTTTCTCAACTCATTTTAGGATATGCGTTTCTAGGATTAGCATTCTTCTTCTTTACATGTTGCTGTAACAATGAATTAAGAGAGAAAAAAAAATGTGAATTGCTGAGTACGGCATGGGTGGTGAGGCATCTACACATGGAGATGTGTATAGCTATGGCATCCTTTTGTTGGAAATGTTCACAGGAAAGAGGCCCACTGATGACATGTTTAAGGATAATATAAGCCTTACTACATTTGCAAAGAAGGCTTTTCCAGACAAAGTAATGGAGATTCACTACAAGACAATCAACTTTTAGCGGCGGCCAAAACCGCCGCGAAAACCCCTAAAAACGCTGCAATATCTTCTTAGCAGCGCTAGACAAGCGCCGCCAGAAGGGTATGTCCCTAAAAGATATTCCGGCGCTATGAAATTTCAACGGCGCTTCTCAGAGCGCCGATAATAGCAGAGTTAGTAGCGGCGGTCTGTAGAGTTTGCACGGCGCTTTTGCTGGTGATACTCTTTGTGACAGAAGCGCCGCTAAATCCAACTAAATCGCCACTAAAAAGGGGCTTCCTAGGCACTTTTAAATATGGAAAAGCGCCAAGAAAGATCTGGAGCCCAGCATAGGCCAATAAATTTATTATTATTATTGTATAATTCAATTGAAACCTGTATTTTTTTTTTTTAATATTTGAAACATAAAAAATGTTGCAATACAATTTAAACTAAATATTAAATAAAATCTATATTACTTCACAATAAAAAAAATATATATAATATTTATTACAATAAATTGAAAGTGGTCTTTAATAATTTTTTAAAAAAAATCCTCTATATGGTACTCCCAACACCGAGTAGCGTCAAAAGGCTGAAGTGCTAGTTTGTAGGCCTTAAAATCCTGCACACAAGGAAAAAAAATAATCAAAAAGTAGATAGATAAAATGGTTGGCAAGAGCATGGGGAGATGGTCCTATTTCATTGATTCACTGCTCACAACAATGGTAATGGTTGTACAGCCGATGAAGCTTGAAACCTCTCTCTGAACCAAAGCAACTGCAAGAGCTCTAGATTTGCTTACAGCTTCTATATTTTTCATACTCACCAATAAATCCACATCTATTATGTTCTCGCAAACTGCACTTAGTAATCCGTGATTTTCGTCTGAAATTCTAATATGAGAAATGCTGTTTCGTTTCAGAATCTATACAATCTCAATATCAAACAAAAGCTTACCTTGAACTGTCTAAAACAGGTAATTTCTAGGACCTTTGGCCAGAGGTACAGGCTTGCAACCTGTTCTTTGATAAATTTCTGTGACAAAAGATCATTACAAAAACAGTTAGTTTAAGACACTTCTAAAGTACTGTGCTTTCACTTGCTATGTTTGTAGGACCTTAAAATGAAATTAAACGATATAAAAGATTTTTAGCAAATCCACTTTGAAAAGCAAAAATAAAGCCACATAGACATACTATTGGGAACTTAAAGCTCTGCTCTGTGGATTTGCTAAAATGTCTGGGTTGTTCTCAAGCTCTTCAAGGTACCTACCATAAGCAGATCAAAATCTATCATTAGAAATGTATAGGAAAAAAAATCAGAATCTAACAAAGAATGCATTGAAATAATGTATGCGAAATCTGATTTTGGCAAAATAAGGATCCCAGGCCAAGTAGATTCTCACTGAGCATTTGGTCATGATTTTTTTTTTTTTTTTAAATAAATTAACTGGTGTGTTGAAGGTGAATTGAAATATTCGTATTATGTTCAATTCCTGGAATTGAAATGGGTGTAAGCAAATCAATCAGTAGTGTGGTAGAAGATATCAATTCACATTAGAAAATTCCATAAACGAAATGAAATGGTTCTATGTCAAGACTGCAGTAATTCAAACTCCTGTTGATGTGATTGAATGTACGGGATGTGACCCACCTAATAATTGGATCAGAGAGATTCTTGTGACAGGCAGTATTCAGCACAGGCTGATTGCATCAGTTCACATTTACAAGAACAATGAGATGGCCACCCTCTTGACACGTGCTGATGATAGCACATGTGTGAGAATCCATAGGTAGAAATGCCTTATATTTTAAAGAAAATCGCTGATTAAGACCCAAAACAAAAAACACAACAACAACGAAACCTAGTTGGTGGTAGAGACACCTCGGATTTTTTCGGCGGTGAAGATTTAAAAAAAAAAAACACCTGGAAGGAAATGTTCTATTTAAAACAAATGTTCTATTTATAAAACCAAAGTGCAACTTTGGAAGGAAATGCACCCCACCTGCTTAAATATTTGAGAAACGGGATCTAAGCCTTTGGTTATTCTACAAAATAGCCTATACATCCTTGAGAGATCATCCACCTAACATAGTGAAGACAATAAGAATATTTTTTGCCCACTAAACTGAAAGACAACGCATAATCTTCACACAGCGGCAACAACATAACCAACAACAAATTACATTTGCATCCCAGTTCATACCTGGTGGCTGTATGTAATATTCATGAATGCTTCCACAGGTTGTTCTACTGCAGTATAATCCTTAGCCCTACAATTTTAAGGAGAAATATACACTTAGAACTCCAAAAAACAAAGTTAGACATGGCCTATAGTTGCATGAAGAAAGAAAGGAAGTGCTAACAGATTCCTTGTAGCTAGCATAGAGGAAGGCATGTTGGGCATTCCTGAAATCAAACAGAGAACATTAATACTCACAATATATATTATGGGGGTTTGCTAATTCTACACAAGGGCACATATGGAAATATGAAACACAGGTGTGAGATAGCTTTCCATAAGATTGGAAATAAAGCTTATACCTTCTGCCTAAAAAATCAGACAATTTCACTCTTCAGGTGGGTCACAACATACAAAGTAAATTGATGATTGAACTTGTTTTTCCTCTAGACATTCATTTGTTTTGATATGTCTTGGCCAACCTGAGGTGTAGGATTGCTTGATTTAATCCAGAAGATTTAAACAATGTATCTCACCTGATGCTAGCCAATCTGTTCAAACAGACACAGAGACAGGTAAATGATACTTCTCATAGCAAACATAGACAGGTGGCTCTTTCAAACAGTTAACCTGGTGATTTGCTAGTGATATACACTTGTGGCCCCTGCTAATTGGCATAAAATTAAAGCAGCTTTCAAGCAATCTATTTCTGTACACATGGCATGCATAAATGAGATCTGAGCCATAATCACTTTGTATCTTTATATGTCGCATGCCTGCAATAAACAAATGGTTCACATGCTGAGGTGTGCATGATAAAAAATAATAAAAATAAAAATAAAAATAAAAATAAAAAAATTCTCTAAAATTCAGACTCAGTCCTACTTCAAATATTAGATTTCTCAAGATAACAGAATTATATAGCAAAAATTACCCAAATAATCCTGAAAAAAATGGAGCAAGAACAACCCAAAACAAGATATACAACTGATGGTTGTGCAATCTGATGAAGCATGTGCACAACTTGAAAGTATTGAACTAGTAAAGTGTACAACCTCCAAGATTATGCACAACTGACCGACGCCCCATTTTAATTAGCGCCGGTAAACTAGCCACGCAAATCGTCGGGTAATCCAGCTTTTGTTGTAGTGTTCTCTATCAATTGTGCTCTTGCCCAAGTCAATCCGTGCTTCTGCAACCAAAAGAAATACTTATTTATATTTAAAATGAAGCATGTGAGTCCATATGTATTTATTAATTAATGCACACAGACGCATCAGCATGCTAGGTTTGTCGGCGTCATCAGGACACCAAGTGCACATCCTGAATTCCTGACAATGGCATGGCCAAGTCAGGTTACTTGCTACAAATGCAGCATATCAAATAGGAAGCCTTTTTAAGAGCATGAGAGAGTTTGGTGCAGCCATACACAAGGTTGTGCCAGATAGTTGTGCATGTAGGATTAGTAAAAAGGACTGAAATCTGTAATCTCACCTTCAAACACGGGTTTTATACTGTCAACCCTAGCTTGCCATTTATCATTATCTAAGGCCCATCTAAATCCCTGCAAACAATATAGATGCAACTTTTCCAATTCATGTGTTTGGTACATCACGAGAAATCACAAGAAATCATTTATCTTGCCCACCTGAATGCCGATTATGGGGACAACCACCGCATAACGGGTATCGATAGCAGCAGCAAACCATGCATGCATGCCTGCATGAAGGAAATTGTAAATGAGATTCATATCTTTCAAGTTTCAATTGTAATTTGTAACTGTTACAAATTCAAGTTGCCCTCAATATAACTTAAATGAATATTTATCTAACCTCCAAGATATTCACCAGTAATCCCTATTCTAGAAGAATCAATGTACTCCCTCTGTGTAAGATAGTCTGCCAATTTTATCAGGTCCCATACCTGTCACAGTGATTTTATAATCCTACTCATTTAAAATCCCGTGGAAGAATTGTTCATGGCTAAAACTGAATGTAACTTGATTTTAAAAATAAAAGAAAAAAGAAGAAGAAGCACATATGATCTGCTAGAAAACAAAAGGTCATTGTATTACTGTATCAAATATGAAAGGCATTTTATAAGATTGTGACTGCATGAAACCATCACTGCCTTTTTGTACTTCTTACCTAAATTACTCCAATTGTCACTGAACCTAAAACTTGAAAAATGGCACAGAAAAAAACTTCTCTTGGTGAGAATTATCTAACATGAATGCGGTTATTCTCAATTAGAAATTCTTATGCCCTGTTTGGTAGACGCCTAAAAATGAGTTCATCCATTTTATTTAACGGTAACATTAATTCATTATGCACTAGAGATCAAGATCTCTAATACATAACTATTGTTAAATAAAGCGAGAAGAACTCTGTTTTAGGTGTCCACCAAACAGGCCATCCACATTAGGGCCCAACAAATGAATGGTCCAGAACTCACACACCATCATTCAGGGTTTAGCACCTGATAATTCCCATTGTCTAGTTTCATCGTGTCAGCTAAGATTCATGTGGGTCAAAAAATATGGTCTGAAATGGTACCTGATTTGGTAGACTGTAACAAAGATTTTTTTTTTTTAATATTGCAGGTGGTGATCCAAGTTTCTTTGTAGATGTGTAGTGCTGAGGAGACCATGCAATGAGATGCTTCTGGGCAAAGGAGAGGAGGGACATGTTGTTGGGAGAAAAAATGGCTGCATCAAGTACTAAATACTGATACAGACACAGTATTTGACTATTTGGTTGTTTTGTTTTTATTACAAGATGGAAATAGTTTTGCAAAGCTCTGGAAATATATCATAAAAAATAAAATAAAATAAAATAAAATACAATAAAAGGAAAAGAACGAGAAATAGTTTTGCAAAGCTCTTGATTTTTTATTTTATTTATTTTTTTATTTTTGTATTTGGTATATGTATTAATGAGAACTTTGTTTGATAAAAAAAAGTTGTCCGTCAGCATGATCGGTTGACAGTCGACCAAAAAGGCCTTACTTGAACACAAATCAAGGATGATATGGTGAATTAGGGCCGGTTACATTGAAATACAACAAAAACAAAATCAAAGCGAGAAGGAGAAAAAAAAAGAAAAAGCGGTGAAGGTTTAACTTTTTTTCTGAATTTTTTGTTCATGATCCATTTCACTTCAATTTGTTGAATCCTACTTAAATCTTTTGTTTTCATCCCAAAATAGTCCTAGTCTTCTCTAAAATGGCTTTCTAAGCTTCCTCCATGGTTAAATGAAAAAAGAAGAAAATAAAAGGAAAAAAAAAAAATTGAATTTGAGCCTTTATGACAGTATTGGCCATATCAGGGCTGATACGTTCTGTATCAGCTAATACTGTCCTTCTTTTGGGGTGGACTGATGCGGCCCCATATTGCATATTGTATCAGGCCACTACACATACAATATGTCATATACAGATGTTCAAAGCCATGGTTCTTCTGGATACCGTTTTGATGCGACATGCTGGTTTCATTTTGGAGCAATTCCTTGTGTTGGAAAGAGGGTTCACCCAACACCACGAACCACCAACAAAACCAATCTAGTCCACAATTGTAACAAAAGAATAAGACAAAGGGAAATTAGATCAAACCAAGTGAAATGGGATAAATCTGGACTCCTTTGACAATTATCTCTTCTTCATTCGTGTCCACTTGCTATTAGAACACACCTCTTGCTGACAAAAATTTCTGGCGACTATTTTGCTGCTACTCTCTTCTAACCAAATCGGTTTGCACGGTGACTTCTTCTCAGCCAAGTTGGATGTGCCCAGAAATTAAGAGAAGAAAAAAAAATAAGAAATTGATGAACTTGGATTGTCCTAATTGATCATGGTTGCAGAAAGAATGAAAAGCAAAAATGAAATCAACACTTTATGAAATCAAAGAGCTCGGTATTACTCTGATTTACAATGGTTTCCATGATTAATAAAACAAAATCTAACAACAACCATTCACTAGAAAAATGACAATGACAACAATAATGAATAATAACTGGAAATTTGATTGGTCAAATTTGAAATATTGCTCACTTTAGAGAGGAAGAGATCGAATAATATCTTGGCTGCAAGCGAGGGGCTATCGCTGCAAAGAAAACTCCAAGAGGCAGCTTGGCTGAAGGAAATTCGGCCATGACTTCTAGAAGGCTTCTTGATTCATCCTGCATCAAGAAGAAGGTTCCATATTAAAAGGAGATCATTTAGAAAAACAGTAAAGATGCTAGAGTTCTAGAGACTACTCCTAACCTTTCCAACAGGAGATGCGAGAAATCTCAAACGTTCAGCTTCACTAGGGTCAGAAGCATGAGCAGCTAATGCAAGTAGAGCGGCCTAATAAGATGCATCCATACACATAAACATTGTGATTCTTGAAGAATATTGATTACAATATGGAAACAGGAGAAAGTAGGCTAATGTATAAACTAGCAAGTTACATTCATAAACTTGAGTGAGAGTAAAATACTTAAGGCCCCAAAATACTTATATTGCCTGCTTATGCAACTAAATCTGCAATTTAAGAAAACAAAAGTCAATGTTTTAAATTCATTTTTCTGACATAATCAACACCCAGACAATACATCATGACTTGAAGTGTATATAATGATCAGATACGTTCGAATGCATGATGATTACCATACAATTCGAGCTATTGGGGCCCACAAGTGATGTGTATGTAAAATCCAAACTGTGTATCTAGAGAGACTCAATTTCAACCATTAATCACCCCTATAAAAAATCATTTGGAACAAATAACCTATATATTTACTTAGCCATTGGTCTGAGGCCCCAGTGTCACCCAACGCATCAAGGCCCTGATGTGGCGACATTTGATTGGGCAAGCCCTGTATGCACTCAGTCTAACTCAACTGAACTAATTTCAAACATGCTCAGTGAAGTCACAGCTCTAACAGTGACACGTACCCCAATCAAACATTGCCTAGTCAGGCCCTTACTGGGTTGGGTGACGGCCGTGAGGCCCGAATCGAGACCATTCCAAAAGAAAGTTTCTACTGTCAAAAGTTAGGTAGGGTCTATTAAGATATTTGTGAGAAATCCATCCAGTCCTTTATTTTTACCAGCCGACGTTAGTACATGACCCTAAAAATGAGCCGATCCAAGACTCAAGTGGGGCATACAACGGGAAAAGTAGGGAGGGAAATACCTACGTACCGTTATAACATTTTTAGGTCTATGGTGATGTTTTTATGTCATCCAAAACCTTGGGTTGAATGACGGGTTGGATGTCTCCCACATTTAATGTGGGAAGAAGAAGAAGAAGAAGAAGAAGGGAGTAAAGCATAAACAGTCTGATAATCAGAATTGCAACTATCATTTCTCCACTAAAACGGTTAGCCGAACAATCAAGGATGAAGCTAATCCCTTACTGAATACAAGTGCTACTGCACAAGGAGCCAATATCTGAAACACTGCAAGAATTTAAAAGGGGAGGAAAAGACTACCAAAATTCGACTGAAGATTCCCAAGTCTCCAATTCGCCAAAGAGCAAATGATGATACCATGGCCCAGTGACTTGAACTGCAGACCATGTCATATCACAAACAACACCAGCGCCTCCTTTGGGAGATCGAGCAATATGCTGTTAAGCTTAAGCAAATGTGTTAAATCTCCTCCGTGTGAACAAGTAGTTACTTTCAGGAAGAAGCGCCCCTCCAAAGAACCCAAGTTCCGAAGCAGAGCATGTAAGGTAGTCAACTTCCTTTTTCATTACTCTCCAACCAAGAGATTTGGAAGTGGCCAATGACAATCCCCCGCTTGTAGAAATCTCGTTAGGGTTGTCAGAATCAACGGTTTTAGGCACCACAGTGATGCTAATCTACTGAGACAACAGGAAGATCTTGTTCGCATCCCATGCGATCTCATCACTCCATTCTTAGCTTCAGCTTCGTCGAATGTGATCCCTGCAGCTTCTAGAGGATGCGGGACCCTCGACCACTTCTCGACCTTTAGCTCGATAACATCCACAACACAGATTCCTGCTTCCTCTAGGCTTTTCCCATGCCATCTGCCTTCCACCTGATACACCTTCCCTTTGCCGACTTCCTTCCCTTCACCGTCTATCAGAGATACGAACTGGCCGGGATCACATCGCACATATCTCACAGCTGCATAATTAATCTGAATGCCCTGCTGGGGCGCAAAACAACCAAGCCCAATGAGGGCATCTCCGAAGCCTCACCACTTGCTGTTCTCGCCCCTACACCACCAAATTTTGATGTGCTTTGATTACTACCTCTTGCGGTTGTCAATGGGATGTAAGAATCTTCTCCAGCGCTCTCTGGTGAGTCGTAGAAAGGCCTGCGACCCGACCCACATGCCTTATCTGGGAAGGGGCTTTCACCTTCAGATGGTGCACGAGCTTCTCGAGCCACACGAGCTAGCTTGGCTTTTCGGTTGTTCAGCCTGTCCATCACAACTAACCAGATAATGTTAAGACTCGAGGCAAGAATATCAAAAACATGAAGGGAAGCAACCAACATGCTTTAATAACAGTAATGATTTTTGTACATCATTCATTAGTATCTCCTAGTTCTTATGATTTTATTCTATGAGCTATACTGGTACATCAATCCAGACTGGTGTGCCCCATTCATAATATCCCAAACCTCACATTGACTGGATGCCTTAGTTATCCGCTTGGTGCCTGTCAAATGGACGGTTGAAAAAATAATGGTCAGTGATCGAAATACAATTGAAATCAAGATTGTTGGAGTTGTCAGAGTGGTCTAGTTTTTGGGCTATCCTCCAATCCAAAATTGGAACGATGATTTGGGTGCTCCAGAGGAACTTAAACAAATGCCACGTGTGGTGGATGAGATACCTCCATTTAAGAAACGGGGATAATGAACATGGGAGCATACCCCTTGTTACAAAATACAAGTAGAAAAGGCCAAAGTCATTGAATTAGATAACAAATCTGCAGCAAAATTCTTGAACCTTCAGGCAGCAAAAGAACCCCTATTCAAGCTAATTCAGGCCCATTGTGGATTTCATCCTCACCTGACCATCATGTTAAACAATTTCATTTTATTATTTAATTGCATTTCAAGATTACATTAAGAAAGCATCTTTTTTTTCTTAGTTGTTTCATCAAAGGTAGGAGGTTTCTATGACTCCTGCATATGTGAAAGCCAAAGAGAGAAGTTGAAAAGGAATAAAGGAAATAAGAAATTGAGCTTTTCTACGCTCACTGCATACATGTTTACCATGTTAAAACATGCCAACCTAGCAAATGTGTGGGGCATCCAAACCATACGGCACATGGGCACCATGTTGTGGATGAACTTGGTCCACTCATCAAGCAGGCCACATGTGGATATTGAATGTTGACTATTGGTAAATTCCTAGACCGCCCATTATTTTCATACATGTGCAGCCAACCTAATAAGTTAACAGGCCCACTCTTTTAGGCCAGATCGTCTACATGGTGGAGCACACCTGATTCTTGGCTCAATCCCATGCCAGGTTGACATGTGTGGCCATGTAGAGAAGTGTGTGGGTGTGTACATGCGTGCTTGCCAAAGCTCTAAAGTGGAATAGCATCATTTCCAGGAAAATGATCTCACTATGAAGAGAAACAGATCATTAGCTGACTGGTCAGGCATGCCACCCAACTCATAATGGTTCACAAGCACTAAGATAAGCCATTTAACCATGCAATGAGCATCCCACCATCCAAAATCAAGTAAAAAGAAATGGCACCCTAATTTGACAATAATAAAAAATAGTGATTTGCCTTGAACCAAACCAAAAACAGTATTTCTGTGAAGGCGACATATAAATGCTTGGATAGCTTAAGAAAATGCTATCATGAGAGGGAGAGGCTCCCTACCAGTTTTTTAGTTGAGATGATGTAAGCTCAGAGCCCTGATAAAAGCCAATATATAACATATTAGTACAAAAAAGAATCAGATAAGCATGTCAATAAACAAAGAAATGCGGTCTGCTAAATTAATATGAACTAAAGCATGCTTTTTTACATACATGGACACGTAGCTTATCTGCCCATGATTGCAAAGAAGATGCATCCCGCTGCATTTCTGGCTCATCCAAGAGGGCCCTCTCAATCAAAGCAGTTTGTTTCTCATTCATGATATTTCGCTTCCGTTTCCTTGGCTGTCTTTCGTCATTGTGTCCAGCTTCTAACCTTTCATTTTCTTGAAAATCTCTAAACCCACTATCTTTCGCATGTTCTGCTAAGTTACGAAACTCTCCATTTTCCAGATTTTGATCAAAGCAATTTTTTCCTTTCATAGGGCTTACATCAGAACCACTTCTTTCGAATTTCCGAATGTCTTTATCAATTTCTCTAAGAGACCCAGATGCTCTCCTACTAGATTGAATCTTTTCTTTCCTTCTATTTCTATCCATCTCCACTAAATCATCAGGTAGATCCAAATGCTTGCTCGTGGGCCTGAACTGATCTACTTCTGGAACATTGAGTTTTCTGAGATTCAGATGGAAAAACTGCAAATCGAAGTATCGAACAAATCAGAACTGTATCACACAACAAATCGTTTCTATGTATTCACATGAAACAACATAGAAAAATCCCTAATTAGGGTTTCAACATTGTAAATCCCTAATTAGGAAATCACTAATGTTGAAATTGATGAAATCTAGACTCCTACCGGTTTCAGATCTTCATCTAAGCCCTAAAATTAATGGCAGCTCGCGCGAGAGAGAGAGTCGGGGGTAGGAAGAAGCTGAGAATCGGGAGAGAGAGAGAGAGAGTCGTCGGGAGAGGGAGAAGGAGAGAGAGTCGTCGGGAGAGAGAGAGAGAGAGAGAGAGAGAGAGAGAGAGAGAGAGAGAGAGAGAGAGAGACCGTCGTCGGGAGAGACAGAGCTGCGAGTGAAATGAAAATCGCGTCGTTTTTAATTTTAAATAACATCCGTGGTCCTCAGTTAAATAGCGCCGATGTGTGATCCACAGAAGTGCCGGTTTTCTGCAGTTTTGTTGTAGTGATTGTGGATCCAATACTCCTCTCAGAAGAAGAAGATGGATCTGTCCAAAACACCCAGATAATAAGAGCTCAAAGAGGTAGAATGCGAGAATGCTTGATTGCGGTGATCAGGATTGCAGTTGAATGTTCCACAAAATTTCCAAGAGAACGGATGGAAATGAGAAATGTTGCTACAGAAATGCACGAGATTAGGGCTGTATTTGTTGGGGCTGAGACCCTTGGACAGAGAGGAAATATGACCCAATTGTTGGTGAAGCTCCATCTTACCTTAGTGATTATTGAGATCATGATTCCCTCCATTGCAAGGAAAAACACACACTTTATTTGTACTTTATTTGTAGTAGGCCGTCTTCTATTGGCCGCTTTAATTTCGCTTTTAGTTGCATCATGATATATAATATGATACGCCCTTTTTGGTTAAAATAGTGGACATTTTTTTTTTTTTACTGGGAAATGCTTCTATGCGGTCAACGTCATGGGCCCACCATGATGTGTGTCGAAAATCAACACAGTACATTTGATGGGTCCCCTTTAAATTATGTGATGCGTCTGAAACTTGTTTTGAGCCCTCATCCAAGTGGGACACATAATGGATGGACTGGATTTGTGAACCACATCTCCATGCACGGGCCCAACAAATGATTATGAATGTTTTGGTAGGAAGGTTACCCCTCTCAACTTTTGTATGTGGTGTGGCCCACGGCCTACCATGGAATGATGCATCTGACTGATAGCGTAGATGCTCAACGCACATCACGGTGGGGCCCACACAGCTCGAACTCATGGGAAGTTCCCATGAGGTCGACCACATAGAACCATTTCTAATATATATATATATATATATATATATATATATATATATATATATATATATATATATATATATATATATATATATATATATATATATATATATAACCCTGACTTTAAAAAGTTGAGACGAGGTAAGGACGATGATGATTAAAGAAAACTACATTTCACAACATTCATCTTACAATGTTGGATGGTTGTTATAAGATGACTATCTTTTAAGGCTATATTTGGGTGACACAAAAAATGGGTTGGTTTAATTAATAATAATAATAATAATAAACAAAAGCATTTGGGGAGGCTGTGATTTACTGAATCTCGCAAATATTAGAATGAGTGTTGTGCAAGGTCAAAACCAAATATAGAATATTGCGTGCATATTGCAAGATGGTTCAATCCAAGTTCCGTTGGTCGGTTTGACCTATAGTAACTTGGTTGGATCGACTGAGTGTCAGTTTGACCTATAGAGTAATGATTTTATCAGTTTGAAGTGTAATGTAGAGTGGGCTATGTCGGTTTGACATCCGACAGTGGGGCTGTTTTGATCGATGGACTCCAGTTCTATTGCGCGGTTTGGTGCAAATAGGGGTATTTAAGCCTAATTATGATTGTGGCTTGTTTGAGATAAGGGTTTTCTCTCCAATACAATGTTTTCTACCTAAGGGTAAGGGTTTTATGAAGTGAGAGGGTACTTTATACTTGTAATTGAAGAATGTGATGAAATTGTGGTCTAAGTTCAATAACCGCTATGATATGAGGTAGAAAATAAGGCCAAGTCCTCTTTTGGGGGGGTGGGGGGAGATAGGATTTTTTTTTTTTTTTTTTTAATTTCTATATAAATTGCAAAGGCCTATCTCCAATCACTTAATCAATCAAATAAGATATAGATTAATAAACCAATTTAGCTTAAATTTAATATATGAATATAGTGAATTATCATATTAGCAATTTATTAAACATGTTGGCTACAATAAGGATATGCATTCACAAATATTCATAAAAAATGAAACCAATAATAAACAAGATTCATTCAACCCATTGCATACGATGTATAGTGGTTCCGCCATGTGCCTACTCCACACCCGGCCGATGCGCTATCTACTAGAGTGTATCGAATTTCACTATCACAATTATTTTAAGTCAGGTTACCATAAACTTTTACAACCTACGTAAGCTCTACACATTTTGCATCCATTGATGGCCTACACAAGGTCTTAGAAGTTTGTATCTCAAACTCAACAAAATATTCTACATAAGGACAACACACGTATGCTCTCATCGGAGGCCTACACAAGGGCTTAAGGAATTTGGTTTATTAAACTCTAAAACCTAATTCTACACAAGAATCGGTTTTTAAACAAAATAGGCTCAAAAAATACTTTTTTTTACTCAAAGTGGATGAGCCCCCATGAACGCGCTTTGTTTAAGAGCTTCTTCTTCAGTTCTCTTGAACAATAACCATGTAGAAGATGTGCCCTTATAATGCCAAAATAAGGGAGAAAAGGATGTGTGAATCTTCCTAAATGGTAGGGCTTATACGCTTATAGAAGAAGGAATGAATTTCCCTAGTTCTGCATTCATTGGCCACAATGACAAAATATTTTCTTGATAAGGTCAAGGCCATTGATGAATGCATTGACTTCATCATTCAATCTGAACTTTGAATGCTCATTAATGCTCTCATAAACACAAGGATTGCATGATGAATTCAAGGGATTAGAGATTGGGAAGAAGGTCTTAAGCTAGGGAAAACATTCATACAAGACTTTAATGGATTCTCTTCCAAGTGCACAAGTGCCCCTTTCAACATATAAGTAGAGTGCTTTGCAGCTAGTCAAAAACAGGCAAATAATGGCTAGGCTCGGCCGATCTAGACTAGCCTCGATTGATCGATCTCCAGAACAATTTTAAACAAAAGCTTGCTGGATATTTTTGGAGTAGTTCGATCGATCGAACTCGATTGCTCGAGAGCGATTGAGGACTTCCTCAATTGATTGAGTCAGAGCCCTCGAACTAAATCAATTTTAGGACATAATTGCTTACTGGATTTTTTTGGCCAGGTATAATTGAACGAAGTTGATCGATCGAGCATGAGCTTAATTGCTTGTGAAGGAGATCAATTAGAGTGCATATACAAGCTGATTTTGAAGTTTGGATTGATGCACTCATTCAAGGTCCAAGCTGTTCTATTGAGTCAATGTTTTCTTTCTAGACTAGACATGTCTCATTGTATTAATATCATTGTTACACTCTTATTATTAGGACTACTAATATTATATATGATTAGCCATTAACGGATAATTTATGTTAGAACTAGTTATTATAAATGAAATTACAATTAGTAAATAGTTGTATTTTACTAATTACCGTTCTTAAATATTATCATGATAGTAGATCATAATATTAATTATCATCATAATGATTACTATTAACATGTTAAGCTAATATTAGTTATTATGAATGAAACTACCATTAATGATATTACCATGGTTTCCATCACTTGAAAATATTATCTTTAATAATAGGTTATACTATTTTATTACAATTGTAATACTAATTATTACAATTGTCACAAATATTAGTTATATCGTTAATGTTTAATTGTAACTAACTATAGTATTATTATATTGCATTTAAACTGCACATACATCATAGTTATATTCCTATAACTAAACCCTAAGATGAAAACCCTAAGTCCTACATCAAAATCCTAAAATCCCAAGTAATCTAAACCCTAGTTTAAGACCTTAACCCTAAATAGTGTGTAACCTTGGATCTAATTGTACAACTTTACGATTAATGGTAGGAATTAATTCCAAGAGAACACGCATTTCTTAGCGATGGTGCAGGCGGTTCAAACATAAGATGATGATTTCTTCCCCTTAAGCTTTCCATTTCCAAATTAGTTTAAGTTATAGTCTTTATTAAGAATCAAAATTGTTATCTCATAGCATGCGACCTCTTACACTAGTATGAATTCTTAAGTCATGATTTATATCTGATTTGTGGTTTATAGTTGTGAACTATGATTGCATGCGATAGTTACTTACATGATAACTCTCTTTTTAATCGATAGTTGACATCATGACCTATTGTGATTATTATGCTTAACTTATGTCTGTCATGCTATAGATATATGCTTTTACATGAATTGTTGTTAGTCACTTATGGATTTATATTCACAACAATTTCTAGTGGGTAAGTCCTCTTGTGTCTGTGAACCCATACTTGGGATGTAACAAAATGGAGTGTGGTAAGAAATGGACCTTCGACTTGAATGTTATATGGGACATGAAACATTAACGTGAGATTTTCTATCCATAGATCATATGGCTTGAGCAGCTTGAAGGTTATATGGGACATGAAACATTAATGTTCCGAGCATTCTTTTACCCTTTGCGATTTAACATTTGTCCCATGTTTTGATGATTACCTTGCATGCATTCGATGGCCTATAACCATGCGATGGTGATCTCTACTTGTTGAATTTGATTGGTCACTGGTCGATGGGCATCAATTAAGCATCCTAAGATGGGAGGACCTCATGAGCTGGGGATGGTGGTCATGTGACACTATGCTCGAGTTGTCGGTGTACGCTGGGTGACGAGCCTCTCGTAGTGACCATTGAGTTACTTAAACCGGCTGATTGTAATTGGAATAATAATAGTTTGGCTAATCATGCATTCATAGCATATTGACAATGACGGGTGGCTAATTCTGGATGCTGTAGCAAATGCTCTTAGGTTTAGTGGGGTACCGTTTTGCTAGATCTCAGACCATCGACTGTCGACCTACGTGATGACTTGGTCACTATATGTACGAGTTATGCTACGCTAGTAACCCACCTACTTCATGACTTGACACCATGCTATACGAAATATGCTATGCGGGTGACCAGTCTTTTGCATAGGTGATGAGTCCAATTCTGACTAGATGAGCATCCCCAGGTCGATATGCATTCACGTATCCATGCATTTAAAAAGACTATATCATGTAATGTTTCGATTACCTTGTTGTTTTTAACTATGCTTAATTAAGGTGGCGGTGTGTAATCTTGAGGGGAATTCACACTAAGTTGGCCACTCATCCATCAAATATATAACCGTATAGGTAGTACAGGTAGCATAAGTGATATTCAAGTTCAGGTTGATGAGGAGCCTGATATAATTGACAAGGATGCATGATCGTACTTGCCTAGAGGAGCTGCGCGATCTTGCAGCTCAAATTTATATGCTTCTTTTTATTTCTCTTATATAAATTATGAAATTCTTGTATTTGTTATTTCGAAGACATTGGTTTGTATAAGTCATTATGGGCAGTCTCTTATATATTTCAAATGTAATTGTAAAATTTTCTTTATGTTGATTTGTTCATTCTACATTAAACTGCTAACTCTGAAAGATTATAAAGAAAAAAAATGTATGGAATTTGATTCTCTATAGGTTAACACTCGGGTTTTGGGGAAACGAGTCATATACTCGGGTCCTGAAAACATGGGGAGTTACAGAAACAACTGTTAAGCATATACCTATGATACGTGAAGCGTTTCTCTACATGTAATTGACTTGTGGCCTATAAATAGAGGCCTCATATACAATGAAAAGTACGCACCAGTAAACACTTAACTCTACTGGACGCAGTTTGCTTGATTATGACTTAAGCATTCGAAGGTCCCCTTGTTATAGCCAGGGTCTCCTTTGTCCTCTTCGTGTGTAGGTACTCAGAAGTCTAATGAGGGTTACACAAATTTTTTGCATCAACATCAGCCAAGGATGGGCCGAATCATTATTTTGGTGGGGCCCACAATCCATTTCAAGAGCATCCCTCAAACTTCCATTACAATCTAAGGCAGTATGATGGAGCAGGTGGGTAGAAGGGCATTTTCATCTTGGAAAAATGAAAAATCTCATCAAAGGACTAAAAAAGTTCACTTCTGTGAGAAATATGTCAATTTCTTGCTTACATCATACCATCAGGCCATTATACTAAAAATCCCAAAGAGCAATCCTTGAGTGGAGTTGGTTAGTTAAAAATCTACATTCCATCCATATGATAACTTTAAATATATATGTTAATATCACGTACCATCCAATCCTTTCAACAGGTTGGCCCCACCACTGGGATCGCCTAACGTAATAGTCAGTAGTTTCTACACATCAACTGATCCACATCATATGAAACAATATTCAAACATTGCTGAATACAAAAACAAAAGTCTTATCCACTCAATTGCTGTTGCATGTGGAGCTTTTTTAAATGTGATACTTGTCAATTAGATGGGCTAGATGTTGTAAAAAAAAAAAAAAAACCTGTTAATGTGACCTTTATTTTTGATGCGGCCTACCATGATGTCTACGTGAGATCCACTCCAACTATTAAATGCACAATCACAATTTAGGCCCAGGGCCTAAAAAATCAAATTAGGGTGACCGGTGATTTAGGTTGGCCACACTAGTAGAATAGTTAAGAGAGACATTCGCCCTTGATTTTTACAAGGCTCACTGTGATCAACATGTAAAATTCTCCCCTCCAACTATTAGATGTTATCCCAAAAGTTAGATGTGGGGGCTAAAAAATCAGGCCCATATAAGATTTAAGTGGGCCACACCAAGGGAAACAATTTAGAAGCTGAGCTTGTCTTGTACACCTTTTGAGATTGTGTGGTACACTTGAATCAGGTATGTGGCTGATTCTTAGGCCCCAAGTCTAATATAAGATGACGTATCTGATGGTCAACGTTGATTTTATATTAAGACTAACATAGGGCTCACTCAAATTGGCTACTCTCTCTCTTTCCTTTTTCTTTTTTTTTTTTTTTTTTTTTTTTTTTTTTTTTTTTTTTGTGTGTGGAAGCCTCCACCATTTAGAAGCATTTATGACCATTAATTACTTCCTAAATTAAGGAATGAGTTGGACGTCCAACTAATTGCATGTGAGCATTTCTCTATATATGCATGTATACACATGCATACAAAAAAAATGGTATCATTAGGTCAACCTCATGAGAGCTTCCCACCAGGTCTAGTTGTGTGGGCGTCAACCTGCTGTGTGTTAAACATCCTCCCACATCTAGGTAGGGTTGCACATGAGTCGAGCTAGCTCGACAAACTCGCTCGACTCGGCTCGAGTCAGCTCGGATGGACTCGGCTTGAATGACCGATTCGAGTCGAGTCAAGCTATTTTTGTGAAGTTCGAGTTGAGTTCAAGCTGAGTTCGATCATGGGTCATTTCAACTCGACTCAACTCAAACTCAAACTCGACTCGAAGCTCGAACTCGAGCTTGACTTGACTCGATTAATAAATATATATATATATATATATATATATATATATATATATATATATATATATATATATATATATATATATATATACTTAACTTAAGTTTAATTTTTTTTTTTTTTTTTTAAAAACAAACAAAAACAAAACCCTAGCTAACCCGACCGGCCTTACTTTTGGGGCTTTCCCTTTCTTCTCCTCTTTCTCTCTACTACCCTACCCCGCCCAGCCGCTGCCTGCACGCCCGCCCAGCCAGCATCCACTGGACCTCCAGGGCTTCCAGCACACTGTTTGCACTCCCGCACGGACTCATCTCCACCGAACCTCTCTTTCTCTCTCTCTCCCGACTCCTAGTCTCTCCGAATGAACCCGCGCCTAATCGGCCAATCCCGATTGAAGGTGGAAGATAGTATTGCTGAAATTGGAGGTTTTGGGGGACCATCAAAGTAGGCCAACAACATTGGACAGTTCTGATCGAGGGTGGAAAATAGCATACGCTTGTAACACTTCTAAAATAGCCAGATAGGTCACCATGCATCTTCCTCATTTTTGTTTTTCCTTCATTCTTCATTTTGTTTGTTGGGATGGCCCACTTGAGACATATGTTGTTGGCCACTCATCTATTGGTGGATCAATACTTATTGGATTGGTCCATTCATGTATGAGACGATCTGGCCGTCCATCCACTTAGTGGACTACCATTGGATTGGGCCACTTCATGTATGTATTTTATCCTTGATATGAACAAGCTCGAGCTTGACTCAAGGTAAGTTCGACTTGACTCAAACTCAACTCAACAGCTCTGGCAAACAAGCCAAGCTTCAATGTTGAGCTCGAGGCCGAGCTCGAGCTCGAACTTGAGTACAGCATGGACGAATTGAGCTGAGCTTAGCCCACCTCGACTCTACTCGGCTCGATGTGCAGCCCTACATCTAGGTTATGCGCGCGACATCTAAAATTCGTCTCTATCTGTAACTCAAGTTGGCCATTCCATTTATAAAACTTGTGAAATCATGCCTAAAACATTTAAAAGCACTTGGTGGGGTCCACTTGAGTTTTGGATACATTTGCAACTTAGTGTGACCCCTTGTCAAAGGGGGATACAAACAGTGGATGGGTTGGATGTCTGATTTACATATCCGTACGTGGGCTCTGTAAATGATCATAAAGGTTTTGATGGTATGTATCGACTCTCAACTGCTGTCTATGGTGTGGCCCATCTAAGTCATGGATTGTCCCCTATCTTTAAGCCCATGGACCACCATGGAAGTGTGCATCTGATTGATGGTGTGGATGTTCATTAAGGTGGGGCCCACCCAGCTTGACCTTATGGGAAGGTCCCATGTGGTGGACCTCATAGTACCATTTCCCTACCATCCCATCCCTCAATGTGTTATGGTCAGTAGTGGTGACTGATGTATCTTGGCTCCACTCCAGAGGCCGTGTGCATCTATACATGTTTTTGGTTGGTGAGGGGGGTGTGCCCATTGGGTAATTGACCATCATTTTGGGCCCAAGCCCACAAACTTGAGGCCGGGCCTTGGCTGTCCCTTAGTAGGAAATCTTCTGCTAAATATGTCACAACCTACAAAACTGGGCTATTTATCAAGTAATCAGGCCCTAGGAATCACCTGGCCTGGCCAAGGCTGATATTTATCAAGTAATCAGGCCGTAGGATTCACCTGGCCTTGATTAGGCTGCTTCAACTTGTTTCCTGGTCTGATCCATGAGCGAGAACCTAATTCAAAGTCCAGCCCATGATATAACATGATTGTCTTGGTCCACTGGCCTTAATACGGGTCTTCGCCAAGCTGTTAGATCTTTCAACAAGGCTAAAAATTAAAGGCCTGGCACAACCAGCTATGGGTTTGAATGGCGTATAAACATCATGGTCAGCTATAGGAAGGTTTCAAACGTGGACGTTTCCATTCTCACCATTTCCTGTTGTGTGGTCCACCTTAGTCTTGGATCTCCCTAACTTTTGGACTCCTGTCCTGTTGTGAGCTTGAGAAACTAATGGATGGAGTATATTTCTCAGAATCTGTGTGTCCCACATAGCTTCCGCCCACAGGGAACTTCCTGTGGCAGGGGCACAGGCAATTGGCATCCAATGTGAAATTATAGGTTTCACCAAAAATATGTTATTTTAGTTTCCATGGATGGAAACTTCTGTGCTTTTTTGTTTCTTGAACGTCCTTAGTCTCAAACGAAAGCTGTCCTAACAAATTGAATTCTACATAATTCTAGAATTTTCAAGAAAACAACATAAACTTACATTTAAGAAGTCTTCTTCTAATAAATGAATTTCACGGAAAAATACTTTCTCATAATCCCGACTTAAACGAATCCAAAAGTAGAGAGGGTGATGCCATTCTCTTCATATATTGTGTGATGCTAAACCAAAAATAATATATTTCTTTTGCTTGACCCATAAATGTTACTAATGAGCCACACGTCTTGGTAACCAAGTCCATTGATATCATGGACTCCATAATGGGCAACGACATGTCATAATATTTCTCTTATTTGATGAAAATGACTAGTAATAGCCAATGGTCCATATTTAACATGCATGCCCAATGTAGGAGCTTTTAAGGGTATTTCTATACACTGTGGAAGACACAATATCAGTGATTTGGATCATTAGAGAAATGCCATGCATGATTCATTTATCAGCCCAATCATTGTAATTTCTTTCCTCATTTTGTTGGAGTGTAGTGAAGATATATTACATCTTTCATGCCTATACTATTGGACAAAGAAATTAACTGAAAAGACATGTTAGTCATAATTAACAATGAGGAATGATCTGGTGGGGTAAGTGCATGGAAACCTTTCCATGAACATAGTTGCATTTGCACATGTTGATGTTTGCATAGTCTATGAAAGATAAAATAAAAGTCTATCTAAGCATACATTAAGGTTGGGCTGTACGACATTATTATGTTTCAATGTTTCTATCTTGTTGGTGGTGTAGCAATGTTTCACATTCATGGAAAAACAACATAATATTTTAATGGGACTCACTTGATGAATACTTCCTTAGATTACTCTCCAGTGCAGGTAGTCCAATTGCAGGAGCGATTCCACTGGATTGTGACAACATTTTGAAAAGAGTTGAAAAAATGTCACAGCTATTAAACATCTCAATATCCTAATAGTATTATTAATGTAAAAAGATGATGTCTACGTCTCATTACATTCATGATATGATCTCCCTTTGAATTACATGAAATAAAAGAAAGAAACAAAGAAACAAAGAAAGAAAAAAGAAGAAGAGGACAAAGAAAAGAAGAAGAAGAAGAGATATTTCCATCATTCACCATAAATATTAAAAGCACACTCCTATGCCAATGCTAAACATATCTAAAGCTTGTTAAGAAAAGTATTTTCAACAAGCTCATTTTATTTTGAAATCTTCTCAATATAACTACCAATAATATCTCAGTAGTAACTGAGGTAAGATGGATCTTCACTTGACGGTTGCGACATAACTTGTGCATCTTGCTGAATCCTGACACCGAGATATAAATCCTTCATTGCATGCATTTCTGTGACAACATCTTTCATCTCCATTCGTTCTCTTGGAGATTCTGCAGAACACAACACACCAATTCTGAGCATTGAAATTAAGCAAGCATGCATTCTTTTTCTTGTGTTGGTATGATTTCCACTGCCTTGAGTAACTTCGGCTTCTTCTAAGAGAACTGGATCGACAATGTCCATTACTCGTTCAGGCAATGACAACTTAGCAAAATGATGAAGGCTTATATCATCTTTAAACATGTCATCAGTTGGCCCCTTTCCAGTTATCATCTCCAATAGAAGGATTCCATAGCTGTAAACATCACCTTGTGTAGATGCTTTAGCGCCCATCGCATACTCTGTAATTTATACATGTCATATTTGGATGAAAGCAACCATTTAAATACAAATAAAATTAGATTTTGAATTTTGAGAGAGACACAGGGAGGGAGGGAGTATTCCATTTAAACAAGTAATTAACATTTTTGCTTTTCCTAAAGGTCAAAATTTCTAATATCAATTGATGTGCTATGAACTTTGGTTTGAGAGGCGGTACTCATTTCTGATCTTATTATTAATGTTATTTTTTAATTACTTGATTAGCTTTCAGAATCCTACAGCTATAGCTCTCACTTAGATCTAGGAATGTGCTATGGCATAGAATTTTGGATGGTCTTATCTAAATGCATGCAAAAATTGTAGTAGGAAAAAAGAAATTTAGAGGATTTATCATAAACATTTACCAAAGTTGTACTAGGAAAAAAAACAATTAGATGATTTACCAGTAGTCCACATTCAACATGCACAAGTGGCCTACCAGATCACCAGAGCGATTAGGCCAAGCAACATACCAGCAAAAGCCCACCTATGAACAAGCCTCCATCATATGTGAAATGCATAAATGTGTGCCATTGAACAGGTTGGACCCACAATGAAATTAGTAGACTCAGATAGAAGAAGTTCCATTAATCAATTGGGCCTCGAGCATGAGAAAAATTGGAAACTTAGAGCTATATATGACTGATGTTTGATACTCAAGGCACATGTAGCTGATCAATATGTACATCAGTCTTATCAATTCAACTCAGGAGCATGATGTTAGCCCAATGCTTGTTTGAAATGGGTCTCGGTGGATGGATGGCTCTGATTTTATGAATGTGTGCCACAATGGCATAGTTTAGTATTGTTGTAGTACATATGTCACCAAGAAAATCCAACCATTCATTTGATAATTCACAATGTGTTACTTGGTGTAGAATGTTTTTTTTTTTTTTTTTCTTAACAATGTGTTACTTGGTGTAGAATGTGTGTTTTTTTTTTTTTTTTTTTTTAACAATATTTTTGTTAGAGCCATTGTTTGCATGGCTCAGGTTTCTATACAATTGACACATTTACAAGTAGAAAGCTCATTGGTGAGAAAGAAAGCACTGACTGTGAAAGTTCACATACAATGTGGCACATGAACATTTCTCCTCTAAATATGCATTAACTAATTTACTTGTTATCTATGCTAATTAATGCCTTATCTGTTTCCTACTAATTTAAAATTAGAATTTTGCTACCCCAAGCACAACAGTGCTAACATATATGCACATTTTTTGAGATGTGACAGGTCCTCTAAGAAAAAAGTCTGCAAAAGTCAGGCAATCCACTCATCAGGCAGGCTAGATATGTGCCTTGAATAAGTATTTTTTTTTTGTAAGCTGTCACTATGAGTGGAACAACCTCACATTTGCAAAATGGTTATCTTTATGGTAGGGGCCACAACATGATTTTACCACATGGTCAGATATCATGGGGCACCCAAGTCTGGCACAAGGTTTGTGTGGGCTAGAAAGCCACTTGAAAAAAATTTACAACTTCACAGGACATACTTACGAAAATAAAATAAAAGAAAATAGATGAAATAGTTACCTAGAGCGATGTACCCAGTAGATCCCTTCACGCCAACCGAGCTGGTTTGAGGAACGTCAGATAGGAACCTTGCTAACCCGAAGTCACCCACATGAGCAATCATGTCATCATCGAGGAGAATGTTATCCGGCTTTAAATCACGATGAATGATCGGTGTTTGGCAATGGTGATGTAGATAATCCAGTACATTGGCCACATCAATAGCTATATTTAGCCTTTGAATAAAGTTTAAATTCCTCCCCAACTGATCATGCCCATCTCTGTGCAGCCACTTGCTTAGACTTCCATTGGGCATGTACTCAAAAACTAAAGCCATGAATTCATTGCCCTTATAATCAATGCTTGAGCAACAGGTTAAGATTTTAATAAGATTCCGATGCCTAACATTTCTCAAGGCTTCACATTCGGCCATAAAGCTCCTCGTAGCTCCTTGCTGCTGAAGGTTGAGGACTTTCACTGCAATAACAATTCCATCTCGATCTAGGCTTCCTTTATATACAGAACCGAAACTTCCACTGCCAATCAAATTTGCAGATGAGAAGCCATCTGTTGCTTTATAGAGCTCTGCATATGACACGTTCATGAAAGGATCCTCCATAGAAGGCACATCAAGGGGTTTCCTTCTTGACTTTCTTACCCAATAAAGAGTGGTAAAGGAACATGATAGTGAAATAAGAAACATGACAACACTAATTATCGAGATTTTCACTTTTGAAGCAAGAGATATCCCCCCTTTCTTGGAAACTTGGCGAGAGCATGCTGGCAATTGCAATTCTTGAATACCCCCACAAAGCTTACTATTTCCGAGTACTGAAATTTGACTGGCATTTCCAAAGACCCCTTGTTTTGGTAATTCACCCTCGAAATTGTTGAAAGATAAATTTAGATACTGCAATGCAGAAAGGTTCTCCAGGTATTGTGGAATCTTTCCGGACAAGATGTTACGTGAAAGATCCAGGGTTTGAAGGCCTCTTAGAGTACTAAATGCTGAAGGAATTGATCCCTGAAAGAAGTTCCCATCCAACCGGAGATACTCTAGGCTAAGACAATTGCCTAGCAAGATTGGAATTTCTCCTGACAATTTGTTATTAGCAACATTCAGTGTCTGGAGACTTTTCAAGTTGTCTGTTTCCACTGGCAGATTACCGGTAAAAAAGTTGTTTTCAAAATGGAGTTCAATTAAAGAGGTAAAGCTGAAAAGCAGTTTGGGTAAGCTACCACTAAGATTATTATTATCGAGGTACATGAACTGCATGTATGTACAATTTCCGAGACTTGAAGGTATTCTCCCCATTAGATTATTTCCTGATAAGTCGAGCAGGAACAGTCGTGAGATGTTGCCCAAGGAAGATGGAATTCGCCCCGATAATTCATTTCCATCCAATAAAAGTACCTCCACCTTGTTAAGCTTCCCAACACCAATGGGAATATTACCTGTTAGAAAGTTTTGCCTCATTATCAGTGCTGTTAGTCCAACAAGATTCTGAATCCCAGATGGGATGTTTCCGAATATCCTGTTACTTCTAATATTCAGCCGTTTCAGTTGGGTCGAAAGATTAGCCATGGAATCGGGCAACACACCACTGAGGTAATTATCGCCTATTTCCAGTACCATCAAGCTACTGCAATTGGTCAAAGAATCGAGAAAATTCAAGTCACGAGCATTCCCAAGTCCGAGCTGATTGGCACCTAGACGTAGCAGTTTGAGACCCCTAAGGCTTCCAAAATTCATAGGCACGGAACCACTAAATCTGTTATAAGCAAGGTCAATAACTACAAGTCCTGAAGCATTGGATAATGAAACCGGTATGGATCCTGTGAATTGATTTGGTCCTCCGGCGTAAAGCTCTCGGAGATTAGGAAGAGTGAGGCCTAAGTTTGGTGGAAGATTTCCATGCAATTTGTTCCATCCCACTGCCAAAATGTTAATCGAGGAGATATTGTATAGTTGGGGTGGAATCGTACCTGACAGTTCATTTAAGCTAATGCTAAGAGTACGTAACCTCACCAACCGACCAAGGTCTTCTGGGATGCTGCCTTCAAGACTATTACTCGTGAGATGAAGACCGATGAGAGATGAAAGGTTTCCAAGTGAAGGCGGGATGATTCCTGTAAGACTGTTGTGACGAAGGCGCAAAGAGGTGAGCTTCAATAGAGAGCCAAGCTCAGTTGGAATCCTCCCTGTGAGCTGGTTCCAGTAAAGATCAAGGACTTGGAGTTCTGAACAGTGGGTCAGATTTGCTGGAATTTCTCCAGAGAATGTGTTATTGGCCAGAATGAGAGATCGCAAGCACGACAAACGTCCAATCTCTTCAGGAATCCTACCTGACAGTTCATTTTCGTTTATGGCAAGATACCTTAACCTCACCAACCGACCAAGGTCTTCGGGCATGCGGCCTTCCAGACTATTTGTTGAGAGACTAAGGACAGTGAGAGATGAAAGGTTTCCAAGTGAAGGCGGGATGATTCCTGTAAGACTGTTGTGACGAAGGCGCAAAGAGGTGAGCTTCGATAGAGAGCCAAGCTCAGTTGGAATCCTCCCTGTGAGCTGGTTCCAGCGAAAATTAAGGACTTTGAGTTCCGAACAGTGGGTCAGATTTGCTGGAATTTCTCCAGTGAATGTGTTATTGGCCAGAATGAGAAATTGCAAGTGCGACAAACGGCCAATCTCTTCAGGAATCATCCCGTGGAAGCTGTTGTCTGCGAGATCGATTATGCTGAGGAAGGTGAGGTTTGCAATGTAGGGAGATATGGGGCCCACCAAGCTCTGGCCACTAAGGTTCAAAGCGGTGACCCTTTGAGGATGTCGGCGACCGCATGTGACTCCCTTCCACTGGCAGAAGTGGAGAGTATGGTTCCACGAGCTCAAAGATTGGAGAGGATCGTCGGTTATCAGATGTTTGAAGTTGATCAAAGCAAGACGATCGGTTTCATAGGAGAAGTTAGAGGCAGATCCCAACGACCATGGAACGTTCATGGAAGAGAGAAGGATGGTGCAGAGGAGAAATGACGAAATTGCAGGTAGGCTCGTCGACGGGAGCTCCATTGTTAAGTTTGTGAATGCTGGAAAGCCAAAGTGATCGCAGATAAAAATGGAGTGGATTCTTCTTTTATATACAGTGAAGGGCCCACTTCTGGTCCGTTGATGACGTGACGAGGGAAACGGATTGGTTACTCCCCTGCCACAAGCCCCGTGGCTGATGGCCGGTGCTCTGTGGGCCCCACCATGATACAAAACGTCTATCACTCTGAGGTTCAATCCCCACTGTTTCGTGTGGTGTGGCCCACCTGAATTTTGAACTTTCAGTTAATTATGGCTTTTTTGTGACAAACATTTCTTTGGCCCCACACAGCCCGTCCACAGAGATACGCCCGCGTCACACCTAATCGGCTCCCACTAGGACTGGACGCGATCCCTCAAACACCACGTCGGTGTTGGAAATATTTGGTGGCCCCACCATGATGTGTGTTTTATCCATGCCGTCCATTCATTTTTCCAGCTCATTTTAAGGGTTGAGCCCAAAATTAAGCGGATCCAAATCTTAAGCAGACCACATCACAGGAAATAGTGGGGACTGAACACCCACTGTTGAAAACTTCATAAGGACCACAGCAATATCTATTTGCCATTCAACCCGTTGAGTAGGTCACAAAGACCTCGTGAAGGGAAAACAAAAATATCAGTTTAATTCAAAACTTTCCTATCCTCATAGGATTTTTTAATGGTGAGCATTCAATCATCACTTGTTGTCATGTCTCAAATTTATAGATAGAATAGGGGTTCCATTGATCAATCCAGTGAACTGAATTATACATATTGGTCTTTGAATAGTTTTTTATAATCTCAATCTATCGAACTCTTCGCTCAATTGATTGATAAAATTTGAAATTTTAAAAATTACTTGTAAATTCTCTAGATAATTTTGAGCATGTTCGATTGCTCGAACATAAGTGCTCGATCGATTGATGCGTAGATCAATAACATGTGCAGTTTTGCATAATTGTGCAAATTATTTCCTAATCCAGGCACAACATGTATCTGCACATTGTATTTATGTTGAGATTTATTAATGCACATCTGGTATTTTCTTCTCCTTGTGTGTTGACCACTACTCAACACTGAAATCACGATATTGATGCATGTAGCACATTATGGGAAGTAGAAGAGTGTGAATGGATCCTGCATGAATTATGATTAGCCAATCTTCCTTTTAGACCATTTCATCTTTCTAAAAAGGTTAAGTGGGCCATCCAGAATTCATCTCAATCATAGTTGGTGCACTGTCCATGTCTTTGGCACTTGTAAATTTTGGTTTCTTCTACCAGGATCAAATATAGAAGGAAAGCTATTGTTTTACTAAGCCATGGCTTTAGCAAAAGTGCTCCTTGATTAAGGGAAGTGAATCGGCAGATGCATATGCCATGATCATTGACCAACCGTTCTTAGTTGTCAGCTCCTTTCTCAGTGACTTGTTCATCTTTATCAAACCTAAGGCCTTTTGCCACTGCATCACCTTTAGTACCATCTTCGTTAATGGTCAAGTGGGCTGTGGGACATTGAGGGCAAGTATTTGATAGGTGGCCCAGTTAGCCATATTGGAAACAAGTATTCGCCCTTGGCGGACCGTAAAGATTTAGAATCCTACTTGGACTCGCTGTTTTGGGTGCCACACGTTGAGGCATAGATGGACCACTCCACGTGTCATGGTTTGTAGTTGTAGGAGATTGAGGACATCCTCCTATTGATTCATTTCCTCGTGCAAGCTCTAAATCTTGTGTGCGATCCGTTATGTGGGGCTGAGTCAAAAGATAAAACCAAGTAGGGACTCTTAGAAGCTATGTTTCTACCCTACTTGCCAACTGAACCGTTTCATCCACAGTCCCGATCAAGTACATCTAAACTTAGTCCTAAATTGTTGATCGTAACCCACTAATAAACTTTGCTACCTTTTATGATTCGGTTTCTAACATGTCATTCCTCATTGTCAACTACTGAAATTCTTTGGTGTAATCTGTAATGGTTTGATTCTCTTGTCGACAATTTTGGTATTGCTAGAATAATATCTACTCATAATTATTAAGGAGAAATCGTAATCGAAGAAGGCATCTCATCCGTGGCCATAATCCGATGAGTGCCTTGTTCTGTCGAACACGTATGAGTTGTAATTGCTCCCACTATACAGAACCACCAAACTTTAATTTGAATACTATTAATTTCACCTTTTTTTATGTTCTAGTACGTCCATGTAACTAAAGTATCGTTCTACTTTAGCTAATCAATCGAGAAAATAATCTACACATAATGAGCCATTAAAACTGAGTTTGGCCTCACCTCAATAATTTTTTTTAGCACGTTCTAGCTGATCGCCTCCATGAACTGGTTATTAGAAAAAGTCGTCATCGATGTCCTCGTCGCTAGAGCTCGACTCATTTGGGGTAGCATAATGATTCACCTGTGGAAGTGCCCTGTAGAAATCAGGGTTATGCCGTACAACAACCACTGATGCTGAGCATTACCATTACCTTGGGCTTGGGGGGGGGGGGGGGGGGGGATTAGTATATCCATAAGACAATCGAGAATACCTGTAGCTTTTGCATGGTCAACTGACTCTTCTAGTGGAAAGCTTCCATTCTTTTCAAAAATAAAGAATCCAACATCACCGTCCACGTGATTTTGGTCTATTGTTTATTTACCATTAGCCTAAGTGGAGTCATTGCTCTAATACCAATTAATAGAGGGATGGACATGATGAGGTTGATCACCGTCTTCCTCAAGGGATAATCACTCCGAATCCATGAAACTTCTCTGAACTCCTCACAGAGATATCTCAAATCTACGAGACAAAATAAGAAAATAGAAATAAATTCTAATAAATTAAAAAATAAATTGATTGATGATAAAAACGAATTACAATCATTTAAATAATGATATTAAATTTATGAAATAGTTTCAAAATAAGACTTCAACTCAAACTCTCTAAAAATGTGACTTTCTATTTATAGACGGTCATGATTTCTACTAGATTTTATGTTTTTGGCCAAAAATAGTAAATTTCCAATTGGCCTAACCACGTTATTCTCTTAATTTTTCCGAGTCCTTATGTTGGACACGATTCCTAAAACTCAAAGGATTAAGAGTTATGATTGAATTAAAACTTACTATAAATAATAAAATTAAAATTAAAATAGACTTTTGACCATTGATATGATGGAATCTCGTAAATCTGGCATGGGTAACCTGGCGTAGTGGGGTTGGTTGCCTAAGTAGCTTCTCCTACCCCGAAATCATATATTATATGTCGAATAATTCATTATGATTTACGAGATACACCTACTTTAGGGTTCTAATTGTCCTAATCACTTCTGCCTCCGATCAGGCCTTCTTTGGTCCATCTTTTCCATGAAAGTTTTCGCAACCTGCTCTACATTAGTTAGCCATGTTGGGGCAAATCAGAGGCATTCTCGAGATGATCTTACCATGAAGCCATGTTCGTGACAATGGAAATCTTCTACATAATTAACTTGCAAGAATTTTACCCTCTTATTACTAGACAATGTACCAGAACTATACTTCCATAAAATTCCACAAATCATTCAGATCTTGGCACTTTATACATGTTTCTTAATGGACCATCATCACAAGAACAAAAAGGGGTTATTGCATAGCCCCACTTCAATAACGGGGCATTTGCATATTCTCACATAACAAAAGGTATGTTTGCAATCAGAACATTTTTGATTTACAGCTATTGCAAGTGAATATTAACTCTGGTACAAGTATTATAGGACTTGATCCGAACCTGATCTGTTGACAACCTTATAAGCTGCATGTATTTCATTTGCATATATCTTTAAATTACTTAACTGTTTTGGGTATTTTGTCTTTGGAATGTGCGTGGGGACGTACTGATTCTATTTATTTTCGTTATTTCTGGCCTTTAACAAACGGTGATAGGTTAATGGTCCCTGCGGAGATCACTTCTGAAAAGCGATTCATCCAAATCACCGTAGCATCCCATTCACACTATTCCTGTGGTGTGGCCCACTTGAGTCTTGGATCATCGCAATTTTTGCACTAACATGTTCTTATGATACGGCAAAAATGATGGACGGGTTGGATGCCACTTACATATCATGATGGGTCTCACACATGGTTTTAAGACGTACTCAGATGTGTCTGGGACTGACTCGGAGTATAACCGACTCCTTTTACATTTTATATCTGTTCTAGGCTATTTTCACTGAATTTTAATTCATGGGCCATCCACAACAGCCCCAAACATTTGTAGGGTCTAAAACAACATAGACGGAGCTGATCCATATATCAACGTAGCTTGCTTTGATGCCGAAAAGACCGTGGGAAGCAAATGGAAGTGGAAGACACGGTATAAAGAAAAGGAGAAAATTATAAAGCAAATGGTAGTGGAATGCTTGATATAAAGAAAAAAGAGTAAAAGAGGAAGATAAAAGAAAAGGTAGTGGAAGACTCGATATAAAGAAAAAGAGTAAAAGGAAAAGCAAAGAGCAGGGGATAACACATGACATGAATAAAAAAGGAAAACGAAAAGACCTAAGCTAAAGAGAAGGCATTCTATAGCCAGGAATTTGGCTCTGTCTATCTGCACTCATCTTATTTTGACCGTACACTTGGATGAAGAAAAAGCATTTGGGAAGGGGATTGCCTGGGGACCATATCACCAGGGGGCCCACCGTGGTGTATGTGTTAATCCATGCCGTCCATCCTTTTTGCAGCTCAATTTAGTGCGTGAATGTAAAACTGAAGCATATTCAAAGCTCAAGTGGACCACACCACAGGAAGCAGTGTGTATGTGCTAATCCATGCCGTCCATCCTTTTCTACAGCTCATTTTAGTGTATGAATGCAAAAACGAAGCATATTCAATGCTTAAGTGGACCACACCACAGTAAGCAGTGGGGGAAATGATGTCCACTATTGAAACCTACCTAGGTTCTACAGTGATTTTTATTTGTCATTCGACCTGTTCATAAGACACAGAGACTTGGATTAAGGGAAAACACAAACATCAGCTTGATCCAAAACTTCCATGGGCCCGATAACTTTTTCAACTGTAGGCATTCAATCTCCACTGTTTTCTTTGGCATGGTCCATTCGATCCCTCTATATCTATCAATTTTTGAGATCATGCCCTAAAATGAAGTGGAAAACGGATGAACGGCATGGATAGAACACATACATCACAGTAGACTCCCATTAGTCCTTACACCAGGCATCTTTGGGGTGTTTGTTCACCATGCAATCAGCGTCACAACGTGTAACGCTTCTAAAAAAAAAAAAAAAAAAAAAAAAGAAAACAATAGGAGCATTACGAACTAAAAAACCTAGAAAGGTGGAGACTGTTTGGTAAAGTTAATAACGGTGAGGAAATTTTTCCCTAAAAATCCCAAAAAAGAAAATCCAAATCAAGGCTCCAGAGTCACGTGGAACACAAAATCCCAAATCGTAGCTTGACTTGTCTCCATCATACCACGGACTCAAGCCTCGTAGGTGGGCCACTCGATTAAGACAGTCAACCAACAATTGTATTCAACCAGAGATAGGTCGCTTTCAATGGTATTCAGTGGGATGGATGGTTGGATGATTGAAAGCATACAACTCGTGGGAGCAACTGTAGATGAGACATGGTAGCTGTGACCTATCCTACTCTTACATGAAGCATGTTTGTATGGTAGCTGTACCTATCCTACTCTTATGTAGCACGTTTGTATGAAGCTCTGGACCATCCAAATTGTGGAGGCATATGATGAAACGTATCTCAAAAATCACATGGATGATGTAATGCTAGCCATACAAGTCATGATTACCTAGTAAATGGTTAAACATAAAATAGTGAGGTTCAAATTGCATGGGTAAAGTTGGTGGATACTATCATCTACTAATTACAGGTTTTATGAACCATGTTCTATTCACAATTGGATCAGTGATTTGGATTGCTTAATAATCTTATGACTAGCCTATGTATGCAGTGGGGTCTTGACCTTAAAGCCATCCTAAAAGCAGCCTCACACACCGTACGTACCCATGTGGGCATGATCGAGCTGAGAGAGCTTGGGCGTGGCTCACTCTCTCTTTCTACTTCTTCACTTTTCTCTCTCTCTCTCTCTCTCTCATTTTGTTTTGGTAGGGACGTCCATAGGTATGTGGGAGGTTTGAATGTGCAAGGCGCTCTCACACCTACCCTTTTGGATAAGTATTTAAAAAGGAGTCTGGGTTACAAGAGGATACACCTCATATGGTGTTCCACCATGCTACTGAACATTTGTGCACATTACTATCAAGGATGTCCGGCTATTTACTTAATTCGTGCACCACGGCTGTACAAATTCTTTCACTACTAGTAGTTACCATCCCTATGCAATTCACATGCTACTCAAGGTATAGATCATGTAAGATCTCAACTATTAGATTTCCATAAAATATTATTTAAAACAAAATATTAGTTAAAGATAAAAATTTAGAGTTGAAAAACTTCAATTAACCAGTTGAAAAACTTGGGTTAACTAATGGAAAACTCAGAGGTATCATCCAGCCTTCCAAACACTTGATGAACCGTCTAAACCTTAATATAAACACCTATTTATATATTCTATTTATATTGTTAAAAGACCAAGTGAATCCTATGTTGGATCTTGTGTACTTCAAAGACCTGAATGATCAACTACACCCACTTTTAATGGCTATATAAAAGACTCGTAAGAATAGCCAAAGCATGATCAATTAAGACCATTTTATCTGCATATTCTCAGGCCGCGGGGATTTTAACAAAGTTACTGCAACCATTAGCTATTCAAGTTTAGGCATGATGTGTCTTATAGTCTTAATACTTGTAAGTGATCCATTAATGATATGCTTACACAATCACATAAGGTAGAGAATGAGGTGAAACGATGCCAAGTTGGACCCGATGGGCTAAGATTGTCCATCCTAACACTGATCTAATCCGCTCACATTAGATAATCATAAAATCACATCATAGGCATGCTTAGGAACTTGTATGGTCATGGGTAGGATAATGAAATTTATGAAATATACCTGTCCCTTAGCTATACCAAGCAATTCTTTCCAATCTTAGTGCCCAACAAGATCAAATAATATACTTTTCAAACCCACATAAACATTTTTTATAAGAATTAACCAAAAGATAAATGCATCATGCTAATAAATTGAGGTGTAATAACTTTGGTTTTTAAGAGCACAACCATAACACTTAGACCTAGAAAACTGTAAACCCTATAAAACCGTATCCAGATCCATGCTTGCTCCTAAAGTTTACTGGAAACTCTCCTGGCCCAACTTAAACTGGCCAAAGGCTTTACCAGAGCTGTCAACACACTAAAATAAGGCCAAAATCACTTCAATAGTGTAACAAAAATGAACCTTATAGTCTGGTGGATTTCCGCCAGCCCACTTTGGATTGACGACACCCCAGGGGTTTCCAGTTCGATCTCACGTCAAAAACTAAGAATCAAGAGGTGGCAGGAAACCTATTTTGGCCACCCCTGAAAGTCAACTTAATCTATTTTTTATGTGAAAGTCAACGAGTCTATTTTTTTTATGTGCAAGTGATAATGTGAGCCTGTTTGAAGTGGTTGAGTCACGGATAGAAATTGATTACCCTTAAAGTTTCTCTAAATTACATAATTTATTACTCTAACAACTACTGAGGATGTACCATGTATCCTTAGGGATGCCGATAATCAACCAAAGCTTGTCACATGTCATTCCTAATCTTCCATAATTACATCAATGCCATCTATAAATACCTTGCACCCCTCATTTCACAGCATCTTTTACTACATAGGGGAGGATGTCCAATTTTACCCAACCTATCCATCCCATCCAAGCCACCCATCCAAACAACAATGTGGATCCTACAAAGTAGGATCGAGTTTAATTATCCAATCATCTCTTCTATGAAGAGTATCAAGTCTCACACATGCGGCTCTATGTACTCTTTTTTTTTTTTTTTTTTTTAACAATATTTTCGTTCTTATTCACCCCCTTCTTCTCTTTACAAAACTTTTGAGCGTATACTCGGTGCCTTACCCTACGTTACGCAACTTTTTAAATGATCTCCATTAAAAATCTAGGATTGTCTAAACTTTTGCCTTTTACTTTAATAATCAAAGTATTCTTATGATTGATGCAACCAAGTCATCTCCAGGGTCATAACGAAGTTGAACTTTACTAACATTTTCTTTCCTCTTTTGTAATATCTACTATCTACTCGAATCACCTCCCTAGTTAATTCATTGTGCTCTCATATGCGGTGGTAGTGTTGAGCATTTAGTCCCTTAATAGTTTCTAAATCTCTTCCAAAACCAATTAGAAAATAAGAATATTTGGTGTGGGAAGAGAAATGTATCTAACCCCTTACTTCTCCATCACCGAGGCCCCTTACTTAAAATTCTAGTCCCAGACCAACCATGAGAGTCATTGTAATTGGGGAATCTTTTATTCCCCAACTAACAATGATTTCATGGTGTCTAGTTGATAATGGATTCTGAGTTTCATCAACTAGTGGTGATTTAAATTAAAAGCACCACATTCTTAAGTCAATTTCATTTCTTCTTTACAAATCAAGAAAATTGAAGTGCAAAAAGCAATAGAAAGGGTGGTGGATGCACCATGCCACGGAGAGCGTTCACAATAATTTTATTCAATAGGTCTCTCACGCTCCCTCCATCCCTCCAAGTCAGATGCGACTTGTCTAAGTCAACTTTGATCTTATCAAGTCCAATCTAATTTGGTAATTGGCACCACAAGCTAGTCAAGCTGCACAATAGCATGGCAAAGTTGACTGAATCTCAACTTCATTCAAGACCAAATGAGTCAATCATAGACACCAAATCTTAAATCCATAAAACATCAATTGGATAGATCCACTTGGTATTGCTTCTAATTGGCACCATAAGTTGAGAAAAAAAAAAATAGGTTGACTCACCATCTTGAAACATCTTTTCAATAGATCTCATTTTGCATTTCTTATGATTCCAAAGTAACAATTTCATTCGATAATTCTACATATGTGATCCATTGGTCATAAACAACATATGATTGTATTAAAAAAAAAATTTCTATTTAAAGGATTAGGACCTTCTGGTCTAATCGTAGCACCATAACTTGTTTCTTATGATACTACCGGTTGATGACTAGATGTCCCCTCCACGTCATTCAAAAGTCTTAGGACAACGCTAACTTTCCCATGGAACTGGGGACATTAACAAACCCAAACTTTTCTTCTTTTAAATTATTTAGGTTCCCAACCACCTATCCTCATCAAACACTTGGGGAGACTCTCCCAAAAGAGGCCTATTCTCATCAAGAACTTTTGGAGACTCCGAACTCAGAGTAGGTGTCCATGACCAACTGTAATACCCTAGTCAAAGGAGAGTTGCTTCATCGAGCTTTTCAATTCTTCGACACCAAAAGTTTGTTATATCTAATATTTAAAATATAATAATAATAATAATAATAATAATAATAATAATAATAATAATAATAATAATAAGGGATTTTTACAAAATAGTACCTCATTATTATGGTAATGACATTCGAGTACCTTTTTAAATTAAGTGTTCATTGTTGTGACTCACGGAAGGACACAGAGAAGAATCAAACAAAGTAATCACAATAACATTTTCCCAAAGTCTCATTCAGATCAAACTTGATATTTTCATTTTCTTATTTCAGAGAGATTCTTAGAGTTTACTTTTTCTAGATCGTCAGCCAATTAATTTCTTTCGGCTTTTACAAAATCCAACTTTTTTTTATAATTTTTGAATTTTTAGTAAAAAATAAGTTATGGGCCTCTTCCAATTGAATATCTTCTTTATCTTCTTCTTTAGAGGAGGATGTTTCTTCTTCCTCTTTTGAAGTGTTATGGTCAGATTCTCCACCCAAGTCTTTAGCTATGATGGAGGCTATTAGAACTCTAAGGGATCCAAGGTCTTCATCATTGTAGGAGTCATCACAATTTAAATTGAATTCTTCAATATCATCCCATATTGATACCATAGCATTTTCTTTTGATCTTACTTTACTAGTGTATTCGGAGGTAACATGTTCATAACTCCCACATTAGTGACATCGGATTTCTCTTGATTTCTTGAAAGATTTACCTATACGCTTAGGTTTAAGAGTTTTTTTTTTTCTTTTCATAATCATCCCTCTATTCTTTTTAAAGAATTTTACGAAGTCTTTAGTGATTTTTGTCACTTCTTCCTCATCTTCATTATCTTCATTACTACCGTCTTTATATTCAATTTTTTTAATGTTTGTGTAAAGTCTTTAGGACAGTGTATTTCTACTTAGAGGTTGTTTCTCTGACATGTAATTTAAATATTTGCAGGCAACCTATAAGTTCTACTTTTATCCTATTTGTCTCTACACTCTTCTATTGAACTTAATGATGGGATTTTTGTCCCGTGCTCGACCGGTCGTGAGCCCTACATGACCGGTTGAGGGCTGTTGTACATATGACCAGTCGTGGAGTCGAGCCCTGACTCGACTCAAAGTCCAGCAACTTTGGGCTATTTTTCTTCGGGGTGCTCGACCGGTCGTGGGTGGCGCTCGACCGGTCGTGGCCTCGTCTCGACTGGTTGTGGTTACGCAAATTCGTTCCGCGATTTTTCAGATTGCAAAAATCTGAGTGCTTTCGCAACTGGGATGCTGAAAGGAGATTCTTAAAACTATAAATAGGGGTTCTTAAGATTTTTCTATAGATATGAAAAATACAAGAGAGCTATCAATGGTGTGTGTGTGTGTGTGTGTGTGTGTGAGAGAGAGAGAGAGAGAGAGAGAGAGAGGAAGCTTATAGAAGGGAGGTTATGCTCGTGGAGGTTATCTACAATGCAATTTATATCTCAGCGCTTCTATGTCCTCGTAATCCGTGAGGTGTCTCCATTTTCTTTGTTTCTCTTATTGTTTATCCACTCCTGTGTGAGTGAAAAGGGTTGTAACGTTCTACTTCATAATGGATTGTTGATCTGTACGAGGTCCCATGGTTTTTACCTTTGACGGTTTTCCACGTAAAAATCTCTTGTGTGGTATGTGATTTATGCTTTGATTTATTTCATTGCTTTATTATCCATAATTCTGGTTTGTTTCGGGAAACTAGATCCTAAGGTTTTGTGCAAGGCCCCCAACAAAGTGGTATTAGAGCTAAGTTCATTAAACGGGTAAGATCGATTTTGAGTTATGGAAGGTGGCTCAGCAAGGATGATCAGCCTCAATGGTTCTAACTAGACCATATGGAAGGCTAAGATGGAGGACTTACTTTATTGCAAGGACCTATATTTTCCAATTTTAGGCATATCAGCAAAATCCAAGGATATGTCTGATGATGATTGGAAGAAGATGGACCGAAAGGCGGTGGGGTTTATTAGACAATAGTCGGATGATTCTGTGTTCCACCATGTGTCTACAGGGACCTCACTCGCTAGCCAATGGCTGAAATTAGAATGGCTATATGAGAGGAAGACACCCGGTAATAAAAAATTTTTGATAATGCGACTTGTGAATCTTAAGTTTAAGGATAGTGGTTCTGTGGCCGAGCACATGAATGAGGTCAGCAATGTAGTGAACCAGCTCTCCACTATGAAGATGGTCCTGGATGATGAATTGCAGACTTTACTTTTACTTAGTTTATTGGCAGATAGTTGGGAGACATTAGTGGTGTCTCTAAGTAACTCTGCGCCAAACAGAAAGATATCCATGAAACAGATAACTAGTTGTCTCTTCATTGAGGAGACAAGGAGGAAGTCTTAGGGGTCTACTCAGTAAGAGGCCCCTGTGACACAGGAATGGGGGAGAGGAAAGAACAAGAAGGGCGGGAAGGCCTGAGATAAGTCAAGAGGTAAGTCGAGTAACAGAAAAGATGTTGAATGCTGAAATTGTGGCAAGAAAGGCCATTATAAGCATGAATGTCGTAAGGCTAAGAACGATAAGAAAGGAAAAGGAAAGGAGAAGGAAGAGGAATCAAATTCCACTGTGGTCGCTTCAGATGGTGACGTTGTAGTTACTCTTTTAGCAAATCATGATACATGTCTCGTGGCTACGAGTCAGGACACCGGCTAGGTGATTAACTCAGGAGTTTCTTTTCATGCGACTTCACACTGGGGCTCCTTCACAATTTACAAGTCAGGTGACTTTGGGACTGTGAAGATGAGAAATTTTGGCATATTGAAGATCATAGGGGTCGGTAATATTTGTGTGAAGACCGACGCGGGCTGCACATTTGTTCTCAGGGATGTGAGGCATATCTTAAACTTTCGCCTCAACTTGATGTCGACGGGAAGGTTGGATGATAATGGCTATGAAAGCACTACAAGAAAAATAGGCATTACCGGTGGTCAAAACCGTCCCTAAAAGACAAAAAAACCATCGGTATAAGAATTACCGGCGGTTGGGTGGCTGCCGCAAAAGGGGATGGTCGCTGCATCATTTACCGGCATTCGTCCATTTTCGCGACGTTTTTGGTGGCCGCCGCTATAAATGTCATTTACCGGCGCTTATTACCATTTACCAGCGACTTTGCTGACTGCCAGGAAAACTATATGAAACGCTGGTTAAAAACTTTTAAAACGCTGGTATAAGATATAAGGAACGCAGGTAAATTATGTAATAAACGCCGGTAAGAGTATAAAAAATGCCGGTAAAACTCATAACAAACACCATACCCCTACTACTAATGAGAGATTAAAAAATGCCTATAAAATCTGTTTAAAACACCAGTAAATCATTTATAGTGTAAAAGAAAAAATAATAGAGCTGAATCTTCTAAATCAAAAGACCTTTACAGGCTTAAATTAACATTCAAACACAGCCTATAAATCATTTACAACCAGCCTCATTTACAGGGGACCTGAGAATGAAAGGTTACATAATGGACAGAAAATTTACAGATTGAGACATAAGGAAAAGCAGAAGGAAAAAAAAATTAAAAAAAAAATCAATGGATTTCAGTGACGCCCGAGGCGAGACTTCTCAAATGCACCCCAAGAACCAGAACTCATGCATATAGAGGACCTTTGTCAGCACCACCCTGCCATGCATAGAGGTCAGGTAATAAAACAATATGTACACTCATAATCTGAGTTACACTATCTAAAATTAAATTTTTTATCACAAAAATTTCCTGTAAAAATAACCATACTGAATGAAGTCCATATTCATCCCCATATGAAGCAGCAAAGCCCCCCTCTGTTACCAATGCTCCACCCCAAATGCTCCACCTTCAGTTACCAATGCAAAGACAAAAGTTTACAAAATAAAATAACCAAAAAACAAATTTGATATAAAATAAAAGGAACCAATAAATACTTGTAACTAGCAGATGGAGGAGAATAGCTATGGAATTTTTTTATATATATAAATATGTGGACAGATTTTTCTTCCCTTTTTCTTCAAGGATAAAACTGCATCATATGCATCATAGCATGCAACTCAATATGAGCCTTTTACAGAAGCATTAACTAGCATACAACTAAAGAATTTGATGAACAAAAGGCTAATAATTAAGGGTAGCTTGATGCTTTGAATGGACACTGAATGTTTAAGATTAATCAAGCAATACCCAGTATTTGGCAAGGAAATTTATGCTTCAAAAATGGCATACTTGGGATACCCAGTATTTGGCAAGGGATTTGGTATTTTTTGTGTGCTTTTTAATGTCAAAAATGAAAGCAATTATATTTATGAATGATAACAGTCCTGACATTGCTCCTAGTTTCTATGATGCGTTGAGGTTTTCAGTTTGTAAAAGTTGGAACCATGGTTCAATGATTGAAACTGTAGATATGAATGGTGGCCACAAACCAAAAATAGCCCAGAAAGGAAGATATCAATAGAAAATGCTTTCCACAATGCATATCAAACTGCAGTTTTTTTTTTTTTAATCAATAACAAAGCAGTCAATTTAAGATTCATCAGTTGAAGTTCTAAGGAAAAAGATTGAAACAACATGGTCCTTACGGATGCTTTGTCAAATGTACTTAGTCCAACACCAATAGCAAAGACAGGAAGGCCCTGCCAAAAAGAGAGGAGATTCATGTTGGTTGAAGTTACATTTGAGATTATGAAATAACCACAATGGGCATTTTAACTGACTATAGTATGACCAGAACAGGCATTTTACAGCAAGTAAAAGCTTACAAGTACATATTGTACAGGCTTACCTCTTTTGAGTATCTAGACAGTCCAATAAGTTGAGAACCACATGTTGCTCTATATAATTCAGCAGGAATTATAGGTTTCTGTAAAGACAAACAATACTCACATTAGATTTTGTCGTTGTCGTCGTCATTTAAGTGTCACTGTTATTTGAGACCCACAAATGAACATGATTTTACAAGTTGTTTTGTCGTTAAAATTTAGAATCAGATGTTAACATTTTTTTATAACACCCTAGAAGGTCCAAATGGTTCTCCTTACTGAAAATGTGATGTAATACTCTCAGCCATGCATAAATTTGTAAAAAGGGTGAGAGAGCCTTATGGTACTAGAGTTTTCATCTATTTTGGTTAAAAATCATTATACTGCACAATCTTACTCACTAGGCCAAGAAAAGACTATCAGATCTGAAAATTAACAAAATAAAATTAGCCCCAATATTTCATTAGAAACTCTAAATTAGCCCTAAGGAGCGGAATTATCACATGGAATTATCAAATGCGCTTGCCCATCCATCCCCTCAACAAACAACAACCATGACAACAGACAACAAAACAGTTCTTCCTAACAAATGTGACTCACTCCCAGGAGGAAGCTATGTCCACAAGAAAATACAATTTGAGATCTTTCCATCTTACAGAATTCCAACCTTCAAGCCTTGTGTACCTTACATATGCCAACCCAAACTTGCAAGTAAAAGAAACAAATTCATATAGCAAAAACACCCATCCAGATTCTTTTTTACCAGACATTCCACCATTGCTTGGGTGTAAGTATGCAGTGGGATTACACATAGAAACAGAATAAATAAAACCTGCATGTAGAAATTTCTTCTTAATGACCCACCCACAGCCTTGTGAAAGGAGTCCAACTGAAATTTTCATTTCATACTTGTAAATGATATAATTTTTAGAACAAAGAAGGCCCTGTCACTTTATTTATGTAATACAAATAAATTCTGCACACTTAAGTGTGACAGTTTTTCCATGATGCTACCAGGAAAATGGATTGATAGGCTCGTTGCTATCCTAAACAGCCATCCTCCTGAGCATGTACACTAGCATGACCCTTCATGTGCTTGAGTGACTTGTGCTCAGTAGTATTGCCTAGCAACTGCCCCTCCATGACCATAGTAGTGTTGTTGAGGTTAGTACTGGGTGGGACAATGTTGGCATATGTCAATGTGAGCCTCTGTCGTGACTGGTTTCCAAAACCCCAATGTTGATGAGTGGTGGGAAGCCTATCACAAACTTTTGCAACTTTACTTTTTAAAAGCTGATCATAAATTGCTGAAGAAGGCTAAGATGATGGTGACAAGAACAATGACAATGACAACAACAAAAGGGATGAATAGATGATGAATAGAAATACCAAGCATATGATCTTAATCACAAACCTGCACCGACAACAGTGTGGATCTCATCAATAAACAAAATAATCTGTCCATTGGAAGCAGTGACTTCCTTCAGAACAACTTTCAGCCTTTCTTCAAAATCTCCACGAAATTTAGCACCAGCAGTTAGGGAACCCATATCCAGTGAGATCAACTGCATAAGAACAAGACCCCCTGATGAAGACAAATACAGCCAAAATATGCACATGCTTACACCAAAAACTAAAATATAGAGAGATGACGAAATGTGGAAGTTAAATTTTGGAACAGCAGCGAAGCAATGAGTTGATCAGTGGGACCTCAAAAGAGACCATGAAATGAAAATAGCCAGCCTTCCACACAGTCTCCATCCACAGTGGGTCAATGATTTTCGGTTTTGTTTGGTGTGTATGCACGATGGATTGTGACCAGGTAGTCTAACCCTTCCACAGACTAACATCTCTCCAACTAAACAAATCTAACCATTTAATGAGTTTGGTATTACAAATGTATACCGGACTGTCCATGTTTAATGGGCTTCGTTAGGATCATGCAATGGGGGCATTGCTTGGGTCACCGGCCTATGGAGTTCCACAGGTCTAGTTCATTGGTTGAGCCAATGCTTCAAGTGGGACACCGTGTATTTACTCATGAAATAATAGAGAGGGGGGATCTCACATGAGAGCAGGAATTCCAGGCCATGAACAACTCTCCCATTAAAAGCATGGGTGGAATCAAGAAAGGAAGCCCAACCACAGTGGAGCAAAAAAGCATCTCCATCTGTTAGGAAAGAAATAATAGTTCTGTCATGGGGAAAAAAATAAAGCAAACTACAACCCAAGATATGTTCTTGACTGCAAATCCACATTTTGTACATTGCATCATCACATGTCAGGCAGATAGCAAAAATTACCTTCTTGAGGGCTTCAACAAGTAGCTTTTGGTCAAGAACTAAATCCTTAGGAACATCAGTTCCCCATGTACCAAGCCTTTTCTCTTCCACTGTTGCGGGCTTCTTTATATGATGCAGACATGTTAGTGTATGAATAGGACAATCATATGATAAAAATTGCAGAAACTTTTGTTGTTGAGAAAGACAGCATGAAGTAATAACCTCCACAACACTGGCATCTCCAAGCCTGAGTACTCTAGAGAAAGACATGGAAATAATAGACGATTTGCATAAGAAAGTTGATTAATGGTGATTGTATGCCAATCACAATATGACATAACTCAGGCATCAGTTAAATGGATGGCCAGAGACCAACAAGAAATATAACAATCAATTAGAATGAAATGATAAATGTAATTCAGATCCTGGATGATATTTTAGGAAAACCACATTCACTAGTCTCTTCTACTAACCTTCTGTAGCTTCTTTAATTACGAGCCATATTAGCCTTCATGAGATCAGCAGCAGCTTCAACGGCCTCAATTCCAATAGAGCCTGTACAGTAGCTGTTCCGGATAATTTGCTTATAGCATTTGTAGCCCCATTGATGATCCTTCCACCATGAACCCCAAACAGTTGTGTGGTTATTGATATAAACATCTTCTTCATACTTGCTCCTTGGAAGGGATGTCACCTACAAATACATCGTCATACTAAATAAGCTCCTCCACAAAAAGATTGAGAAAATTGAAAGACAATCACCAACTATAGAACTTTTGCAGCTACCAACAGTTCCTTAGAAGCAGACAACCTATACCATCAATTTCCAAATAATTGAAAGAAATTTATCTTCTTTTTTCTTAGTGAAATGAGCAATGCATAGGTTCTGTCTAAGTTCATTAAGACAACCATAATTCACCTTTTCCTTTGCTTGCAGGGATTTTTATTATTCAGCTATATATATATATATATTTATACTGATATTAATTTAAAACTTATATCTCAAAGTGTTTGGGGTATAATTAGTCTAACTGAAGGTATGGCCCATAGGGTGGCATGGCAGAACAGGATTCATCTAGCTGACCCTAATAAATTGGGATAAGGCTTAGATGATGATGATGATGATGATAGCACAAAGTTTGAGAAGTGGCCAAAGAACTTGGGAAGTGAGTGTACCAGACTTGTGATTTGGGATATTCTGCGTATGGTGTAATGTGTAATACAGTAACACTTTGATGATTTGGGACAATATGCCCAACTTGGAATTGCTTTTTATTCTTCACCAAATATCAGTAAAGCTCTTTTTTATCGTAGAGTTCTTTTCTAATTTTCTAATTGATCAACCAAAAGGAGCCCAACAAGCATATGTATAATCAGTAACATTTTGGCACCTATTGTTGTTGATCCTCATGTCACTTGCCATGACCGCAAGCTTGATATAAAGCAAAGTTTCTAGATAAAGAACATTTTGGCACCTGCTGTTGCTGATCCTCATGGCACTTGGCATGACTGCAAGCTTGATATAAAGCAGTGTTTTTCCAGTCAACTTGAAACAATGAAAGGTCTACTCTATACACTTTAAGGAATTGCTATTTAACTGTGAATGCTTTCATACATGGGCAAATTTTCAACTAATTAAGATGGTTTTTTTCCTAATTTTTTAATGCAAAAATTGGATTTGAAATCGTAGCATTTGCAAAATGATGCAAAAATGAATCATGGTCTAAAGAACAAGAAATGAACCTTGTTGTTCTCTTTCTTCATGGGAAGTAGACTTCTTTAGATGCAGTTTTATTGCTGATTGTCTTTTCCTTCCGACACCCTAATTAAATTCAAAACCACAAATTTTGACAACGTTATTTGTGGACAATGGCTCTCTTCTCTGCGATGAAGTAGTCATACTCAAGTCTTCAGATAGAGCACACAATATTTTCTCCTGCAATACTTACCCGGTACAAATAGTTAAGGTTAACTATAAAATAACACTCTAAATATAGAGAAGAAAACCATGCATTTACAAAAAAAAAAAGAAAAAAAAAAGGAAGAGTGAAGCCTTCTTAGATGCTACAATTCACCTACTGACATGGGTCTTGTACAGAGACATTCATCACTGGCACAAAACAAGTCTCTCTGTTTGATACATTTACACAAATGAAAATTGGTGTGAGCTTCAAAGATCAAAGATACATTTACACAATTCACCTGCCGACATGGTTCTTGTACAGAGACATTTATCACTCGCACAAAACAAGTCTCTCTATTTGATACATTTACACAAATGAAAATTGGTGTGAGCTTCAAAGATCAAAGATACATTTACACAATTCACCTGCTGACATGGGTCTTGTACAGAGACATTCATCACAGGCACAAAACAAGTCTCTCTGTTAGATACATTACACAAATGAAAATTGGTGTGAGCTTTAAAGATCAAAGATACATTTCCTATCCAACCGAGCCTGTGAAGGCATAGATCTATATCCATTTGATGTTTGCATAAAAATTTCACAGAATCTAAAGATTCTAACCATTCTATATGTCTCCAACAAATAATCAGAAAAGAAATACAACAATTGTCTACATTAAGCCAAAACAGGACCATGGACTCAACAGCTAGGATCTCACAGTTCGCGAAACTTTTGGTGCATAGACCATCTTCTGTGTTACCCATCATTAGCATTTTGGATCACTGAACCATGGGCACACATTTGTAGAAACTGAAGGCCCAAGTGTACCATATAGATACTTGATCTGAGAATTGTACAATACCACCTTAAGCTATATAGTATACAGTTCACCATACAAGTATTATTATACTTTTAAATGATAAGAAATCTGCTACATGGAAATCCTCTTCTAGCAGTCTCATTGTACCACCAAAACTATAATTGACACTAGGCAGGGCTTCAGACGTGTGCTCAGTACATTTGGTTTTTGAAAGCTGAAATGGAGCCCCCATTAACTGGGATGTTTTCTCATTTTTCTGGTCTAAAATCACCGTAAGAAATGGGGAACCCCATTGTTATCTCAAACATGATTCAATGGTAGTGCATCTAATCCACCTAAGGAACTTGGAATGCTCATAACATCTAACAACTGGTGCATGATTCTTTATTGCCACTTAAACTCATGTAGTAGGTTATATCTATAGCTAAATGAAATCTTTGGCAATGGTTTTGAGGGCCATGGATGAAGCGCTCAGTGACTGATTTCTTGTGTTCTTTTTATCAATACATAGTTCTATTCAAAACCAAAGCGAATAGATAAATCAAATATCCATCAAGACATTTTTTTCCTTACAGTCTTTTTTGTTGGACTATGTATCAATTGGACAATCATCATTAGGATTTGGCACCTGGCTGGCTGCTGAAGCATTTAGTAGTAACTTCTATATGTAGAAGGTGCACATTTCATTAAATAATTTTCTATGGGCAACAGGTGCAGAATCTATTATACGTAGAATGTGCACATTCCACTGTTGTCTTAATTAAGAGAAACATTTGAGGGATTGAGAAATGCAAAATATTAATTATGTAAACACAAAAGTATCCACATCTGCTCCATCGAAAACACGCCCTTCATCACAAAAACCCTTAAAATCCCAAAAATAACCCTCAACCAGAAATTTCAATGGATTTCACATCAGGCTTCTTTACCTCTTCTTTTGGAATCGATACAGTCAGCACTCCATTCACCATTACTGGCTTCACTCCCTCCACCTTCGCATTCTCCGGCAACCTGAATTGCCTTAAGAACTTGCCACTTGACCTCTCGACGCAGTTCCACATGTCCGTCTTCTCCTCCTGCTCACGGCTCCTCTCACCACTGATCTGCAGCACTCGCCCTCGACCTCAACCTTCATCTCTTCCTTCTTCAGGCTCGGCAGATCGGCCTTGAACACATGTGCGGCTGGGCTTTCTTTCCAGTTGATCTGTGCCCCTACGAAGGACGAGATCTCTGAGCGCGGGTGAGAGGAGGATGACAGAGATGGGATGTTGGAGGAGAAGGGGAAGCCATCGAATGGGTCCCACACGTCGAGCGAGAACAGATCGAAAATGTTGGTCCGGCGACCGAAGATGTTGGGGATGATCGACATTTTCTCAAAATGGCAGGGGTAGAGATGGGACGTTCCCAAACGAGGTTTTTGTTGTAGTGAGCATCTTCAAACAGCTATGGAAATGGAAGCCCATCGGTTATTGAAGGGAGTAGACAAGAGGGGAGAGGGGTTTTGGGAGAGAAGAGGCAGGAGAGAAGAGGGGAGAAGGGGTTTTGGGAGAGGAGGCGCGCGGGAGAGAAAAGCGCAGTCGATTTGGGGAGCGTGCACGATTTGGGGGGTAAAAACGATTTTAGGTTTTTTTTTCATTTAAAACCAACGGTGGTGGCTTTACTGTACACTGGCGGCCACTTAAAAATGCCCCTGATTTCCCTCTACAGGGGCAGTTTATCGTGGCCGCCTATGATAAAAATGCCCCTATGATAAAAATGCCCCTAAAATAGGTTTTTTTTGTAGTGAAGCTGGTTTGTTGTTAGGTGATGGAAGCTCATAAAGGGTTCATTAATCATAGCCAGAGGAAAGAAGTGTTGCACCTTTTACAAGGCAAGTGTCAGTATGTGCAAGGGTGGGTTGAATGCAGTGAAAGATTCAGCTATTGACATGTGGCACAGGCGTCTAGGCCACATGAGTGAAAAAAGGCTTCAGCTACTAGCGAGGAAGCGGCTCTTTCCAGACCTAACAGGTACACCTCTCAAAACCTGTCTTAATTGTTTATCAGGGAAACAACATAGAGTTTCATTAATTAAAACTGCTTCTCATATTAATAAAGTGCATGCATTAGATTTGGTTTATTCTGATGTTTGTGATCATCCTATGAGGACAAAAACCTTAGGTGCGGCTTTGTATTTTGTCACTTTTATAGATGATACATCTAGGAGGGTTTAAGTTTATGCTTTGAAATCTAAGGACGAGGTCTTTGGTGTATTTAAATTGTTTCATGTTATGGTTGAGAGAGAGACAGGTAGATCATTAAAGTGCATCCGCACTGACATTGGTGGTGAATACATTGGCGACTTTCATGAGTACTGTAAGTCCTTAGGTATACGGTATGAACAAACGGTTCCCAAGACCCCTTAGCATAATGGTATAGCTGAGCGAATGAATCGCACGAATCGCACAATTGCTGAGAGAATCAGATGCATGTTATCCCATGCGAAATTGCCTAAGACATTCTGGAGAGAAGCAATGTACACGGCGATGTATTTGATAAACAGGTCTCCATCAGCCCCATTGAATGGAGAAGTACCTGAGAAGATGTGGACTAGACAGGATCCATCGTACAGTCATCTCAGGGTGTTTGGATGTAGGGCATCCGTTCATGTACCAAAGGACGAGAGGTCCAAGCTCGATATGAAGATTAGGCAATGTGTGTTCTTGGGGTATGATGATGAAAAGTTCGGTTACGGATTGTTGGATCCGACCGAGAAGAAGCGCGTCAGGAACAGAGATGTGATATTCTTTGAAGATCAGTGTATAGAAGACATTGGTAAGTGACGTAGGGATGAACGTGATGAGGATAAATACTCCGAATCCACGGAGCTTCTCTGAACTCCTCACAAAGACTTCTCGAATCCACGAGGAAAGAAAGCAGAAAATAGAAATAAATTCTAACAAATTTGAAACTGATTAATTGATGGATAAAAACGAGTTCACAACCCTTTAAATAGGGATACCAAGCAATAGGAAAGAAATCGGAATCAAACTATAACTAAAACTCCTAGAATTCGCGACTTACTATAAATAGCAAACTTACTATTTATAGATGGTCGTGATGTCTACTAGTGCGCAAGGTTTTCGGCCAAAAATAGTAAGTGTCCTATTTGGCTTCACCAAACCGTTTTCCTAATTATTCTAAGCTCTTTTCACGTTGGGCGCAACTCCTAAAGCCTGACAGATGAAGAGTTATAATCAAACTAAAACTTATTATTTATAGTAAAAACGCAATTAAAACAGGGAAACGACCATCGTTCCACGGTTTTTTTTTGCAATTTCGAGCATCGCAACCCGGTGTAGTGGGGTTGGTTGGCTAAAGTAGCTCGTTCTACCCCAAAATCATATATTTTATGTCGGCTAACTCATTCCGGATTGTGAGATACGCCCGATTTAAGGTCCGATGGTCTAGATCACTTCTGTTGCCGACCGGGCCTTTTCTGATCCATCTTGGCAATGAAAATGTCCGTGACCCGCTCTACATCAGTCTCCTCTACTTCAAAAGAACTTGTCCTCGAGTTCTCATCCTGCTCTGGTTCATAATACTCGGTCAGGTTCGCGACATTGAAAGTCCGTGAGATTGCCATGTCATCTGGAATGATTGGGATGGGTCCAATTTTCTTATTTTTCAACTTGTTGTACGTTCTGGTTGAAATCTCTCTTTGCACAGATGGACCATAACGCGATCGCCCACCTCGAATACCTTTTGTCGCTGGTGCTTGTCCGCTTGTTCCTTGTACTTCTCGTTCGAGACATGTAGCTTGGTCCGCACTTCCGTATAAATGCCCATGATCTTGTCTGTCATATGTTCTGCTGCAATGCTCGTTCTTGGGTGCTTGGGCAGAGGGACCAGGTCAAGTGTGTGGCGAAGCACTCGTCCGTAGATAATCTAGAACAGTGATTTTCCAGTCGAGCGGTTCACCATGTTGTTGAATGCGAACTTTGCTTGAGACAAGGCCAAATCCCACTGCTTCAGTTTTTCTCCTGAAATACAACGAAGGAGGTTTTCTAACGTGCGATTCACAACTTCGGTCTGCCCATCATTCTGTGGGTGGTAAGCACTGCTGAATTGAAGTCGTGTATCAAATCGAGTCCACAAAGTTCACCAAAAGTGACTAATGAACTTCGTATCACGATCAGAAGTAATGGTCTTGGGGACCCCGTGTAGCCGTACGACCTCCTTGAAAAATGATTCGCCACGTGTGTTGCATCGAGGGTCTTCTTGTATGGGGTAAAGTGCGCCATCTTGGAGAAATGATCTACCACCACGAACACCAAATCCATACTGCGTTGTGTTCGTGGGAGACCAAGTACGAAGTCCATTGATAAATCCTCCCAAGGACCGTCAGGGACAGGTAACGGGGTGTAGAGGCCCGTATTATGAGATTGCCCCTTGGAGGTCTGACAAACATGACAACGTTGTACAGCTTTTCTTACATCACGTACTAATTGCCGCCAGTAATACCGCTCTTCCACAAGAGCTCGCGTCTTGTCTCGCCCAATGTGTCCACTGAGGCCACCTCCATGTAGCTCCTGAATAATCTGCTCTCTCAGAGAACTTTGGGGGATGCACAATCGATTCCCTTTGAAGAGAAAATCGTCCTATATATGAAGGTCACTGGGGTGACCTTCTTGGCACTTCACCCAAGAATCTTTGAAGTCCTCATCCTCGGCATACAGCTCTTTGAGACAATCGAAGCCGACCACCTTGTTGCTCATCGTAATAAGTAGTGATGCACGATGGCTAAGTGCATCAATCACCTTGTTCTGCTGCCCTGACTTGTGCTTCAAAATGAACGTGAATTCCTGTAAAAACGCAACCCATCTAGCATGCACACGATTCACGTTAGTCTGACTATTAATAAACTTTAATGCTTGATGGTCAGTGTAAAGAACAAACTCTCTTTGAATCAGATAATGCCGCCAATGTCACAGTACCTAAACAATTGCGTACAACTCAAGCTCATAAGTCGACCACTTCTTTCGGACTTCGCTGAGCTTCTCGCTGTAGAAGGCTACCGGTCTGCCTTCCTTCCTGTGATAATACTCTCCCAATTTCGACGTATGAAGCGTCACACTCAACCTCAAACAATTTATCGAAATTAGGAAGCACCAAGACTGGTGTTGTAGACAAACGATGCTTAATCTCATAAAAGCTCTTGTCAACTTTATCAGTCCACTGGAATGGTCCTTTTTTCATGCAATCTGTAATAGGGGCGATATAGTGCTAAAATCTCGCACAAATCAATGATAGAAAGTCGCCAACCCGTGAAAACTCCTCACCTCATGAATGTTCGTCGGGATCGGCCATTCCCTAATAGCTCGCACCCTTTCATCGTCCACACGAATGCCTGTGGACGTTACAACAAACCCTAGAAACAACAGGCTGTCAGTTAAAAAACTATACTTCTTCAAGTTAAGGTACAACTTGTTAATTTGTAGGACCTGTAGCACCTGCCTGAGATGTTTCCTGTGCTCCGCCTCATCCTGACTATATATCAATATGTCATCAAAATATACTACCACAAATTGGCCAGTAAACGGTTTTAGCACTTGATTCATCAAACGCATAAAAGTACTTGGTGCGTTCGATAGGCCGAAGGGCATGACCAGCCACTCATACAACCCTTCCTTGGTCTTGAATGCTGTTTTTCACTCATCACCGGGTCGGATACGAATCTGATGGTACCCGCTCCTTAGATCTAGTTTAGAGAACACCTTGGCCCCTTCTAGCATATCGAGCATGTCGTCCAATCGTGGTATTGGGAACCGATATTTGATGGTAATTTTGTTGATTGCCCGGCTGTCGACACACATGAGCCAGCTTCCATCTTTTTTTGGAGTTAATAATGGTGGTACGACACATGGGCTCATGCTCTCTCTCAAGAGACCCTTACGGATCAATTCCTCCACTTGCCCCTGAAGTATCTCACACTCCTTCAGACTCATCCGATAATGAGGGCGGTTGGGCAGGCTAGCCCCAGGGACGAGGTCTATGTGATGTTGGATGTCCCTCATGGGGGGCAATCCATCAGGTAAATCCTCAGGCCAGACTTCTTTGAATTCGTTTAGCAACAGTCTTAAACTTGGAGGGATGTTTGAGGGTTCCTCTTCCTCGCCCTTCACCACTATGGCGTATACCTCGCCGGTTTCTTTGGATTCCTCCATGAAATCCCGAATGGTTAAGAGGGAACTCTCCTCCACTTTAGAAGCTTCAGGGTAGTTCTCTGGTGCCATAGGGGCAAGGATTATTTTCCGACTATCCTTAACGAATACGTAGACATTGTCTCGTCCCCGATGGGTCGCATCACGGTCCGACTGTCAGGGTCGACTGAGTAGCATATGGCAAGCTTTCATGTCAATCACGTCACAAAGTATCTAATCCTTATAATTTTTACCAATTGAAAATGAGATAGTGCATTGTTCAATTACCTTGGTCTCATTCACCTTTTTTATCCAGCCAATTGAGTACGGGGAAGGATGTTTCGTCGTTGGTAGCCGCAACTTGTCCACCATTACCCTTGAGACGATGTTCTCGCTACTACCACTGTCTATGATCACATCACAGACCTTTCCATTGACAGTGCACCGAGTACGAAATATATTGTGTCGTTATGGATGTAATTCCTTTCGTGGGGTATACAGTAATCACCTCACAACTAGAAATTCGCCACGATCCTCGCCCGTCATTTCATCGCCACCTGCTATCTCTTCAGTGGCTTGCTCATGTTCATCATAGCTATGACCTTCTTCTGCGGCCTCATCTTCAGTACCCCCTTCGTTTATAGTCAAGTGTGTCGCGGGACGTTGAGGACATGTGTTTGATAAGTGGCATGGCTGGCCACAGCGGTAACAATTATTCGACCTTAGCCGAGCATAAGGATTTGGAACTCTACTCGGGTCCACTGTTGTGGGCGCTGCACGTTGAGGTCTGGATGAGCCGCTCCTCGTATCACGATTTGCGGTTGTAGGAGGTTGAGGACGTTTTCCTACTGGATCTTTTCCTTATGCCAGCACTGGATCCTGCGTAGGACCCGACATGGGAGGTCGAGTTGAAAGATAGGGACGAGCAGGAACTCTTGTAAGTTGTGTTTCTGCCCTACCTGCCAATTGAACTGCTTCATCTACGGTCCCGACTGGGTACATCTGAACTCAGTCCTGAATTATCAGCCGCAACCCACCTATAAATCGTGCTACTTTCTTTGACTCAGATTCTGACAAATCGTTTCGTGTAACCAACCGTTGGAATTCTTCAGTGTAATCTGTGACGGTTCGATTTTCTTGTCGGCAATTTTAATATTGTTGGAATAGTATCTGCTCATAATCACTGGGGAGAAATTGTGATCGAAAAAGACGTCTCATTCGTGGCCATGATGAGATGGGCGCCTTGTTCTGGCGGGCTCGTGAGAGTTGTAATTGTTCCCACCATGCAGAAGCACCAGATTTTAATTTAAACACTACCAATTTTACCCTTTTATGACCTGACACATCTATATAATCAAAATATCTCTCTACTTCGGTTAGCCAATCGAGGAAATCTTCTATACGTAATAAACCATTAAAACTAAGAAGTTCAGCCTTACCTCGATAGTCTCTTTCAGCACGATCTTGGTGATCGCCTTCATGGATTGGTCGTCTGGCAAAACCCTCATTAAGGTCCTCGTCACTAGAACTTGAATCATCTGGCATAGCCCTACGGTTTGCCACTGGTAGTACTCTACGAAAATTGGAGTTGTATCGTACAGCAACCACGGGTGGTGGAGCCATTGTAGGCGATGGAACAACCAAGGTGGTGGAGCACCGCCTAAGGCTCGAGGCGAAAGTAGCGTATCCGCAAGAAGGTCGAGAGTTACCTGCAGCCCTTGCATGATTAACTGACTCTCCTGGTGGAAAGCTTACATTCTTTCCGAAAGATAACGAATCCCTAGATCACCGTCCACAGGATCTTGATTCATACCTTCTTTGTTTGCCATCTGCCCGAGGGGAATCCTTGCTTTGATACCAATTGATGCTGGGATGAACGTGATGAGGATAAATACTCCGAATCTACGGAGCTTCTCTAGACTCCTCACAGAGACTTCTCGAATCCACGAGGATAGAAAGCAGAAAATAGAAATAAATTCTAATAAATTTGAAACTGATTAATTGATGGATAAAAATGAGTTCACAACCCTTTAAATACGAATACCAAGCAATAGGAAAGAAATAGGAATCAAACTACAACTAAAACTCCTAGAATTCGCGACTTACTATAAATAGTAAACTTACTATTTATAGACGGTCATGATGTCTACTAGTGCACAAGGTTTTCGGCCAAAAATAGTAAGTGTCCTATTTGGCTTCACCAAACCGTTTTCCTAATTATTCTAAGCTCTTTTCACGTTGGGCGCAACTCCTAAAGCCTGACGGATGAAGAGTTATAATCAAACTAAAATTAACTATTTATAGTAAAAACAAAATTAAAACAGGGAAACGACCGTCGATCCAGGGGTTTTTCATAATTTCGAGCATCGCAACCCTAAATAGCTGGTTTGGTTGGCTAAAGTAGCTCGTTCTACCCGAAAATTATATATTTTACGTCGGGTAACTCATTCCGGATTGTGAGATACGCCTGATTTAAGGTCCAATGGTCTGGATCACTTCTGTCGCTGACCGGGCCTTTTCTGATCCATCTTGGCCATGAAACTGTCCGCGACCCGCTCTACATCAGTAAGTCAGAGAAGAACCAGCCTAGTTCAGGTGAGCTAGAGGACATGAATCCAGTTATTCCTCCTGTGGTGCCTAATGACGAGGGAGTACAATAAGGTGCAACGGACGAGGGAGTTCCTTCAAAAGATGGACTAGGGGAGTAGCCACCACTTGATCCACTTGTTGAGTCACAGGTGAGGAGGTCATCTAGGGACAGACAATCATCCAAGAGGTACTCGCCAAATGAGTACATTATGCTAACTAATGGGGGAGAGGCAGAAGATTATTCTGAGGCCCTAGCTAACGAGCATAAGGGGGAGTGGTTAAAAGCTATGCAAGAGGAGATGAAATCTTTGCATAAGAACCACACCTATGATATGGTGAAATTGCTTAAGGGCAAGAAAGTTTTGAGCAACAAGTGGGCGTTCAGAAAGAAGGTCGAGCAGAAGAATTCACGGACGAGGTTCAAGGCCAGACTTATGGTGAAAGGGTTTGGTCAGAGGAAAGGTATATACTTCGAGGAGATATTCTCACCAGTGGTGAAGATGACATCCATACGGGTGTTGCTTGGATTGGCGGCTAGCATGGATCTGGAGATAGAGCAATTCGATGTTAAAACTGCCTTCCTCCATGATGACATGGAAGAAGAGATCTACATACACCAACCAGAGGGGTTCAAAGTCAAGGGCAAAGAGCATATGGTGTGTAGGCTGAGGAAGATGTTGTATGGGCTGAAACAAGCTGCATGGCAATGGTACAAGAAGTTTGATTCGTTCATGTAACAGTATGGGCATGACAGAACGGAGTCGGACCACTGTGTGCTCACGCGCAAGTTCTCAGATGGTGATTTCTTAGTTCTGCTGTTATACGTTGATGACATGCTTATCATGGGAAAAGACATCAAGAAGATCAACAGGCTAAAATAGGAGTTGGGCAAGTCTTTTGCGATGAAAGACTTGGGCCTGGCTAAACAGATCCTAGGAATAGAGATAACCCGTGGTAGAAACAGTAAGAAGCTTTGGCTGTCACAAGAGCGGTATATTGAGAAAATCTTAGAGCAGTTCAATCTGAATGCAGCAAAGTTGGTCAGTACTCCACTGGATGGTCACTTCAGATTGAGCGATAGACAGTGTCCCAAGACGAAGGCAGAGATGAAAGAGATGCAGAAGATACCCTACACGTCAACTGTAGGAAGTTTGATGTATGTTATGGTGTGTACATGCCTAAACATAGCATACACGGTTGGTGTTGTCAACCGGTATCTTGCCAATCCTGGCAAAGAATATTGGGCAGCGGTTAAGTGGATATTGTGGTATCTAAGAGGCTCATACAGGTTGTGCTTATGCTATGGTGACGAAAAACTAGTGTTAGAGGGCTACACAGATGCAGATATGATAGGTGACATAGACTCCAAGAAGTCTATATCGGGGTTCATGTTCATGTTTGCAGGGGGAGTGGTTTCTTGGCAGAGTAAGCTACAGAAGGTCGTAGTATTGTCGACGACAGAGGCTGAGTACATTGCAATCACAGAGACATGTAAAGAGATGCTTTGGATGAAGAGATTCCAACAGGAACTTGGCTTGAAGCAGGAACAACGCGTGGTCTATTGCGATAGTCAGAGTGCTATACACTTGAGCAAGAATCCAAGTCCGCATTCCAAGTCGAAGCACATAGAGATTCGGTATCACTGGATCAGGGATACTTTGGAACAGAAGGTGTTACAGCTTGAGAAGGTCCACATGGACGATAATTGGTCAGATATGATGACCAAGGCTTTGATCAAGGGCAAGTTTGAGGTTTGTAGAAACCAGTCTGGCTTGAAGAAGGTGAATCCCTCCTGGGACAAAAAGGGGGAGTTTTGATGAAATTTTTGTCCCGTGCTCGACCGGTCGAGGGATGGTTCATAACCAGTCGTGGAGTCGAGCCCTGACTCGACTCAAAGTCCAGCGACTTTAGGCTATTTTTCTCCGGGGTGCTCGATCGGTCATGGGTGGTGCTTGATCGGTCGTGGGTTGCGCTCGACCAGTCGTGGACTCGTCTCGACCGGTCGTGGTTATGCAGATTCGTTCAGCGATTTTGTAGATTGTGAAAATTTGAGTCCTTTCGTAATTGAGATATGGAAATGAGTTTCCTAAAACTATAAATAGGAGTTCCTAGGGTTTTTCTGTAGATATGAAAAACACAAGAGGGCTATCAAAGGTGTGTAAGAGAGAGAGAGAGAAAGAGAGAGAGAGGAAGCTTATAAAAGGGAAGTTATACTTGTGGAGGTTATCTACTGTGCAATTTATATTTCAGCGCTTTTATGTCCTCGTAATCGGTGAAATCTCTCTGTTTTATTTGTTTATCTTATTGTTTATCCACCCCTGTGTGAGTGAAGAGGGTTGTAACGTTCTACTTCATAGTGGATTATTGATCTGGACGAGGTCCCATGGTTTTTACATCTTTGAGGGTTTTCCACGTAAAAATCTCTTGTGTGGTGTGTGATTTATGCTTCGATTTATTTCATTGCTTTATTATCCATAATTCTAGTTTGTTTCGAGAGGCTAGATCCTAAGGTTTTGTACAAGGCCCCCAACACTTAGCTTGGGAGTGAATCTATCTGTGAGGGAGCTAAGTATTTTCATACATATTCGATCCTTCTAAAGCTTCACTCCTAAACCCTACATGGAGTTACGATATTATTTAGTTTAGAATATAACTCTATAAATTTTTTAGACTCTTCCATCGTAATATTTTTGAATTATTTATGATCAAGAGCTAAAGTTTAGAGTACTTTACTATGTTAGTTCTCTTGTAGGTGGTTTCTAAAATGTCTCATGGTTCCTATCTATTTCACATGTACAAATGCATTTAAAATTATTGGGGGAAAATGACATAGTAAATTCCATTGAGGGCTTTGGCATCATAATCATATATGGATCTCTCATCAACACTCCAATTATATTTATCTTTGGGAGTGTAGATGGTTACACTATTTATCATAACTTGTTCTACAGGCATATGTTGTCCTTGTTCAACAATAGTTCAAACTATAGGGCTAACTGATCTAAAAAATAATCCCATCGTATCCTTCCAATAATCATAGTTAGGCCTATCAAAATAAGGTAGTCGTGAGACAACACTCCCCTCATGGGTAGAATCATTCTAAAGTTTCTATGGATTTTACTCTAGACGGTTAAGTCCTTGAAAAGTAACCCTCTTTGATACCAATTGAAATAGCATGAATTATCTAACATGATACCACGATACAAGGAAGCTTGCAGAGCTTAGAATTATGGTTAAGTCATAACGAGGAGTGAATATGACCAATTTAAAATATTTGCTAATTTTAATTCAATTAGATCATAAAAGCTAAATGGTCAAAGATCATAGACTACAAATGATTCAATTAATTGGCATGAGTTGTGTGTAATCTTCCATGTGGGGTGCATGAACCTCTTGTAGATCATGATTCTCTCTTGCTTTCCCTGTTTATGAATGCATCTTGAAGGAATATTTTTTCCTAGGTTTACTGAAATCATATTTTCTTGTTACAATATCCATTTTCCAAAACTAAATTTGGCTTAATCATTTGGAGAGGTTGAGTTGACATTGAAAAATTGTATTTCTAGTTCTCTCAAAAGAAGAAGAAGAAGAAGAAGAAGAAGAAGAAAGGCCTTGAGGAGATTTTTTCTTCTTTTTTTGGGTTCTTTGTTTTTTGTTTTTCGGGCTTTTCTAATAAAATAACATTTCTTTTATCATTAAAAAAAGAAAATCTTCTTCTTCTTCTTCTTCTTCTTCTTCAATTGCTTGAATGCCCCTGATGCATTTTATGTTGACGGTTGACCATAACCAAAAATGGGATAAGCTCACCATCCTCAATTGCTTGAATGCCCCTGATGCATTTTATGTTGACGGTTGACCATAACTACGCGTATGGCTACATACCATTTGTAGACCAGCATGCTAGATCATTTCTCTCTATTTTCACACTTCACGAAGTTCTTAATTTTTGGTCCTCTGTTGGTTGGCTTAGATTTACTTTTAAGACTTGTAGATTCCTAGAGATTGGGCATATGTCATGGGGGTTATCTTTCTGCTTTATACTCAGGTCTGCCCATTCAATTGTGAGTAGTATTCGATGGGGAGCTAATTTATTTTAGTTTTTCTATGCAGGCTGTACTTTAGCAAAACAAATTGGATCAATGTTGTAAAGGTTGTGGTTAAAGGCTTCAAACTAAAAGTATAAAGAAAACAAAGGGTTCTGTGCCTGAAGGCCAGTTACTGTGTAAACATTGTACCAAGGTTTGTATTTCATTCCTTATCTAGAGTACTTCAAATAGAACTTTTGAATACAACGCTTTGATTTTTATTGCTATTTTGAATTGAATTCTTGATAATGTCTATTGTTCATGATTTCATATTGCATTTTCATTGCAGTCATTGAAAGCAAAGCAATATTGTGCATATGTCAGAAAATTTGGCATCATTATGATGGTGGTAGTTGGGTAAGGCTTTATGATCTCTACACAAGGATTTTGATTATTTCCTTTTCACATAATAAAATAGAATTATTCACGACGTTGTTACTTGGTCTCGTTCACTGAAAATAGGTATGTTGTGATTCACGTAAAGTTTGGATTCATACGGAGTGTGATGAATTTGCACCAAAGTTTTCAAAGTCTGACCTTATGTAATGCTGATTTGGACCCATGTTCATAACAATACACAGTGTTTATAAATCACTTCTTCTCAATGTTTATCTCTTTGAAAATGTGAAAGACTGTTTTCTGACTGAGTTTTTCATACGTGAAAGGATTTGGTGGACACAGATTACTTCTACCATGGTTATAAGGCAAAGTTCAATTTTGGATTATCATATACTGAAAAATGGCATCCAAAAATTAGGTGTTTCTATTGACTTTTTACTTTTTCATTGTTTTGTTTGAAACAATTCCTTCAATTATTTTCTAAGTAATGATGCTTTTAACTTTAAAACATAGCTAAGAAAAGCAAAGCACTATTCCTGATGCCGAACGAGATAGCCATTGTATGTTATCGTGTGGAAGGAATATACTTTCTCAGTATCCATCCTTAAGCACTGAAGGTTTTATAGACTATTGGCTTGCACTGCTAAAAGGATTATTTATTTATGGTCAAGTGTTAATTAAAATATTTAGAATAGGCACACAAGAGACTAAATTGGATAGACCAGGTTTCTCACCAACTGAGGCTAGCTAAAAGTCTAAATTTTTTCATTAATCCTTTTAGCAATGCAAGCCAATGATCTATAAAACCTTTTAGCAATACTTGACCACAAGTACTCACATATGGACCTTTTGTGGGCTCACTTGTGGCATTTTGAACCTATCACTTGTGTGTGGATATGTGAGTATACTTGTGTTTGTGTAGCCAAGCACGGGTGACATGAACCACTTGGGTCCATTTGGGATTTTGAATGTGATTAAACCAACCTTTCTTCAAATTTAATTGTGTGGCAAAGCATGAGTGCCAGGCCCATTTGGTCTTAAACATTTGAATCTCATGGGCTACAGGTGCTAAAGAAAAAAGTTAAACAAACTTCTTATGAAATCATGGGGCACAAGAACCTTTTGGGCTGGATCTTTGAACATTTTCATCTTATGGACCACGTGTGCCAAAGGAATAAAACTGATACTTCTTGAATTCATGGGGCATGGCATGGGCCACATGAACCATTTGGGTCCAATCTTGAACATTTGAACCCAATGGGCTATGCGTACTCGAGGTATAGTCGAACTGATTTCTCTTGAATTCATGTGGTCCAAGCATGGCCCACACGAACCATTTGGGTCAAATCTTGAACAAATGAACCCCATCTCCACACGTGCCCAAGAAAAAGTTGAACCCCCTTTTCTTGAGTTCATGTGGCCAAATATGGATGACATGAGCCATTTGGGCCCAACCTGGGGCTCATGGTTTGGTGGGCCGCTTGTGCCAATAACAGTTTTAACTCATTTTTCCTGAATCATGTCGCAAGCTATGGGCCAAATGAGCCACTTGGGCCATTGAGATCCATTGGAAGAGTAGCCACATTTGGGGCCATTTGAAAAGCGTGGGCGCATATAGACCCATCTGGCCGCATCAAGCCCATCTAAATATTTGGGGGTTTGGGCCCTTGAAATGCAATTGAAAAGTGTGGCCATGTGGGGCCCATGTACTACTTCAACTCAGGATTCAGCTCGGTGCTTTTGCATGATGTTGCCGAACATGGGCCATACTTGCCTTCTGAAGCTTGGTTAAGCCCATTCATAGTGTGGCCGAATGCGGGCCTCGCTACAAGAGGATTGAGGACTACTCCATCTACATTTTTCTTCATAAGGTGAGCGGGTCCCACATTCACGGACTACTCAGGCATTTGCTTGAATTGGAATAAATGGCACTTGAGCAGTCAGCCTATTTTTACCCAGGTGTTGGATCGGACACTGTTCGGCTGCCTGTTCAAGATCTGATTGGGTCAATCCAGCATGAGGTTCTTGACCGCCTTGTTAGAATGCTAGAGGCGATACCCACACCTTCCAGCTGCCTTTCGGATAATGGGGGACGGTTTTATTTCAGGAGTGTTTCATTACCGTGTGAAGATGATTTGGCCTTTCCCAGCACTGTTGACGCATGGGACCAATATCTTCGCATCGCTTCCCATTTCAAAATTCAAGGGCAGTTCCTGAAGTTGCGCAGGCTTAATTACAATTTTGCAATGGATTTCTTAAACAGAGGAGGAAGCTGAGAGAAAAGCATGTGCTCATATTTGCGTGTCATGCAAAGCAAAAATCAAATATAAGTGTTGGTCTGGAATTCGGCCACTTGATACACTTGATACACGTATGAGGATGTGGACATGCTAGAATTGATTGGATCCAATTCAAACCAAAACCATTGACCCTGGCATCGCTTGGTCAGGAGCACGACCTTCCGGCTATTGAGCCAACTATCAAGTGTAATATCAAGCAATTTGCAAAGGTTGGAAACACTCCTCCAATGAATCAATTTTTGCCTTGATAAAAAAATGAGGATTTTCGAAGGTGCAACAACTACTTGGTTGACTAGAAATAAGTTGGAAATAGATGAGAGAATGATCGAACTGACACTAAAATCGAAATTGCTTACTTGGCTAAGAGTAACGAGGTACTTTGTGGAGCAGCGCGTTGATTAGCGAAGATTGATTGACAATGAAGATTACAAGCTATTATTGACCCATTAGACAAGCGTAAGTGGGTGATTCCTAGAATTAAGGTCTTCCAGGTTTAACACATAGGCTCAGACGGAAAGGGATTACAACTATAACTAAGTTACTGAACTACTCCTAAAAACTAAGGATGAAAGTACCTCAATACTTGTGAAATTGATTGACTTTTTGTTGTTGTTGTGTACGGGTCCTTTTCTTCGTCCCTTTTTCTATTATTTATAAAGTTATAGATGCAATCGTGACAATAACCGTTATACATGTGGAAATCTCTTATATTGTCAGTTGTAAAGTAGCAATTATCTCATTTTGATTGTGTTTGCACTTTCCCGAAAGCAATTTTAGCTCGTCAGTAACTTCCTGCAAGTTCTTTACTGTTGACGTAGCCCTAACGATTAGAAATCCTTATCTTGAAATCACATGCTCGGCACGCCTCTTCCAAGATTACTTAGTAGTGAGTTGTCCTATGTATATATTGCCCACAACATAAAAATAATATTTGTGCCACATGGCCACATCTACACTGTTCATTTGGGATTGCCCAAATCATGCCCAAACCTTGCCCCCACGTTTCTCTCTTTTTTAAGTGTGGGGAGAAACGTAAATGGTATTTATAAGCATTTATTACAATGTCACGTGGAATGCTCTTCATTCGTTAAAGTTCAAACGACATCTCTATCGTATCATTCCTTTCGCAGTCTGCCACCGAGTGTCATTTATAAAATGCGTTTTTTTATCCCTGCTGCAACTTTTGTCTTGAAAACCGCTTTAACCATCATTCGACAATTAACGTTGTGCATGTGGCGGATACTTAAAACCCTTCATTTTCTTTTCTTCCTCATTTTCTTCATTTTTGATTCTGCGAAACCCAAACTTCATTTTCTTCTAAAAACTGTCATGACTCCGAGGAAATCTTCTGAACCTTCTTCATGTTCAGCCTCTACTCTTCTTACTCTGTTGGAGCTGCTTCGTCTTTCTACTTAGTTAGAGGTAATCTTTTTTTCCTAACTATGATAATTTTGATTCGTCTCTATTACTTAGTCTCACATTCTATCCTTCTTCTACTCCCAAATTATTTGATATTATTCCATAGTTTCTTGTCGATGAGAAGGAAACTTCTTGATCAGTCATGAGTCTTTTAATTGGACCAATTGCCATCGCAATAGAACTCACTGATGTTCACCAACCCCAAGTGTCGGGTTGCAATGTAGTAATAACTCAATGAGATCAAGAACATTTCACAAGGATGTGTGGTTGAGAATTCTGTTAGAACTAAACAGATTTGAAGATTATAGTTTCCAATTGATTAAAAAGAGTATAACAAATAAATAAGTATTAAAGATTCATGAATCCCCACTCAACAAATTCTTAACCAATTTGTCTTCTTCAAATATATAACTCAATTAAAATCAGATTCCAATTCATTCTAATCGAAAGACAAATCTATAAATTCAATAAACAATATCCAACAAGATATATAAATTGAGATTGATTGATCTCTCAAAAAAATCTTGACAATCAATTGCAGGAAATCAAAAGCATCTATTATACCTAGGAGCGTACACGAACCGAGCTAGCTCGGTTAGCTCGCACAACTCGATCGGCTCGAAAAAGCTCGATTCGAAGTTGAGTTCGAGCCAAGTCGAGCTGATTTTTTAAGCTCGAAAATGAGTTCGAGCCGAGTTCGAGCAAGCGCCAGCTCGACTCGACTTGGATCAAATCCGGCTTGAATCGAACTCGAATCGAACTAGTTTGGTGACTCAGTTACTTTGCCAATGATGTTGTTCACCAAGTGTTTTGATCTAGAAAGATGGTTTTGATTTTGAGCAGTCGAACAAGTTGTTGGGGATTCCTCCTTGCAGCTCATTATCGCTCAGATCAAGATCTCGAAGCAGGAAGAGCTTGCTGATTTTAGGTGGGATTTCACCATGGAAGCTGTTGCCCGAAAGGTTTATACTCCTAAGCAAGGTGAAGTTTGCTACATGAGGTGATATGGACCCCACCAATCTGTTGGAGGAAAGATTCAAGTCATGTAGTGACCCTTTTTGGATGCCGGTGACCACATGCGACTTATTTCCAGTTGCATAAATGGAGGGAATCGTTCCATGAGCTTAGGACTTGAAAAGGATCATCGGATATTCGATCCTTGAATGCATTCAAGGCGAGTCGATCTGTAAAGTTTTATAGGTGCAGTCCAAGTGTTTGTGGAAATGCCTCATTGGCGAACTCGGCTCGAGCTGCTAACCGAACCGAGCCGAGCTGGCCAGTCAGACTTGAGGACCGAGCCGAGCCGAGTTCGAGCTGAGGTCAGCCAGTGGCCGAGCCGAGTCAAGTTGAGGCCAAGTCGACTCGGTTCGACTCGATGTACACCCCTAATTATACCCAAAGATAACAAACAATAGATTAATCAAATTTACGAATCGATTCCTTTTACAAACTAAGAATTCAATCAACACCAATCATAATCCAACATTAAAAACTCAAAAAACTTGAATTAAAAATAAATTAAATATAAGAATTTATAAACTTGAGCACTCATTTTGTCAAAAAGTATCCAAAAATGAGGCAAATCGAAGATGAGGCATATCCAAATCTCATGCAGACAACGCATGAGGGATTGAATTCCCAACATTAAAAATTGCACATGGGTCACATAAGTTTCGGATTAAGCTGATATTTGTGTCCCATCTACGTGAACGTTACCAACATGTTGGATGACAAATAAATATTAGCGTGGGACTTAACAACTTTCAAATGGTGGGCATTCAATGACACCATTTTCCTATGGTGTGATCCACTTGAGATTTTGATCGGCCTCATTTTTGGGACCATGGCATAAAACAAGTTAGCCAATTAGATGCATGATTACACAACACATACACCGAGGTGGGTCCCTTTGGTTATTGGCCTCACCCACCGATGTGAATTTCGTACCCATTAACTCAGCGCACCGAGTAAATTCTATGATGCGCACCATGATATATGTATCGTATCCACACCATCCGACCATTTTTTTTTAAGTTCATTTTATGGTATAAACCTAAAATTGAAATATATCGACAGCTCAAGCTAACCACACCACAAGAAACATTATGGATAATTACCACTGTTTAAACCATTCGATGGTGCTAGTGAGTTTATTTGTCATCAAATATCCTCCTAAGGTCACACGAAAATGGATGATGGGAAAACACAAAATCAGCTTGATTCAAAACTTCAACGGCCTGTAAGAAGTTTTCAATGATAGGCATTCAATTCCCATTATTTTCCGGTGGTGTGGTCTACTTGAGCTTTGGATATGTTTCAATTTTGGATTCATACCTTAAAATATGCTGGAAAAATAAATGGATGGCATGGATAAGACACGTACATCACAGTGGGCTCCACAGAGTTTGCTCCGCAGACTATAGCGCATGCAATCTGCGTCCCTAGCCGACTAAGCTGTTACTCAGCCTGACCCAATCGGTGCCCATAACGACAAAACAAATCCACCGACACAATTCCACACCACATGTGGAGGGAATTTCTTTTTCACGCTGCAGCTGTGAATACTCTTTCGCAAAACACAAGCGGCCCACGTGTGGTGGCACACGTGGGATATTGGCAATGTTCATCCGGGAGGCATTTATGCACATGCATGCAGAAAGCTTAAGAAGCCCACATGTGCTAGTGAAGATTGGGAATATTCAATTGATAGACCCTTCAGTGAATGTCCTGATTTAAAGGTCATTTCCAACAACTCATCAGGTGGGCCACAACTCATCAGGTTGGCCTGGCATGTATATCGTTGGCTGTGAAAGAGTGGCTAGGCATGTATTTTGATTGTTGAGTAGGATGCTTGGAGAACCGGCGGTGGATAAGGAATTCCTTCAATTATATGTAAAGGGTTTTTGCAATGAAATCAAAGTTCCTCCAAAGTCTTGAATTCTCGTTGGGAAATTGTAAAAAGATTCAATTTTGGAAAGATATTTGGGTGGGATCATCTCTTTTGAAAGTGAAAATTTCAAAAATATTCTGTTGTTCCCTGGTTCCCTCAATGTTAGTGGCTAATTAATGTTTCTTCCTTATCGAAAATGCAGTTATTTGGGTGCTCCCTTGCTGATACTTTCTTCGTGATGAGGAAGTAGAAGAATATGAAGCTTTTCTAGAGAACATCCAGCTTTATGCTTCTGATTCCTCTTCTACGGATAAGATGATTTGGAGATTTGGCAAATCAGGCCTGTTTTTAGATTGTTATATTCATATTTATACAAGCTTGATTCTCAAGCAGAAGAAGTAAAGCACACCAAGTACGTTTGGCACTCCCAAGATAGCTGGTTTTGGATGATTGGCTGCTAGAAAGAAAGTTTTAACAGTAGACAATCTTTGAAAAGATGAATGATCCTCTCCAACATTTGCATATGCTGAAAGAGTGACAAGGAGTCGGTTGATCACCTTTTCATGCACTATTCATTTATTGGAATGTTTAGGCCGACATCCTCAATCGTTCCAAAGTTTCTTGAACTTTTCCAAGATCGCCGGGTGAGCTCTTGCAGATAGAGTAGGATTCAAAAAAGATAAGAAAACTATTTGAAGAATGTCTTTGCAATTAAGTAATTTGGTGGGCTGTTTGGAAAGAAAGAAATGTTCAATGCATTAGGAATGAAAGCAAAAACATGGAGAATATTTCTCAAATGGTCATTAGAATGGGCAGCCAATTCTCCTGCGTATAAGGAATGTAGCCTTTTCTTTCTTGGGCTGTAGTGGAGTCCCTATCTTGGTGGCTTTCATCTTCTTTTTGTAACTTTTCTTTTCTTGTAATAAAATAAATCTTTCTCTCTTAAAATAAAAGTAAAAACCTCTAATCCTAGCCTGGACCAAAGATGGTTTGGTATAGTAGAGGACGGAAGCATGTATACATAATTTTGGGATTTTTGAAAACTACAGCCTATTATTATGGTCTTTACAAGTTCAAACCTTTATTAATTAAAAGGTTTCATTAAGCTATTTAATAAATTTAAAGTAATTTTTATCAAGGCACATTCTGGTAAATTTCACAAACCATAGTTAGATCAAGTGAAATTAATTTTTACTGGTGACAAAACTGCCCTCCTAGCAAGAATGCCTGCAAAAGATCAGCATATATACTAGCCATGGATCCTAGTCCCAACCATGCAAAACAACCAGGCTATGTGGCACTTAAAATGTTATACGTGTGAAATCTACTCCGTCCATCAAGTGAGGAGCCTTATTTCTGCAGTACATTCAAATGATCATCCTGATAAATGACTCAAATGGGCCACACCACTAACATCTCGAAGTTATACGGTGTGGCCCGGCCAAGTTTTGGATCAGGCTAATTTTTGTATATTCCCTTCAGCCCATGCCACGATTAATGAGCAGGTTTTATGAAAGATAGACTTAACTTTCCATCCCCGTTAATCCTTTTGGTGTAGCCCACCTGAGTTCTTAGTTTAGCTGATATTTTTCTCCAAGGCTATTATCATTGAGGAGCACACCTGATGGACGGAGTGGATGTCACATAGACAACATGGACTTACAGAAATAAAGGTTTATTCCTTCACCTCTTACACTTTATTTTATCATTTTCAAGCTTTCCTTTTTATTAAAGCAAGGCTTTTATTGCATTTTTGTTTTTCTATGAGGGTGGGCCCCACCCTTGTGTTGGCTTGATCTGGTCCGTCTATGCCGTTAGATCACCCCAAACAGCTTGGCACCGACGCAAGATGGCCAAATTGGCTTTGAACTTTAGGACGGTCTCTCTTGAACGTGTACCACACGTGATGACTTCTGTCCAGACGTCTAGCCCTACACAGCCGCTCAAAGTGGTATTTTGCTTTAAGACCGTCTCTTTCAACGTGCACCTAACGTGTTGGTCCAGCCCCACACAGACGCACCCGAGCGCAAGATAGTCAAAATGGCTTTTAACGTTATTGTTGTCTCTCACGATGGGCACCTCACATCGTGATGACTTCGTTCCAGCCCCGCCCAGACGCATCTGGCGCAAGATAGTCAAAATGGCACTTTGGGCACGATGAAGTGAGGCAGAGTTACAGCTTAGTGGGTGACTCATGTATATGAGTCGAGTTAGTTCAGTCAGCTCACTTGATTCGACTCGAAAAACCTCGACTCACCTCACCTTGAAATTGGATTCGGACCGAGCCGAGCTAGTTTTTGGAGCTTGGAAAATTTTCGAGCCGAGTTCGAGCTTGCCCGAGCTCGACTCGACTCTAATTGAACCTCGACTCGGATCGAATGAGTTCGGTGACTCATTTATTTTGATATGGATGCTGCTCGCCGAGTGTTTGATGAAATGACTCAACGAAGTGTTGGCGAGGAAGGAATCGATACGCCTGGGGTTTGATTTTGATGCTGCTCTCCAAGTGTTTCATTTTGATGCTGCCCTCCAAGTGTTCGATGAAATACCTTTGAAAATATTATTACTGATTTATTTTCTTTGAGAAATTGAAGATGCATTCTACGTGTTTGAGAAAATGCCACGCAGGCTCGAACTCGGCTCGAACTTGCCCGAGCTGCTGACCAAACCGAGCCAAGCTGGCTAAATAGCTTGAGGACCGAGCCAAGCCGAGTTCAAGCTGGGGTTAGCTAATGGCCAAGCCGATCACTGCCATGCTTGATTGACTCGGTTTGACTCGTATACAACTGTATGTATATGTTGTATATTCATATTGTTCATCCGTTTGCCATATCATTTTTGAGCATGGTCAAAAAAAGGAGGCAGACCTAAACTCATGACACAATAGGAATTGAATTATCGTTAAAAACTTCACAAGGGCCACAAAAGTTCTGGATCAAGCTGCCATTTTTGTTTTCACAATTCATCCAGATCTATGTGACCTTGTCAATAGTTTGGATGGCAAATAAACAATGGGCCTTAGCAAATTTTTAATGGTGGGAGATCAATCACACTGTTTTCCTATGGTGTGGTCACCTGAGATTTGGATGTGCCTCGTTTTTTAAACCATGCCCATGATTTTGACGTAGAGAGGTAGGAGGGCTTTTCTAAATCTTTCGACACTAACAAAAATGAAAGAAAAATTGCTAACATCACAAAAAAAGAATATATATATTAGAGGAGATATTTATAATACATAAAATAAATAAGACTCCACTTATAGATTGCGGTTTGTGGTTCTCACTTGCACTTATAGCGGTCTCAATTCTTAATTTGAATAATATTATACGGGTCTCAATTCGCGGTTCCCACCTTCAATATTGCACTTAGGCGCTCGGTTCACGAGTCTTATTTCGTAGTTGACCATTGTTGAAGGAACGCGTCCAGCAGCCAACTCATCTGTAGAAATCTCTCCACGTCTAGCAGCCAACTCTTCTGCAGAAATCTCTCCTCCATCATCTCTGTAGATCCTCCTTCTTCAATATTTTCTATATTTGTCTTCCTCCATTCTTGTATAAATACTGGTTGTATACAGCTCTAAGAAATTAAGCATCTTCTTTCCCATAGCATATATTCCAACATGGTATCAAAGCCATTTTCGACTTGGGCCACTGATTTGATTTTCGATGGTGATCTAGCTTCATATGCCCAGAGCATAAGCCCCAATCTCTGTTTCACCAAATCTGTTTGCTTGGTGTGAGCAACCCCACAACTGCCACCATTATCACTGTTTCATATGCACAACAGCCCCAATCTCTGTTTCATATGCACAGCAACCCCAATTTCTGTTTCATATGCACAACAACCCCAACCATTATTTTGTTTTTGACGAAGATGGTCACAGGTGTTTTTCATCTGCTTCACGACCTCCTTAGTGATTATATATTTTTTTTCTAGATAGTTTCTGCTCAATGTATCATTGAGGGATCAAGTGCCCTCCTGACAGTGACCTCTAGAATTCCATTGACCACCCTTGAAATGAGAAGGTTCTAAAGTTCGAAAGCAAAGTTGGGTCTTGCGCGGGTTGACGTGTTGGTTCATCCATGATGCCCAAGTTGTCAGAGCTCTTCGAAATGCAGTAGAAACGTCGAGCGTCTGCACTCGCTTGTGTCAGAGATCTTCAACTTGTTTTTGACGAAGGAGTTGTGATCACCGTCGATGTCAAGATCCAGGTAATAGGTGAGGAAGTAATCATGGTGGACCCCAATAGTGTTCTTGGCCAGTAGCGTGCCATATACATTTTCCATGATCTGGTTCGTGGGCATTGCTGTCAGATGTTAGTTTGAAAAAAAAAATTTAATTTTTTTTCCTTAGCCTTGATATTTCTCCATGGCATCGTCCAAGGTTTTTAATGATATTTCATCCTCTCATGATGAGGATTTCAAACAGTCTGAAAATCCAGAACTGAAGATCACATCATCGCCTCTCATAGGGCACAATTTTCTCTAGTGGCAACAGGTTGTCCGCATCTTTATTGGTGGTAAACGAAAACTTGGCCACATCACTGGGACCCTTTCTTGTCTACCCGATGGAGACTCCAAGAAAGCAAAATGGGAATTTGATGACATGATTGTCATGTCATGGTTATGGAACTCCATGGCCGATAATGTCCTAAGTTACTTTCTTTTCTTAAAAACGGCGAAAGAAATATGGGACACGGTCCACGAACTCTATTGTGATGCGCACAACATGTCAAGCATCTTTTAATTAGAGAAGGAGATCGCCTCTCTCCAACAGAACGACAAAAGCCTCACAGAGTACTATGCTAAACTTCGAAGTTTATGGGAAGAGCTCGCCTATCATGATGAGGAAGATACCTATTGTTCTCAAGATGTGACTCTTATCAAGAAACGTCAGGAGCAATGCCGGATCTTCAAGTTTTTAGATGGCCTTAATGATGAGTACGAGATACTCCAACAATAAATCATCCACAACGCTGAGACGATGACCTTGAATCAGGTTTATGCTCAGTTTGCAAGAGAAGAAAAACGAAAGCAGGTTATGATTCCACATGTCTCGATCGCATAGTCTGCCTTACAGGCTGATGCTCATTTTTCTGATAATAAGGGTCGAGGTCGTGGAACTCGAGGCCTTGGTCGTGGTTCTCTTTTTTTGCACTCATTACAAACAAACCAACCATATGGTTGACAACTGCTTGATCAAACATGGTAGACCTCCCATGTGGGGAGGCTTCGCTCGTGGACGTGGTCGTTCGTCAAGAGGCCGATGGGCCAATTTGTCGATTACTGAATCTGAGGAGACGCCGTCTGCTTGCTCCACTCCTATGGTCTAGATTTCCCAAGAAGAATATGATAACCTGATTACCCAGAAGGCTGACCTCTTAGTCTCAAAATCCATAGTTACTTCTAGTTCCCCAATGTCCGGTACATCCACTCCTGCCTCCTCTTCCCAACCCTAGGTCGTAGACACCGGGGCCACATATCATATGATTGGTATGTCTCACATTTTTTCATCTTTTCATCCCAGTTCTACTTTAGGATCAGTAAAGTTAGCCAACGGAAACCTTACTCTCATTACGGAGTCAGGAACTGTTCCTCTAACCTCTACTGTCCCCCTCGACAAGACCCTTCTTGTCCTGGGTCTTGACTCCAACTTTCTTTCAGTTAGTGCACTCACTAAACAATTTAACTATGCTGCCATTTTTCTTCCATTTCACTGTATGTTTTAAGATCTTCGGATGTAGAAGATGATTGGTTGTGGGCGTGAATGTGCTGGTCTTTACCAATTCGATGATATTGTTCAACCTCGAACAGCCGCTCATCTTCTTTCAATCACTCAGGAGGATTTTTTTTTTATGGCACTGTTGATATGGTCACCCCTCATTTTCCATTTTACGTAATTTATTTCCTACTTTAGCTTCTTACAAAGATGCTAAGACTTTTCAGTGTGGTACTTACACTTTATCCAAGTAGAAACATGTTTCATTTCCTTTAGTCTTGAATAACGACCCCGATCTTATGTTTTCTGTCATTCAATCTCATGTTTGGGGACCTGCTCCTATTCCCTCCTCCATAGGATTCTGGTATTTTGTGACTTTTATAGATTGTACTACCAAGATGACATGGATCTATCTTCTTAAAAATAAAAGTGATGTGTTTGAAACTCTTAGATCTTTTCATGTTTGGTTGCTTAATCAGTTTGATGCAACAGTCAAGATCCTTCACTGTGATAATGGTGGCGAATACCTTTCCACTGCCTTTCTTTCCTACCTTCGTCAGTATGACATCGAGTCAAACACCACTTGTGCTTCCACTCCTCAGCCAAATGTGATGGCGAAAAGAAAGAACCAACAATTATTGAATATCACTCGTTGCCTCCTCACTAAGATGCATGTTCTCAAACGTTTTTAGGGAAATGTGATTCTCACCGCATGCTACTTGGCCAATTGACTACCTCATTCTGCTTTGAACTTTTAGACTTCGATTTATTTGTTTAAGAAAGTTCATCATGTCACCGATATTCCTCTTCAAGTTTTCGGCTGCACTGCTTATGTGCATGACTTCTCTCCTTCTCGAACAAAGTTATCAGATACATCCATCTCTTGCATGTTTGTTGGGTATTCACCTACCCAAAAAGGTTATAAATTTGTGGATCCGCATACTTGTCATCACTATCACTCTAGATGCGACATTTTTTGAGTCTCTTGGTTTTTCTTCTTCGACGACTTCATCTCCTCTCTTATCCCCACATGTTACTCCTATCCCTTTTCTCAACTCGCCATCCCCTCCCTCACCTTCTCCGCCATCACTTTCCACGACTCCTCCACCGCCACCGTGCAGCTCCACTCGCTCCAACACGTGCCCTCTCCTATCCCAAAATCATATATGGTACGCCGAGTAGCTCATTCCGATTTGCGAGATGTGCCTATTTTAAGGTTCCGACGGTCTTGATGACTTCTGCCTCTCATCGGGCCTTCTCTGATCAATCTTGGACATGAAAGTGTCCCCAACCCACTCTACATTAGTACGCCAAATAACTCATTTCGATTTGCAAGATAAGCCTAGTTTAGGTTTCTGATGGTCTCGATCACTTCCGCATCCGATCAGGTCTTCTCAAGTCCATCTTGGCCCCGAAAGTTTCCGCGGCCCGCTCTATATCAGATGGACAAGGTGGATTTATCACAAATATCAAGATCGCTCCACCTCACTTTCACAGGCAAACTTCCTCTTAAAGGCTTTAGCAAAAAGTCAGTCATGAGTTGCGGTGGGTGCCCATAATTTCCAAGTAATGCCAGATTCCGCGTCTTCGTCTTTATTTCAGCTACAGTATATATATGGCTTTCCACCATTGAAGGGGAAGCCCATTGTTCAAATTGTGGACTAAGGACAGCGGATTAGGTGAGACCTGGCCTCATCGAAAACGCGCGGCTCTTATCGGAGGGCCACGTTGATGCATGTATTCAATATAAGTCCGGATCTTCTGTTTGCCAAAACCATGACTTTCCTGCTTTTTTCCTCCTTGGCTGTATAGTGATTGATCCATCTCAATCAGTGATGCATTATTAAATGCATTACACAGTGAGACGGTCCAATTAGATTGCAACAAACATAATTAACGCAAGCAGAAGATCCGTATTCATTACGTAACTATGCTTTTCATTTGTTTTTTCAGATCATTTCGGGTCATTATTCTAAAAATGAAGCAGATCCAATTATTCGGTGGACCACACCATAAGAAACAGTAGTGATTGACAGTCGTACCATTAAAAACTTCTTAGGACGCACCTTAATGTTTAATGAGTGTTTACCTGCCATCCAATCTGTCGATAAGGTCGTGCATGCCTGGATGAAGGGAAAAACAAATATGGGCTTGATTCAAAACTTTTTTAAACCGTAAACAGTCAATCACTACTGTTTCTGATGGTATGGTCTACCTGATAATTGGATTTGCTTCATTTTTTAAAATAATGCCTTGAACTGATCTAGAAAAATGGACGGACGGTGTGGATGCATAATCCCTACGTCAAGGTGGCCCCACGGTATCCCAATTGTAACGGCCGCACCATCGAGGTGAAGCCATGGTCTCACCTATTCCGGTCTCAGGCCAAAGTCTTGATATATTTTACACCTCATTGTAAAAAGGACTTGTAACTAGGGCTGAAAGTTGGGCGGGTTCAACCCGACCAACCCGTGACCGACCCGACATTAGGTTGGGCTCGGGCAGGATATTTCGGGTCTGATCTTAAGCTTGGGCTATCCAAACACCAACCCGATAAAACTTGGGTTGGGCTTGGGTTGAGGTCTCAGGTTGCCCGACCCAACCCGAACCCAATCAATATATAAGTTACTTATAAATTATAATTGAGAGTGGATCGTTTGTGTCGAAGGCACACTAGTGATGTCGAGTCTCATTTGTCCATGTCATTTCCAAGGACTCAAGCTAACAAGATATGCTAGATTTCTCTCTCCCAAATGGACTTCATGCTATGCTACATGACTTTTAAAGGAATGGTTGTCTTATATTTTAGCTTGTTTTTTAAAAGAAAAAAAATGAAGTTCTTTATAATGAATAATCACATATATAATTAATAAAATTATAGCTAGATACAAAAAATAAGTCCTATTTTGAAATATAATAAACTAATGTAATAATGAAAATATTAACACATATATACCCGACCAACCTGATCAACCCGACCGAGCCCGCTTGGGTTGGGCTTGGGTTGAGAATTCCCAACCGGTGATTGGGTTGGGTTGGGTTAGGGTTGAGGTATAGGAACCTTGGGTTGGGTTAGGGTTGAGCACCAACCCGACCCAACCCGCCCGACTTTCAGCCCTACTTGTAACTCTTGTGGGATGCGGATTTCCTGCCGAAGCCTCCGCAAGTAGTTTCTGCACTGAAAACTTAGGTGGGCCCCACCGTAATTTTTGTTAGAAATCTATTCGATTCATCCGTTTTTCAAGCTCATTTTAGGATTTGAGATTTTTTTTAAAAAAAGGATCCAAGACTCGGGTGGGCCGCAGTAAATGAAAAGGTGGGTTGGGAAATTCCTATGGTTGAAACCTCCCTAGGGTCCACATTGATGTTTACATTCCATCAACACCATTCATAACGTACGTCATTCCTACCGGGATGAACTGAAAACACAAATATTAGCCTCATTCAAAACTTCCTGGCCACACGAATATTTCAATCCTCGTGTTTTGGGCCCATTTGAGTATTGGGACTGGCTCATTTCTACCCCATGTCATAAAATGATCTTAAAAAATTAGTGAACTGGGTGAATTTCTCACAAACATCACAGTGGGCCCCACTTAGGTTTCCACGGGAACTTTAATCTGTGTTATGGCTATGGTTCTTTCCGTTATTACACTACAAGAAAATGGCTCTCTTAGCCGACTGATTGGCCAACCCTTTGCCAGCGGCTAGTTTGTACGGCTGCTAGCAGGGTCCCTATATATATATATATATATAAATATATATATAAAAACCTAACCTCATTCCCTCTCTGAAGGGGCGCCGCATGACCCTCTCTCTCTTACTCTCCCTCCCTCTCTCTGCCGCTCCCTCTCCCTCTCTCTGACCCTCTCTCTCTTACTCTCCCTCCCTCTCTCTGCCGCTCCTCTCCCTCTCGCGCGCTCTCCCTCTCTCTCTCGCTGCTCCCTCTCCGACCCTCTCCCTCTCGCGCGCTCTCCCTCTCCCTCTCCCTCTCCCTCTCCCTCTCCACTCGCTCTCTCTCTGTGTCTCTCTCTCCTCGGCCCTTTGCTGCAACATCAGGTATCTCTCTCCGCTTGATCTACCGCACATCAAGGAGCATTCTGCTGCAACATCAGGTATCTCCTTATCTTTCTCTCTCTCTCTCTATTCATATTAATTTGGGCATTTTTTGGCATTTTTTAATCCTTCAAGTAACATTGTGCAATAATTTGTGTATTGAGAATTTTTGAGTTTCGAATCCCTAATTAGGGATTTGTAGTGTCGATTCCTTAATTAGGGATTTTCTGATATTACAAATTAGGGATTTGGGGATTTTAAAATTTTGGGGATCTTGAGGATTTTTGAAATTGGGAATTTCGGTGGTTTTGATAGTGATTTGGTAGATTTGATGTTTATTTGTTCATATTTTATTTATTTTTAGGATTTTGATGGCTGATTGGGAGGATTTGATGGTTATTTATTCATGTTTTCTTGATTTTTAGGGTTTTGACAACCGATTTGGAGGTTTTGGTGTTAACTACAATATTCCCTGGTGGCCCTTTGATGATGGACTAGGCAGTGTATCTAGTAGAGATAAGTTTTGGTATATACTTTCCTTTTCACGGAGTATTAGGTCCTTTATCTTATTCTTTAATGGACGTTCCTCTCTTTTCACCAACAATAATTTGGTGGCTTGCTTTCCATATACAAAAAAAGATTGGTGAGCTTGCGCATCCTTCTAATTTGCATTTTGTATTTTTGGGAATGCCAAATACGTTGCTAAGAAATGATATAAATACATGAATCTAAAATTTCATGCCTTTTTTTTTTTTTTTTTTTTTTTTTTTTTGTAGGGTTGTAGAATGCTTTAGAGCGAATTGCCCCTATTCTGGGAAAGCAAAGAGTAATTATAAAGATCAGGAACTGTGGCCTTTGTCTGTCGAAATTATATAGCCATGTAATTTTTACTCATGGTATCTGAGGAAATTTCTTTATGTTTTGACTCTACATGCAAATAAATTTGAATTCCATGCATTTGCAGACTATGAATAATTCATAAATTGTGGTAGTGAGGCACTACATTGATCTGATCAAACAATGCTAACCATTTGACCACAAATACAACTCGTGTTTAAAAGTGAATGATAAAAAAACAGAGAAACAATAAGTTTTTCTACAATTTGATTTTCATTTATTGAAGCGTGACACAGAGTCTTACAATTTGTTTTATGCTTGTAAGTGGGTTTAATCATGCATCAGTTACTTTTTCATCTCTTCTAGAACACCCATCGTTAGAAACCTTAATAGGAACTGCTATCAATGGTAGAATTCATTTCCTTACAGGATCTTGAGATGGTTGAGTAATGAAGACGAGAAACTGAAAGCAACCAATAAGCAAAATACATATCTTTTAACATTTCATTATTGAAGCTGAAAGGAGATTACCTTTCTGGCAGTTGCCATGTGACTTTGGTAATATTTTCTAGAGAAAAAAACCCACCTGAATTGACTGAATTAGTTATCTTGTTTATCTTATATATTATCTATGTTTTTATTGTAACCTAATGTTGTAGATGTGTGTGTATGATTGTAAGTGCCATTGATTTGACAGGGATTTTGGTGTCTTTCTTTGCAACCATTATTTATTAATGTTTTCACCTACTAATACCTATTTGATTTGTGATTAGTGTATTTGTGTTTGGATGTATTATGCTAATTAAAGTAAAACCAATAATTTAGAGTAGAGGCTTAAAACAAACTGATTCTCCATGTTTATTTTGCTCCTAGTCTGGTCACTCTTCATCTAGAGAGGAGCTGCACTTGTAGCATTTACAATTATAAAAGGAGTTTCAGCTGTCCTTGTACAGTTTACTTTAATTTTAGCTATATTCATGGGATGTTAACTATAAAAGGAAAGACTGAAGATTCAGTGACTAGGATTTTCCAAATTTGGGATTTTTGTGTTAACTATAGGAAACACAACTTGATACTCACCATCAACGCATTAAAACAAATTTGGTGACAAAGAGTTGCTATACATGTTGTCTTCTCATATATCTTTTTGATGATGCTTTTCTTCCTCTTCATGTGTAATTTGTTAAATTTCATATGTGCTTTTGTTAGACTTGCACTCTTGTTCACTTAGCTATCAAATGTCGACATTTATCTTGATGATACAATCACTATAATATCCTATCAGTGAAATTTTTCTGTAATTAATGCTCCATCCAAAGTTGGGTCAGTAAAATATACCCTTGTGTTCAGTTTCTATGCAGGTAAGCAAATATTTACAAGAAAAAGCTTGTGTGGTTGATAAACGGTAGGAGAAAATATCATTACGATACAAAACTTCTGTCACTGCCAGGTATTCAATCCCCACTGTTTTGTGGATTTGTGCAATCTGGGCAAGGACCTAAAAATTAGGAAGATATAAAACTCTCCTAATGATATCACAAGAAATAGTGAGGATTGAAAGCCCTGCGGTGACAGCAGAAGTCTTGCTTGCATCAGGAATCCAGGATAATATTTGTGCCTGCAGTAGTAATAAACCTATCAACAGTTTTGATGGCATATAAATTTCACGGTGTGCTCCAAGAAGGTTTCAATGTAGTACATTTCCATGCCTACTGTTTCCCTTACTTTTCACCCGTGTTTTAGATCTACTGTTTCCCTTCCTTTTCCTATATAGGATTTAATCTTATTTTATTTGAATCTCAATTCCAAGATATATTTTTATATTTGAAAATAGCGTACAGGCAATACTCACCCTCTACCATTTGTTCAACTTATAAACCAACGTAAATGAAATCTTCCGAAATAGATGCCTGAATATATTATCGGTTGTCATTTTTTGTTCTTTGGGATGTATTACTATTTGAGATTGTATTTTGTTTAAAGTGAAACCCAAAGGCCCTCGTATGATTGTTTCTCAGGTGGACAATGATCTTAATGGACAATGGACAAAAGTATCCTCTGTCTCAGGGTGGATTGTTGGCACACCATACGGTAATAATCAAATCCATTCAGAAGCTTTTAGTATGGTTGCATTTGGTCATCTCTGAAATGAATCTGTTACAGTTGTGAAATCTTATTCTTGCAAGCATGCTCTCACTGAAGACTGACACTAAAATTTAGCTCTGTTGTTATCTTTCCTTAGTGTTGCTTCTCTAATATTCAATATGCTATGCACCTGTCTTCTTAATCCCTCTAGTGGAACATTCCCATAAGAAGAACATCTTTCCGTACTGTTTTCTGCTTCTTCTGCTTTTATTTATTTATGAACATTTGATATAAGATGTGCATGAAAAGTTTCTGCGCCCTGACATAGTGCAAGTTAAAAGAATATCAGCTCCTGCATTCAGTCCTTCATGTGGCTTCCTTTTCTAGGTCCTTCTATTTCTTTAGAATAGGCTGGTCCAATCATCAAGTTGGCTATACTTTCTTTAGAATAGGTTAAGATTCATATTAGAATTTTGAGACATAAGATCTACCCAACCTCTACATGTCAATGGGCATCAGTTTTGTTTTTGTTTTTTAAAAAGACAAAAAAAAAAAAAAAAAAAAAAAAAAAAAAAAAGCTTTGAGAAAAATCAGTCAGTTTGTGTTTGTTTGGTTATGAAATATGAATCTTGTTGTAGTGTCATTCTATAATTCTTTTTGGTTATGAAAAAAAGTGTCAGCATGTTGATTTTTCCAGGTCCCATGTGCTTAACACATTGTCTGTGAGTCTGTGTTTGACACTAGCATATCTATGTTTAGTTACACTGCTCAGATCAAGCTAGAATCACTTTAGCTATGTGAAATTTTGGATTACATCAGGCTAGAATCGATACTAGAGAGCATGGGAGCAAGAAATCCATCCTCTACTTCCACTGCCCATATTTTCTTTGGTCATTTGTGAGAGATGGAACTCTTATATTATCAAGCTTGTCTTCAAATTTTCTATTTGCAAAGCATACTTTTGATTCAGAGCATAGCATGTCTGATTTTCATAATTGCACTTTATCATGCACTTTACAACTATCGCAGAAACAAACTACACTTGTTTCAATTTTGGGTCTTTGACTTCTTCAGGGTTAGTTTATAGTTTTAAAGACTTGACTCAGAATCCATTTAATAGTAGCAAACATACAGTGTTCTTCATACTCTTATGGGATAGATTGTCATGTATTTGTTCGTGTTGTTACATGTGATTGAACAGGCAGGAATCCATCATCCATGTGGGACAAATTGGTTTTCAATAAAATAAGAGAAAAACTTGGAGGACGGGTCCTTTCTATTTGCTTGTTGGAAATTATAATGGTAACAATTTTCCGGATGAATTGCATGAACAGGTTTACTCCACTAAGGTTTGTCCATGTGTCCTTGATGGTGATTCATTTCTTGATGAAACCCGTGAAGGTGTATATATAAATTCGTCTCTCCATCTTTGGTTATGTTTTCTTACCTATGCATGATTGTGTTTTAGTAGATGATCCTAGTCGTTGATTAGACTTTTCCCCGCTGTTTGTTTAGCGTTGTTTGGAAAAAATCTGTGAGTGCTAAATCAATTGCTGGTAAATGGATTACAGGGCCTGTTTGGATGCTGAAAATTGTAAATGCAGGCTGTAATTGATTTACAACTTTTACCTGCATTTGAAAATCTGCCATTGGTGGGCCCACATGCTGTGCTGGTCTGATGATCGAAACCATCTGTGTTCTGGGTCCTATGTTATAAGTGAAACTGTCAGCAGTTTACACTGAATGCATGATCCTTAACATCACTACGTGTACATTGAGAGCATTGTTGTAGCATAATTGGCACATACTTCACCATGTTTTTTCTATTCCTTTTGTGTGTACTGTTCAAATTGCTCCAGATTACTTCTTGTCTATGCAGGATATGGGTATGACTTCATTTAAAAAAAAAAAGGTTTGTATTAGCCATATAACCACTTTTTTTTTAAAGCATGGGGTCTTGTTCATTTGCATATGTAATTGACGATGAATGCTTCTTTTTGTTTTTGTTCATTTTTTTTTTCGTAAACTTTTCAATGCAGCGAATGACAGCAAAAGCTGCTCTGAACCATGAGTGGTTTAGTGAGGTCTCTCTGCCTAAATCAAAAGATTTTATGCCGACATTTCCTGCTCAACATGCCCAAAACAGATATTTGGATGAACACCATAGATTTTGAACATAAACTGCTTCAAATGATTGATTTCTTGTGCCTCCTCTCTCAATACAAATATAGAAAATTATGATTTCAATGGAGAATCTGGTGTTATTTTTTAATTAGTGAATTGGATTTTTGTTATATGCCACATATTTTCATCTGGGTTTGTTTTATTTGAATTTCTATAGAAAATGTTCTTTTTTTAAAAATGATTTAATTTAATTAAAGTTGGGCTTTTTTGGAAATTGGTTTGTTGCCAGATAACGTATTAGTAATGGCTTCTTCTACTACCATCTGAGGACCTCAAAGGCCCAACTAACTTGAGATTTTTATATGCAGGCTGATGTATTTTTAGCCCCACAGATCAATGTTGCCACTGCAAGGTTCAATATTGAAATGGTAAAGTTTTTAACTATTTATTTTATCTTTGTTTATTCCTATTCTTCATAAATAGTTTGATGTTTACACTATTCAAGTACTTCTATGCTTTTCATTTAGTCTCTATTCACGCTTCTTTCTTTTGCTTTGCATTACTAAATGTTGCTGGAGAGTCTATAAAATTAGTTGAAGCTGATATTAGTTTGTGCTTACAACTGTTCCGAAGATTTAAAACCTGGACTTAGGTTCTATTGTAGGCGGTGGTTTGGACGGTAGCAGTTGCAACTCTCGTCTGTTTTTCATCTGAGACAAACATCTCAGTTATGGTGTATAGTCATTTTTTACTGAATCTAAACGAATTGTTTGATCCCTAGCTAGGACAGATCTTAGTGCTAATGCTGGGCAGGCAGGCCAACACAACCGTTAGTAAATCCCGCATTTCTCAAGTGTTGAGGTAGGGGGATCTCTCATCCTTACCCCTACCCAAGTATCCAGATTGCAATAGTATCTTGGTAGGCAATACATGTCTGGATCTAGCTTTGTGTATTACATTTCTTGTACAACTGCAAGCGTAACTTTATCGGAAGATGATATGGATTGGAAAATGGTGTAGCTTGTGTTCTATATTCTTTAATGAATTTTTCTCTTGCAGGCCCATTTTATGAACACCGGTTGTATACTAACACACCCAAAGGTCTGAGGTTAAAATCGGTGTCTGAGTTGCCTGAGTTCTGTTCTATTTTACCAGCTATCTTAGCAGGTGTGTTCGGAATGGGAGTGCTAGAAATGTCTCATGCAGATGCCTGTGAAGTACTTATGAAATTTTTATTTATTTATTATTATTATCATTATTATTTTGTGGGAGTTCTGTTGGATACTTAACTTTCTGTCGTTCTATTTACCCTTGCTTGATTAATTCTACCACCTAAACATCATTAGTTACTTGACCAATGAAATGCATGAATGAACACCTTTTAACATGAATACTAACTCTATATGCTTCATGAGGATAGTGATTTATTGTGGATGTTACTTTCTGCAGGCTGATCCCCAGAGTCAGTCAGCATCGGAACTGCCATCAAACTATGGTGGCATCGACAAATTTGGTAGTCAAGAATGAAAGCAATTGGAAGAGTTACTTCGAAATAGAGGAATGCAACGTGGCTCTTATCCACCTTTCTCTGTTGCTGTTAAGGGCCAACAGGTGAAAAGTACCACTGTTATTTATTTGAAATGTTTGTGGAATCTGTCAAGCAGTATACTTCTAAATTGGTTTATCTATTAGCTGTCTTTACTTGTATTGTAATGTGCACCGATTTTATGAAGGAGTTTGATGCTATTTTGATGTACTGCTTGTGAGCTGATTTCACATAAATAATATACAAATTTTACTGGTAAAAGTAATGTACAAATTTTACTGGTAAAAGTTTCTAAGTTATAACTGATAGGAAAAGTAGCATCCAGCTGTCCACACGTGTGATTATGTGCGGCCCACCCTTGCTGTCCTTTGCTTTCATGCTTGCGGCTGTGAAAGCTTGGGTGCATCACCTCTTAAATCTTTAATATGACTGCCATCATCTACAAATCACCTTTTGGCATCTACGAAATTGCAGGAATACTACAATGAAAGTCTCTATGCCATTTCTAAAGACTCAAGCTAAATACTAGCTTACGTAAGAGATGATGAGCTGCATGTTTTGAATTTGTCATATGGCGAGCCTAAACATTTAACATTTGGTGCTAGAGGAAATGCAAAGGTGAGGTTTAGTTCTTCCTTTCATATTTTCTCTAGTATTTTCTTTTGACACCAGATTATGTTTGTTTCAAATGTTGGGCTTGCTATCTAAAAGATCTAAGGCTACCGCTTTCCGTTTATGACTTGTAAAAGAATGCCTACGGTTAAAGTAGCGAGGAATGACATCTATGGTTATGAAATATGAATCCAAAATGCTCAACTTCACTGGAAGCTAGCTTACATTTTCCCCTGGTAGTATAAGCACTCACCTTTATGTTTTATTGTCCTGTGGTAATCACATATTCCCAATTAGTTGGGATAAGGCTTTGATGATGAGGATACGGGTGAGATAATTACATGTGACCACTAGTCCAGATTTTGTGGAAAGGAAAAGGTCAATGGTAGATGAAGAGATTAAAGGGGAGTGGAATTATTTTGTATTAAAGGAAAAGCACCTTTTTTTTCAAATTCAAATTCACATTACTGGGGTAATTGGAAAAACAAACATGCCCTTAGTTTATTTTTGCAGTTGGAGAGCATATCCCAGTGATATATATCTGCTTTTCTTCTTTTGATTTGGTAATTCTTCACAAAGCACTGAGTTCACGATCAATGTGTTTTAGGTAATTAATTTGTATTGATGGATCCAGTTAAGCGTCTCATTGTTTTCAGGTTATTGAGCTTCCAATGAAGCACCCTGAATTGTTTGAGAGTTTTGAACTAGCTCAGCCAAAGGTATTTCTGACTCTGCCGCCATACGATGCCTTTACTCTTTTCATGTGTCTTCCTTTTCACCAGTCAAAGGTATTTTACTCCTCAACAATGTGAAAAAGGAGAGCTGCTTTTTTCCAGTTCCTCAGGCAGAAGAGTGAATTCTCTGAGTGTTGGAGAGGGCCAATGTGCCAGTAATTTATCTGTCTACAGATGCAGCTGAAAGTGAAACAGTGAAACTGATCTTCTACAGGCACTAACCATGCAGAATAGCAAGACCATACCTCTAGTGAAAAGGCCAGGTCACAGCTCCTCGAAATGGGATCCATTGTTGTAAAAAGGAGAGCTTCTTTTTACTCATTTCTTTCTGTGAACTAAAGAGTAGATAAAAGGAAACAAATTAAACAAATCCAAACAAGATTTATAATGATCAATTACTCATAAGCATATAATCAACTCAATGCAGACTTGGGTCAGGCAGTCACTAGGTTTCCGTAGAACCTAGTGACAAAGGAGTGCTTGAAGATCTGTTTTACAAATGCAGAACCTCAAACTGTGGATATTAGAATAAAAAGAAAGTTCTTGGATCTGATTTTCAACTATTACACTCAAAAACTTACATTTCTTTAAACAAATCTCACAAAGAGAACACCAGAAACTGTTGGCATCCTGCTCTGTTACTGTAATAAAGAAAATACAATATCAGGAAAAGTGCATGGAAATTGATTGCACGATCCTTTAACCATGTGCCACTCCCACTTCCAATTGTGCTTTGGATTGGTGCATTGGGCCCACTTCCTAGCTGTTTATACTTACATTTTGAAATAGCGCTTTCCTGTCTCAGCAGCTGAATCAATTTCTACTTCTTTTCATGCTTGCAGAAAATTTCAATACAATTTAGAACAGTCTGTATCACATTGATACCCTCATATCCATTAGTTGCACAATGATTGTAATATGATTTCCCACAGATGGGGGACTGCTGCACACATCGTCTTTCTTGGATTCTACTTCTTTACGAACATTATTTCTAACTTCCATACTAGGTGGTTTTTCCATTGTAGACCCACTCACTAGAGTGAATATCTATGCCGTGAGCTTTCTAATACCTCTTAGTGTGATTGTCTACACTTTAGTTGGAGGGCTGAAAGCCACCTTCTTGGCAAGCAACATACATTCAGTATTTGGTATGTGATCTGAACTTCGTGTAAGCTCTTTTAGTCCCTGAAATAGGCTGAATTTCATGCACAAAATGTCATTTGGTGGTACTGAAAATGCAGTCAAACACACACATATACTGCAATTGGTGTACAATGAAGATTGTATACTCAAACATACCTATATCATATCCAATCCTTCAAAAAAGGAAAAAAAGCAAAAAAAAAATTCATATCATATTTGATTTTTGTGAATCTTTGCATGTCTTTGGATTTTCAAGTTGCAAATGGTACTGCCCTCCAAGAGCTTTATCCAAGCAAGTGGAAGATGCCAACTTCTAGATAGCTAGGAATAGACATGCTCTAGTAACATGTGATGGTAGACCACCCAGGGGTGGGACATGAGATAAGGTGCGAGTTTCTCTTTTTTATTTTTTTGGTTTTTGAAATTCTTGACCGGAAATATTTCTGGGTTTTTCTTGTTTTGTAGTATAATTTTGAGGGCCAATACGATTTGGTTCGATTCATCAAGCTGGTGAAGCAGGCTGGCCTCTATGTTCATCTCAGGACCGGCCCATATGTTTGTGCAGAATGGAATTTTTGGTACTGAGAAATTAAGAAAATATAATAAGAAAAAGAAAAAAGGAAAAAGTTTTATTTTTTATTTTTTCAAATGCAAGTATTTTGAATTTCGATCCTTTCTTCCTCATCAGTGGGTTCCCCATTTGGCTGAAATACGTTCCCGGTATCAGTTTCAGAACGAACAATGGACCTATCAAGGTTGGAGTTTCAACACCGGGTGGTAGACTCCCTGGAGTTTCAACACCGGGTCAAGGGTTCAAGTACCCACCAGTGGTGAAATCCCACGGCATGCATGTGTCAGCGTGCTTGTGGGGTGTGTGTGCGTGTGTAAAAAGAGAAAAAAAAAAAAAAAAAAAAAGGTCTTTTCAAATATCACAGTTTTGGAAGTGTTGTGCCATGCCATTTAGCTCCTTTAGAAAATTCCTCCTTAATGCTTCAGTACCATATATACATATATATATATATATATATATATATATATATATATATATATATATATATATATATATATATATATTGTTTTTTTTTTCTTTTTCTTTTTTGGGTTGACTTGGGTTGTTTACTAGTTGTTTCTAACTGTGTCTAGCTTGACATGAGTTCAATGTAGTAGCATATGTAAAAGGTAAATTACATTTGTTTTTCTGACTTTGGGTTGGGTTGTTTCCCCTGCATTTGTAGACTGGAACATCACATTGCATCTTCAAGGAGATTGCTTGTTCCTTACATCATACATTGTTGAATGTGTCCAACCACCATGCAACATTATCCAACAAGTTGGTTTATTTCATGCTGATCTATCAGTGTTTTTTTTTTTTTTTTTTTTTTTTTTTTTAATTCTTTGCTTTTTTTCCTTTTTGCATCTGGTTATGTGATTTCGTATTTGATGTGGTTTCATCACTTTCCTATGAGTTCTAAATTCACCATCCTTTTTCCTAGTATATCTCATTTTGTGGACTTCTAGTCTAGACCATGTTTATAGATGTTTATTGTAATAATTCTCTGGATATTGATTTGGATATTGACACACTAGGACCCAGAGAAATATAAATATAGCTTTTTAGCCGCATTGACATGGATTAGTCTTTCACCAGACACTTCTTAATTGGAGTCTTTGTACTAAAGAAGGCTAATGCAAATTTTCATTGATTTACTTCTGCATATCCAAGCTAGATCTATCCCTCCACTTCTGGAAGGTAAAGATGTTCTTGGGGCTGCAAGGACAGGTTCTGGAAAGACCCTTGCATTTTTTATACCTGCAGTTGACTTGTTGTATAACATTTTCTTTACTCCTCACAATGGAACGGGCATTGTCATCATATGCCTAACTAGGTAGCTTGCCATACAGGTTCATCTTTTACCGTTTTTACTCATTGCCAATAGAAGCGAAGAATTAAATTATGTCAACTTAAAATATGAAGTTTAGTGGTTTTTTTCCCTTTACTGGGGCAAATCTTGCATGCGGATGAAATTCTTTCAGCTACCATCATGTGTTTTCTTGTGCATTTGGGGTGGATGTTGTTATCCACATCTGGGTTGCAAAGAAATGTTAATGGTTTTTGGCTTGTATTTACTGATTGTGTAATTTTAATTACTATTCAGGAATCATTAGTGGATTTGATTCTGTGGTTCATCTTCAGATCTTATATGATTGTGTAGATGATGATTTCCAATGCTTGGTGTTCTTTTGCTGCAGAGTCCATAGTTATTCAGATATCTACATAATACCATATGATCTATAGATTGTAGCTGCCTCCCTTCTCTGCTGCACTTGCAAAAATGCAGTTAGTGCTATTCTTGTTGCTTGTTATATTAAATGCAGTAACGGTTATGAGATGTGCATATATTTTCACATGAAATTATGCTGTTACCACTTGGTTAGTAACTAGCTGGGTATTCATTTGACATGAGTGGTTGCGCATGCAAGAAAATTGTATTAGCTGACCACCCTGCATGATAAATTTTATTGTGAGAGAGGTGAGAAAGGCAGCTAGTAAAAAAAGAGCCTAGGCCTGGGAAAGCTGCTGCCAATTGACATAACCTTTTTGTTCCTGAAAAGAAAATAAAAGAGAAGGAAAAAAATAGTTGAGATGAGTCCAAACGGTTGGAGTTTTTTTTTTTTTTTGGAAGAGTAATCAAGATTTTATTAAAGAAACAAGAGTGTAGTGCAACATGTGGCAGGTCCTACCATACAATGAGAAGGGCAGGACCTGCTAGATCATGAAGCCCAAACATGCCAACCACACCCTTCTGAATATAAGAACTCATGTTAAGTAATTTTTTTTAGTTGTTAAGTAATAAGAACTCATGTTTAAAAATATAATTGTTAATTGAACTTGCTTAATTATATTTTTATTGCTTCATTTATAGTTGGTTGGACTTCTATCCCATTCCATTTTGGTTGTGCATATAGATTCCCTCTCATCATCAATGGGCAATCAGGCCATCTTTTCGTTTCATGTAAATTTTAATTTTTCTTGACAAAGACATCCGATTTTGGATTCTTGTAGGCATGGAAACTATGGAATGAAGGTAGGGGATTGGAGATCATGGATCCATCAATAAGCGACTCGAAGGTGGCCCACGAAGTAGACAGATGCATCCAGTGGGGCTCTTGTGTGTCCAAGAGGACCCAACTGATCGGCCGACCATGCCTTCTATTGTTCTTATGTTAGGCAAAAGTGCAAGACCACCATCACCCAAGCAACTTGCATTTTCGACCTGGAAGAGTCCAACGTCTGCTGATCCATCTGTGGATAACTCGGTAAATGATGTGACAATTAGCATGATAGAACCCAGGCCATAGTTCCTGCTATTCACAAAGGGAGATCAAAGTCTGTCTGTTGTTGATAGAATGAGGTTAGGATCTTTCATATGTAAATGAGGTTTGGGCAATGGTGCATATAGCTTTAGCAACATTTTCTGCTTTGGGACTGCTCTTTATTATACGCTTACAAAGAAATTTGCATTGCCATTGCTAGAAAGAAAACTGCAAACCTACAGCTCCCACCCATCCATCATGGTGGGCTGGTGTTTCCACTTGCATTCATAGTTAGAACTATGGGCTATAAGGAATGGCCTGGTGGTGATCGAACCGTCATTGCACCGGGACCCAATGGGCCCATCACCATCGGTATCGAGACAAGCTCTGCCCTCTGGCTCGAGATCATATGCACATTTGTATTTCTCTACGCATCGATATGGATGGCCTTCGATAGATGGCAGGCAAAGGTTCTAGGGCTTGTCAAGGTGTGTGTGATCATCGGTGCTGTGGTGGGGCTGTCGGTGCTTATATCCACGATGTTGACAGTGAAGAAAGGGTACTCAGGCACTGGGTTGAACCCTGCTCGGTGTGTAGGGCCAGCACTTGTTAGAGGCGGCCACCTCTGGGATGGACACTGGGTGTTTTGGGTGGGGCCCATCATCGCCTGTTTGGTATTCTATCTATACATCAAGATCATTCCACGTCGTCATTTCCATGCAGATGAGTTTAAGTACGACGTATTTACTACAGTGAAGCTTCTGTTTCAGTAGTAGCAATGGGAGAGATAGGGTGTGGTTTGACTTGTGAATGCATATAGAATATATACATTTGTAAAGACACACGTGCCGTCGTGACACGCTTGTAGGGCATCAAACTGGTAAATAAAGTGGGTCCCACAATTAATATAAATTATCTGCCACAACAATCAAGTGGGTCAACCCATTAGCTGGGCTACCCCTGTATAAGAACAATATTGGACGGTTAGAAAACCATCTGCTGATTGTCGGCAAAGGGTGCCCACCGCCAGTTTAGTTCCCCCTATAGCGGCTGTAAGAAAAACCGTCAGGAAACTCTATAGCCGTCAGTAAACCCTTTACCAACCGAGCCTTTCCCTGTGGTTTGCTAACTGTCGGCAAATGCTTTGCCGGCAGTTTTTGGGACATTTACCGGCGGTTTTGATCGCCGGTAAAGGCCCACTTTCTTGTAGTGTTAATTTGCATGTTTGTTAAATCTGAAATTGAAGTTTGAATATGAAATCTGAATCTACAGTCTAAAATGTTTGAAGTAGGTTACTTTCACACGTTTACCCATACAAAACAATCGTGATTGAATCCCTACCCTTAAAACGTCATAGATTCCACGGGAATGTTTATTTTCCATCCAACCTGTTGATATGATAGGTGGGGCCCACCATGATCTTAGTGATAAATTCACCCGTCCATCCATTTTGCGATCTCATTTTAGGACACATGACCAAATACGAGGTGAATCCAAAACTCAAGTGGGCTACATGAGAGGGAAAATTAGAGAAAAAATGTGTACCGTTGAAACCTTCCTTGGCTCTACCTTGATGTTTATATGCCATCCAAATCATTTATAAGGTCATGAACATTGGGATGAAGTGAAAAATAAAATAAAATACTGGGATGAAGTGAAAAATAAAATAAAATACTCGGGGGGATACAAAACTTGTGTGGCCATACTAATGTTTCAATGGTGGTCATTGGATCTCTATTATTTCCTCCAGTGTGGCTCACTTGAGTTTTGGATCCACTTCATTTTTCATATCATGGTCTAAAATGAGCTCACAAAATGTATGAATGAAGTAAATTTTGTAAAAACATCATGCTGGACCCCACAGTCAAGGGTCCCACCCACCTGGGTGGACCAGGTCGCACGCAATTCGCTCGCCTAGATCCGGATTTCCTGTCAAAGACTTTAGCAGGAATTTCCGGCACTGGAAACAGGCCCAGCGTGATTTTTGTTAGAAATCCACCCTGTCTATCTGTTTTATAAAATCATTTTAACATATACGGCCAAAAATTAGCCGGATCCTATACTCGAATGGGCTGAAAACGAGAGGATTGAAGGTCGATAGTTGAACTATTCTCAAGGCCACAGAAGTTTTGAATCTGGCTAATATTTGTAGTTTCAGTTCATATCCGTGGGAACGACGTTATGAACAGTATTGATGGCATGTAAACATCACTGTAGTCCATAGGGAGGTTTCAATTGTAGGAATTTTCTTACCCACATTTTCCTTTAATGCAACCCACTTGAGTCTTTTATACTGATCATTTTTTATATCAAGTCCTAAAATGAGCTCAAAGAACGGATGGACATGTTAGATTTATCATAAACATCACAATGTCCCACATAGGTTTCTAGCACAAGAACTTAAGGTGAAAGTCTGGCGCTAAGAATCGGTCGCCGGCAAGATTGCTTACCACCCATTACTTGGAGACAGGACATTCAAGGTCTTTGTGAGGCCTACCATAATATAAATGTTATATCCCCTCGGTTCATCCATTCTTTTTCATATCATTTTAGAAAATAAAATAAAAACAAGACTGATATAAGGCTTAAGTGGTCCACACTACAAGGAACAATGGAAATTGGGTGCATGCCATTAAAACCTTCCTAGGCCACATAAGGCTCTAATGAAGCTGATTTTTGTGTTTTCCCTTCATCCAGGTACGTGTGACCTTATGAAGAGGTTAGATGACAAATAACCTCGCAGTGAACCTTAGGAAAGTTTTAACAGTAATCGTTTTATTCTCACTACTTTTTGTGGTGTGGTCGACTTGAACTTTGAATGTGAATATTTTTTGAGATCATTCTTTAGAATGATATTAAAAAAAAGTTGATGGACAGTATGGATGTAACATATAAACCATTGTGGGCCAAGAAAAGTATTACATGTTAAAAGTTGGGTTGTTTGCTTACCTAAACAAGAAAATCTGGCAAAAAAAAAAAAAGTTAGCGGAACCCTTCCGGATTCAAATGACATCGTTTACCGAAAAAAATACAAAATGAACGGAGAGATTTCCTTACTTGGTGTTAATAAACACAGCTAAACATGGAGCGATTTCCACATTCCGTATTAAGTGAAGAATTTCAGTCGTTAACAAACAGGGACCTGGATTGCGTCCTACCTGGCGGTGGCCCCACAGCACTTAAATCATTGTGGGGCCCGCCGTGATTTAAGTGCTTTATCCACGCTGTTAATCGCTTTACATGGCAGGAAACCGATTTACGGGTCCTATTCCAAGTTCTCTGGGCAATGCTTCGAGGCTTGAAATACTCGATTTGCCTGATAACAGTTTCAGTGGACCCGTGCCTATGAATCTTGGGATGTTAACACGTCTCACTTGGTTCAATTTGGCGGGTAATCGGCTCGGAACAAAGGAGGGAGATGACCTGAGATTCCTGGAATCTTTAACTAACTGTGTTGATCTATTTTTGTTGGGTCCAGAATTCAATAATATCAAAGGAGGGTTGCCGGAGTCCGTCGCAAATCTTTCAACCCAACTTGCAATGATAACAATGAGCAAAAACCAGATATTTGGAAGCATCCCTAATGGGATAGGAAATCTTGTCGGCTTGACTGAATTGGCAATAGATCGGAACCTCATGACAGGTTCTATTCCGGTCAGTATTGGGAAGCTTCAGAGGCTGCAAATCTTGGACTTGTCCAGAAATAGATTTTCAGGCAGCATTCCATACTCTATTGGGAACATCTCTCTCCTGAGTGAGCTGTACTTGGAAGAAAACAACCTACAAAGATCCATCCCTCCAACTCTCGGAAACTGCCAGAAGCTACAGGCATTTAACCTTTCTCAAAACAGCCTCGATGGTCCCATACCCAAATAAGTCTTTAACCTTGTATCCTTAACACTTTCCCTTAGCTTGGATGGGAATTTTCTCACCGGCCGCCTGCCAGATGATGTCGGTAACTTGAAAAACCTCGAAGAAATAAACATTGCAAGGAATAGAATGTCAGGTGAAATTCCTCACTCCCTTGGCAAATGTTTGAAACTGGAGTACCTTAGCTTGGAGGGAAATTTCTTCAATGGAACCATTCCTCAATCTTTGAATACCCTAAAAGGCATCAAAAGCATAGATCTTTCAGAAAATAATTTGTCAGGGCAGATTCCAAAATACCTTGGGGAGTTTCCATTCTTGCAGAATCTGGATCTCTCTTTCAATGATCTCGACGGTGAAGTACCACAAGAAGGGCTCTTCAGAAATTTGAGTCCGATTTCAGTCTTTGGAAACAAGAAACTCTGTGGGGGCATTCCAGAGCTGCAGCTGCTGGCATGTCCAGTTGTAGCCTCTAAAAAGCAAGGAAAATCTCAAGTTATTAAAGTGGTAATAGCCGTATTAGCTCCGATTCTTTGCTTACTCATATTATCGTGTTTGTTTGGTATTCGTTATTGGAGAAGAAAGCCAAGAAAGAGACCCTCTTCAACATCTTCCTTGAAGAACCAGCATTTCAAGGTTTCTTACATGGAGCTCCTTAAAGCCACTGATGGCTTCTCTTCATCCAATTTGATTGGTTTTGGAAGCTATGGTTCAGTATATAAAGGAGTTCTAGATCGTGATGAGATGATCGTGTTGGGGGCCTTGCACAAAACCTTAGGATCTAGCCCTCCAAAACAAACCAAAATTATGGATAATAAAGCAATGAAAACAATCAATACATCAATCACACACCACACGAGATTTTTACGTGGAAAACCCTCAAAGAGATAAAAACCACGGGATCTCGTCCAGATCAACAATCCACTATAAAGTAAAATGTTACAACCTTCTTCACTCACGCAGGAGTGGATAAACAATAAGAGAAATACAGAAAACGGAGAGATCTAACTGATTTCGAGGACATAGAAGCGCTGAGATATAGATTGCACAGTAGATAACCTCCACGAGTAGAACCTCCCTTCTATAAGCTTCCTCTCTCTCGTCCTCTTTCTCTCTCACCTTTTGATAGCCCTAAACCTTTTAGCAAATCCCTTGTAAAGCTTTAAGAAATCCTCTTGTATTCTCTTGTGATACCTAGAAAACCCTAGGTAACTCTTTTTATAGTTTAGGAAACTTCCCTTTCGCATCCCGGTTGCGAAAGGACTCAAATCCGCAATTTCGCGCAAAATCGCGGAACAAACTGCGTAACCTTTGACTGGTCAAAACCTGTCCACGACCGGTCCACCTTCGACTGGTCCTGGAATTCCAGGACTGGTCTTAGCCTCCGAGAAAAAACAGCATGAACTCGCTAGACTTTGAGTCGTGCCAAGGCTCGAACCTACGACCGGTCGAGCGCCTCCCACGACCGGTCGAGCGGAGCTCAGGACCGGTCGAAGACGGGGAAAAAACCCCATCAGATCGTTGCGGTGAAAGTGCTCGACCTCCAACAAAAAGGAGCTTCCAAGAGTTTTATGGCCAAATGCGATGCCTTGAGAAATATCAGGCATCGGAACCTCATCGAGGTCTTAACCTCTCGCTCAAGCGTGGATTCTAAAGGGGACCATTTCAAAGCTATAGTTCTTGAGTTCATGCCTAATGGGAGCCTCGAGAAGTGGTTGCATCCGCAGGACGATGACAGCTCACCCCATTCAAGGAAATTAAGCTTGATTCAGAGGCTAAACATAGCCATCGATGTGGCTTCTGCACTGGAGTATCTTCATCATGATTGCCAGACGCCGCTCATCCATCGGGATTTAAAGCCGAGCAATGTTCTTCTTGATGCTGACATGATTGCCCTTGTGGGCGATTTTGGGCTAGCAAGAGTCTTTTGCGAATCCGATCATAATTCTCAGAATCAGACCAGCTCAGCCGTGATAAAGGGATCAATTGGGTATGTAGCTCCAGGTAATGACTCTAACAATTTCTTCTATTTTTTCATAGACTCAAAATTTTAAAATCACAGATATATATCATGTTTTCTATATGTCATGCATCATGCGTGCCATGTGCGAGCTGTGCACCATGTACCTCACAGCACGCAGTCATATAGCTTAATTTTACTTTAAGACATTAGTTTAAATATCTTACTAACCATATACTACAACTTGTAAGAGTAGGCACTTTTCAAACATCGAAAGCTCTCATTCAGTTGGCCTTAATTATCATCATAGGCCACAACCCAAATATCGAATTTCCGATCCATTATCAACTTCTGGATAAACCATTCAAAGAACATATCCTTTAGGCTTTGGATTGTAATAAAGTCTTGCTTATCTTCCAAAGAAAAAAGACCGTCAGATAAACCATCCATTCACAGCCTACGGTGGGATAGCCAGAACCCATTAGGCACGGCCCGTCTGTTGGGTCCGACTAGTATAGTTGTTTGGTCAAGCAGGGCATCTTAATACCTCCCTTTCATTGAAAATGTGATCATCACCAGCTATCCGGCATCTTCTTCATCTCTCTTCTCTCTCTCTGGCATTTCGTCGAACACTTGCGATGCGTACTTGTCTTTCTAGACTATTAGTGCAGAAAACACTATGTGCTGGCAATAGGCGTTCGTTTTCTTAGCTAAGTTGTGAGTTTGAGTTGCGTCGAGATGACCAAGACAGTGAGCCACTGGATGAGCCTTGGCAAGTCGAGACTAAACCAGTTTCCTGGCTTACTCTCATACAAGCGCTTATAGCACAGATCCCATCCCTTCATCAAATACCAATATCTATGATCAAGTGGGCCATTCTACCTCAATATCCCCATCCATGTCCCACGTACACATCAAGACTCAAAACCCTTTTCGAATCTCAACCCAACCCCAGTAATTCCCTCCCAAAGCCCAACCCCAAACCCCACACCCAAGCTCCACTAAATCTGGACCATCCACTCCTTTCCAAACTAGAGAAATGCCCCAGTATGGTCCACTTCAACCAGATTCATGCCCTGATCATCACCACCGGCATTCATCACGACGTCTTCGCAGCCAGCCGTGTACTAAAATTCAGTTCTTGCACTCTAAACCCCCCAAACATCTCTCTAACTCACCTTATTTTCTCTAACATCCAAAGCCCAGATGTGTTCTCCTACAACCTCATGATCAAAGCCTACTCCCAAACAGCCTTTCCACTCACATCCATCTCGTTGTACCGTACAATGCTCTATCAAGGCCTACACCCCAATGAGTACACCTTATGCTTTCTACTCACTTCATGTGCCAGCGGTCTCGATGAAGGGAAACAGGCTCATGGACACCTGATCAAACATGGACTGGGGCCCGCAGTCTTCGCGGCCACCTCTCTCATCCACATGTATAATATTCATATAATCCTAACCAAAATGTCTCATTGTTCCGTTATATTTTCTGTTTTCTAGTAAGGCTGATGATCAGATGGTTAGGAACAGAAGCAGATTGCGTTCCGAGTAATTTATTAAGCACTATGGTTTAATTCTATGTGGCGTGACCCACCGTGGATGTATGCGTCTTATCTACCACGTTCATCTATTTTTTCTAGATCATTTTAAGGCATATCCACACCTCAAGGGGACCACACTGGATATTGACATCCACCATTGAAACCTTTCTAGGGCCAAAATGATGTTTATTTGCCATTGAACCAGTTTATAAGATCACACGGTTGTGGAGGCACAAATATCAGCTTGATCCAAAACTTCTATTACTCTCAAGTTCTTACCACTGTATCTTATAGTGTAGTAGTCCATTCGAGCTCCGATGTGCTTCGATTTTGGACTCACGCCCTAAAATGAGCCGTAAAGTAGATGGATGGCATGGATAAGACACATACATGCATATGAGCAACTCAAGTATGAAATTAACTTAAGGTAAAACATCACACTTGTAGCTCCAAGATATGTAGAGTCCATTGCATCCCTCAAGTGAGAACCTATATTTCTCTACATCCCCAATAAAATTCTAATGCACACAATGTTGAATAAAATTATACCTAAAACCTCTAACTTCCCATCCTGCTTCAGTTTTGGATTAGGATGAATTTTTGTATATTTACTTCATCTTAGAGAGTTGCAGCTGATTATTGGAATTGGTGAAAGATACACGCACAAACCTATCTTTGGTGTCCCATTTGCATTATTCGTGTCATGTGGCCCACCTAAGTTCTTGCGGATAGAGCAGCTGTCACACAGACAATATGGTGGGACCATAGAGCTTTATTATTGCAAGCAAGTGTTGTAGAGGATCCTGCTTCCCTATATGGGTGGTTTTTGATTGATTCATCACCTTGCACATGTACAAAAGAGAGATGGCTCTACTGCTGCCCTTTATGCCAGCGTTATCCCGGCAGAACCTATGCTGTTTAATTACTTGTCTTCCAAAACAATGTATATATCCAATTTACTCTCCCAAGAAGTATGCAGGAATGTCCCATCCTCTAATGCCAAAACATATATCCACCATATATATCCATCTTGGGCTTCCATAAGGTGGTCCTCACACTAACTGTTAGCCTAAAATCCATCCAATCAATTTATCAAGCTGACCAAACATGCCCAAAGAAATGGACAATTAGAAGAATGACAACAGATGATCTGCATTCACCATGCATATGTTGTTCTCAATTGATATATATGTGTCCAGAATATCTAATGAATGTGACAAATCTCAAAAATGTATGCCACATTAGCAAGTATGGTGTGCATGTTTTAAATATTGGCTCTTAGATATCGTCATATGATATGTATCGTGTGTTGGTCATCACCAATACAATAAATCACTATTTAGTGTACCAAAGAAAAATCACCAGAAAATAAATAAATAATACATACTTTGACATTCACTTAATCCTTGAACAAAACACAACCATACAAGGGCATAATTTACAGTATTTCTTGTATCTTTGTTCACCGATAAGGATCTCATTAGCCTACCTCTTCTTTACTTGTCGTCTTTTTTTTTTTTTGGTTTTGTTTTTGTCATAACAATGAAATAATAAGTGAACTGCAGAGTACGGCATGGGCAGCCAGGCATCTACACATGGGGATGTTTATAGCTATGGTATCCTTTTGTTGGAAATGTTCACTGGAAAGAGGTCCACTGATGACATGTTTAAGGACAACATAAACCTTCCTACATTTGCAAAGAAAGCTTTTCCAGATAAAGTAATGGAGATTGTGGATCCAATACTCCTCTCAGAAGAAGAAGATGGATCTTTCCAAAACACCGAGATAATAAGAGCTCAAAGAGGTAGAATGCGAGAATGCTTGATTGTAGTGATCAGAATTGCACTTGAATGTTCTACAGAATTTCCAAGAGAACGGATGGAAATGAGAAACGTTGCTACAGAAATGCATAAGATTAGGGATGTATTTGTTGGGGCTGGGAACGACAGACAGAGAAGAAATATGACCCAATTGTTAGGCGAAGGTCCATCTTACCACAATAATTATTGAGATGTTATTTCCTGCCATGGAAAGGAAGACCACATGCTTTATTTGTACTTGATGTGTAATAGGCCTCCCTATACTAGCCACTTTATTTTGATTTTAGTGGAATCATAATACAGAATATGATCCAATCTTTTTGGCAAAATAATGGACATTTTTTCATTGAAAATATAAACAAATTCTAAATTTATTAAAGAAATCTCGATAAGGAACTTCACCTGATAGCTGGTAACTAGCATGGATGGCGGGTTAATGTCAGGTGAGGAGCCAATCATCAAACTTCTGCCAAACAATCATGAGATTATTCATAAACCTGACTTCAGATAGTTGAGATTAGGTTCTAACAATGGTGGTTAAAGAAAACTCCATTTCACAACATCCATCTTGTAGTGTTAGATGGTTGTTACAAGGGCACTATCTTTTAAAAAGGCATATATGGGTGCCACCCAAAACATGGAGTGGTTTAATTTTTGCCCAGATAGGTCATGTGCCATAGTAACAGCCTCCCCTGTTTTCTAATTAATAAAATAACCACTTGGGGAGGTGGTAATTTCCTGCCTCCTGCATGTATTAGAATGCTAGCTGTGCAAGGTCAAAACCAAATATGAGATAGGTCCTCACGAGAAAGAGCATAACATGAGAATTAGGCCCATTTAATAAACCAACTGGCCCCACTTCTCCCTGGATACTTATCCATGAGGCCATCCCGGTAGGCGACATAATCCAAAGCAAGGGCATCTTGTTCACATCCAGGTGCAACTGTTGCTCCACTCCATCGGCCCCTCAGACAGAATCTATTGACCACCTGTTTCTATTGGGGACCAAAGCCAAAGTGGTATGCGCCCACTACCCCAGGGCCCTGGGCATGGGTAGCCCGTCCCCTGCCTCGGCTGTTGGTATGGCAACATTCTGGTGGACCGCAGCCACCTCCTCCCCTAAGAAATGGCCCATTGTGGGCCTTATTCCAACGTTCATCTTCTGGGAGCTCTGGAGGGCTTGGAACGCGGCTCGTTTTGACGGAAATGATATCCCTATCCCCATCCCCATCATTCTATCCAATATTCAACGCTGGATCAACCAACTGGGCCCACTTCTCCTTACTCAAAACCCTGCCAATCACCTCACATCAGCGACCCTCACTGCCCTTATAGCCCCCCTCTCCTCGCATTGTCAAATGGGCTAGGCCGCAGTCTGGCTGGATCAAGACGAACGTGGACAAATCAGCGCTGGGTAACCCTAGCTAGAGATGTAGCAGGGAACACCCTCTTCGCGTTCTCCCACTCATTTGGATTCGAATCCAATACTTGAGCCGAAATCCGAGGGATCCTGGATGGGCTCAGCCTGTTGGTAAACCGCGACTTAACCAAAGTGGAGGTTGCCAGTGATTCTCAGTCAGTTATCTCTGCCATCGTCTTAGGCGGATCCTTATCCTCGACCATGTGATATTGGCGCACCAGGATCGAGGCCCTCAGTCGCTCATTCGAGGTCCACTTCTCGCATTGCCCCAGAGAAGCCAACTCCCCAGCCGATAAGCTGGCTCGTTTGGGGAGTGCGGGGTGGGAGGACCACGTCTTCCAGGATGTAGACGCCCTCCCTGCCCAGATTCGCGACCATATCTTCTTAGATAGAATTGGGTTGGGCGGCATTCATATCGCCTAACCCGTATCCGCTTCTTCATCTTTCTCGTCAATTCCTTGTTGGTCATTTGGCACCGTGGATTGCAGGGGATTGGGGGGGATTGGCAATCCCCTTGCTGTTTGGCAACATAAAGTAACTGGGGGTTTCAAATCAGGGAGTTTCTAATCCCTCTTTGAGGGGGTTTGCAATCCACGGTGAGAGCCTGGATTACAATTAAAATCATTTCAATAGTTGCAGGTGCAGCATGTGTGTCACTGTACACTATCATTCTATTGGGCACATGGCCCACTAATGATGATTAGCACCGTTCAGACATTGTCCATGTAAATTAGCACCGTCCAAACATTGTCTATATTAATCGACTATTAAAAATCGTTGGTTAGTCACTTAAACATGATCTTGTGCTTGCGGTCCATCCGAGACTTGGAATTTCATCATTTTCCGGCAAAACATATATTTCAGCGGGCGTATCACAACCATAGTGTCAAAAATTATATATCTCACTAATTAGGGATATTAAAGTTGAGTTAGTAATTAAATTCAAACCCCTGTAAATATACCATGCATAGGTATTTTTGAATTAAAGTTATTCACACTCCAGGGTGCCAAACACATCGGGACGATTGCCAATCCAGGGGGTTTCCAATCTTGGGTTTCCAAATCCATGCTCCCAAACAGGCCCACGATGGGAGGGCCCATATGTCGGGTCCCTCCCGAATCTCAAGATGTATAGACTTTTTGTGATGATATATGATGATTGTTTTTTTTTTTTTTTTTTTTTTTTTTTTTTTTTTTTTTATAATAATAATAAAAAAAAGGCCCATTGAACAAACATGTGGACTGTAGTTGTAGACACAATTTTAGCCTTTGGTACAAGTTTTCAAAAGCATTGACACCGCCTCTCATCCCACAACTATCAGAGAAGAACCCGTTAAACCTATTTTTGCGTGGCATTCAAAACTCACCGAAAATCTTGGTTTTCAACCCGGCTTCCCTTAGCTTACAGTTACATGGTTACATGATGATGCTTCCTTAGAAGAGAACTTCTCTCAACATAAAAATTGCATGAATGGGGCCCACTTTTTATGTATTCTAAGAGATTGTTCTAGTGGGAGTAGTCATGGGTGGGCCATGTCCCAATCAGATGGAGTTTTTAATCCAATGAAAATGGACAATTATAGAAAATGGTTACTGTTTGAATGGGGATAAGAAAGTAAAAGTCAAGTATAGAGACATATATGATGTATATAAAAATATATGTCCCTACTAATTGGTCCAGGTTAGGATTAGCCTCATATTCCATTCTGAAGACCTGAGTTGGGTCATGCTCAGTCAAGTCCCTTCCTTCAATCTCAACCTGATTACAATTAAATGGGTCAAGTCAGGTCAGGCTTGGGCTTGAAGAAATTTTAAGTGGTTGGGGAGTAGTGGGTGATAGACCGGGCTTGGGGCGAAGTTTTTGGCCCGTATAGTGGCTTATCTCTAACATCTTGTCAAGTAATGTTTTCGATCTTTTGAACTATGCTCGGAAGTTACATGCTACTGATCTTCGCTTTACAAATGGAACACATGTGGTGTGATAAGGATTGTTTATCTTGTGGCCCACCAGGCAAATGGGAAAATACAATGATTAGGCAAATTTCACCATCCATTAGTTGTGATGGATCTGCTTTTATAGGTGCTCATCAAATGGCTACCACGATCCAATCTCCGTTCTTTTGCAATATGGCCTGTCGACATGGAAGTCCACTAGGAAATAAGAAATTCCCTCTTTTACTTTCTAACTATTCTAGGAAGTTATTTTTTCTCCAAAACCATAATTTATTGATGTGTAAAAGGGATATGTATCTATGCTGGGAGACAGAAAGCCAATACCCCTCAAAGAAAATTAATACATTATTCTTCACCCAATTCATATATTGAACACTTTCCAGCCCAAATTATCTAAAAGAATATATCTACGAAGTTATTTGCAGTTCCACTTCATCAACACCTAGGGCTGAAAGTCGGGCGAGTTCAACCCTACCGACCTGACATTGGGTTGGGCTTAGGCAGGATGTATCGGGTTTGGTCTCGAGCTTGGGCTATATAAACACCAACCCGATAAAACTTGGGTCGGGCTTATGTTGAGGTCTTGGGTTGCCCAACCCAACCCGAACCCGATCAATATATAAGTTATAAATTATAATTGAGTGTGGATTGTCTGTGTTGAAGGCACTGAAATTTCCAGTGTCGTCGAGTCTCATTGGTCCACGCCATTTCCAATGACTCAAGCTAATAAGATATGCCAGATTTCTCTCTCTCAAATAGAATGCATGCTAGACAATACGACTTTAAATTAAGAAGTTGTTCTATATATTTAGCTTGTTTGTTTAGAAAAAAATATTTTTTTATGATAAATAATTATATGAATAATTAATAAAATCATAGGTACGTGGATTGAAATATAATAAACTAATGCAATAACAAGAATGTTAGCATGTATCTACCTGATCAACCCAACCAACCCGACCGAGCCTGCTTGGGTTGAGAATTCCCAACCTAGGGTTGGGTTGGGTTGGGTTGGGTTAGGGTTGAGGTATAGGAACCTTGGGTTGGGCTAGGGTTGAGCACCAACCCGACCCAACCCAACCCACCTGGCCTACAGCCCTATCAACACCTCTCCAATATGCCTCCAACTGCAAAGTCCAGTTGGTTAGATTGCAAGCTCTCATGAGGCATAACATGGGTTTGAGTTTTGGTCTAGCTTGGTGATGGGGCCAAAACTCTAAGGGGCTGTTTGGGATGAGGGATTCCAAGCAGCAATCTATGAAATGCATGGATGTCAAAACTTTGTTGGTACTTTGCTAGGGATTTGTTGGAGTTGCAAACCAAAACTCAGCAACAGATGGTAACTGTTGGTCTTCCAATGCACAATTCCCATGGAAATGCTTTTGGAAGATGAAAAGCCTTGTGTAGTATCTAGGAACATTAAATATTGAAAAGCAAAAGTAAAGCAAGTGTGCAGCAACAGTAAAACAGTTTTGAAAATAAAAAATTCTGTTTTTGGTTTCTTCTGTCTTCCTTCCTTCTATACACAATCAGATTTTCTAGGTATGTACAGCCAACAGGATTTGCCAAATCCACCGATAAATCCACACCTCCATAAATGTATGGATTTGAGGCAAATCTTGCATCTTGCACAAAATAAATAAATAAAAACTTTGCAAATGCTCAAAATAAGCTCTTTCCAAAGTTTTTTTTTTTTAAAAAAAAAAAAAAAAAAAAACCTTGTGGGAAGGTCCCAGGTACAAGTACTTGGTATATTGGGCCCACCATGGTGTATGTACGGTATCCAACCAGTCTAACATAATTGCCTCAAATGAAAATGTGATGCCCCAAAATTCTGATGCAATCTTCAGGTGACATGTGAATTTCAAGGTTTTTCAGTGGTTGTCCATTGCTTTATAAAATGTGGCCCACATGATGATTGGATTGGCATGATTTTTGCATGATCCTATTTCTGTGAGGGGGCAACCCTCCTGAATGGATTGAACTTTATGCATACACCATGTTGCATGTGAACCTTCCTGTTATACCTTGACATTACAAACAATGCTCTCCAAATCCACGGATTTATAGTTCGATTCTCAAATGATAAACTTAGAAATTTGAAAATTCCAATTCTGGTGCAAATCCGTGAATTTGATGAGTTCATGGATTTACCGAATTCACAATCTTATTTCTTTAATTGCAAACAGGGCCTAGAAAAAGAAATAAACAAAACAAAAAATAAAAAACAAAACAGTACAAAACGAAACAAGAAAAGTACAAAGGCATTCCTATGATGCCATTTCTATCTCCTCATGACCGAGAGCCCAAAAGACACCCAAAATCCAACTACATTACCCAAGGCTACTGTCCCATAAAACCACCACTTCTCTCTCCCATCCTCCCCTTCAAAATCAGCACCACTGGTTCCAATCTCACTTCTTCTTTGAACAGAAGGCCCACACAACAAAGCATTTCCAATGTAAGTATACCCATCTCCACTCAATGTATCAAAGTGCAATCCTACTGGAACCTCTCCACTCAAATTGTTATAAGAAAGATTCAAATACCCAGGAACGTCCAATGAAGTCAGTGTCCCCGGGATCGCTCCAACCAAATGGTTGAAACTGAGATCCAATGACTCCAACCCTCTCATGTTGCCGAAACTCATGGGGATTTCACCAGAAAACCTGTTGTGTGATAGATTGAGCATGTAAAGCCCATGTAGAAGACCCATCTCGCTCGGGATCTTCCCCTCCAAATAATTACTTGAGAGATCGATTCCAGTGTGGTATGAAAAGACTAAGTCAAGCTCATGCTCCATCCCCTTGCTCATCATCTGCAATTCAATGCCCGCATACACAAGCACAATCATGTAACCAAGCAAGAATCCATCTTTGGGTTGGTGAGTTAATGTTTTGAGCCCACCTAAGTTTTTCGGGATCGCGCCTGTGAGGTGGTTGTTTGAAAAATCCAAGAATTGGAGCTCTTGCAAATGGGTTATCGCTGTTGGGACCAGATCATAGAAAGAATTTGATTTTAGCACGAGGATTCTAAGATTCTGGAGCTCACCGATAAAGGAGGGGATCTTTCCTTCAAATTGGTTATTTCCCAAGTTCAAAATCTCCAAGTTTTTGAGGTGTTGGATGAAATTCGGAAAAGGGCCATTAAAATGGTTGTCATTTACTTGTAAAGAACTGAAATTTTCTGCAAACGCAAGTTCAATTGGGAGGCTTCCAGAGAGGTTGTTTGAAGCAAGGTTTAGAGAAATGAGAGATTTGCAGTTTCCCAACCTGGAAGGGACTTTCCCAGATAAGCTGTTATTTGAAAGATCAAGGTTCTTTAAAAGAACATTGTTCAATTGACAAAGGGAGCTTGGAATTGAACCAGAGAGTTTATTTCCCGAAAACGAAATGTATCTAGCATCTGATAGTCTTTCCCCGATTTGGGTTGGGATTTCACTGCTGAAATTGTTCTGAGACAGATCGAGAATGTCAACGTTGTTGGGCAGCAGAGGAATTGGGCCTTGAAGGTTGTTGCTTGCTAACTTTAGCATTGGGAATAGGAGATTGAGATGTGGTTGAAGGGAAGGAGGGACAACACCTTGGAGGTTGTTGTGTGAGAGATCTAAGAAAGAGAGTTTGGAGAGTTGGAATATCCAAAAAGGGATTGTTCCAGTTAGGTTATTGTTAGCTAGATCTAGGAATGCCAGTTGTGTTAGATTAGATATGAAAGCAGGAATTTTCCCTCTCAGATTGCACGAACGCAAGCCCAGATACTCAAGTAGGAAGCTAGAGTGAAATAGGCTTTGATCTGTTTCTACAGTTACCCCACTCGAGCTGAGTTCAATAAAAAAGGGGGAGGAATTTCCGAACAATAAGAACAATGAAGAGATGGTGCCCTCCATTAAATTGTCTCTAATGATAAAGGTTTTGAGTTCTGTAAGCTGATCGATGCAATTGGGTATCCTTCCATTGAAACCATTCCTTCCCAAATTAAGATATTGAAGGGCTGCAATTTCACATATGGATTCTAGGATCGGTCCTTGTAATAAGTTCTCAAACGTGTTTAGGACCTTGAGGTTTTTAAGGCTAGATAACAAAGACGGAAGGAAACACTACACCAAAATCGTTCTTCTGGAACGGTGGAAAGTTTGGCTCGGAAACGGCTTTAAGCCGTTTCTTATCGGAAACGGTTCTCCACCGTACTCCAATTCAGCGCTACTTACTTCGTTATTTCCACTGTTTCATCGGTGTGTCCCAATTAAGTGTTGGTTCTTATTAGTTTTTATTATGATGTTTTATTGTTTTATTTTAAAACAGCTGGACGGAATGGATTCAGTTAGGTACCTCTCAGTGGACCCCACAAAGCCTAAGAGGTACACTGCTATATACATACCGCAGACTACCGATTCATTTAACCTATTTTCTCACGCCAGAAGCCCTAGAAGCTTCATTTCGCATACTGCGGTCTCCCTCTCTCAATCTCCCTCTTCCGATCTCCCTCTCCCTCTCCCGATCTCAACCCTCTCTCTCGATCTCCATCTCACTCTCCCTCTCCCTCGATCTCCCTCTTCCGATCTCGACCCTCTCTCTCTCTCTTGATCTTCCTCTCCCTCGATCTCCCTCTCACTCTCCCTCCCTCTCTTGTTGTATTTGTAGATCTTGCTGTATTTGCATCTTCAATCGATCTGACTTGAGTTCCCGAGCATCCTGGTATTGATTTTGCAGTCAGGTTAGTTGAATTCTGCTTGTAGTTGGAGGCTTTGCATGTTCTACAATATACTGAGCTGCTGATTTTGTTGTTAGATCGGCATAAGCTATGATTCACGTTGTTGTTGTTGAACTTCTGTGTGATCCGAGGTATTGAGTTGTTTATGCATTTTGAGTTGATTATACAGTTAGATTTGTTCAATTTACTGTTCTTTAGATGTAGCGGAAAGTGATTGGGATGACTGATTTGCTGCATTTGGAGATCTTGTGGTTTATGGATTTTTTTTATGATCTGTGAGTTGACTGTACTGTAAGATCTGTTGAATTTTAGATTTTTCAGTTGTTAGTTCCACATGGTCATGATGTTGAATTTTGGATTTGTTTTGGAGTTGATTATCAGCTAAATCTGTTGGATTTTCAAATTTTTGTTGACGAGTTATTTGAGATGGACTTTCCTGCTGCAATTTTGAGAATTCTTATTTGGAACTATTGGTGGAATATGATAGGTAAAGAGTTCCAGAATATCTCGGGCAAGGCTGGAAAAGTTGAGTTTACACTTTTGAAAGTTTGGACTTCCTTTCTTTTAATTTTAAATTTCTATAATTTATCCAGTTGATGTTGAAGTGTTAGTTGTGGTTCGTTTGCTATATTTTTTGAGATATTGTTGTTGACTCAGTCTGGATTAGTATAGGCTGTCTAGTCTTGAGCGACTTCATATGCTGATTTTACTAATAGATTTGATACGTTACGACATTTAGTTTTTGTTAAGGTGCTCATGGTGGATTGTCTTCTGCATTTTACCAATAGGTTTATGAACTCTATAACCCATTGCCAAAGGATTGCAAGACATGCTCAATTAATGAGTTGGTACAAGATGGCTGTGATTACTCCATATGCTCAATTCCTCTTTAGATTTGTTTCAGACATGCCAGAGTAAGTTCTCTTTCACTCTCATGAATTATTTTCTGTCCGCTATCTTTTTTTTTTCCTTCTCAAACTGGCAAGTCTTGTATTCAATTTCCTTCATTCTCTTGTTTATTGCAGCAAAAATGTTACAATACAGTTTGCACGAAGAACAGATGTAATGCCTCCAGTTCCTCTTGAAACAAGGCACCATCCCTCTGCTGTTGATTTACTGCTTATCAAACGCCTTGCTGCAGAGACTTCAAAACAGACCCTTCTGCAGTTTCTCCAGCATGAATTTGTGAACATTGACAAATCCTATGCAGAGCGTTTAATAGGCATGTATTCACGTCTGCAACCCCTCTTTCACTTGAGTCATTTGAATGGAACTCACTCTGCAGCTGTTGTTATGGCATCTGGAATTGTATACCTATGGGAATCTAAGGGTCTGTTTGGACAGGGGATCCCACACAGTTGGGATTAGCACTAATCTTGGAGGCCTTTGCCCTACACTTGGATTTACTATGTTAAAGCAGTGTTTTTTTTTTTCTGTTTAATTGTAATTTTGGGCTTTTTTCTCTCTTTCTAAAACTTCAATAGTTGCAATTATGTGGAGGAAACTATAGCTTTAGTGTGGTAAACCTAATTTGGAGGGCATGGGTGCCCCTTAATCATGATTTTGCATCCCTACACAAACAGACCTAACCGAATGATTTTGTCTGGGAACTGATGTCATCTTGAAACTCAGGAGTGAACTTTTTACATATCAGTGATTACAGTATTATCTGGATACTTCTATTTTCTGGATTTTTGCATTGCCAACACTTGGGAACACTTTTTCAAAATCTGTACAGATGGTATCCTAGTGTGTCATAGTATGTGCCATGTGTTGGACATTTTTTGTCGTAACATACCTTTTAGTGTTATAAGTCTTAGGCTCCATTATGTCAGTTTAGTGTAGACTAGTTCACTATAAACTCTGTCAAATATTCCTACTTTGACTGTAGACTAGTTCACTATAAACACTATGAATTCTTTTCATGAAAGACCACTGAAATGTCTATGGAATTTTCATGAAAGACTACACTGAAATGTATATGGAATTTTGGATATTTTGGAGATAAAGAAAACCCCTTGCTATTTCTTATATAATATACGTTTTGATTCTCAATTGAAATGAAGTACAATAATCTGGTTCAAGGACGAGATTCGCAAGCTAAGTGAACAACACTTCATGCCAGTGTGGAATTTTTGTAACTTCTTCATTTTAAAGGTCCATCCTCATAACTAACATGTACCTTTGAATTTGCCAAGAAAATGAGATTGCTTGTTTATCAATTTTACATTGTTATTACTGTTATTTATGATGATGAATTCAAGTGGAGCATTTTCATTTTGGAAAATTTTGCTCAGATTTGACATTTTCTTCCTTTGTTTTCAGGAGAGCTTAGCTTTCATGTCTGAGATGGTTCATCTACATGAGGATGCACTACACGTGAATATGTTAGGGTAATTGTCTTCTCATTTTGGCCCGTCTAGAGTTTATGATTGTAACTATAGATTGAGTCAATGCTGTATGTTGGGTTGGAAAAATGCTCGAACCTAAGTAGGTTATTTTCCTTTGTGCGCCGTACTGGTGGATTAGTTGTAAATTTGACTTTCAGCTAACATGTATGTAATCTTTATATGGTCATTTAGCTGACAGAGTGTAATGCTGGTTTTATGTGCTACTTTGTAATCCTGAAATAATAATCTCCCATATGACCACTAGGTTGAAGTTCTCTTCTCGATCCTTAATGTCGTGCCTAAATTATTTCTTTGACTTTTAGCTAATTTGTGAGATTAAGGTGTCTTCATATCTTGTTTCTATTGTCTGCATGTCTTGTTTAGAAGAAATGATGAATTGCTGCTGATCAATAAGGCGACATGAGAAAGTTTTTTTTTTTTTTTTTCTTTAGGGAGTTGTGATCAATAGAGCACCTAGACCTACTTGATGCTTGCAAATATTGTTTTCTATCATCTGTTCTTAGGTCACCTAATCCAATGTTTAAGATTGCCTTGCGGTGAAATTTTAATATTGTGGCCCAGTCATGGCAGGGTACGCAATTTGAACAGCTTCAATTGCTAAGAACAAGTCACATTTAAGATTGCCTTGAAGCTTTGAAGGTTAATCTCTTATTGCCTTGAAGCTCCGCTGCAGCATCCAGTTGTATAATCTCTTATTGCCTTGAAGTTTCCCATTTCTCTGTTTCTGCATCAGACTATTAGTTAGCTTCTTTATTTATAAATATGACTGTATTTATAAATGGAGGGGGGGAGTTACTTGGTAGTTGGTACCCATGGAAGAGATTTGCATATGCGCTGTGCTCTTGAGATTCCCATGGTGTAACTTGCTCAAACATCCATCCAGGCTTGAATCAGTGTAGAAGAAAGTACAAGTTTTTATTTTATTTTTTAGTTATACGAGTTTTCTGAGTATGTTTTAGTTTTTCCACCAAATATTTTTTTTTCCCGACTAACAGATATGATCCATACTTCTGCACTTTGATTCATAGGGTCATAATGCATGTTGTGTTGATCTCCAACCATCAGACAGAAGCTGAACCAATGATAATTGCCTTGTTGCTTGAGACATCACACCTTCATGTTGCTGAGAAGATGGTATGCTACTTTGTTGTTTGTTTTATTCTAGGCCACTGAATGAAAACACAATCATGATTGTTCTCCCTCTCCCGATCTCAACCCCCTCTCTCGATCTCCCTCTCTCTCTCTCCCCCGCTCTCACACTCCCTCTCTCGCAAATCCCAGCCCTCTTCCCAATCAAACTCTCCGGCAAAAATCCGCCCCTGCCGCAACTCAGATCTGGTCTGGCCAGCAGTCTCCGCCCTTCACCTCTTCTCCCCCTCCCTTCTCTGATCAGGTACTCGTACGTATTGGTGTATTTCGATTCACATTTCTATTTTTTTGTTGTCATTTATCTCAATTGAAGATTTATGGTTTCTTGTGAGGAAGCACGAGCTTACAAAAGCTCTTGCAACAACAAGCTCGATAAGTTGCCGAATCCATGGCAACCATACATTTCTCTAGATCTGTAACAAGCAGGAGCTTGCAATTGTTTGATGGGCTTCGGCTATCGACGGTCAAGGCCACCACCATCGTCACTCCAAAGTACATGTCAATTGATGCATGTAAAATGTGGGATGATGATCGATGCCCGCCAGTAAACAGTGATGATTGAACGCCCACAATTAAAAAACTTCTTGGGAGCCCGAGAAAGATCTAAATCTCAGGTGGACCTTACCATAATATGATGATCATATTTTTTATAATAATAATTTATTCTTTAGCGATTTTCTCAATAACATGATGAAAATACCCTCTTTCGTGGTCCTAAGAGGTGGCTATTTGTCATTTGCAATGTTTCCATTCTCTTCCTATTGCAGCTCATCCAATCTTCCTGTTGAGTTTGCTACACCGCATGCATGAATGATCTGGTCTTACGGCGATTGTGGGAGTGCTTGCCTATATCCATGACAAAGATCTCTTTTTTGAGTTCTGCAGGTATGCTTCTTGGATTTTCAGGCTTTTGTAGTAGTATGGACCTCATGCTGACCTATATGCTTGTTCAGTTTTGGGGAGTGGAAAGAGAATATATAGTAGGGGCACATACAATAAGTGGGATGGAGTTGCTCGCTGCACAACGCAGGTACTTCCACTGAATTCTTCTCGTAATCTTTACGAGGTCTATCCAGAGTTCCTAGCTGGTCCATGATATCACTTCCATCTTTCTGTTGTTTTATTGAATGTGCTAGCCACTCTTTTATCAATGGTCCCTTTTCAATTGTGATTGACATCTATGAATCTGCTCGCAAATACAGTTCACATTCCTGGATTGAGTACAAACCACCGCTGGATCTGAAGAACCTCACCACACCAAAATCAGTTCCACCCATGGTTAGAGTGGACAACACGACCAAAAATCTTCTTTTCTGTTTTGGTAAATTGAAATTCATTACATGCGCACTTTATCAGTTATAATATCTGGACTGCAACATTTTGGGATGCAGGGGGAACTTAGTGCAAATGCTATATTAGTTGTGTCAATTGCTGCATGTAAAGCTGGTGCTGCTGAAAAGGAGGAAAGTTTTTTTTTTTTTTTTATATGGTTATTGCCAAGCTGACCTGTTTTTAAAGCCATGCCCCAGGCGATTTTTTCCTGTGTTTCAATTTTCATTTGCTTCAATGTTTCTAGTACTTTTTATACTATTGCTCTTCAAAAATTTTACTATTTTTTATGAAATACAACTAGGAGCAATTTCTGGCCACTAGGCAGAATCCTCTCCCCAAAGTCAGAGCCAAACTTAATGGAAGAGGAAGAAGAGGATGAAGCGAGAGCCACCCAAAGACACCATGTGCATCCCCTGCTTTGGGTCAGTTTTTATTTATTTATTTTATATATGGGCTGACCTTAGACTGTACAGGTTTTTTTTCTTTTTCTTTTTCTTTTTCTTTTATATATGAGCACATCTCACTTTACATATGCATGCAGCTCATTCGATGAGTGGATTGGCTTCAGTCAGGGCACTTACACAGTGCAGCCAGCCTATACCCAGATCTCACACCAATGTTTCTACACTCACACATATATAGTTTGTTGCATAGGGATGAAAATGCAGTGAACGTTCAACCTTCAAATGATTCTGGTTTTAATTTCTACATGCCAATTTCACTTACCTTAGATGGTTCAGAAAAAAACAGCAGCCCTTTTTGGAATGATGCTGTAACTAGTTGATTACTTGATATAAGTAGTCATGCCTCTTGTCATTTTATACACAATTTTGTTTTCATCATCTACTGAAAAACAAGTCAAACATATAAAATGTTTATATAGTCCACCCAATGTTTATTTCCCAGCCAACTTGTTCATAGGAAAATACAAATATCAGCTTATCCAACACTTCTATGGCCCTCGAGAAGTTTTCAAAAGCGAGCCTTCAATTCCCACTGTGTTTGCTATGGTGTCATCCACTTGAGATTTGGATCTGCCTCATTTTTATGTTGATGCTCTTTGTTTCATTTTTCTGTTGTTTTCTATCAACAGATGCCATTAATGCAATAAATGGAACAATCATTACTTATGGACAGGTAAGCTGCAATTTGATAGAAATTACTTGAAATGATGCTTGCTCTGGTTGTGAACATTTTCTTTTTATGTTTCTGTCATTAACTGAAGTTTTTCAGATTGTAAATGCATGAATTCATGAATGCAAACATGCATGCACTGTAGTACACATGTATGCAAGTGAGAAGATATATCCTTGAATTGCCTGTTCTGTTTGAGGCCAGGCTACAAAATATGCATCCAGTGAGCAATATGTAGCTTTCATATTCATATTGACAAAAAAACAAAACTGTTTGAGTACATTATATGTATTAATATTGTCTTGTCTTGTTATTTAAATGGAGTCAGGCTTGATTTTGATGCCTTTATTCCGATTGCTTATCAACTTTAGTAGTTTTTGCATTGTGTTGAATTAGATGACTGAGCTAGTTCATAATCAGTCACTAAATATGATTAAAAGCTTTTCTTCTTCTTCTTCTTCTTCTGCTTACCTGTTAGATTGTTGAATGACTGCTTGGGAGCGTTAGAGAGCAGCTAGCAAACGTGCAGTCCAGGTATAGGTAGTCAAGGCAACTGTTAGTCTCTCTTCTGTATTTCATAGGTAACTTTCGCAGGAAGTCAGGGGTGAGTCTGCAATCTCCTGTATGCAGAATATGGGGGAGTGGGGTGGTGTGGAGAAGGTAAGGAAGTTGATGGATGACAGGGGAGTTAGGAAAGAGGCTGGTTGCAGTGTAATAGAGGAAGATAACAAAGAGCTCATGCATTTCTTGCTGGATTCAAAGCCTAATACGAATTTGATTATTCTTTCTTCGCAGAACCCATTCACTAAGCATTTAAGTGGCTTGGGAAATAGCAATTATATTAGGCAAGTTCCCATTTTCTCGCTTTTCACCTCAAAATGCAAGTGAATAAGAGCCATTCTTATCTCACGTTATTACATTCAGAAGATTTGGCAGTTTGTGGGTTACCCTTTGGAGTTGGATTTGCAACCTTTCGTTAGCAGCCCAAATGACGATGACAACGTGAGTTGAAACTTCCGCCTCAACCATTGAATTAACAACTGTATGTCTGATTTTCATTTGACTGATTTTTTTTTTTATTAAATATTCATAAAGGGGGAGTTTATTGGAGGGTCTGATATTATTCTCAACATGCACCAGGTAATTTCTCGTAAAATTATTTTAAGAGTTTATATGCCCTTTGTTTTCATACACGTTTGGTCCACCTGATGAGCTATGCTTCCTGAGTTTGAAGCAGGCCACCTAGAACACAATGGGGCCCTCCAACTGCACACCACTTGGATGTTGTCCCACATGCTTTCCAGTTTGGCACTTGCGATATAGATGCACAAGGGCTTGACAAAGCTCTATATATTAATTTGGTTTTGTTCAACATTTCTTTGTTTTATCTCCTGTCGATCCATTCACAGACTGGAGAATTGAAGGAGAAGCTCAAGGATATCACTGTCGAAGCCAAGCCATGAAAAAGGCAGGAGAAAGCTCTCTACTAAAATAGAAATAGTATGACTTTTATGTGGGAGGTCAGACCTTTTTCCTTTTTCTGTGGCAAGATGCAGTGTAAGGGTGAAATCAGCATCTGGGTTGAGTTTGAAAAGGTCAAGGATCTTTGCTCTCAGTTCATCCACATTGAGTTTTAAATGGCAAAATTAGAGGGAAAAAAGGTTTCCCCAAGTGATTTGCAGTGGAGAAATACATATCTTGTGATTTGACTATATTTATTGAACTCTCACAATGTTTATTACTGCATACTGTTTTGTGCCATAAATCTTGTCTGTGTATACTCAAAGAAGCACATGCATGACATTCCTGAGCTTGCTGAGATGAAAAAGAAAGCCAATACCCTGAGTCTAAAGGAAATGGCTCTGCTTTTAAGGTATATCTGCTTTGTTTAATTCCTTTTCTTTCCTGATGATACATTTGGAAATACCCTTCAAAAAGATAAAGACCTTTAGAAATGTGAAACATGCAGAAGAGAGATTTGACACACCAATGCTAATGACATAACAAGAATCTATGCATTTAATTAATTAATTTATTTATTTATTAAGGCCTATATGAGTTTTTAAAAGGTGCACCGATATTTCGAACATTGGCTGCAAGGAGCCTGTGAAACGTATCTTTGCTGCCAAGCATATGAGACTTCTCAGAGTGATCTAGACATTGTTTGGGTCATCCATTTTCAAATGATCAAAACCGTTGATCCCATCCCTCAATAGGTATATTTGCAATCTTTGAGCTTGTCTATGAGCCCTGGTTCTCAATCTAGCTATGTTACAGCTGCTGCACAACAGCTATCACATGGTGGGGCGGATTTTGTATTCATGGACACAAAGAAGAGAGGGGGTGGGAAGGTGGGCCAGAAGCAGCTAGTTCATAGGAAGTCCATTGATACATTTGGGCAAAGAACATCACAGTATAGAGGTGTTACAAGGTCAGTGGGAGCCCTCTTTCTCTCCTCTTGTTTATTGTTTTTGTTTTTTGGTTATTTTAGTTACAAACGTACCTATAACTGCTGTTGACAGTAATTCGCGTCCCTCACATGTGCAACTCACGCATAGCCATTGAGGCTGTTTCAGCTACCGAGTACATCGTGGATGGCCCATAAATCTAAAATCACAATGATTAAAAAAAATAAAATAATCCTCACCATCCAATGATGTCTATTCCAAGGGCAAAATTGTATGGTTATTATTGATATGTCCACACACGTGTAAGTCATGATACGAGCATACGTTCTGAGGCCTACATATGTGGGTCCCACATGTAAATACCCTTACATAATGTGGGTCCCAGATGTAAATGTCCTGGTCAATAAATTAGGTCATTCCTCTTGTGATGTGGGCTATGCTTCCACCTGATAGAGAGCTTGGATCTCAGGCCCATGTGCCATTGTCCCATGTTTGGGTAATTCCCCTACACAGGTGTATAACACACGAAAATGATAAGAAAAATAGCAATGTGCATTTGTGAGGCTTGCTGGCCTGTATTTCACGTCCATGTCTGTATTACACCTATAATATGTACTTGTCCTTACTTTACTGGTGTATATATGCTTTTTTCTAGTGAACAAGGCAATCCTCATGCTTGGGGCAGCCTATTTGAGGGGTTGGATGTCACAGGCTCTTGTTCACTGTAGCTCTGCATTTTGGGGATTGACCACAAAAGAACGATTTCACCACCTAACGATTTCCTGATTTACTCCCAGTTGTCTGTAATGCCACTAAAATCTGATAGCTCCCTTTGTATCGTGGAAACTCTTACAAGATCACGGCAAGGTGAAGGTATGCTTCTCTTCTTTCATCTCTTCCTTTCAGTTTCTTTTAAATAGCTTCTAAAAATAAAGTCATGTCCATCTCTTTGTTGATGGAAGGAGTGATGCCAGAGTTGAAGAGCCTAGAGTTATCAGAGAGCAGCCTTTATAGGTAAAGCACACAAATCTAATTTCCCAATGGTTAGATATATGTCCATATGTGCTTTTGACACGTTTAGTTTCCTTCAAAACGTTTATAGGTACAGCAGCGAGGTGATGACTTCATGAGATGGTCCATCTTCGACTGTATGATCGCCGCTTCGATCCCGGTTTTCTTCTGGAGGCGTACGGCCTACCTGCAGTACAAGTGGCATTTACCGGAAGACCCGGAATTGTACTCGGTTTTCATTGATAGAAGGGCTGTGAACAACGGAACCTCAATTCGAGCCGTTTTGGAAGGGCTGGGAGAGGAAAGAGTGAAGATGATGAAAGATAAGATAGTGAGTATATACCAAAGTTTGTGTACACCACCCCCAAAGAGGGGTTGGCCGGTATGAAGGATGCGTTTGATGTCTCCCTTGAAGGGGTACTGAGAAGATTCCAGGAGCAGAGAAGGACATAAATGGAATTAAAAAATTGGGAATGGGAGATCTTGTATGTTGTATTTTGTACTTATCTTGGGTGGGGTATATTGATGGAGGGACAGGATGTTGAAGTAGATCGGTGGACGGTTGGATGGATGTGGTTGGTGGATTTTATATTGATTGGTTAGCTGCAGAATAATTATTAGTTACTACCAGAGTATGTTGTTAAAATATTATTATGTGTGAATCATTCTATTGTCCTTTTCTTCTATTTGTGTAATTATCTGACATATAATACAAGTAGATTACATACCCCACTCTTTATCTCATACAATGAACAAAGAGGTTTAAAATGAACAAAGGGGTTTAAAATTGTTATTAAAATTCCGTCATAAAATCTGACCGTTGGCAACATTAATAAGCATTCAAAACCGTTTCTAAAATTGTGCCTAAAATGTGACCGTTGGCACCAGAACGGTTTAAAACCGTTCCTAAAACCGTACCCAAAACGGTTCTGAACCGTTCCTGATTTTCTGCGACGCCTCATTTAGAAACGGTAATAAACCGTTCTTGAAGTATTTAGGAACGGTTTTAAACCGTTCCTAAATGCCGATTTTGGTGTAGTGAAACCTGTAAGACTATTGAAAGAGATGTCAAGATAGTGTAAATTAGAAAGATTCGTGATGGAAGATGGAATTTTCCCTTCAATCGAACAACTTGATATGGCGAGAGAGACTAATGAAGAGGCATTTGAAATTGAAGGTGGGATTGACCCAATGACATTGGTATGTCGAATCAAAAGCGTTTGTACGTGCAGCATTGTTGAGGGTCAAATATTGTATATCAGACCCTGATTATTGCCTGAATTTACAGATATGATACCGTTTAATGGTCCGCTTTAATCATATTTGTGATGCAGAGTATATTTGCGAACACTGACTGAAAAAATGGAGCTTAAAGCATGAATTTAATGCTCTGATGACACCACAGGCAAGGGACAGACTCCATGGGACGAAGATCGACGATTTTACACAGCCAAGATCTGAAAAAAATTGAGAAACTGAAGCTCAAGTGGCCCGAAGGACGTCCAGAATGCAAGAACACAGGGTTCCCGCCATCCGATTGACACGAGACTTCATACGTGGCCTGAACGTCCTATATTAACCGTACACGTCAAATTTCAGCCATCGGATCATCATGAAAGTGGGCCAACGGTCAGATCAGCCCACAAATTGTCAAACTGGGGCCCACCTGATATCTGGATATGCTTCACTTTCGGTCTCAGCCCATTTTAGGAGGTGACAAAACAGATGGTTGGTTTGGATTTCTCATGAACATCACGGTGGACCCCACATGTACAATGCATGTACATGGGCCTGCAACTGATCGCGCCGCACCGGACGGTCAGCCCGGTCAAAGCCGGGCTGACCCGTGCCATCTCCCACTTTGCGACAGCGAACGGCCAGCGGCCGTCCGTTTTTGAGCAGTGGGCCCCACCCATCACCCACATGCAAGATCCAAACCATTCATTGTGTCCAGGGGGTGGCCACGCCCCTAATCATGCTGACATTTTTGCCGTGTACATGCGATCACACGATTTTTACCGTTAGACGCAGGATGGACGGCGGAGTAGAATATCTTATGGACCACACCAAAAATCAATAAAATCACACTCTTTCCGACCAGTTTTCCCACAGAAATTCAATGGTCGGATTGGATTTCACGTCCAGCTTTGATCACGAGCTCCACCATCATCAGAACGCAACTCTGTTTCGCAGGGACTGCGAAACAGGGACCTGCGTCCGTTTTTTGTGGGCCACCACCACTCTTCAAAGGCGAGATCTGAACCGTCCATTCTCCCCAGGACGTCAAACCGACCGTACACATAGTGTTCTTCCAGACCCATGCACGAGAACGAATGGAATCAGCGGCAAATTGTTAAATGAACGGTGGAAGGATTTGGTACAATGGGCCACGTTCAAACCGATGAAAAACGGTTATTTTCGACCGGTTTTTCATAAGGAAGCTAGTGAACGGCGTGGATTTCTCAACTGATCTCAGGAGTGGGTCCCACCGACAGCCAGCACTCTTCGCATAAGCTCGGTTACGCGGCCGATTTACTGCGCGAACGATCGCACTCCGACTCTGTGATGGACTCCGCCTTGGACATTCCCTTCTTGTTGTTATAAAAGGGAGAGAGAGAGAGAGGAACGGGCATCGAGGGTTGGAGGGAAGCGTGGGCATCCGTGGACGTGAGGAGAGAGAGGGAGACAGAGAGAAAGTATTTTTTCTTTTCTTTTTCTTTTTATTTGTTTTTGTTTCTTTTCTTTATTTTTGAGAGTTTTAGCTCCATCATGTTGAGCTAAACCTCTTAGCTAGGGCTAAGAGGTGAAGCTTGTAGCGTGATGGGAGACTTCTTTGCTTGTGCCTTTGTTTAGACTGAATTGATGTTGATTTTGGGGTTTTTAATTAAGGGAATGTTTTCAGTCTTTAATGGTCTGTTGTGACTGAAATTACAATGGGTCTGCAATGGCTTTGAATATGTTCTTTTCCTCTTTATGTTTATGACGTCAGGAAGCCCTGTTGTTCACCATCGTCTCCTGGGCATGGTTGGATGTCGCACTCTTCCTAACCTTCATACATTGATTGGTTGGTAATTAGTTTAATTACATTGTTTGCTTTGTCTCCTGGGCATGGTTTGGTGATGGAATCCATTCTAATTCATATACCTTTCATCTTTTCAAAACTACATCAAAGGAAGTTCAGTTGATTTTCATGAATCAAGCGTAGTTCTCCCTGATTTCTACAAGTGGATCCTCTGAATCCCTAGTTTTCCACTTTTGAATTCTCTTAAATTTTGGTTTAATTATTTCACCATTATTCCTCAAATCATAATTGGTTTAGATTTCATCTTAGCCTAGTTCTAGATCTAGTTATTTTTAGATAACGTACAGGTTTCAGTCCCTGTGGATTCGACCTCGGTCTTACCGAGTTTATTACTACATCACAACCCTATACTTGGGGAGTGAACAAGTTTTTGCGCCATTGTCTTGGGACCGACGGCTACGATTTTCTGAAATTAATTGGATTTAGAGTTAGTTTAAGATTAGGATTTTACTAATTTTAATTTTTGATTTTGTTTTCTATTTTGATTTATAGAAACTAACCAGTTTTCTTGTTTTGTAGGATTCTAAGATAGAAACTTCTAATTTGGTGATATCTTCCTAATTTCTATACTTTTTTCTATTTTTAGAATTAGGGTTTTATTTTTAGAAATTTTCTAACCTTAAACTTACTATTCTTAAAAACTAACTTGTTTTGTTTTGTTTTGCAGGTTTTTTACTTAGGAATCTTTAACCTGGTAACTTCTTTTTAACTTCTTCCCCTCATACTTTCCATACTGTTGTAGGATCTTTTCTTTTTATTTTTCCTAGGAGGAGATTCAGAATTTAGGTTTTACTATGCAAGAGTTGGAACGTATATATGCTGAGATAGCTAAGGAATCTTGGGAAAATTTTTTGATGTATGATGATAATGATGGAAAACAGCCTATGCCTCAAATATTTTCTGAAAATTACTTCAACCAATCGAAACATGATGCTCCACCGATTAAGAAGTCCTTCGGTGATTATCTACTGGAAAATAATTGCATTCCACGAGTTAAGGAAACAGTACATGATTATTGGAATGATAACGCGTATCAACTCTCGACCGATGACCCGTATGACTATAACCAGTGGAACCATCAAAACTGGGAAGATGAACCAACCACATGTAATGATTATTCTCTTGGATACCCTACCGTTGAGAACCTACCAGAAACGATCCAAGAGGATGAAATTCAGTATACCATGGAATGCCTTACGGAAATAAGAAAAGCAATGGAAGCACTGAATTCGCGCCTTGAAAGGATAGAAGAAGCTCGTGCATCCCAACTACAATCCAATCCAGAAATACAATGCAAGGAAAGTGATCCTCACTCGCTTTTGACGAAATCTGGAATTTGGAATGAGGAGTTGGATTCCATTAATGAGCATACGGTTCAACTCCCCGATGAGTCGATCTCAATGACTGTTCAAAAGAATGATGGAGATACATGGGTGTCTTTCAAATACAGTGATGATGACACACTTTTCTTATATGATACACAGGATCTCAATGATGAGGTTGAGGTTAGTTCATTCGAACCTCAACCGAATTTAGGAATAGATTATGAGGAAAGCGATCCCATCTCAAGTGTGTACTGTACTGAATTGGAAGGTGAGAAGTATTGGGATGAGATTCATGAGAGCACAACCCAAATTCCCCTGGAATCAATCTCAAGTATGGTCCAGGTCAATGCTCAAGAAGCACACGAAGTGATCGCTCATACTGAGCTACTCCACTCATCTAACATATCTGATTTAAAAGTGGAAGATGAGCTCATTAAAACTGACCCTTCCAACTTCTGTGAGACATGTTTGGACCACTCTCTTGAATTAAATGATAATGTGATTCGGGAGAAGGACGAGCTGCTCGCTACGACTCTAGAATTTGAAACCACTCAATTAAGACCACCATCCGAGCCGTACACGCCGACAGGTTCAACGCCTCGATTGAGTAGTTTCAATGAACAAAGTGATCCCATCGATGCTTCCCCTATTGATCTTCAATATGTTTGTGCAGGGCTGGAGCAAGAGAGCATATCTTCATCTACTTTTAAGGGCGAGGGAGTCCTTGAGCATCTCACTACAGATTTCCATGAGGAAAATAAGTCACTCTCAGCTGAAATTTCCGACTCTTTTGATAATTGCTGGGCACACTTTGCAAAGTCAAACAATCCCATGTCAAAAGACAAAGTGGATGCCTTGCAAGACAACATCTCGGTAGTTATCACTGACCGAGAGAACCCTTATTTTGAAGCCCCTTCTTCCCCTGATCCTAAACGTCTACCATTAAAGGAGGAGGGGCTGAAAATTGAACCGAAGTTTGACACTTCGAAATGTGTTGAGGCTACATCACTTTTTGCGAAGTTTTCTAAACTTTATCTACTTGTAGTCTCTGATTCACCATGAGATACTAACGTTGAAACTTCTTCTGTCACAGGTGAATCGTACATACTCTGGTTACCTCAAGCAATGCGATGGAAAATTTCTTATGAGGTACATAAGTCTCTCTGGAAAGTCATGCTCCAGGGCACCCAAGCCTTTTGCAAAAAGGGCTTTTGGATGATCTTGTTGAGGAACTTACTGAGGAACTTATCAAGATACTGGCCAGAAGATGAACCTTGCAGCATGAGTGGTGAGTTCAATGTTTGTGGGTAACATTACTGCAAACCCTCACGAGACTACAACTCGTCCACTAGGGGCAACCTAGGGGTTTAAAGGCTTGTTGCATACGCTAAATGCAATCGAGAGCACCTGCGAAAGTGGTATAGATAGGATTTTATTTTTGTTATTCTGCTTTCTCTCTCGTGCTGACTGGATTCCATGCTGCGATCTCTTGGAAAGTCTCTTACGATTCATCATCCAGGTACTATCTTCCCATCACTTCACATTTACTTTTGTTGTCCCATGTACATTCCATGCTCCTATCTTTTACATTGAGGACAATGTAGATTTTAGGTTGGGGGTGGGAGATTAGGTTACCTAATCAGTGTTTTCTTCGTCTTGAGCAAAAATTGTGAAAATTTTTAAATTTTTTCTAGACTTTCTTGTGAAGTCAAAGTGATTTTGACAAATATCCTGGATTTAGAATTTCAAGATTCATGATGTTGGAAATTTATAACTTTTGGATTCAGTTATCTGTAGATTTCACAGTTAAGTTTGAATTGTTAATCCATGATTAGAAGTTATAAACATTGATTGAGTCATGATTTCATATACCACATCTCACCTACACATTGAGATTTCAGTTTGATATTGAATGATTAACTTGGTAATCATGAGCATGAAAGAAACCAGCCTAAAAGATTTGGCCATCAGGGTATAAAAAAAAAAAAAAAAAAAAAAAAAAAAAAAAAAAAAAATTACACCATGGGTTTGCTCCCTATAGGTGTGGATTCGATTTTCCATGATCAACAGTTAGACAGAGCTGGGCGACTATTTTCACCATAGGTTTGCTCCCTATAAGTGAAAATTTGATTCCCATAGTCTTAAAAAAAAAAAAAAAACAAAAAACAAATAGAAAAATGAAAGAATGATCTGTGAAGTAAGTTTTGGTTGATTACCAACGAAATCCTGAAATAAAGAATTGAATCTCTTAATGATGGTAAGCCGAGATTTCACTATACACCCATGGAACTCAATGTTTAGAATTATTCTAGTTTAGGGATTAATATTTGAACTTGATTATGAAATTCACCGTGCATGAGAGGCCAGGAGAAATTGATAATCAACATTCATGGATCTTAAGATTTCTCATATCTGGATTGTTTTTCAAAACATCACTCGGCTTCGTAAGAATTGTCTCGTAATTCTCAATTTAATTTTCGCATATTTTGCTCGAGACTAGCAAAATGCTGGTTGGGGGTTGTGTTGAGGATCAAATATTGTATATCAGACCCTGATTATTGCCTGGATTTACAGATATGATACCGTTTAATGGTCCGCTTTAATCATATTTGTGATGCAGAGTATATTTGCGAACACTGACTGAAAAAAGGGAGCTTAAAGCATGAATTTAATGCTCTGATGACACCACAGGCAAGGGACAGACTCCATGAGACGAAGATCAACGATTTTACACAGCCAAGATCTGAAAAAAATCGAGAAACTGAAGCTCAAGTGGCCCGAAGGACGTCCAGAATGCAAGAACACAGGGTTCCCGCCATCCGATTGACACGAGACTTCATACGTGGCCTGAACGCCCTATATTAACCGTACACGTCAAATTTCAGCCATCGGATCATCATGAAAGTGGGCCAACGGTCAGATCAGCCCACAAATTGTCAAACTGGGGCCCACCTGATATCTGGATATGCTTCACTTTCGGTCTTAGCCCATTTTAGGAGGTGACAAAACAGATGGTTGGTTTGGATTTCTCATGAACATCACGGTGGACCCCACATGTACAATGCATGTACATGGGCCTGCAACTGATCGCGCCGCACCGGACGGTCAGCCCGGTCAAAGCCGGGCTGACCCGTGCCATCTCCCACTTTGCGACAGCGAACGGCCAGCGGCCGTCCGTTTTGAGCAATGGGCCCCACCCATCACCCACATGCAAGATCCAAACCATTCATTGTGTCCAGGGGGTGGCCACGCCCCTAATCATGCTGACATTTTTGCCGTGTACATGCGATCACACGATTTTTACCGTTAGACGCAGGATGGACGGCGGAGTAGAATATCTTGTGGACCACACCAAAAATCAATAAAATCACACTCTTTCCGACTGGTTTTCCCACAGAAATTCAATGGTCGGATTGGATTTCACGTCCAGCTTTGATCACGAGCTCCACCATCATCAGAACGCAACTCCTCAAAGGCGAGATCTGAACCGTCCATTCTCCCCAGGACGTCCGTTTTTTGTGGGCCACCACCACTCCTCAAAGGCGAGATCTGAACCGTCCATTCTCCCCAGGACGTCAAACCGACCGTACACATAGTGTTCTTCCAGACCCATGCACGAGAACGAATGGAATCAGCGGCAAATTGTTAAATGAACGGTGGAAGGATTTGGTACAATGGGCCACGTTCAAACCGATGAAAAACGGTTATTTCCGACCGGTTTTTCATAAGGAAGCTAGTGAACGGCGTGGATTTCTCAACTGATCTCAGGAGTGGGTCCCACCGACAGCCAGCACTCTTCGCATAAGCTCTGTTACGCGGCCGATTTCTGTTGCTGCGAACGGACTGCACTCCGACTCCAGCGCGGACTCCTCCTTGGACATTCCCTTGCTGTTGTTATAAAAGGGAGAGAGAGAAGAGAGGAAGGGAGCATCTGAGGTTGGAGGGAAGCCGTGGGCATCCGTGGACGTGAGGAGAGAGAGAGACAGAGAGAAAGTTTTTTTTCTTTTCTTTTTCTTTTTATTTGTTTTTGTTTCTTTTCTTTATTTTTGAGAGTTTTAGCTCCATCATGTTGAGCTAAACCTCTTAGCTAGGGCTAAGAGGTGAAGCTTGTAGCGTGATGGGAGACCTCTTTGCTTGTGCCTTTGTTTAGACTGAATTGATGTTGATTTTGGGATTTTTAATTAAGGGAATGTTTTCAGTCTTTAATGGTCTGTTGTGACTGAAATTACAATGGGTCTACAATGGCTTTGAACATGTTCTTTTCCTCTTTATGTTTATGACGTCAGGAAGCCCTGTTGTTCACCATCGTCTCCTGGGCATGGTTTGGTGATGGAATCCATTCTAATTCATATACCTTTCATCTTTTCAAAACTACATCAAAGGAAGTTCAGTTGATTTTCATGAATCAAGCGTAGTTCTCCCTGATTTCTACAAGTGGATCCTCTGAATCCCTAGTTTTCCACTTTTGAATTCTCTTAAATTTTGGTTTAATTATTTCACCATTATTCCTCAAATCATAATTGGTTTAGATTTCATCTTAGCCTAGTTCTAGATCTAGTTATTTTTAGATAACGTACAGGTTTCAGTCCCTGTGGATTCGACCTCGGTCTTACCGAGTTTATTACTACATCACAACCCTATACTTGGGGAGTGAACAAGCATTGGGAGAGAAAAAATGGAAAGGAGATCGACGGTGGCATTGGGGTTGTCATCGACATAGAGTTCTTGTAATTGGGGGATATATGTGATGGGACCATGGAGATGGGAGTTATTGAGATCAAGTGAGGAAAGAGATGTGAGATTAGCTAGTTGAATTGGGATAGAAGAGGCTAGAAAATTAAAACCCATCTGCAGATAAGATAGATGTGTGAGGTTGATTAATTGATTTACTGGAATTGGACCGGAAATTCTGCAATCGGAGAGTTGAAGCTTTCTAAGATTGTACATACGTGAAATGGGTTCTGCCCAATTCATTGCAGAAGTTGACGCTGATAAATCAACACCATTCAATGCAAGCTCCTTGAGATTGATCATACCTCGGAGCCAGTTCAAATTCGAGCAAGAAATATAACCATTGGATATATATAAGAAGCTTCGGAATTCATGGAATTCTTTCGAAGACAAATTAAATGAAGTAGGTTGTCAGCTGGTCGCTGACCTTTTCTTCAAGCAGTTGTGAGAAATTCTGTTTGCGGTCTTTATGTTAGACAAAACTAGATTCTAGGACAAGGCTATGATGATGATGAAGAACATTTGTGATTATAATGAATTCGCATTTTAATATACTCTCATAATGTGTACTATGTAATTTATTTCCCTAATGTATACTTTGTAATTGAGCATTTAAAACATGGTTTTAAATAGTGGTTTTGGAGTATTAATCGCCTGGAGCTCTCATCCTGTGTCATTCAGTTTCAGTCCGTTTAATTCGTTTCAGTCCTAATTCAGCCATGTCTCAATTTGGTGACTCATTTTGTTGCCTACCAAAACCATGGGACTAAGCTGAGTTGACTCATTTTAAGATGATATGTAGAGCCATGGTGTGAAACGACACATTATCTAACTAATCCATTAATTCTAAAACTTAACCCTGACAAATGTTCACTTTGCAGAGCATCCTACTTTCTGTTGCAATTAGAAATCCTGCTCTGAGAATAGTGACTATTCAATTGGATGTTTGAGCAATCAAAACGTTTGTGAAGGAAATGTGATGCAGCCTTTGGATAACAATAGAAAAACCATGTGAATTGTAAAGATCTCAAGTACGTAATGTGGGGACTGGTAAAGGAAATTTGTACAACTGCTGGCATAAATGGAAGGATGAATTTACTCCACAGAGACATATAAAGGCATCCTTGGATTCACTCATTGAGAGAGTAGTTTTCTAGCATTGACAGGTGCCATGCCACCCTTCACATGCAACTTGATGTGCTGCTGTTGTGGTGCCACACTGAGCTGCACTAATGAGCCTTTGTGTCTTCTTGCCATTTGGGGTGCATGTGTATTAGTTGGCTGTAGGGGTGGGAATGGGCCAGTTTTGATCTGGGCCAGGCTAGGCCTGGAAGGGGCCAAGCATATCAGGCCCAAGCCTGAGCTGGAAACAAATTGCTTGGGCTTGGGCCCAACCTGATTGGAGTCATTGGACCCAGCCCGACCCAAAAGTGGATAAAATCCCTATTTCGCCGTTGAATTTTTCTAATCTATTCGTTTATCAAGTAGGCCACGCATGCACTAAAAAATAAAAATTTTAGTGGAATGAAACCAACAATCCACATTTAAGATAGACAGTTGCCTAACGATTAGAAAGGCATATTTGTAGGATATAACAAATGTATATAAAAATTCGGGTCAGGCAGCATTGGGTCAGGTTGTGTTAGGCTAAAAGGATTTGAGCCTAAACCTGGCCCAAAAATTAATCGGACCATGCATGCGAGGTCCAAGCCTTAGCCTAGAGGTCAAGCTAATAGGTCCAAGCCTGGTCCAGATCCAGGTTGGTGAGCTACCTGGCCCATTGCCACCCTTAGTTGGTTAGGGTTAGTACGGAGTGGGACTTTGGTGGATTCGCATGCTGTCAATCTGAGCCTTTGCCAGCATCAGTTCCAAAGTTGGGTAAAAGAGGAAGTTTGATGTTTGGTTGGCAACTGATTGTAAAATTTGCTAATCTACCATTAAACTTGTGGCCAGGGCGTGGCCTAACTTGACAGAACAAACTTGACTCCAACCTGGTCTTGTTAGTATCATGCCTGAATTTTGAGTCTAGGGCCAAGAGTCTAGGCCTGAAGCCACCTCTAATTAGGGGTGTCAGTGGGTCGAGCTGGCCCGTCAGCCTTTTCGGCTTGGCCCGCTTTGGGCTGGGCTTGGGCTGAAATATCAGGCTTGAGGGTTGGACCGGGAGTAAACTTTAAGCCTATTTGTTAACCGCGCTAGCTAGGCTTGGGCTGCGTCTAGGATCCCGTCAGTTAGATCCGAACTTGACTTCAAGGGCATTTCTTGTCAATCATATATGATTGGGTATCCCAAATAAACAACCTGGTCTTGCATAAAAGAGGGTAGCTGGGGTTGGGCTCAGGCCACACTTGAGCTCAGGCCATGCATAAACATCATGGCCAGGGGTTGGGCTTGTTAGTCTTGACCTATCACTGGCTCGGGCTGGACTTGGGCCTAGGTTTTAGCTTGCAGGCCAGGCTTGGACAGACCTCACCCTCGTTCGAACCTGGCCTGTTGACAGCCCTACCTGTAATGGGTTGGAGATGTTAAGGGCTAGCTCGACCTATTGACACCCTTACTGAGTAGTAGGTAATTTAACAATCATTTGCAAGATTTTTCTCATTCTGAAGTCTTTAAAGTTTTATCCTTTTCTTCTTGAAATTTTACAAAATATCTGATGAAGCATGTGTGTGAACTTATGTTGGTTCCACCTTTCAAAACTTATGCCTGTTCTATCATTTGATGCCATGATTCTCAATTTTCCATCTTTATTATTTTTGTGGCAATTTTATTATTCAAGAAGGAAGTACAGAATTCTCACTTTGGTACTTGTCTTATGTTGTAACACAACCTTATTCCTGTTATTCAGTCAAACTTTGCTACAATATGAAGAGGGCCCAATCCTATGTGCAGCATTGGATGGGATGAAGCTTCCATCTTTTCCTGAATATGAAGTGAGAGTCAGGTGCAAATGCTTGTATCAGGAGTGTGTTGAATTAACTTGAGAAAAAATTACAAAAAAAAATTTAGTGATTTACCCAAAGTGAATCTCTTAGTAAAACTGAAAAAAAAATAAATAATAAAATAAAATAATAAAATAAAAATAAAAATAGTTGTTGATTTTCCATGTGTGAAACTTCTCACATATCGACAAATGAGCTTTTTTCCCACAAGTGACTATGACCTGGTTTTCATTTTGAAAAGTTTTTTAGGTACATTTGGAAGCACCATCAAATTGAATTGCATTTAGTAGTCTAATCATCATCGTCTAAGCCTTATCCTAATTAATTAGGGTTGGCTACATGAATCTTGTTCCTCCATTGCACTCTATCAAGGCTATAACTTCAATTAGATTATAGTTCATCAAATCCTTTCTTACCACCTCCACCCACATCTTTTCTTACCTCCTCCACCCACATCTTTTGGGCCTTCCCCTTGACCCCTTTAGAGGCTTCAACTTGTACCAACCCATTCCTTCTAACTAGCATGGTTCTTGGTCTCCATTGCACATGACCAAACCATCTAAATCTACTTTCCCTCATCTTATTATCTATCGGTGCTACTCCTAAGATGAACGCACTCATTTCTAATTCTGTCCTTCCTCTTATTGCCACTCATCCATCTCAACATCTTCATGTCAGCTACATTTATCCTATATACATGTTGTTCCTTAATTGCCCAACATTCTGTCCCACCAAGCATGGCTAGCCTTATAGCTATCCTATAAAATTTCCCTTTCAATTAAAGTGGTATACGATGACCACATAAACTTCCAGAGGCACATCTACATTTCTTCTGCCCATCTTGAATTGTATGGGCAACATCCTTCTCAATCTTCCCAATCACAGAATTCTCGACCCAATATATTGAAAGTGGTCATTTTGTGGAACTTCTTGGTTATCAATTTTAACTAAATCCTTAGCTCCACTCCTATTGTCACTAAAATTGCACTCCATATACTCTGTTTTAATCCCACTAATTTTAAATCATTTAGACTCTAAAGCACCACTTCATAAATTTGGCTTTGTGCTTGCACCTTTTCTCATCTTGTCAATCAAAACTATGACTTCTTCAATATCGACCTCTGGTGCAAGCCTACAGTAACTGGGAATCCCAACACTGCTAGTGGAGAGACAAGTGAGTTCCCGAGTACTATAAGCTTGCACCAGGGGCTGACATTGAGTAACTAAATTATAATTTCCATGGCCTTCATATTGAGTGTCTCCATATGAAATATTACTAACTGCAGGTAATCTAACTGCATTTTGTGGGGTAATTTTTTATTAAGAATACTATGAAATATTACTAACTTTTGCCATTTTCTCTCGACTAATCTATATCTTTGCAGTTCATTTCACCTGTACATTCAGTCATGATGAATTATGGCAGCTTTTTCAACATATTCATTTCCTGAAAGTTCAGAAAATTAATTGCTCAGTAGTGATGTTTCTAGAGGTATTCTGGACTGTTCAAAAAAATTATACCACAACAGAAAGTAAAGGATTTCTTTTTCTGGGTTTCTGGGGAAAAAAGATTTTCCAATACCCATTTGCAGAACTCCATTTCAACATTGCTAAAATCGTCTTGTTTTTCTAGGTAAAAAACGCAACCACTTTGCATTGCTTTCCATTTTCTGCTGAAATTGAGAATTCTAAATTAAAGTATGAATAATGTGGTTATTTAGACCTTCACCCGGTTCCTTCAAGTATGCCAAAACTGAAGGAGTTTTTAATCATAACTGATCCGCATATTAAATGAAATGTATGAATCATTTTCTCAATGCTCATCTTGTAATTCAATTGAGAAGGTTAACAATAGTACCATTGTTTGCAGATACGCCACGGAACATAGATGTGGGGTGGTTGTGAAGGGGCCTAAACTGAGTGGAAATATATCAGGGACAGACCCTTTGAAGGACAATCGCTTACTTTTGTAAGCTGAAGCTCTGGATGATACAGAGGAAACTAAGAACACGGCTGTGGTTGTCAATGAGCTATCCAAGGAGACATCGAAAATACTGGTTTCTCACCCATTAAATAAAAAACGTGCGGAAGAAGGGAAGAACGTTGCGAATGTCGTCCTCTTGCGAGGTTGTGGAATTCGAATTGAGGTCTGTGTTTTTTTTTTTTTTTCTCTATTTAATCTAAATATTGTTTTTCTTTTCTTGTACAATTTTTGGATATTAAGTTAGGGAGTCCAAAAAAGAAGTTTAGGGAGTCCAAAACCTATTAAGCTCAGAACAAGAGGACTTAAACCTATGGTAATGGCATCAACACCCACAACAGACCTCATCAGCACACCAAGATTGAAACCACCATTAGTCATTGGATTTTGCTCTTATTCTTACAAATCCCAATCAGTAGTAATTAATAAAAAAATGGTATGCGTAGTAGGAAATGTCATTGTAGTTTAGTTTCAGTCTTTATCCTTTAGGAAGTGTCGATTGTTATTGACATTAATACCCTTGTCGTGACGAGGGTGGTAGGAAATTCCTATTACACAGTGACAGCTATTCTCTTGTAGTGACTTTGATTTCAATGTACAACAAGAGAAGCGTGCAACCAACGACCATGGGCCTAACAGAGTTTACTCAAGATGATAAAAGCGCATCCGAGTAACTACAATTATTTTGTCATAGTTTCCCAACGAAAGGGAGGCATACAAGGGCTGTTTGGATCTGGGCAAAGTTGTGGCTTGACCAGCAATCCATGGCATGCTGTCGAGGCTACCAAATCATGGAATGTTGTTGCTGACTAGTTGCTCTGTCCTTGTTTCTCAAACACCCTGGATCATGGACAAGATAGACTATGGCACATGTGGGAAATTAAAGGTTGGTTGGTGGCACACTTACACATGTCCATGTGCACATTTGACACGTCCCACATTTTTTAGTGCTTGAAGTTCATTGTGACACATGCACTTGTGAGATGCTTGAACTTGGACGTTCCCCCACATGGCAAATTGAAACATGTCATGCTTGTGCACAGATAAATATGATCCTCATGTGCACCTAAACTATAACGTATATTTGACAAATAATTCCACCTCTCTACCAGAGGCACCCAATCCATGGTCCAATGGTCACCATATTTATGACTAGTCCAAAAGTGAATTTGTTCTTGTGCACAATGGGGGTCGTAAACAACACATGCACACATGTACATAGTAGTTTGGGTCCCAGTATTGTCATTCCCTTGACATCTTCATTGAGTTGACTTGAATTTTTCACAACTCTCAGTGACTTTTTATTACATGAAGAGGCTGGTTTTCAGCCCGTAGTTCAATGGTAGACAGGGTCTGTTTCACCATTGAGATCTTGGGTTTGAGTCCAGCTTACCTATCAAAGAAAAGAAAAAAAAAAGAAGTAATGAAGAAGCTTAAAAGCTACCAAATATCGGCAAACAAAGCCTAGCTGTTGTACTGGTCCTCTACCTTTCGTGCTCTGATTATTTGTATTTTAGGCTGCGTCTGGACGTAGCCATATTTTCTGGACCACCTGAAATTGGCATTGAGCTATGTTTACGTATGACTTGAACTTTGCCAGATGTGAGACTACATTTGATGGATGCCGGATGTGAAAGACCATTTGATGGATAAGTAAAAGTCACGGCACTCAATGAGGTGCTGAAACTGGGTTCATAAGTGGTGCTGCTTCTGTTGTGCTATTTGATTTGCAACGGATTGCACCAAAATGCCATTCCACATTACATCCAAATTGAGCTTTGATCATTGGTTCCACTTCAATCATTCTCCCTTTTGTTTCTTTCCCTGATCAAGCTTTGATGTCAACACTGAGAATGTGTACGTGTCATGTTTTAGAAATCACACCTGACGTCAAAGCATATATATATATATATATATATATATATATATATATATATTGGCAATTCAGTCCATACATTAGTCTAACTAGTCTAACTGGGTTGAACCGTCTAACTCAGGATGTTTGCTTAAATTCAAAAATGTAAATAGTAGAATGAACAGATTAAACATCCAACACACATCTAGCACAGTGGATAAATACTTTTGTTATTTTTCACAAATGAAAATTGATAATCCCAGTTGACCCAGGTTTCAAGTGAACTGGACTTTTGTTTTTGGTTCTTGTTGTTTTCCAACACAGTATGATAGTCCGGTCCAGTTTGTATTTTGAAACATTGGTTTGGATGCACTATCAAATTGTATTGCAATTGTTAGTTTGATAAAGTGGAGTTGATCATCTTGTAATTCCTTCTGTATCAAATAAATTTGATGTTCTGAGCTCCAAATTGCAGTCCTGTGCAACTGCAATCTGAGGGCTTCTTCCCCGTTATGAAAATTAGGAAATGTCATTAATTGTCTAATTTGTTCCTGACTAAACTGAATGTTTGGAAGTCAATTCACTTGTGCAGCCAAACACAGACTAAAGAATATTTAGATTAGCTTGAAATGATGGTGCTTCTGTGGATTTTATGAAATAAAAAACTATTCACTTGAACATGACTGGATTGAAATTGTTCTTTTTCTTTCATATGAAATAATAAGAGTGGCCATGTAGTAAAAGGGCAGGAGTTTCTCAATTTTGCTCACCCTTGTCGGCTTTCATGTTTTTCAGGTTCCGGCATTTGAACAGATGCATGGTTTGTGGCCATGCATGGTAGCTCCAACCAAGATTATTGCAGGGCTGGGCCTGTCGTTGGGAATCGATATTCTAGAAGCGCCTGGAGCAACTGGAGATTATCGAACGCTCCTAACCTCCAAAGCAACAGCTATTGCAAAAGCTTTCTGCTGTTGCTTTTGCAAAAGCTCTTTCTGCTCCATTGTAGCCGTGCCCTCGTGTTTTTGTACCAGGAGGAGACGATCAGAAAATGGGTCGTGCAGATGGATATGATTTTGGTTTCCTTCACATAAAGGTGGTAACTGTTGAATTATATAATCCCTTTATTGTTTCCTGTTTTCCTAACAACCATGAAAAGGCTTTGTGGTTCAAAATGCAATGAGAAATGTGATGGCTACTTGTAAGAGTAGGGTTGTGAATTCTTCTCTCCGTGAAAGATTCAAGTTGTTCATATGGTGTGCCCCACTGGGGATATGTGCCTTGACCTGAAAATCAGGCTGCTCTGGTCAATGAGGTCTACCACACATGCATGACCAAATAAAAGAGACATGGACTATACCAGGCTGATCTTTTGGGCCACATTATATACACATTGGTGCCCACCTGATGTACTGCCAGGAACCTGCATTGACTGTACCGCAATAGCACATATGGGCGGTGTGGGGTTCAAAAAGAGAGTAGCCATAGCAGGGATGAAATCTATTTCACCTCGAACAGAGTGACGTGGCTATTTTCGACTTCAGCTGTCTTTTATTTATTACATGTGTTCTTTGTTTTATGAATGTCTGTTTTCTTTCTGTTACCTTCTATGATGTCAGAGTTTACTTTTTTGCGTTAGCTGCACAATCCTTCTAACTAGGTGGTCCTCGTGCTTTGAAATGCATTTCCGTTTCCTGCTCCAACTTCCAATTGAATTTCAGTCTCATGTTCCCGCTCATGCTTCCTAATTCTGCACATTTGCTAACATTTTTTTAACAGACTTCCCTGCTCTGACACCTGGCTTTGTTGTAGCATTGCTTCACACTTCCGGCAACTATACCTGCGGCTTCTTATTGGTATCTGTAATGGTCATCTTTGACGCCTTGTTGGAGTGGCCTAGTGATGCAGGACATTTAACCACTTGCTCTAAAAGCTCAAACTGATAGAGAATAGCGAATGAATCCCTTTATCTTATAGCCCAGGCCCCACATCCCATGGATTAGGACCTCGGCTGAACCCCACTCGTGGGTCTCACATCACATGGGCACCACCTCACACGAGCCACTTGCCTCACACGGGCCGCCTACCCAGAGTGTTCCCCTGCATCCTATAGGCCACTCCACTCAAGCGCAGTGTGAAAATGCCCCTGCATTACCTAGCACATTATGATAGTGTCTAATATCATCCTTAGCTTTTATATTTTTAATCTTTTCCAATGATTTTTAAACAATTTTCAGTTTTTCTTGTGGGCATTGCATTTCTACTCAAGTGTTTAATCTAATCTTCGTCCATAGCCCAACATGCCACCTCTCTACATGAAGCTCACATGCCGATCTGGTATGTATGGGGCATTTTAGTCTCGCATAAGGTAGGTCTCACCATGATGATGACCCTGAACAAAAGTCAGGCCAGTCCACTCATTAGGCTGGCAACCGCTCAATGAAAGCAATGAATGTTTTGAAGAAACTTGCCAACAGTCCGCTCATTACGGATGCTTGTAACCTGCCTGCTGAGTGGGTCTACTCTAATTTTCTTTTGAGTTGGATCATCTGAATGGTTGCTTCCAAGTTTTGCATGGTTCAGATGTCTAACACATGCTCGTTTAGCATGTTAGCTGCATCTGGGGCTAGCAAACCTCCATTGATATCATTCCTTTGGAGGAACTTTTCCAATCCCAGAACAAGCAACATTTCTCTTTTTAGGCTTTGCTTCTAATTCTGTTTTCATCCTCTCCATTGTGTGGATGGAAAGAAAAATGACATTAAAATGACACCCAAATTTGCATTAATCATCTGAAATCTGTTCTACATCCCTATCCATTTACAACACCAGTTGCACAATTCAACTTTTTGATGTGAGGAATTCTCCAGTGCTCTCAATTCACTGCAAGTTGGATTGCTCCTAGTTGTATCTGTTCGCTTGGAGAGTCCGATTGGTCAATCCGAACTATCCATTAACTCCAGAATACATTTTGTTGACTACCATGCAAAAATCACACTAATCAGACGATCCAAACCATCCTTGATTTGGCCTGGCAGTCCTGAAATGTGCATTGGATCTAAGGAACGGTCTGGATCAACTCATTGGACTGTCTACGTGCCCCAAAGCAACTAAGAGCAATATAATTTACAGTGTTCTCTGATATGAAATAGGCCAATATGGTAATATCTCTGATTAACATGACTATAATAGTTTCTCCTTGCCTTGCAATCTGCACATGCTATTTGAGCAATCTGAACATGTAGATGGTCTCTATTTCTACAGGCAATAGATGACGCTGGCCGTGATAAAGCGAGCGTGTTGAAAGTCAGAGGGTTGGAAGCCGTTGACCGAGCAATCGGTCAGCTCGCCATGCTCCTCTGGCAAGCGGAATCGACTGGAAAGTTCCGATACTTCCTTTGTGTCACTGGAGATCATTCTACACCGGTCGAGTATGGGGACCACGGCTTTGAACCTGTCCCGTTTGCGCTGTGCCGGTTAGAAGATTATGTGAGTGCAGTGGGTGGGGAGGCTGTTGTGATGGGAACTCCCCTTGATTCGTTTCCGCTTCCTTCAGTTGAGGCCGGTGAAGACCTTAGGGAAGATTTTGAGGTATCGGAGGAGAACCGAAGAGAGGGGAGTAAGGCTTTTGGTGGTGATTTGGTTAGTGAGTGTGATGAGATAGAAGCTGCAAGGGGGTGTCTTGGGCAGTTTCCGGGAAGTGAGATGATGGGGATAATAAAGACATTTATTCATATGAAGGTTTGAATGTAGTCCTCTGATGCATAAGAAATCCTGAGGTTTAAATCATGGGTTTCATCTAATAGTCATTTTCTAACTTAAGGGAAGATGATGATCATGTATGAGTCTGATGGTTGGAATTGGGAATAAAGAGTAAGGTGGTTTGATTACTAAAGGCATTCAACCAGTTGAATGTATGAGAATGTTTTTTATTTTATTTTCTTTTTAAGGAGGGAGTTGAAGTTTTACTAGGAAATATGAGGATATTAATGATGTTTTTTTTTTTTTTTTTTTTCCATTCATGTTTTACTTGATGGTTATCATGGATTTGATTACAATGATCTCGATCCAGGTTGTCAGCTGCAGCAAATATGCCTGTGTTAAATGTGGAGGATGCCCAAGCTGTGTAAAGTGGGTCTCACCATGATTCCATCACAAAAAAATCAGGATGGTCTGTTCGTCGGTGGGGTACACTGTATTGTGAGAATGGACTGTTCAAATTAGACGCGCTGGTGGTCTGATTCGGTGTACATGTGGCCAACCTTTAGTGTGGAGTAGCCAGATTTTTACACAAGGTGATCTCCATGATGGGCCCACCTTTGTTTGGCATGGCTCATATGCTAGACATGGGGATCTTTGGTTATCCAAAGTGTCAATAATCAGGTCTGATTCTGGTCCTATGATTTGGAGCTAATTAGCTAGTTCTATCCTTTATTTTAAGAAGAAATGCTCCAGTGCTCTCAGTGCACCATAAGTTATGGTGCTCCTAGTTGCATTTGTCCACTTGGACAGGCCACTGATCGATCTGAACTGTCTATTAAACTTGAAACACATTTCAAGGATTACCACACAAAAATTTCACTGATTAGATGATCCAATCCATTCTTGATTTACCCTTATTTTCTGTAGCCATCTCTTTTCCAAGACATGAATGGATAGTTATGATTGCCAAATACGCAATTCATGACGGGCCCTAACAAACAGATGGATCAGATTGTTGATTAGACCTATTTTTGTGTAAACAATCTTGACTATCCATATTACAGGCCATTGATTGAATGGTTAATATGTTTTCGGATTGGTGTGATGTTTCCAATGTACTATATGAAAAGTTTGTTGGATGTAATGAACGGTCTGGATGAGTGGACTGAACTGTCCAAGTATCCAGCACTAGAGTATTTCTCTATTTTAAGTACTGTGACAATTGTGAGAACCTCCTTTTATGGAAGTTTCATCCAAACGGACACTTAGTTGGGTTTGGAGACATCAAACAAAATTAACGGATGGGATGTCTGTGATTATTCATCTTTACTTAATGAGATGATCATATATTGAGGCTAATGAGACTTTCATCCAGTTGAACGTGTGAGATTAGAAGTAGCTTTAACCTTAGAATCAGAAAATACATAATGGCTTTGATCTCAAGGGGGAATGATTACATACGGTTCTTGGAACGTATGTGAATTCCAATGCAGTCGAGCTTCTGTAGAGTCCACCGTAATGTGTGCATAGAATCCAAACCATGCATCCGGTGGAGGTTGCCTAACGTTCACGGTACCAGGATTTCCATTTACACAAACTTCTGTGGGGTCCACAACAATGTATGTGTGGAATCCAAGCAGCCCATTAGATGTACCACTTCATGTTTACTGTATGGTGTTTGGGGTGGGCCATGTGGGCTTTTGACAAATGACATGTTGGACGGTCCAATCATCATGTTGGCCATCCACATTATGCACAAAAGAATTAATGGTCTCTAAATCTTTTGTAATTGACTCTAATTTAACATACATGTGTAATTTAAAGTCACTCTCAAATACGTTTCAGTTATCCAAACCAATCCTTCGCTAGACTTGTCATGGTTAAAAGGAATACCTCCAAAATTCTTAGATTAGAACATTTTAAATCACTCACCATTTCAACCCTTTTGTTATAAGGGTTGTGGTGTTAGACCAGGACTAAAAGGGCCTAAGGCCTTTTTAACTTGATTTGAGTTAGGTCCACCCGCTAGGGCTTTGGAGACTAGGGCCAACCCTAGCCTGGCCCATTGCCACCATTAGTTGTTGTCCATGAGTTTTTGGACTTCAAGGCTTACTTGGATTTGGTCATGAGCATGTTGTTGTTGACTAGTGCTCTGCTCATTGTTTGTCAAAGACACAGAGATCATAGACAAGATACATTAGGACACGTGGAGAAATTAAAATGGTTACGCACTTACGCTCATGTGTTACTTGACACATTCGCTACATTTTTTTACTTCTTAAAAATTGACCATGTTATATATGCAAAGGAGGGATGCTTGAACTTAGGCATTCAATTACTGATCAGTACATTGAAACATGTCACACATGTGCCCAGAAAAAAAAAAAAAAAAAAAATTTACCATCATATGCACCAAAATTATATAGTGTCATCTACAAGTATGGCTGTCAACACAATCACAAATCCTTAAAAAAAAAAAAAAAAAAAAAAATAATAATAATAATTTAAAACTCATGCACCCGCCACACACCCATGCACGGCAGAGTGGGATTTCACCACCTATGGGTTTCGAACCCAAGACCTCATGTTGAAACTCCTCGGAGTCTACTACTCGGGCAAGGACTAGAACCGACAATCACAAATCCATTACTTGTTCAAATCTATATTGGTTCCTAAGCAGAAGGGAGTTGACAAACAATAGACATGCACAGCTTTTCATGATTGCTAGTTGAGATATAACTTTGCCCAAATCCAAACAATCCCTAGAGATAATTTATTAGCTATCCATAGCACTTTCCTTATATTCACTTTAAAGACTATTGCTACATTTTGCTCTTTACTAATTTGCTCGGTTTGACATTTAGACAAGCATTTCTTTTGATGATGACCCTATCTCCCATGATGTCCAGATTTTCCACACACAAAGTAACTGATACTAATTCTGCAATAACTTTATTCTGGTCTTGATTCTTATGTCTGTTTTTCATACTTAGCTTTTTCTTTTTTTTTTGGGCAAACAAGTGGTGAGGATGTTTGTAACATCCCGGATTTTTGCCACTTGGAATTAGACGTCCTTCGGCAATGGGTCAATCCTAACACCTGATTAACTTCTCAAACACTCAATTTAAAGGTCTCAAATTTCTTCTTCAAACCATTTTCCTGAAAACCTCATTTTTCCATCACAAATCTCATTTCTCACTATCTTATCCTTCAAACTTGTTTAAATGCTTTCATGTTAGAAACAAATCTTGAAGTTTAGGTGAATATAACGACTCGGAAAAATTAGGTTATGAAATAACTAACCGAAAGCATGTTATAGGTTACCAAACTGCCGTATACGAAAGCTTGGCGAATCCATCGACTCCGCTACGATTCTACGACAAAAGGTGCGGACTTTAGGTGTATAGGTTATGGTTTTCAACGCTTTCAATGTCAGATAATGATAGATTCATGATCTGCATGCAATTGCACATGTACAAAGTCTTTGTCTGTTTTCCTGTTTATATGGTGCTTTATAACATGCTTTATAACATGCTTTGTAACATGCTTTATGACATGTTTGTTAACATGCTTGACTTACTTTGTTTATTATGCTTTACTCCACATGCTTTGGAATATGGATTGATTGCTTTTGGGACTATGATTTTAGTCCAGACAATCGGTACCAGACTTGAGATTGTGGTTGAGATTCATTTTGCCATGTAGGATGTGTTTGATGAACCCGAGTCGTACTTCAGTTGGCGACAGTGGTTAGGCCACGCGAAGTGCTTATGCACTTCATGTCGTTCAATTGATTGTGCGCTCGAGCTAGTCAGGCTCGTCAAGTAACCCGATCTGTTTAATGTATGTTCACCATATTTGGACGTTATTGCTTGAACCTAGGGTACCAAACTTACCAGTGAAATCCCTTTTAACCATGGTACCTCGATCCGTTAAGACTCATGAACCAGACATGGTGGTATGGGACACCGTGGTCGAGCTGTCGGCCTACGCTGGGGCCATGTGCCTCCCCATAGTGACCAGTGAGCAACCAGACTCGTGAGCCGATTATGGTGGTATGGGACACTATATTCGTGCTGTCGGCCTACATTGATAAGGTGATGGGGGAGTGGTGCAATGAATGCGAGCAAAAGCCTTGGCAGCCCTTTGTAGTGACCTCGAGCATACTCTGAATTTGTGGTGAGGCGACGAGTTTTGCCGCGGTGTATAGAGTATGAACTAGGCCTGTATCTGTATAGTAATGAATCGTTAAAGAGGTGATGGGGGAGTGGTATAACCATTGTGCGTAACAGCCTTGACAGCCTCTGCAGCGACCTAGAAACACATTATCGTATGAGATTAAGTAGGACTGACGACCCTAGAATGGATCATGTTTGGGCATGATACAAGGGAGGTACCTTAGTTTCCTAATACTGCTGTTTGAAATGGACTAATAACAACTTGATAATCATGCTCATCATGCATTGCATGTGCCTGGAAGATGTGGAGCACTGAGGGATGAAAGCATGCCGCGAACGTAAGATGGTGTCGCATGAGGGTGGTTTGGCAAGGGCATCCATCATGACTGCATTCATACTGGCATTAATAAGAGTATTTAGAATTGTTGATTGTACTGCTTTATCATTACTACTTGACTGAATTGATAACATGTTAACCTATGCTTTATTGTTCCACTGAGTTGATCACTCACTCCCACGATACGGGACGGTGTTTCGAACACCCACCAGACTTTGTCTTATTGCAGATGGTGATGCTACTTCTGAGGCGGAGCCGGACTTCTATGACGACGAGAATGCTTTCTCATATATGCTGTTTTCTGGCGGCTTCGTGAGAGTCGTGCCTTGATTGTTGGGGCTACAGGGATGTTGACTAGATCACACTACACAACTTGGTATAATTTAAAATTATACTTGTAATTATTTAACCTGGTAACTTTATCACACTCTGGAGACTCACCACAGTTTATATATTTTATCTATCTATCACAGTCTTCCGCTTGCAAATTTAACTGTCTCTGGAGTATGATATGCTGTTTTGGCTTAATCTCACTCATGTTCAATGCACTAATACAGATCACATTCAATCATCATTCATTTTGTTGCATAAGTGATGCGTTGGAACTCGGGAGTTGAGTTTATGCTCGACTCCCGATTTTCAGGGCGTTACAATGTTTAGGTTCTCTTTTCTACTCTTTTCTACCCTCAATTATATCGATGATAGTGAAGCTATCCATTGGCTCTTTTTATCACACGCCCTAACCTCTATTTCATTTTGTCGGTGGGACTTTAGATTATGAAGAGACAATTCTTTTTTGTTTGAGTCTAAAAAAGTTCCTGGTAATCTTTCCGTGATGGTGGCAATTTTTTCAATTACAACTGCCTAGAATTGTTCATCTATCTGAGTTCTGTCAAAATTTTGTGAATGATTAATTAGAGCCTACTAACTTGTGCAAGGAAGGGTTTATTGTCAACCATTAATTGGAATTTAAACATTTATTGATATCATAATTTTTATACTTCTCTTTGATTCATACTGTTTTCCAAGGACAACTAGTAGGTCTTAAGAGGAATGTGATAGTTAAAGTGTACATTATATAATTGATTGTTTACTAGGTTCAACATATGGCTTTTGTAGAAATAATCATCTTTGGTTTATTTCTCTTAGGAACAAGTGGACCCATGTTCAAGTTCATAATTAGGACAAATTAAGTAACACATTAGTTTAAATGATGTCAACAAGAAGATTATCTTTTTCTTTAGTAGGTAAGAAAGGAAACTCCCTTGTTACTAACAAAAGGCAACAACCCAACAATAGAAATAATGAAGAGACAAATGGGACCTCAACACAATAAGGGAAAAAAAGAAAAAAAAAAGAAAAAAAAAAAAAGCCTACATCCCAAGCATGGGAGAAACCCACACATCGGATCAGAAAAAGCCCATGCACACACGGGGTGAAGAAAAGCTCCTATAATAATATAGGAGAATAATCAACAGGAGACACAAATTATGCACTACGCTCAAGATATGAATATGTGCAAGCTTAGCTACAATCCTTCTATGGGTAGGGCAAATGATAGAGATAGAAAGCTCCTAGTAGCTTTAGCTTTCAAATGCAACTTCCCAAGAAAGTCTGAAGGGGTCATGATGAACTTCTTAATGTCTGAGCTAGGCATTTCAACTCGAACACCTGCAATATTTGCTTCATAAAGTCTAGTAAGCTAAGATTAATGGAAGAAAGAGTCGACCTATCTAGTGATATCTTCTGAAAGTGCCCTAGTTTGTCAATTAGTGTGAAGTCTGAGTCTTAAACTCAAGTGAGCCCCAAAGAAGACCCAAGATAGCGGACTCAAGGGTTAAAAGCTTCAAGCTCAAGTTAAGGTAAAGATAACCTCATGACCATGCCAAACCCTATAGCTAAACCCTTCTATCATAGCCCATACTTAACCAAAAATATCTAGGAATAACCATAATTAAGTATGTTAAATGGGTATGTAAGTTGATGTCTGAGTAATAATAAGACTATTAAAATCCAGACATTGTCGATGGCATCGAAGTGCCATCGAACAACCTTCGATGGCATTAAAGGCACATCGATGGAATCGAGCCATATGGTTAGTTTGTCCAGTAAGAATTGAAGTATTTTCTTGAATTTTTTGATGACATCAACGCCTATTTGATGTAATCAAAGACCCTTTTGATGGCATCAAACACAACCTCAATGGCATCGAGAAAGAGCACAAATAGTCCAGCAATAAAACAAGGAAAATTTAGATTTTTCCGATGGCATCGAACTTAAACATCAATGACATTGAACAGAGCTTCGATGACATTGAGAAAATGCTCAAATAGTCCAGCAAGAAAATGACATAATTCGTGAATATTTTGATGGCATCAAACTACCCTTCGATGACATAAAAAAAGGACCCAAATTGTCTAGCAACCCTAGGCCATATATTCAGAATTTTTCAATGGCATCGATCCATCATTCAATGGCATTAAAGGTCCCCCTTCGATGACATCAAAGGATGCTCAATGACATCGATAGAAACTGTCTAACAACTATTTGAACATCTTGTTGCTCGGTTTCAATGAAATCGAATGTCAATTCATCGAACTTGACAGTTTTCTGCTCGTTTTTTGACCGTTGGGAATTCGATTTATATATGTATGGGGGTTGTTCCTTGGCAATTTGATGAGTTTTTGAGAGAGCTTTGAGAGAGTTAATTGCAAGAGTAAATATCCATCTTCTAAAGCCCTCTTTCCTCATGGAGTTCATCATTCAATCATTGTCTTAAAGGTAGTCATTGGAATATTCAAAGCTTGGATTAAACAATGAACTCCGACATTCATTAATGCTCTAGCAACATTCTTTATTGGAAAATTCATATGCTAGGAAGCATTGAATGCTTTTTTTCGAGAAAGTCAGAGAAAAATTCAATTTCTTGCTGGACAATTTTGACTCTCAATCGATGTCATTAAACACAACCTCAATGCCATCGAGAAAATTAGAGAAAAATCCAATTGGTTGCTGGACAGTTTCGACTCTCTATTGATGTCATTGAGCAGTCCTTTGATGTCATCGAATTTACTTTTCGATGTCATTGAGCAGTCCTTTGATGTCATCGAACTTACCTTTCAATGTCATCGAAGGAGCTTCGATGTCATCGAGAAAGTCAAAGAAAAATCCAGTCGGTTGTTGCACAATTCTGACTCTCGATCGATGTCATCGAGTAGGCCTTCGATGTCATTGAAGTGCAATCGAAAACTGTTGTTTTGAGCTATCTTTTACACAGCAGCTTCACAAATCTTCTAGTCTTATTTATTATGTTTCTCTTGTTCTCCTAAAGCTAAGGGATGATCAATTAGGTATTCCTATTAGGTTAAGATCATCTAGAGGTGTATGGGTTGTTTTGGGTCAAGGGTTAGGGTCATCGAGGCACCTTTTTTACTTGTTCTTTGCTCCTGGATGCTATGTCTTCACTTGTGTCTTCAGTCTTTACTTTTGTTGGTTTTGTATGTTGATGACATTTTGTTAGCTAGCAGTGACATTAGGATGATGAGCGATAACAAGAAATTCCAATCTTAAAGGATTAAAATGAATGATCTTGGTGATGCCTCTTATGTCATCGGCATTAAGATACGCTATGACGATCACGCCGATTGCTTGGCCTATCACAGAGGGCTTATATTGATAGGGTACTCGAAAGGTATGTCATGCAAAACTATGCTCATGGACAATTGCTCATTGTTAATGGTGATAAATTTAGCCAGTTCTAGTCTCTTAAAAATGATTTAAAAAAGAATCGAATGAAGGATTTTTCGTACCTGTCAGTAGTAAAGAGCATCGTATATGCTCAAGTATGCACGTGACCAGATATTTCCTTTGCAATTGCAATGTTGGCCATGCATTTCTCTAATCCAAGAATGCAGCATTGAATGACTGTAAATGTGTTGCAGTACCTACAAGGGACAAAAGACTGCATACTCATATATAGAAGGTATGATTATTTAGAATTGGTTGGATACTTAGACGTAGATTATGCTGGTTGCATTCATACAAAGAAGTCCACCTCAGGCTACATGTTCATGATAGTTAGTGGGATTGTGTCTTGGAAAAACGTGAAACAATCGACGACAACCTCATCCACAATGGAACTTGAGTTCATTGCTTGTCATGAAGCATTAAATCAGGTACTATGGTTACAACGTTCTTCTTAGATTTGTGGGTATTGGAGCATATCCTGAAATTATTTAGAATCTTTTGTGATAACTCAGCTGCAGTTTCCTTCTCTAACAATAACAAACATTCATCAAGGTCGAAACATATTGACATCAAGTATCCTTTTGTGAAGAAATAGCTTAGAATCGTATAATGTATATGGAGTTCATCGATACTAAGTAGATAATTGCGAATCCATTCATTAAAGGGCTCCCTATTACACAATTTGAAGATTATATAACATCTATGAGAATCATTGACCTTACATATTTATTTAGTTAGTGGGAGTGGAGTGTGTTTTATTTTTATAGACATTAAAGAGATCTTATTTATAAAGTTTTGATGATTCTGATATAAAGTTAATTTCTGTTTTATATATATATATATATATATATATATATATATATATATATATATATATATATATATATATATATCTGTCACGCCCCAAACCTGGAGATCGGATTCACAGGAATTCCGATCACCGAATCTGGTATCGACAGCCTCCGTAATACTCCATTTTCAGCTCCTAGCGCCTATACGCCAGATTCCGATCTTAGGATCCTACAAAGAGTATTTTCCAACGTACATTTATCTCATAAGAAGCATAACCACAAGTTTACCCAAATCACAAATGCAACATCATCATCACATATCCACTAATATAATCATTTTGAATACAATGCTGAAAATGAAATACATATATCGAAAATCATAGCTCCAGAGGTCCGCTGCTGCAACCTAACACCACCTGCACACATCTATCGTGCATAGTATATGCACAAATTATTTTAAGTAGAACTAAAGTCTTATCTCGTTGAAGATATTTGAAAGTTCATAGACGTCTTGAGAATAGGCACATATGATCACATTACGTGTGTAATTCTCATACCATACTTCCTAATCCATGGTTTATGTCGTGAAGCTTGATGGTATTTGTAACCAAACTTAGTCTTACTTTGCCAAAATTAAATATTGTGATGGCTACTGCAATTCAATACTAGTGGTCTCGATGGACCAAATTGTAGAAGTGTTGTCCATATTATTTAACAAAAGCATTGGTTAACCATTTAGATGTTTTCTTTGAAATTAAAATATATTTTCAAAATTTAACCTTGACATTAATCAATATGGATCAAGTGAAAGAAATAAGAAATATATAAGGTGGGCCTAATTGATCGATTATCTATATCTCCTTAAAGGTTGGATAATGTGATCGGGCATATCGGTGGACTCTACTCTGGTTGTGATTAATCTAAAATTGTATCGGTGGCATATCGGGGCTTTGTGCTACGGATGTGTTGCATGCACAATATTCTAGTTGGATTAAGATTGTTAAATTCATGTAGAGCCTAAGGGAGATGAGTTTCGATAGGTTTTAAATTCCTTAACTATCACAACTATAAAAACAAGGCTAGGTCCCCAATCTTAAACACGTTTGAAGCTTCTATTTCTATCTCGGTGCCTCTAAGGGGGTAAGGTACAGAAGACTATGACATTAGTCTTATAGTGATGGCGTTTCAACCAAGTACAGATTGGAGTTTAGTTTTCTCGATCCCCATCTTCGATACACCGTACGGTCCTTCAATTCCACAATTTATAGATTTACATTCTCTCCGTCATGTGGGGTTCATGTTCCATTATTGTCCACCATGTGTGGCCCACCTTCAATATCCACCGCTCCTCATGTGGAACCCACCTTTGATATGGACCATCCATTTGTGTGGGCCCGACCTTCAATGTAGGCCGTTTATCATCCGGGCTCCACTTTGGCTATGGACCATTCATCATTAGGGGCCTATCTTTGACATGGACAATCCATTATGTGGGTTTACCTTGATGTGCATCATCCATAATGTGGGGCTCACCTTTGATGTAAACCGTCTATCATATAGGCCACAACTTTGATGTGGGTGGGGCTTCCTTTGATATGGACCATCCATCACATCACATGGAGAGAGATAAATAGAAAAGTTAAAAGTTGAAAAACAAAAGATATAAAAACTTATAAGTAACTTTCATTACATAAGTTATTTTACAATAGTGTAAAACTAGCGTATAACTTATTAATTTACATAAATTAAAAAACTCTCTTATTGGGTGGTACCCAAAAAGTCCCTTAATCAAAAGTATTCTATTTATTTATTCCTCTCCAGTGGCATTAATTGATTCATAGCCAACAATGCTTACATAAGTTTCAAAGTCCAAGTCACTTTAAGACTCTCTTTTAACATGCACCTCACGTGATGACTTCTTCCCAGCCCCAGAGAAACGCATTGGGAAAGACCGCGGATTAGTTGTGACTCAGAACCAGCCACGTGGGTGTGATCCTGACCATGGGGCCTACCTCGACGTATTCGTTGTATATATACAGTGTCCACCCATTTTTCTAGCTTATTTTATGGCATGGTCGAAAAACTTAAGCAGATGCAAATCTCTGGGAAACCACACCATATGAAATAGTGGTGATTGACCATTAAAAACTTTGTGGGCCGCCAAGAGTTTTGGATCAAGTTGATATCTGTGTTTTAAGCTGAAAATTTTGTTTTCCCTTTATCTAAGGCTATCATAACCTCATCAATACATTGGATTGGATGGCAAATAAACATTATGATGGACTCTAAGAAGTTTTAATTGGTTACCATTCAATGAACATTTTTTCCTGTGGTTTAGTCTACTTGTGATTTGTATCCGATTCATTTTCAGGACCACATCCTGATTTAAGCCAGAAAAACAGATCCTGAGCTCGGATATAAAATGCATACATCGGGGTGAGCCCCACAGTTAGGGTTGCACCCACTTGGCTGGTTTTGGGATCGCCGCTTATCCGCGTTCCAGCACGAGATAGTGATAATGGCTACAAATTTCCACATCAAAATATCACTGAAAAGGATAGTTGGATGCAGATTTCCTGTTAAAGCCTCTTGCACTAACTTTCCGCGGGATGCTAGGTGGGACCCACTGTGATGTTTGTGAGAAATTTATACTGTCCATCCATGGTGAGAGCTCATTTTAGGACATGAGAATAAAATTGAGGTGTATCTAAAAATCAAGTGGGCCGTGTGAGATGAAAAGTAAGAGAAAGTTTTTTTTTTTTTTTTTTTAAATTTATTTACGTTGATACCTTCTGGATTCACCTTGACGTTTATATGCCATCCAGACTGTTTATAAGGTCATTCCCACTGGTATGAAGTTAAAACACCAGATATGAATATGTGGCCATACAAATATTTCAAATAGTGGTCACAAAATCCCAATTATTTCCTCTAGTTCGGCTCACTTGAGTTTTGGATCCATCTATTTTTAATCGCATGTCTTAAATCGAGCTTTCAAAATGAACGAACAGTCCTAATTTTTCACAAACATCACCGTGGCCCTACCTAGCATCCAAACTTTCTCAGGAAATCCGTGTCCGTTCAACCACGAGAAGAGAGCATTTGTACTTCTCGTTGCAACAGTGCACGCGTATATCCACGCATGTGGAAAACACAAGGGAACTTGGATTGCTTAGTGTAGAACACAGCACTTATGTCAGTGCTGTCTATATGTGTTTTATCCATGCTGCATCTTGCCATCATCTTAGGGCATGAGCCCAATAATGAGATAGATCCAAAGCTAAAGTAGACCACACCACAAAAAACAGGGCCATAATAATACTAGGGTTGAAACTTCTTGGTCCTACCATAATGTTTATTTTCCATCTATCTTGTTCATAGGGTCACATGGACATGAAAGAAGAGAAAAGACAAATATCAGCTTAATCCAATACATCTGTAACCCATAAGAAGTTTTCATTGGCAGAAGTTCAATCTCCGCTACTTCCTAGGGTATAGTCCACTTGAACTTGAATCTGTCTTGTTTTTGGGATCATGCCATCACATCAGGCAAAATGAAGAGATGTCATGGATAACACATACTGTCATACATAAGGCGTGTTTCACCTGTACACAGTACCGAAGTCCATGAAGTCAAGAGTCCAACGTAAACAGCTCACATGTGCCACTGACACACCTGTGCGAAATTGAGAATCTTCATTTGATAAGCCCGTCAATGAATGTACTAATTTAAAAGTCATTCCCAACAACTTATCCGTGTGAAACACGCATGTATTTTGATTTTGGTCGCAGATTACACGGTGACTCCACGCGGTGGGATTTGATTGGGCGAGAACGGATTGGCTACTTCCCCTGCCACCAGCCTGGTGGCTGTGGTCGGTGCTCTGTGGGATCCACCGTGATGTATGTGTTTCATCCATTCCGTTCATCCATTTTTACAGATCATTTTTCACATGATTGGGGGCAGCTGTAAGAGACGAGTCAGTTTATCATTTTTCATAAATATGAGCGTTGGCTATGCATCTCGCACATAGAAATAAACAGAGGAAGGGCTTATGCAAATGGGTTTGACTGGATTTTGGTCGTTTATCATCTTCATCCATAGAATCCACTTCCTAGGTCTGAGCTTGCACTCAATTACTGTCGTTGCGGCCACCTTCAGCAATGAAACTAATCGATTTGCTTTGAAAGTATAGCAATGTTTCACATTCATGGAAAAACAAGATAATATTTTAATGGGACTCACTTGATGAATACTTCCTCAGATTTCTCTCCAGTGGGTGGTCCAATTGCATGAGCACTTCCACTGGATTGTGATGACATTTTGAAAAGAGTTGAAAAAATATCACAGCCATTAAACATCTCAATATCCTAATAGTATTCTTAAAGTAAAAAAGATGATGTCTATGTCTCATTACATTCATGATCTCCCTTTGAATTACACGAAATAAAAGAAAGAAAGAAAGAAAGAAAAAAGAAGAAGAAGATATCTTTCCATCATTCACCGTAAATATTAAAAGCACACTCCTATGCCAATGCTAAACATATCTAAAGCTTGTTAAGAAAAGTATTTTCAACAAGCTCATTTTATTTTGATATCTTCTCAATATAAGTACCAATAATATCTCAGTAATAACTGAGGTAAGATGGATCTTCACCTGACAGTTGTGACATAACTTGTTCATCTTGATGAATCCTGACACCGAGATATAAATCCTTGATTGCATGCATTTCTGTGACAACATCTTTCATCTCCATTCTATCTCCTGGAGATTCTGCAGAACACAACACACCAATTCTGACCATTGAAATTAAACAAGCATGCATTCTTTTTCTTGTGTTAGTATGATTTCCCCTGCCTTGAGTAACTTTGGCTTCTTCTAAGAGAATTGGATCGACAATGGCCATTACTCGTTCAGGCAATGACAACATAGCAAAATGATGAAGGCTTAGATCATCTTTAAACATGTCATCAGTTGGCCCCTTTCCGGTTATCATCTCCAATAGAAGGATTCCATAGCTGTAAACATCGCCTTGTGTAGATGCTTTAACGCCCACCGCATACTCTGTAATTTATACATGTCATATTTGCATGAAAGCAACCATTTAAATACAAATAAAATTAGATTTTAAATTTTGAAGGAGACACAGGGAGGGAGGGAGTATTCCACATTTAAACAAGTAATTAACATGTTTGCTTTTCCCAAAGGTCAAAATTTCTAATGTCAATTGATGTGCTATGAACTTTGGTTTGAGAGGAGGTACTCATTTCTGATCTTATTATTAATGTTATTATTATTTTTTTAATTACTTGATTAACTTTCAGAATCCTACCATCTGTAGCTATAGGAACACACTCTTGCTTACATCTAGGAATGTGTTATGGCCTGGAATTTTGGATGGTCTTATCTAAATGCATGCAAGAATTGTAGTAGGAAAAAAAAAATTTAGAGGATTTATCATAAACATTTACCAAAGTTGTACTAGAAAAAAAAAAAAAAAAAACAATTAAAGGATTTACCAGTACTGGTCCACATTCAACATGCACAAGTCGCCTACCTGATCGCCAGAGCAATTAGGCCAAGCAACATACCAACAAGAGCCCACCTATGAACAAGCCTCCGTCATGTGTTGAATGCATAAATGTGTGCCATTCAACAGGTTGGACCCAATATGAAATTAGTAGACTAAGATAGAAGAAGTTCCATTAATCAATTGGGCCTCGAGCATGAGAAAAATTGGAAACTTAGAGCTATATGACTGATGTTTGATAATCAAGGCACATGTAGCTGATCAATGTACATCAATCTTATCAATTCAACTCAGGAGCATGATGTTAGCCCAATGCTTGTTTGAAATGGGTCTCGGTGGATGGATGGCTCTGATTTTATGAATGTGTGCCACAATGGCATAGTTTACTATTGTTTTACATATGCCACCAAGAAAATCCATCCATTCATTTGATAGTTCACAATGTGTTACTTGGTGTAGAATGTTTTTTTTTTTTTTTTTCTTAACAATGTGTTACTTGGTGTAGAATATCCATCTTGCAAAAGGTGGGTGCACCTGACTTGGGACAAAAACTAGGATGGTCCATTCATTCAGAAGCCTGAACCATCAAAATTAATGAACATTGGAATTGTCTAACTAAATAAGATCATGGCTCACCTATTATCTCATTTGGTCCAATTTATTCACCTAAGTGATATTTTTGTTAGAGCCATTGTTTGCATGGCTCAGGTTTCTATACAATTGACACATTTACAAGTAGAAAGCTCATTGGTGAGAAAGAAAGCACTGACTGTGAAAGCTCACATACAATGTCGCACATGAACATATCTACTCTAAATAAGCATTAACTAATTTACTTATTATCTATACTAATTAAAGCCTTACCTGTTTCCTACCAATTTAAAATTAGAATTTTGCTACCCCAAGCACAAAACCGTATATGCACATTTTTTTGAGATGTGACAGGTCCTCTAAGAAAAAAGTCTACAAAAGTCAGGCAATCCACTCATCAGGCAGGCTAGATATGTGCCTTGAATAAGTATTTTTTTGTAAGCTGTCACTATGAGTGGAACAACCTCATATTTGCAAAAGGTTATCTTTATGGTAGGGGTCAAAACATGAATTTACCACATGGTTAGATATCATGTGGCACCTAAGTCTGGCATAAGGTTTGTGTGGGCTAGAAAACCACTTGAAAAAAAATTTACAACTTCACAGGACGTACTCAAGAAAATAAAATAAAAGAAAACAGATGAAATAGTTACCTAGAGCGATGTACCCAGTAGATCCCTTCACGCCAACCGAGCTGGTTTGAGGAACGTCAGATAGGAACCTTGCTAACCCGAAGTCACCCACATGAGCAATCATGTCATCATCGAGGAGAATGTTATCCGGCTTTAAATCACGATGAATGATCGGTGTTTGGCAATGGTGATGTAGATAATCCAGTGCATTAGCCACATCAATAGCTATGTTTAGCCTTTGAATAAAGTTTAAATTCCTCCCCAACTGATCATGCCCATCTCTGTGCAGCCACTTGCTTAGACTTCCATTGGGCATGTACTCAAAAACTAAAGCCATGAATTCATTGCCCTTATAATCAATACTCGAGCAACAAGTTAAGATTTTAATAAGATTCCGATGCCTAACATTTCTCAAGGCTTCACATTCGGCCGTAAAGCTCCTCGTAGCTCCTTGCTGCTGAAGGTTGAGGACTTTCACTGCAATAACAACTCCATCTCGATCTAGGCTTCCTTTATATACAGAACCGAAACTTCCACTGCCAATCAAATTTGCAGAAGAGAAGCCATCTGTTGCTTTATAGAGCTCTGCATATGACACGTTCATGAAAGGATCCTCCATAGAAGGCACATCAAGGGGTTTCCTTCTTGACTTTCTTACCCAATAAAGAGTGGTAAAGGAACATGATAGTGAAATAAGAAACATGACAACACTAATTATCGAGATTTTCACTTTTGAAGCGAGAAATATCCCCCCTTTCTTGGAAACTTGGCGAGAGCATGCTGACAATTGCAATTCTTGAATACCCCCACAAAGCTTACTATTTCCGAGTACTGAAATTTGACTGGCATTTCCAAAGACCCCTTGTTTTGGTAATTCACCCTCGAAATTGTTGAAAGATAAATTTAGATACTGCAATGCAGAAAGGTTCTCCAGGTATTGTGGAATCTTTCCGGACAAGATGTTACGTGAAAGATCCAGGGTTTGAAGGCCTCTTAGAGTACTAAATTCTGAAGGAATTGATCCCTGAAAGAAGTTCCCATCCAACCGGAGATGCTCTAGGCTAAGACAATTGCCTAACAAGCTTGGAATTTCTCCTGACAATTTGTTATTAGCAACATTCAGTGTCTGGAGACTTTTCAAGTTTCCGGTTTCCACCGGCAGCGTACCGGTAAAAAAATTGTTTCGAACATGGAGATCAATTAAAGAGGTAAAGCTGAAAAGTTGTTTGGGCAAGCTACCACTAAAATCATTATTTCCGAGGCTTATGAACTGCATGTATGTACAATTTCCGAGGCTTGAAGGTATGCTCCCTGTTAGATTATTTTGGCGTAAAAAGAGTTTGTACAGTCGGGAGATGTTGCCCAAGGAAGACGGAATTTGCCCCGATAATTCATTTCTACCCAATAAAAGTACCTCCACCTTGTTAAGCTTCCCAACACCAATGGGAATATTACCTGTTAGAAAGTTCTGCTCCATCATCAGTGCTGTTAGTCCAACGAGATTCTGAATCCCAGATGGGATGTTTCCGAAAATCCTGTTCCTTCCAATATTCAGCGATGTCAGTTGGGTCGAAAGATTAGCCATGGAGTCGGGCAACACACCACTGAGACGGTTTTTGCCTATTGCCAGTATCCGTAAGCTACTGCAATTGGTCAAAGAATCGAGAAAACTCAAGTCACTCGCTTTCCCAAGTCCAAGTCGATTGACTGACAGAATTAGCTTGTTGAGACCCTTGAGGCTTCCAAAATTCAAAGGTACGGAACCACTAAATCTGTTATTACCAAGGTCAATAACTACGAGTCCTGAAGCATTGAATAATGAAACCGGTATGGATCCTGTGAATTGATTTAGTCCGGCGTAAAGCTCTCGAAGATTTGGAAGAGTGAGTCCTATGTTTGGTGGAAGATTTCCATACAATTTGTTCCCTACCACTCCCAAAACGTTAATAGAGGAGATATTGTATAGTTGAGGCGGAATTGTACCTGACAGTTTATTTTCACCAATGCTAAGAGTACTTAACCTCACCAACCGACCAAGGTCATCTGGGATGCTTCCCTCCAGACTATTTCTATGGAGAACAAGGACAGTGAGAGATGAAAGGTTTCCAAGTGAAGGTGGAATGCTTCCTATAAGATAGTTGTCACCAAGTCTTAAATAGGTGAGCTTCAATAGAGAGCCAAGCTCAGTTGGAATCCTCCCTGCGAGCCAGTTCGAGTCAAGATTAAGGACTTGGAGTTCAGAACAGTGGGTCAGATTTGCTGGAATTTCTCCGGTGAATGTATTATTGGCCATAATGAGAGATCGCAAGCGCGACAAACGGCCAATCTCTCCAGGAATCATTCCTAACAGTTCATTTTCAGCAATGTTAAGAAAGCTTAACCTCACCAACCGTCCAAGGTCATCTGGGATGCTGCCCTCCAGACTATTTCTTGAAAGAACAAGGACCGTGAGAGATGAGAGGTTCCCAAGTGAAGGTGGGATGCTTCCTATAAGATTGTTGTCACCAAGGACCAATATGGTGAGCTTCAATAGAGAGCCAAGCTCAGCTGGAATCCTCCCAGTGAGCTGGTTCCGGTTGAGAACAAGGATTTCGAGTTCTGAACAGTGGGTCAGATTTGCTGGTATTTCTCCGGTGAATTTGTTGCTGGACAGATTAAGATGCCGCAAGCGGAACAACTGGCCGATCTCTTTAGGAACCATCCCGTGGAAGCTGTTGTCTGCAAGATCGATTATCCTGAGGAAGGTGAGGTTTGCTATGTAAGGAGATATGGGGCCCACCAAGTTCTGGCCACTGAGGTTCAAAGAGGTGACCCTTTGAGGATGTCTGCGACCGCATGTGACTCCTTTCCACTGGCAGAAATGGAGAGTATGGTTCCACGAGCTCAAAGATTTGAGAGGATCGTAGGTTATAAGATGTTTAAAGTCGAGCAAAGCAAGCCCATCGGTTTGATAAGAGGAGTTAGAGGCAGATCCAAATGAGCATGGAACGTCCATGGAAGAGAGAAGGATGGTCCAGAGAAGAAATGACCAAATTGCTGGTAGGCTCATAGGCGGGAGGTCCATTGTTGAGTTTGTGAATGCTGGAAAGCCAAAGTGATCGCAGATAAATATGGAGTGGATTTTCCTTTGTCCTCTACGGTAGCGGATGGGCTGGTGAAACACACACCACCGACCTGGCTGGTGTACCACACACCACAATATAGAGTAGATTTTCCTTTGCCCTCTACGTTGTGAAGACGAGTTCGGACACTTCGAGTAGTGCGAACGGTTCAAAGAAGATCAAAGTTACGTGGGCCATAATGATGTATTATTATATACAATCTGTTGATTAGGTCATACAGGCCCAGATAAATGGAAAAAACAAAGATCATCTTGATCCAAACTTTTATGGCCCCAAAAGGTTTTTAATGGTCGACTCTCATTCAACACTTTTTTCCTGTAATGTGGTCCACTCGAGATTGGGATACACCTCATGTTTTGTCTCATACGATAAAATTATCTGAAAACATAGATGGACGGCATGGATGAAACACATACATCATGGTGGGGCCACATAGCACCGACCACCAGCCAATGGCCGGTGGCAGGGGAGTAGCCAATCCGTTTCCTACCGAACATTTAAATTTCCCGCACGGATTAGGTACTACCCCCGCCTGTTGGGAGGTCGGGACAGGCGGAGGCTCATGTCGCCGATGAGGGGCCAGTGTGATGTATGAACTTTATCTACGCTGTCCATTTATTTATTTTCGTATTATTTTAGAATACTATCCACAAATATAGAAGATCAAAGTCTCAAATGAGCCACACGGTGGTAATTAAATTTATACTATCCAAAAATATAGAAGAATAAAGTCTGAAATGATCCACACGGTGGTATAGATCCGCACGGTGGTAATTAAATTTATACGGTTGAAAAAGTCTCAGGGATCACAAAAGTTTTAGATCAAGATTATACATATATAGTTTTTTCTTTTTCACTTCATCCAGGTGTATATGACCACAAGGTTAGATGGAAAATAAACTACACAGTGGGCCCTAGGAAGATTTCAACAGTGAGAGTCCTTAATTTCTTTCTATGGTTTAGTCCACCTAAGCCTTGGATCTGTCTTATTTTTAGTCCAATAGTCTGTAATGATTCGAAAAGAGGAATAAACGTTGCAAATAAGATTCATACATCACGGTGGCCCTTCGGTAGTCCTCGGAGCCTCCACCTATCCTGATTTTCAAACAGGCAGGGTGAAATTGTACTCTGGGTTAGCTGAGTTTTTAGGAACACGGATTGGGCCGTCCTGGGCCCACCGTGATGTAAGTATTTTATCCACGCTGTTCATAATTTTTCTGAGATCATGTTAATGTATAAGCCTAAAAATGAATCAGGTTTTATCCACGCTGTTCATCATTTTTCTTAGATCATGTTAAGGTATAAGCCTAAAATGAATCAGGTCTTATCCACGCTATTCATCATTTTTCTTAGATCATGTTAAGGTATAAGCCTAAAAATGAATCAGGTCCACAGCATTGGACCACACCAAAAGAAGATTTAGTTATAATGATACCCACCGTTGAAACCTTTCTAAAGGCCATTGTGAAGTTTTTTTTTTTTTTTACCATCCAACCTATTCATAAGGTCATGTAGACGTGGATGAAGTGAAAAAACAAATATCGGCCTGATCCGAAACTTCTCCAACTCCCAAGAAGTTTTTGATGGTGGAAGTTCAATCCCTACTTTGTGGTCCACTTAAGCCCTGTACCTGCCTCATTGTTTGACTAATAGCTTAAAATGATACGAGAAAAATGATTAACGGCGTGGATAAAATACTTACATCAATGTGGGCCCCACAGAGCCCTGCCCGGACGGTAATCGGTCTGGGTGGGGTTAGGACGCAATCCGCGTCCAGTTATTAGTGCCAATTCAATTGGAGTGATTTTTAGTGCCCTCAGTTTTAATTGGTCCACATCATCCGCACGTACGTTAGCACTCATTTAATGAAAAAAAATATATATTTACAAAATAATGCCTGATTAACTCAGAAGATTACGTTGCAGCATCTTATCCTAAGGACGCGTGTTTGCTGCGACCTAGGATCCAATGACTAAGATCCGGTGACCTAGGTGGGACCTTGACCATGGCCCACCCCAGTGTATGTATTGTACGGCTCGACCGTCTATCCGTTTTGTCCCAAGATTTTAAGGCATTGTAAAAAAAAAAAATAAAAAAAAATACACAAATCTTAGGTTGAACACACCACAAGAGAGTGGTCATTGAATGTCCACCATTGAAAGCTTCCTAGTATCAATGTTTATTTGCCCACCATAAAGTTTGTGAGAAATCCACCTCAGCCTTTTGTTTGCCAGATCATGGATAGATAAGATGAATTTCTCAAAAGTAGCATGCAATTGGCGTCATATAAAATTTTCTCTAAAATGTCCGGCAACCTTTTTACTTTGTTTGGAAAAACAATCACTCTATTCAGCTAAATCTCGTCACTTTGTTTCATTTAATCCCACCATTTTGACAGGTGAAACTCACTCACTTTATTTCATGACCGGATCAATTTGCTTAGAAGGACTCCGTCACTTCGTCCAGCTACTCTTTGAGTTTGTCTTGTGGAACTATATCACTTTGTCCAGCAACACCATCATTTTACCCAAAAGAACACCATTAAATTGTTTGGTGAAACCCTATTACTTTATCTAATAGAACCATGTCACTTTGGCTAATATAACCACGTCACATTATCTGGCAATTCCTTCGTCGCTTTATTTAGTGGAATCCTATTACTTTGTCTAGTAATCTCGTCACTTTGTCTAGTAAAATCTTATTACTTTATTAAGCAACCTTATCACTTCATCTTATGGAATCTCCTCACTTTTTTCTGGCAACCCCAACCCCATTACTTTACCTAGTAGAACCCTATCACTTTATCTAATAGAATTCCATCACTTTGTCTGGTACAACCATGTCACTTTATCTCGAAATCCCGTCACATTGTCTAGTGGAATCCCATCTCTTTATCTAACAATTCCGTCACTTAGTCTAATAATCTCATTACTTTATTCAGTAATCATGTCACTTTGTCAAGTAATTCAAATTCAACCTCATGGAACAGGTAACTGATAACAAAATCTGGGTCCTGGCTAAGAGTGACTTGCAAGTTCAGACCATCAACGCAACCAAGCAATGTGTCACGCTATCATTCTCTCTTGGCACGCAACTCCCCACCCATCTGGATCTCAGTTGTCTATGTGAGCTGCAACAGGGATGGGCGCACTGACCTGTGGGACGAGCTGGGACATATCTCTAGCCTCACAGTTGATCTGTGGATGGCCCGCAGCGATTTCAATGCTACGGTTAGCGTAGATGAGAGGCTGGGTGGGACTCCAATCATCTCCAATTCAATGATTGATTTCCAAGAGGCCATAAATGATACCGGCTTACTAGATGCAAGCTATGCAGGCTCGATTTTCTCCTGGTGCAATAATAGGGAAGGTAGAGGGCGCAGATGGGCCAGACTAGATATGATTTTGATCAATGCAAGATGGATGTCGTTTCTTCCTCCTTTTGTAGTAAAGCACTTACCTAAATCATGTTCTGACCATTCCCTAGTCCTCATGCACTTCAAAAATGCATCAGCAAGCTTCCCCCGTCCCTTCCACTTTCAGAGAATGTGGACGGCCCACAAAGACTTTATGCGGCTAGTAAAGGCAGCCTGGGAGACTGAAGTTGCAGCAACCCCCATGTACAAGGTATATATCAAGATGAAGCACCTCAAAAAAGGTCTTGACTGAATGGAATAAATCTACATTTGGCAATATTCATAGTAAAGTTCAGCTGGCTGAGTATGAAGTAACTAGAGCTGACGTCTCTCTTCTCAACTCTCACTCTCAAGCTGATGAGGAGAGGTTACGAACAGCCCAGGACAACCTGAAAATGGTCCAGCTCCAAGAGGAGATTTTCTGGAAGCAAAAATCTAGGAACAGGTGGCTCTAGGAGGGGGACAGAAACACGAAGTTCTTTCATGACTCCGTCCTAGACAAGCGCAGGAAGTCAGTCATTAACAGGATCAAATCCAACTCTGGAGAGATTCTGGAATCTAACGATGACATCGCTAAGGAAGTGGAGGACTATTTCAAAACTTTATTTTCTTCGCAAGCTGGTGTGATAGGAGATAGCATCTTATCCTCCAATCCTTCTCTAGTGAGCACTCGAGCCAATGAGGACCTGATCATGACTGTCACGATTGAGGAGGTCAAGGCAGCTGCTCTCTCAATCTCGATTGATAGTGCCCCTGGCCGAGATGGCTATGGGGGAGCATTCTTTTCTTTCTGCTGGGAAGTTATTGGCAATGATATTTTCGAAGCTGCCAAAGACTTCTTCACAGGCGGGCTCATCCCAAGATCCTTCCAATGCACTCTCATCTGCCTCATTCTTAAAAAGATAAACCCCGAGTGCATCACTGATTTTAGGCCCATTAGCCTTTGCAATGGTACTATTATGAAGATTTTTTCCAAAATCATAGCATCCAGACTGGCCAACACTCTTCCTTCCATTATCTCTGATGAACAAGGGGCTTTCGTTCGTGGCAGATCCATAATCGAGAACATCTTGATTGCTAGAGAAATGACCTACGATCTGGACCATAAGGTGTTTGGGGGCAACATGATTCTTAAACTAGACATGGAAAAAGCTTACAATCGGCTTGAATGACCATTCCTTAGGCTAGTTCTGTAAAAATTCAGTTTCGACCAAAGATGGATTCTTCAAGCGCAACGATGTTGGATGGGCCCTTGGTTTTCCATTCTGATCAACGACAGATCTTTTGGATTCTTCCAATCCTCCGGAGGCCTAAGACAAGGAGACCCTCTTTCTCCCTCCCTTTTCATCGTAGCCGCTGAGGTCTTTAGTCGGGGCATCCAAGCCCTTTTTGCCTTAGGCTCATGCCAGCAGTTCAAGCTACCCCAAAACTACCCCACGGTAACCCATTTGTTTTTTGCTGATGACGCTATCTTGTTCCTCAATGGCAGGCTCAAATCTGTTCGTGCCCTCCTCAAGTTCATCGCTGACTACAAACAGGTATCTGGCCAAAATGTGAACGCGACCAAATCGTCCTTCATCCTTTCAAAGAAAGCCCCTCCATCCAAAGGTCGCAAAATCAGGCACTTGATGGACTTTAATCAGGCCACTCTCCCATGCACCTATCTAGGCATCCCTCTCATCAAAGGGAAAGTCCGTGCCCCCCTTTTGGCTCCTATCATTTAGAAAATCCTAGGCAAAATCGAGGGCTGGAAGGCGAAGCTTCTCAATCCGACAACAAGAGCGGTCCTGATAAAACATGTTCTTTCTACCATTCCTATTCACGTCCTGTCTGCAGTGAACATACCCAAAGCTGTCTGCCATACTTTGGAGGCTGCCTTCGCCAATTTCTTTTGGGGAAATGCAGAAGGAAGAAGAAGAAACATTGGGTCCGATGGTCACGAACTTGCCTTCCATTGGTTGAGGGAGGTCTAGGTTTTCGAAGCATGGAGGATGTTATGCTCACTTTCAGAATCAAAATTGGCAGGAATCTTGTAGAAGGGAACTCCCTATGGGCGAGGCTCATGTCAACTAAGTACTGTAACCAATCCTCTAGTTCCAGGGGTAGAAATTTTGTTGCATCTTCCACAGTCTGGAAGGACATCTCCAAAGGCCTCCCCTTTGTACACCTTTATTCTAAATGGCTCATTGGCGCAGGGAGAATTAACTTTTGGACCCACAACTGGACTGGGGAGGGTCCCCTCGCGGCTTCGGTCTTATGGCCAATCTGCCCCCCCAGCTATGGGACGCAACAGTTAAGGATTTCATCTCACCCTTGGGCAGGTGGAATCTATCACAGATCCAAGGTATTCTCCCTCATAATCTCATTCAGTCAATCTTAGCCTGCCCGGCCACTCTGTCTTCAAGAGAGGATTTCTTGGCGTGGGACATGACAGCATCTGGAAGGTTTTCTTTGAAATCAACATGGAATGGGATTCGTCAGCAACTCCCAAAGCTCCAATGGGCTGAATGGATTTGAAATAAATCCCCTCCTCCAAAGATTGGTATCTTCATCTGGAAGATCATGTAGAATGAAATCCCTGTGGACTCTGCTGTCCAAAGATCTGAAATCAGCCTTGCCTCGAGATGTGAATGCTGCAGAGGTGAGCCCCAGCAGTCATAAGTTCTCAATGTTTCTCCCCACAGCGCTGATCAAGAACACCCTCATTTTTTAGAACCAACAGATGCAAAGAATCCAGCAAACCCTCCTTAGCGCTTCAGATAACCCCTCCTAAGCAGCCCCAACCCAGGCCTCTGATGCCCGCATCCCAGCAGGTAATCTCCCTACCTAGCACAGCCAACCCAGCACTTCTCAGCCGTAGATCTATCCTGTCCAGCTCTCGCTCCAATCCAGACCGCCCACCCACATGATGGAAGATCTTCATCATCTCCTTTGTTCTAGATCCATAGCCAGAGAGGTGTGGCTCCATTTTTCTCACATCTTCAACATCCCCTACATCCTTAACCAATCCATCCATCAACGAATTTCCTACTGGTTCTCAAGTGCGGGCCAATCCTCTCGCATTAAGCAGCTTTTGGGCTTCACCCCCTCTTTCATTTGCTGGGAGTTATGGCTAAGTCGCAACGACTCCAGATTTGAAGGGACCATCATGTTTGGTAGGAAAATCATCTCCAGAGTTTCTAAATGGATCCAGGAAGTTAGCATCCCTTTGCTAAACAACGACGCTCCCTCCCTTAGCAATGCAGCTACTCTTCAGGCTCTCCATATAGCTAACTCCAGCCCTGCTCATCCTGAGAGACCGATGATAGTTAAATGGAATAGACCTCCTTCCAGCTGGCTCAAGCTCAATGTGGATGGATCTTCAATTCTCGAGGCAATCCAGGAGCCAGTGGAGGGGGGAGGTGCTTGTAGAGACTCAAAGGGCCGTCTTATTTTCGTGTTTCATAGACACTACGACATCGCAATGAACAGGAGTGCGGAAGCTCAAGCCATGCTTGATGGCATAGTCCTATGTTTGAACCTAGGGCTTTCTTTCATTCAAGTGGAATCTAACTCGAAAATGGTGGTCGATGCGGCGTTAAATCCATGGGCTCAATGCCTGTGAAACCTATGGTACAGGATAGGGCTGATCCACCACCTTTCTAGCCTGCTAAACCTCAAGTTTCTCCACACCTACTGTCAGGGTAATTCTCTCGCAGATGTATTGGCCAAATTAGTAAGTGAAGGTTACGCCAACCGATTCTTTTTCTCCCGGGATGAGCTTCCTAGGAGCATCAGGGGATCTCCGTTCCTTGATAACACCAGCCTTGGCAACCTTAGATAGACCTATTAGTTTGCGGCTCTTTTGTATAGCTTGTGTGTGTAGATATATGATAGGCTCGACCCGATCCTTTTTGTTGGCGCCGACCTGAATGGCTGTAACCTTTTCTTTTGAATTGAAAAAAATATATATATAAAAAAAGTAAGACCTCATCACTTTATCTTGTGGAACCATGTTATATTGTTTGGAAATCTCGTCACTTTTTCTAGTAGAAATCCATTGCTTTATCCTACAACTCCATCACTTTGCCTAGTAGAACCTCGTCACTTTGTCTAGTGAAACCCCATCATTTTGTCCAAGAATCCTGCCATTTTGTCTTGCAGAATCCTATTACTTTGTCTAGTGGAACCCAACTGTAACAATCCTGATTTTCGTGGCCTACTTGAGACCCTAACTAAAAAAATTAATATTTTTTTTTCCTTTATTAATGAAACCAAGCACTTAGCCCAGTTACTAAAAGTACTCTCGGTAGAGGGATAGGTTAGGGGATTGATTTCCTACACTGTAGGAATTATATTTTTGCCCAAATCTACCAAAACCTTGGTGGAATCTTATAGAATCAAGACTCTCGCTCTATTTAAAGGTGATGTCTAAAGGAAATTCCTGCAGAAAATCCTAAATCCAAAAGAGCAGTCATAGCAGAGAGAGAAACCTTGCAGAATGAGAGCCTCCACCGATAAGATTTCATCTTTATATTCTTATTTTCCTGTAAATTCATATCTACAAACTCTCGATCTAATCAATGGATGTGTCAGCTTAACCCCATATCCATCATTTTGATCTATGAATGAACTTTTGAATAATGAAAATAATTTCCGCACTATTTCTGCATAGTGGGAAGATCGGCTTTGAGAAATCTGCCTGTATTAGTTTAGGAAATTCAAATTAAAGGATTTTAAAGCTAAATCGTGGTAGGACCTCGAATTTTATAGTGATCCAACTGAGGAATTCTCACAGCGATCTATGAAGTTATATAATTTATAAGAGCTTTTGTTGAAAACAGTTTTCAATTATCAATTGTATATGCCAAATATTTGGATCTAAGCAAGCTTTTGGTTTCTCTAAATTTGACTACGAGAGAAAACCATTGGATAAGTCCGACCAAATTCCATGATTAATGAAATTCATCAAAACTAAGTAGAACAAGAAAAACCCTAAAATTTTCAGAAAAACCAAATTGTGTAACTGAATCTATCCGACTTAGGTCGATTGATCGAAGTCAGCGTTCTGTCAATTGATCAAAGTCAGTGTTCCGATCGATTGAAGTAAGTTAATTTTTGTCCACGGAGTAAATTTTAAAATTCATGATTTAATTCGATTAATCGAATGATCAAACTCATTCGAGCGAGGACGACCAAAGTAGTCCAACGAGCAACTGATTTAATCCGACCATGCTCGATCGATCGACGAGTAAGGTTCGATCGATTGAATATGGCCAAAAGTGTCCAAAGACTTAAAGAGTTAATTCGAAATTTCATCGATCCATGGTCGATCGATCGGGGGCTCTCGAGTTGGCTCGATCGATCAACTACATTGATCGACAGTTCCTGTATTTTTTAATTTTTGAATTTAAGAAATTATGAGGAGTCATCTTACTTGTGTCAATGGTGGACCCCACTATTGGAATAATATGATTTAATTGGAATATGCTAAATCACCTTAATAGAGATTTGAAGTATAATTATAGAAAGTATTCGATTGATCAAAGGATTTGACCCTACCTCGAATAGGTATACATGAATCCCAACATGTCTCATATGTACATAGTTAAGATAGATGAATTGTTGGTTGAGATTGTTCTGATTGATGTGACTGTTGTATGATTATTAAGATATTGTATAACTATGATAGTTGTCTTCGAAGATTTTGATGAATGCTAAACATACATATATGTAAATCACTGATATTGTGAATCTATATTTCCTCTCAGAGAGAGATACATTTGGTTGACTGTACATGTCAACGCATAGACATTGAGCATACATTACATGTATTTATTGAGAGTGCATGCATACCTATCTTGTGCTTTGAGTTCCTAAGGGATCTCCATATGTAGTTACACCTGGCAGATTCATTGCTAGAAGCCACAATAGCGGAAGCTTACTCATGGAGTAAATGTATTGATTGCTCATGCCTACTTAGGTGGATGCCTATATATAATGTACAAGTTACTAATGTCTATGTAGGTGGATGTTTGACGGGTACAATTTTGGGTTGACAGATATCCAACCTAAGTAAGTGGACGATCCTCTCACTTGACATGCATCTCATGACATCCTTATATTCATGCTCATACTGTATACACATAATATGCATGGTTTGGTTGTACTATCTTTTATTATTTTATGTATGAACCATGTTGGGTTCACTCACTAGCTTGGCCAACGAACGTTGTGAATTAACAACCGTATAGAGACGAACGATGCCAACCGATCTAATCTAATACTAGAAAATGAAGCTGAATTGGTGGATGAAACTTAAGACCAATTGCCGCATTTGACGGAAGACGAACTCACTATATTAGACAACTTAATTTATTATGCAATCGATCCTAAGATTTTTAGTTCCATCCGTTATATACATTATTATATAGATTAAACTGAAAATTGTTCATAGTACGTTATGATTGAGATATGATTGATTATTCTAGTTAAATAAAGTTCCAAATAGGTGGGCTTAGATCGATTTTAGAAATTTATCTTATAAATGTGAATGTTATGGATGAAGTATTGATAGATGGAGTGGAACAGTTAAGTGTGTGAATGTTGATATGAAGATAACTTAGAATACATGTAGTGTGCCTCTTAATAATCATATGACGGATGTGCACCATAAATCGGGTCTGAGGGTGCATACTCTGTATCCAAAGTGTGGGGCATGATACTCGTCACTTTGTTCGACAACCCTGTCACTTTATCTAGTGGAATTCCGTCACTTTGTTTGGCAATCCGGTCACCTTGTTCGACAACCTTATCACTTTATCCAGACTCACCACATTTAAACATTGCATGACTTGGCCACTTCTTATACTCATCTTGAAATATTTCAAATATTTCAGGAGTATATGATTTTGCTGCTTCCTTTAACATCGTGACATCAACAAACAATATTGGGGTACTCTGCTTCATATTAAAATCAACTTTAGATTCCTTGTATCGTCGTTCGGCTACTACTTGTTCGTAATGAGTGAAGAAATGTTAAAGATTATATTTGGAGCTCAAATATTTTTTCAATACGCCATTCATGCTCTCACTCTGTTGCGTGCTCTTCATGTCAGCACAAAATGTATTTCTTCCATAAACCATAGCCAATTTCTCTCTTTCTTTAAACAAATTCTGTAGCCACTTGTTCTGTACTAAATCATATTTCTCGAGCAAGTTATTCCATGTAGCTAGAAACTCTTCCTCTTCCTCATAATCATATACACACTTACTAAAATCAGAACCAAAACTTTTTGAACCATTAAATACATTGCTAAGGTGTTTTGTAGCATTTTGGTATATATGCCAGATACATAAACGATGATATGTTTCTAGCATCACTGAAGCTATTGCATTGGCCATTGCAACATCTTGGTCTGTTAGTATTGTTATTGGTTGTTTTCCAGACATTGCACTTAAAAATGTTTAAAACAACCACTTGAAAGATTCAATCGTTTCATCGTATAGTAAGGACGCACCAAATATTACAGTCTGCTTATGATGATTTACCCCAATAAATGGAGCAAAAGGCCGTCCATAACTATTTATCCTATATGTAGTATCAAAGCAAATGACATCCCCAAAAACACTATAGTCCATTATTGACCTTCCATCTGCCCAGAACATGTTCGTCATTTGATCATCTTTATCTACTTATATAGCATAAAAGAAAGATGGATCATCAATTTGCTTTTGTTGAAAGTACTCCAATACAGCTCCTGCATCACCCTTTTCCATCGCTTTCATTCGCTTTCTCTATAAGTAGTTTTTGTAATCAACTGGTGTGAAACCCATATTCTCTCGACCTTTAGATTGTCTACTAAAATATTCGACACCTGCTCATGGTGTTATTCCTAAATCATTTATGATATCTATGTTAGTTTTTTGGTCATCAGTCAAGCTTCTGTGTGACCTTAACATGTGCACCTTCGTTGGTGTAACAACCTCATGGTTATGCTCTGCCACAAACTTATTTACACTGTATTTTCCATTCTTCTGAAGCTTAATCATCATGCTTGCTTTACAATTCGTTCTTGTAATCGGACGGGTAAACCTCATGAGATCGGTTTGTTTTTTTTCACGTTTTCGACCTTCTTTAGAACAACAAAATTCTCTGAAAACCATGACATCTTCATCTGATTTTTGTATCCATCCCCTTCGAGCACTGAACCCTATCCTTTTAGCATAGCTATTATAAAAATTATATGCACTTTCATCAGAAGAAAACTCCATTCCAAGTTTTGGTTCTTCATCTAACATATCACCTGTGTTGAATAGTACATCTTGCCTTACATCTTCATTGCACAGGCTTGCATCTTGAACATCTATTTCAGTATCAAATTGTAACCTTCGATATGTTTGAGAACATGCTTGACTTTCCAAGATTTTATCATCCATTTCAATAATTGACCTTCAAAATAAAAGGCATACAAACCATGCAAACAATTTAGTTCATAATGTAAAATATGCACGTGGGATATAACAATAATGGTTATAGTTATGCACAGAAACATAGGCAATATGACTAGATAAACAAAAACCGTAGCCATATTTCTATGACTGTAAATGTGGAATCCATAGGTTTGTTCAATTTGAAAAGAAGGAAAAGCTGGGTTTCCCAAGGGAGGTTAGCAATGAGGCGAGTTATACAAAGATGAGCCATCCTCAACCAAACATTAAAGATTGAGTTGATATTCAAAGATTTTGGGCAGCAACATCTCCATGGTGCATTCCATTGGATGAAGGGTCACACATACCACTTGTATTTATTTTTTTTTAGAAAGATGACGATTACTTTATTAGAAGGCAAAAAGAGAACAACAGGGAGAATCAGCCATCTGAGATAGTGGGAAGATTACTCGCCTAAGAAAAGAAAATTACAACCTTTTACGAGATCAACATTACACACATACCACTTGCATGATTTTCAATAGAGGAAAACAGACTGCTGAGCACACTATTGACATCCTTCAAAACTATATATAGCGACATTTAAGCCAATAAAGAAAAAAAAGCAACCGCAAAAGGCCAGCTCATCTGAACTGATTGATGCAAACACATTGAACCAGCTGCAATCAGCATGTTTGAGACACTTTCAAATTAATGATGAATGCAGTAAAACCTAGAGATGGCCTAAGGATTCTTACAATCTGCTATATAAACCAAAGCAAAAGGTATGAAAGAGGAAGATAAAGCACAAGATCCCTTGTAAAAGCATAACTAAAAGAGCTACGATACAATGCTTGACCCAAGAACAACCATACAGTTTGCTTGCATACAGCCCATGGATTAAAAATTGAAAACCGTAACTGGATTAAAAAAAAAGTCCCCAATTAAATTTACAAATGCAAAATCCTAATTAGGGATTGAAAAAAAATACGCATATTTGATTAGGAATGTTATCTCTAAAAATAATAATAAAAATAAAAAAAACAAATAGGGAATCCCCTACTATGGATTAGGGATTGAAAAATGCTAATTAGAAATTTGAAGAATCTCGAGTTATGGATTAGGGATTTGAAAAATTCCCTAATATGAATTTTCAATTTCTAATATGAAAATGCTAATTAGGAATTATAAATTTGAAAAATCTCGAGTTATGGATTTGGGATTTGAAAAATTCCCTACTGCGGATTTTCAATTTCAAACCCTAATCTCTAATCTCTCATCAAACTGTCAACCGAAGGAAGCAAAATCCCTAATTCTAAATCAAAATCACCATGTAAAGAGAGAAGAGAAAGAAGAGCAAAATTCAAACTGTCAACCAAAGGGAGCAAAATCCCTAATCCTAAATCAACATCACCATGTAAAGAGAGAAGACAAAGAAGAGCAAAATTTCTAATCCTAAATCAACATCACCATGTAGAGAACTGAGTTGATGCCGATCCGAGAAATAGAGGGAGGTTGAACTCGAGAGGGAGACGGAGAGGTCGACAGGAGAGACCGACGAAGCTCTCTCTGCTTCTTCTTCTTCTTTCTTCTTCTTTTTTTTTTCCTTGCACGGCTGGAGAGATTTTGTTTATATATATATATATATATATATATATATATATATATATATATATATATATATATATATATATATATATATATATACACTGGCGGGAGAGACGCGGAGAGAATCTCTCTATGCAACTGGAGAGAGAAACGGGCTAACGCCATTTGCTCTACCGTTTGGAGGAGTGAAGCCGGCCCCACATATGAGGGCCAATAGAATGCCGCCACCTTAACTCAGTAGCCCTTACGGTACTGAGTTACTCAGTACACAATCCGATTCTGATCCACCTGGGGTTAGTACGCAATCCCACCCGAAACTTGGGGGGAGCAGATTAGGTGAAACACCGGTCCCCAGAGGTGGTGGGAACTTGACTATGGGCTCACAATGATGTATGTGACTACATCCACACCGTCCATCATATTTAAAGCTCATTTTAGGGCATAATCCAAAAAATGAAGCAACTCCATATCCCATGTGGACTATGGTACAGGAAACAGTGGTGATTGACCATTAAAAATTCCTGTGGGCCACAAAAGTCTCGGATCAAGATGATATTTGTGTGGTCTCTTCATCTAGGTGTTTGTGTCTTTCTCAACAGGTTGGATGACAAATAAACATTTGGTGGAATCCATGAAGTTTTTAATGATGAGGATTAAATCAGACTATTTCCTATGGTGTAGTCAGCATAAAATTTGTGCTAGGCTTCATTTTTAGGATAATGCCCTAAATTGAATTTTCAAAATGACTAGATGGTGTGGATTTAAGGTACACAAATCATTGTGAGCCTCACAGTAAGGGGTCCCACCCATGGTGGTGGATCCTAATCTACTGTGGATTATGGGGGTTTAGCATATTACGTGGTATGCCTCTTGTCACTGACCTTGGCCCTAACCGTGGACCCACCTTGATGTATATATCTTATATCCACTCTGTCCATTCGTTTTTTCAAATCATTCTGGGGCATTATACAAAAAATGAAGCAAATCCAATTATCAAGTGGGCCATACAATAGGAAATAATGGTGAGTGACCATTAGTGGGCCAAGAAAGTTTTATGCCACATGAGATTTGGGTCATCCTCATTTTTGAGATCAATTCCTAAAATGATTTGGAAAAATGGATGGACGGCATGGATAAAACACATGCATTATGATGGGGGCACACAGTACCATCCAATAGTTAGAGGCTACTGATGTCGTTAGTATGTAATCTGGATCAGCCGAGATGGGTGAGACCCTGACTGTGAGGCTCACCGTGATGTATGTGACTACATTCATGCTATCCATCCATATTGAAAGCTTATTTTTGGACCAGATAAAAAAATAAATGAAGCAGATCCAAATCTCATATGAGCCATAGTACAAGAAAAAGTGGTAAATTGTGAGCTACGAAAGCTTTGGATTAAGATGATATTTGTGTAGTCTGTTCATCTAGCCAGTTGTTTTTTTACCCTATTAATAGGTTGGTAAATAAACATTTTGATTGAATCCATGAGGATTTTAATAGTAGGGATTCAATTATGACTATTTCATAAGGGAAAAAATGTAAAATTAACATATTCCAAACATTTCATATGTTAGTTAACAAACATGTTGTTCTAGATTCAGTACTAAGTTTTTGACTTCAGATTCAGATTTCAGATACAGACTTAGAACTTCAGATTGAACAAACATGCCATTAGTCACCGAATATTTGGCCCTTGTTTAGTTAAACGTGTACCATTGATATTTTTTCTTCTTTAAACTGTTTTTATTTATTTTTATTTTTTAGCCACCAGTTCAATAGTTAAATTTTTCAACAGTTTGGATCATAGGTGAAATCTAATCATTTGTTATTAATCTTTTGTTATTATTAGTGTCTCCAAAATCATCTTATCGATTGGTTAGAGGTATGCAGCCATTTTCCCGTTATCTTTTCCTTACATTTACTTTCGATTTTTTTTTTTTTTTTCCATTTATTTCCTTAATTTTTTGTTCTCTTGATTCAAAAGATCAATGCGTCCTCCTTCCACGTACGCGGATTTCCTGTGAAAGCCTTTAGCAAGAAGTTCCTGCGTAAGGATATTGGGTGGGGTCCACCGTGATGTTTTTGAGAAATCCAACCCGTTCATCCATTTTAAGATATTATTTTAGGATGTAAAATAATAAATGAGGTGTACCCAATATTCACGTGGTCCACGCAAGAGTAAAAAATGGGCATTCATTGAGCACCGTTGAAGCACTCTTACAGTCGTAAAAGTTTTATATCAAGCTATAGTTTGTGTTGTCACTTCAACCCATTGGTAATGACCTTGTAAACGATTTTGATAACATATAAACTTCAAGGTGGAGCCCAGGAAGGCTTCAACGGTAGAAATTTCTTTCCCCAATTTTCCCTCTCATTTGACCTACTTAAGTGTTTTATTCACTTCATTTTTTGTTACATATAATAAAATGCGCTCCCAAAACTGATTGACAGAATGGATTTTTCACGTCCATTGCAGTGGTCCCCACCCTGCATCCTTGCTCAGAAACCTAGCTTTCGCAGGAAATCCTCCTCCTCCTTCCACATATCCTTCGGGAAAGTGGGGGTTGAACGTCCACCATTAAAAACTTCTTGGGAGCTGGAGAAGTGCCAGATCAAGCTAAAATTTGTGTTTTCACTTCATCCAAGTCTGCATGACTTTATTTATCGGTTGGGTGGTAAAAACACATCAAGGTGGCCCTTAGAAAGGTTTCAACAGTGGGTGTCATTATCATTGCAGCTTCCTTGATGTGGTCCAATGGAGCTGTGTATCTCCTTCAATTTTTGGCTCACATCTTAAAATGGTCATATAAAATCGATTAAAGGTGTAGATAAAATACTTACATAACGGTGAGCCCCACAGAGCTCTGCCTAGATGGATTACCATCCGGGTGGGGGTAGGGCGTAATCCACATGTGGACGGTGCACTGTGAGTCGATAACTTTGAGTTCGACAATGTACTATTCCGCATTTAAATTTCTATACATCTATTTGGTGAAAATGTATGCTGGGTCAGCCTACTTATTAGTGGCCATTGATATGAGTGAATATCTTAGTTTATGCAAAACAAAGGCAAATAGACTTAGCCATCAAATATTTGGCCCTTGTTTGGTTAAATGTGCACTATTGATATATTTTTTTTCTTCGAACTGTTTTTTTCTTGGTCGCCAGATGAATGGTTAAAAATTTCAACGGTTTGGATCATAGGAAAAATCTGATCGTTTGTTATTATTAATATCGGAAATTATCTTACTTTTTGACCGGGTGTATGCAACCACATTTCCTTATCTTCTTTCTTTTCTTTTATTTTCTTTTCCTTTTCATTTTTTTTAAAATTATTTTTCCATAACCTTTTATCTGCATTCAACAGATCAGTGTCCTTCCACAGGATCCTTGGGAGACGGCAACTAGCAAAGACCGCAGATTCCCTACTGACGCTGTTAAGTGTCTAGTTGCATGTGTCAAATAGCATGTGGTCGGTGCAATGTGGGCCTCGTGACTTTGATTTCCAAGTTGTACTATATCTATATTTAAATTTCTATATGTGTCCAATAGCTGTTGGCTGAAACTGTCCGCTAAGCTTTAAGTTAGACCTAGTCATCGAATATTTGGCCCATTCATATGACCGAATACCTTGGGATTGCTTATGCAAAACAAAGGCTTTAAGTTAGACCTAGTCATTGAATGGCCCATTCATATGACTGAATACCTCGGGACCGCTTATGCAAAACAAAGGCTTTAAGTTAGACCTAATCATCCAATATTTGGCCGGCGTAGATATACGAAGCATACGTTAAGGTGGGCTATGTTCAGGGTCCCACTGACGTCACCCAATCCTGAGTTGAAGCTAAGATGCGGCATTGAATCAGGTGCTGGAATGTAACTTTTGTTGTTAATTAAGCAGTATTTTGCAAATAATTATTTATTTCATTAAGTGTTGTGCTTGTTGCGCAGCACGCCAACAACGCAGTGAGCCTAGATCCAATCTCAGGCCTCACCTACAAATGATAAACAGGAAGAAATATAAACTAGAAACAGATCAAAGCAAGCCAAAACAAACCACAAGACAAGATATACGTGGAAAAACTCCAAACTAAGGTAAAAAACAACGAATGCAAACTTTCACTATGAAGAACAAAGATTACAAGGCAATATACTAACATCTCCCTTGGAAGAACATAGAATACCCTTTGCCCACACCTTAGAATTATTTCTCCAATATTCTAATACACTTAGAAAAGCCCTAGGAACACCTATATATAGTTTAGGCAACTTCCCTTCCGCACCCTTACGAAAGACGACACCAAAATCCGCAGTCCGCATCAGATTCGGAAACGAATCTGCGTAACCTACGACTAGTCGAAGGGAAGCTACGACTAGTCGAACAATTCCTACGACTAGTCGAAGGACCGGGATATGAAAAACAGGACTCGTTGGACTTTGAGTCGAGCCGATCCACGACCGGTCGAGCAGGCCCCTACTACCAGTCGAAAAATTCCTACGACTAGTCGAAGGCGGCCCCAGATGTGGCTCCACATCTCAACAATCTCCCACTTAGAGACACATCACCATAAACCTTCGTCTTCTTCATCTGGAGTGCATCACCTCCCGTCTTCAATCTTGAAGACCAATCAAAGCTGAACAGAGCTTCAGCTTCTCTCGTGTGACTGCTTTGGTCAACATATCCGCAGAATTCTCACTTGTATGAATCTTCTCTAAAGCAATCGATCCATCTTCCAGTAACGAACGTATGAAGTGATATCTGAAGGTAATTTGCTTGGTCCTTGAATGAAAAGCTGAATTCTTAGCCAAGTGTATTGCACTCTGATTGTCACTATACAGCTTAAATCTACTTGCTTCTTACCAAACTTTTCCTTAAAACCTTGCATCCACACCATCTCCTTGTATGCTTCTGTAGCTGCAACATATTCTGCTTCTGTCGTACTGATAGATACTATCTTCTGTAACTGAGATACCCAACTGACTATAGCACTGCCCAGAGCAAAGATATATCCTGTAGTGCTTCTTCTGCAGTCGATATCTCCTGCTAAATCTGAATCCACGTAGCCTTATAACCTAATTTTTGATCCACCATAACACAACCCTATATCCTTAGTACCTTCCAGGTATCTAAGGATCCACTTCACAGCTTCCCAATGTTCCTTCTCGGGGTTGTTCATGAATCTGCTAATAACTCTCACTGCTTGAGTAATGTCTGACCTCGTGCTCACCATAATATACATGAGACTCCCAATAACTGACACGTATGAAACTTTAGCTATATAGTCTCGTTCCTCCTGCGTCTTTGCACCTTGCTCCTTGGATAGCTTAAAGTGGTTGTCTAATGGAGTGCTAACCGGCTTAGCACCTCCCATATTAAATCGATTAAGTACCTTGGATATGTACTCTGCCTGTGACAAAACTAGTTTCTTGTTTTCCCTGTCACATTTTATCCTCATGCCTTGGATTTGTTTTGCAGCTCCCAAATCCGTCATGACAAATTCTCTAGACAGTTGTCTTTTGAGATCTGAGATGTCCTTCATGCTTAAACCGGACACAAGCATATCATCAACGTATAGAAGAAGGATGATGTACGACGCATCAAACTTCTTCAAATAGCAATAGTGGTCAGCATAACATCTCCTATAACCGTTTCCCGACATGAAACTATTGAACTTCTTGTACCACTGTATCGGGGCCTTCTTCAGGCCATATAGACTCTTCTTCAGTCTACACACATTGTTTTCTTTTCCTGGTGCCACGTATCCTGTTTGCTGATGCATATATATCTCTTCTTCAAGGTCCTCAAAAAGAAAGGTTGTCTTAACATCTAGCTGCTCTAGATGTAAGTCCTCTGTAGCCACTATACTCAAGACCATACCAATAGTAGACATTTTCATTACAGGTGAAAATATTTTAGTGAAATCGATACCTGCCTTTTGTTGAAACCCTTTCACAACCAATTTGGCCTTGTACCGTTTTGAACCATCGTGCTCCTCCTTCAGTCTGTAAACTCACTTGTTATGAAGAGCTTTCTTACCCTTGGGTAGAGTGACTAGCTTCCATGTATGATTAGACTCAAGAGAATCCATCTCATCATCCATGGCCTGCTCCCACTTAACCCATGTATCTGACTGTAATGCCTATTCAAAACACTCTGGCTCACCATTATCTGTCAGCAGTAGTAATGTAAGGAGGGTGAGTATCGAACCATGGGCCTCCTCTCCCGAGTAGACCTCCTCACAATCGGTATATACGGCTCTTCCTCATAATGCTCCTGTGCATGATCATCCCGTGGCGCTGTAACACTCGTGTTCGGTAACTCTTCTATCTCTACGAATTCTTTCCCCTCGGCCTTATTTTCCTGCACACTGTCCTTATACATCACTTTTTCATTGAAGACTACGTTCTTGCTTATGATGATTTTCTCGTTTTCTGCATCCCAAAACCTGTGGCCAAAATCATGCTGCCCGTAGCCTATAAACGTGCACCTCCTGGACTTCGCATCCAGCTTATTTCTGTGCTCTGCATCAATGTGAATATATGAAGTGCAACCGAACACTTTGAGATGTGTAAGGTTCACTTCTTTCCCAGTCCACGTTTCTTCTGGTCACCCATCATCCAATGGTGCTGAGGGACTTCTATTGATGAGATATGCTGCAGTATTCACAACATCTGCCCAAAAAATCTTGGGCAACCCTGCATGTAACCTCATGCTCCTGGCACGCTCAAGGATGGTCCTATAAATGCGCTCAGCCACACCATTCTGTTGTGGTGTCCCTGGAATATTTTCTGATGTTTGATTCCATTTTCTGCACAATATTCCTCAAACCTCTTATCACAGTACTCTCCCCTATTATCAGATCTGAGACATTTTACTGTTTTACCTGTCTCATTTTCTACCATAACTTTCCACTTCTTAAATACATCAAATACATCAGATTTATGCTTTAAGAAATTGACCCACAGTTTTCGACTAGCAACATCAATAAAAGTAACAAAATAATGTGAGCCACCAAAAGATGATACCTGTGCCGGTCCCCACACATCAGTGTGTACAAGCTCCAACAGATGCATCTTTGGAGCACGTTCCATCTTCTTAAAGCTTACCCTCATCTGCTTGCCATACACGTAGTCCTCGCAGAATTCCAAGTCAATAGACTTCAGACCTGATAGCTTTCTTTTTGATAATAGCACTTTTATCCATTTCTCACTCATATGTCCCAACCTCTGATGCCATAACTGCCCATTCACTCTAGTTGATGCGATTGCGAGTGAACTATACGATCCTGAAGTTACGTACAAAGGACCTTCCTTTTTGCCTTGAGATATCACTAAGGCACCTTTTGTGATCTTATAGAAATCATTGGTGAATGTTGTCACATAATCGGTATCGGCCAATTGCCTCACAGAGATCAAGTTACGTTTCAAGCTTGGTACATGTCTGACATCCTTCAATTTCAAGACTGTTCTGTCTTTCTGATTTACATGAACGTCACCCTTTCCAACAATACTGCACGGCTCATCATCACCCAGGTAGACTCTCACAAAGTCACATGACACATAATCACGCAGAACTTCCTTACACGAAGTGGCATGAAACGAAGCACCTGAGTCTATAACCCAAGACTCATTCCTCATATCAAGAGACAAGATCAACGCCTCTATGTCACTCTCCTCAGATTGATTCACTGAATCATTAATTCCTGCCTTGAGAGCTTCCTTCTTGTTTCTTAAGCGCCCTACAATCACGTTTCATGTGCCCCTTCTTACCGCAATGCCAACACCCGTCTTTGTGTTTCTGTTCCTTGGACTTCTTCCTCGACTTAGAACGCCCGTGTTTATTGTCTCGTTTGTTCAGCGATCTTCCTCTTCCTTCAACGTTTAGAGCATTCCCTGAATCCCTTGAAATTCCTGATGCCTTTCTTCTAGATTCTTTACTAAGAATTAGACCGACCACATCATCAAATTTCAGTTTTTTTGACCTTGAAGAATTGCTCATTGCAATCACCAAACCATCCCAATTGTCTGGCAGACTGGATAAGATCAATAGCGCCCTGATCTCATCCTCAAAAACGATGCCAACGGATTTCAATTGGCTCATGACTGTATTAAACTCGTTTAGATATTCAGTCATGCTCCCATCATCTGATATCTTTATGTTGAATAACTGTTTCATAAGATGAACCTTTTTAGACACTGAGGGCTTTTCATACATGGTGGTTAGGGCTTCCATTAATTATTTTGTAGTTTTCACTTTGGATATATTGAAGGCGACGCTCTTAAACAAAGAGAGTCGGATCGTTCCTAAAGCCTTCATATCCAGTAAAAGTCATTCATCATCTGTCATCTTTTCTGGTTTCTTCTCTTTTCCTCTTAGTGGAATATAGAGGTCCTTCTGATACAGATAATCCTCCATCTGCATCTTCCAGAAGGCAAAGTTTGAACCATCAAACTTCTCAATTCTAGTTTTTCCTTCTACCGTCATCGCTCCAATAGAACTAAACCAATAGCTCTGATACCAGTTGATGTTTTATTTAAACCAACATGATTTAAATGATTTTAAACTCGCAAGTATACGAATCAGATGCAGATACGGTACGTATTACGAGATCGTTCCCACGAGGACTGGTCGTCACAACTCAAATCTATGATTCTCCTTAACTAATCCAAGAAAGAATAGAATGAACTACTAAGCACAATTTTAAGAAAAAATAAAATAATTAAGAACATGGAAGAACATTCAATCAGAGAGAGAGCACTAGGACTTTTGAATCCACCCCTAATTATCCTAACCCTTGTTTTGTCTATTATTCACCTTGATCTAGATTGATACCACTTATTAGAGAAAGCACAGTCTGTGTCCTTAATCGGGCATACAGACTGTCTAATTCCTTTAAGCAATGCCATGAACAATACATCCCATGTCCTTGGTCGGGCACATGGTATGTACAATTCATTAAAGCACCCTGTTCCTTCCTCTATAGGAAACCTGTTCTTGATCAGACACAAGCACCTGTCATAAGCATCTAAACAACATCCATATATATACTTTGATTAAGTTCATAGATGGAGAAGTATAGAATTTAAACCCATAAAGCCCACTTAGAGAAAGAAATAAATTAATATTCAAAGTAAATCAACCAATACAAGAGCTAATCAAATTAGGGGCTTCATCTCAGCCCTAGCTGAGAGATTAGTGACCCATGTAATCCATAAAAAAATATTAAATAAAATTCATAAAATAAAAACACCAAACTAATCGATCTCTCTCTCTTCTTCCTTCTCTTTCTTCTCTTTCTTCTCTCCCTGGCTCTGGATCTCCAATTCCCTAGATCTGAATGCCTTTCCCACGTCCAAAACTTCCCTTTTATAGTTGCTGGATGGCTGGAATCGGTGGCAGAGTCGTAGAAGGATTCGGAGTACAGATTTTCGCAACCGTGATCGGTGGGCCCCACAGAGGTGTTTTCTGGAAAATCCACCCCGTCCATTGGATTCAGTATGAAATTTCAGTCAAGAATGGGTGGTTTTGAAGGTCCATTGGCGCGGCCCACAGAAGAAATCTCAAAAAGATCAGATTTGAACGTCGCTGGGTAGCCCTTTTGTGGCCTCTGTATCACGCACGTGTGTACGCATGGGAGTGAACTATCAGCATGGTTTTGTAGTATTCATGGCCCTCTACACGATGGACGGATCAGATCTCCCGTACAGTTGACGGGTGGGGCCCACTGGTCTTCGCAAAAACGGCCAGCGAATCACATTACGCGGACGTCAAACCGGCGCTGATGTGATGGTGGGGCTCATTCCGTTGATCAAAATGAAAATCCACTCTGTTCATTGCGTGGAGGACGGAAAACTGGTCGGGAATGCAGAGTTTCGGCTACTGTTGATGAGGCCCACCTGACTTTCTGCCCGACCGTTTATTTGTATTTGAACGGTTGAGATCCTATTAAAACTTCGTTTCTTCCGATTTCGTCAGCTAGGTGGTAGTTGTCGTGGCCCCAGGAAGCGGATGGACGGTATGGATTGTCCATTTGGACACAAGGTGGGGTCCATAGCATCGATCGACGGCCGCTGGAAACGGACGCTGGACGATATTTCGAAATTTGAAGACGGGCGCGGGTCAGCGCCCGCGCTGACCGTCCTCTGGTGCGGTGCGCCGCTGGTGCACGTGTACTTGGTGTACACTCCCCACACACAGGGCCCACTATGATGTTTTTACGAAATCCAATCCGTCCATTCCCTTTCTCAAACTATATTAACCGTTGAGACCAAAGTTGAGGCATATCCTGCTATCAGGTGGGCCTGAAATCAACGATTCGTGGGCTGAATTGTCAGTTGGAGTACTTCCCGAGATCATCAATGGCTGAAATTTAATATGTACGATTAAATTATGGCCCTCATCCCATGTATGAAGTTTTGAACTGATTGGATGGCGGGAACCATGTGATCTTGCATTCTGGACCCTTTTCGGGCCCCTTTGGCTTCAGTTTCTTGATTTCCTCGGATCTCGAGCGTTGATCTTGGCTCCCTGGGGTCGTTCTCGTGCTCTGATGACTTCAGAACGTGAAATCCATACTTTTAACATTATTTTGCAATTAATATTCCTGATTTCATCCTGTAACAAAAACACAATTAAAATACTCTATTAAACCTTATTATGTACGTAAAATTAGGCAATTACTGGGGTTTGATATGCAATATTCGACCCTGAGCACCAGTTGTTGCGTAGCACGCCAACAACGCAGTGAGCTTAGATCCAATCTCAGGCCTCACCCACAAACGATAAACAGGAAGAAATATAAAATAGAAACAGATCAAAACAATCTAAAATAAACCACAAGACAAGATATACATGGAAAAACCCCGAACTAGGGTAAAAAAACTACGGTTGCAAACTTCCACTATGAAGAACAAAGATTACAAGGCAATATACTAACCTCTCCCTTGGAAGAACATAGAAAACCCTTTGCCCACACCTTAGAATTATTTCCCCAATATTCCAATACACTTAGAAAAGCCCTAGGATCACTCATATATAGTTTAGGCAACTTTCCTTCTGCATCTTTGCTAAAGATGACACCAAAATTCATAGTCCGCATCAGATTCAGAAACGAATCTGCTTAACCTACGACTAGTCGAAGGGAAGCTATGACTAGTCGAACAATTCCTACGACTAGTCGAAGGACTGAGATATGAAAAACAGGACTCGCTGGACTTTGAGTCGAGCCGGTTCACGACTGGTCGAACAAGCCCCTACAACCAGTTGAAAAATTCTTACGACTAGTCGAAGGCGGCCCCAGATATAGCTTCACATCTCAACAATCTCCCACTTGGAGACACATCATTATAAATCTTCGTCTTCTTCATCCGGAGTGCAACACCTCTCTGTCTTCAAGCCTGAAGACCAATCAAATTCTAAGGGGCACGGGAAGTCCCATCGCCCTGGAAACAGTAGATCTGCATTCGCATTTGAATACCTTGGGATGCCACCATCGAATATTTGGCCTTTGCTTGGTTAAATGTGGACCATTAATATTATTTCTTTAAATTTTTCAATGGTTTAGATCATGGGTAAAATCTGATCGTTTGTTATTATTAGTGTCTCCAAAATCATCTTATCCATTGGTTTGAGATATGCAGCCATTTTCCCACTATCTTTTCTTTTCTTTTCCTTACCTTTTCGTTGGTATTTCTTTTTCTTTTTCCTTTCACGGATGCGGATTTCATGCCAAAGCCTTTGGCAGGAAGTTCCTAGGCAATTATGAGGCCCACTGCTATATTTTTTAGAAATGCACCCCGTTCATCCGTTTTAAGATATCATTTTAAGACATAAAACAAAAAATGAGGTGTATCCAACAGGCATGTGGGCCATGCAAGAGGAAACAGTGGGCATCGTTGAAGCATTCTTATGGCCATAAAAGTTTTGTAATAGGCTGCTATAGTTATAGTTTGGTGTTTTCACTTCATCCAATTGGTAGTGACTTTGTAAATGATTTGGATAGCATATAAACTTAAGGTGGAGCTCAAGAAGGTTTCAAGGGTCGAAAATTCTTTCTCCAATTTTTCCTCTCATGTGACCCATTTGAGTGCTTTATTCACTTCATTTTTTGGTACACATTAAAATGAGCACTCAAGATGGTTGGACGGAATGGATTTCTGGAATACAGTGCAGTGGGTCTCACCCAGCGTCTTGTGTAAGAGCATGGAAGTTCATGTGCATGGATACTAGGTGAGGCCCACTGTGATATTTTTGAGAAATCCACCCCGTTCATCCGTTTTAAGAGATCATTATAGGACATAAAACCAAAAATGAGGTGCATCAAACGCTCACATGGGCCATACAAAAGGAAATAGTGGGCATTCAGTGAGTATCGTTGAAGCATTCTTATGGCCATAAAATTTTTGTATTAGGCTATAGTTTTGGTTGTTTCACTTCATCCCATTGGTAATGACCTTGTAAATGATTTGGATAACATATAAACTTCAAGGTGGAGCCTAGGAAGGTTTCAACATAGAAATTTTTTTCCCCAATTTTCCCACTCATGTGACTTACTGGAGTGTTTTATTCACCTCATTTTTTCTTACGTATAGTAAAATTATCTCTCAAAACGGTTGGACGGAATGGATTTCTCAAATACATTGCAGTAGGCCCACCTGGTATCCTCGCGCAAGAACACGTGGAAAGCTTTTAGCGGAAGTTGCTGTGCCAGGATACTAGGTGGGGCCCACCGCGATGTTTTTGAGAAATCCACCCCATTCATCCATTTTAAGAGATCATTTTAGGATGTAAAACCAAAAATGACATATATCCAACACTCACGTAGAAAATACAAGAGGAAACTGTGGGCATTCATTGAGCACCTTGAAGCATTCTCATGGCCATAATAGTTTTGTATCGGGCTATAGTTTTGGTGTTTACACTTCATCCCATTGGTTATAACCTTGTAAACGATTTGGATAGCATATAAAAACTTCAAGGTGGAGCTCAGAAAGGTTTCAAGTGTAGAAATTTCTTTCCCCAATTTTTCCTCTCATGTGACCCACTTGAGTGTTTTATTCACTTCAATTTTTTTTTTTTTACATATACTAAAATGACCTCACAAAACTGATGAACCGAATGAATTTCTCATGTACATTGCAGTGGGCCCCACCTAGTATCCTTGCGCAGGAACTTCCTGGCTTTCCCAGGAAATCCGGGTCCTTTCATAGGATCCTTCGGGAAAGGGCAACTAGCAAGGAACACGGGTTGCACGATGCTGTAAATCGCGGGAAGCATGTGGATGGTGCACTGTGAGCCTATGACTTTGAGTTCCACAATGTATTATCCACATTTAAATTTCTATACAACTGGTGGGTGAGAATGTAGGCTGGGTTAGCCGAGTTATTAGTGGCCATTAATTGATATGAGTGAATACCTTAGCTTATGCAAAACAAAGGCAGATAGACTTAGCCATCAAATATTTGGCCCTTGTTTGGTTAAATGTGGACTATTGATATTTTTCTTCTTCTAGCTGTTTTTTTTTTATTTTTTTTTTATTTTTTTATTTCTGGTCACCAGTTGAATGGTTAAAATTTTCAACGGTTTGGATCACAGGTAAAATCTGATCGTTTGTCATTATTAATATCCAAAATCATCTTACTGTTTTACTGGAGGAATACAACCATTTGATTCAACAGATCAGTGTGTCCTTCCACAGGATCCTTGGGAGACGGCGACTAGTAAAGAAGGCAGATTCCTTACTGACGCTCTAAGTGTTCATTAGCATGTGGACGGTGAACTGTGGGCCTCCTGACTTTGATTTCCTAGTTGTACTTTCTGTACAGCCGTTGGCTGAAACTGTCAGCTAGGCTTTAAGTTAGACTTACCTGTTTGTTAACTCTTAAAATTAACACTTAACATGGAATTAGGAAAATGCATTGTATTAAGAGTTGTTTGATGGGAGTCTGGCTGAACGGTGAACACTGAATGCGCTTTGTGGAAATTTCTATTAAAAGAAATTTTTGATTCCAAAATTGCCCTTACTACTGTGGATATTTTTTTCTCTTAGAAAACTATCTTTTAACATGTGAAATTTATTTATGCCCTACCATAATTTATGTGTTTGATCAACACCGTCCATCAACTTTTTCAGATTGTTCTTGAGCATGTGCCCAAAAATAAGGTACTTGTAAAACTCAAGTGGGTCACACCACATGAAAACAATAGCGATTGGATATCCACCATTAAAATCCTTCTAAGGTCCACTGTACTGTTTATTTGACATCCAAATTGTTGATTAGGTCATATACGCCCAGATGAAGGGAAAAAACAAAAATCAGCTTGATCCAAAACTTTTATGGCCCCTAAAATGTTTTTAATGGTTGACGCTCATTCAACACTGTTTCCTGTAATATGGTCCAATTGAGATTGTGATATACCTCATTTTTAGTCTCATATGGTAAAATGATATGTAAAAATAGATGGACAGACTGGATGAAACACATATATCATGGTGGGCTCCACAGAGCATCGACCACAAGCCATTGACAGGTGTCAGGGGAGTAGCCAATCCGTTTCCCCGATTTCCGGCGAAGGACGCGGATTAGCTATTGACAGGTTGATTAGCCAGAATGGCTACTAAAGTGATGACACCAAGTTATGTTATGTGGGACCAACCATGATGTATGTGTTGTATTCACATCGTCCATCCATTTGGTGATATAAATATAGGGTATGAGCCAAATAACGAGTCAGATCCAAAGCTCGTGTGGACCCTACAACAGAAAACAGTGGAGAGAGTGTCGTCTACCCTTAAAAATTTATAGCGGCCACAAAAGTTTTAGATCAAGCTGAAATTTATTTTTTACCTTCTTTCATGTCCGTCTTAACTTATGAACACGTTAGATCTTAGATAAACATCATAGTAGACCTTAGGAAGGTTTCAACGGTGGGCGTCACTCTTCCCACTGTTTTATGTGGTGGGGTCCACTCCATATTTGAATCTGACTCATTCTTTGTCTCATGCCTTAAAATGATATCTCCAGATGAATGGATGGTGTGGATACAACACATATATCATGGTGGGTTCCACAAAACTTGGTGACGTGACTTTAGTAACCAGTTTCCTACTCAACCTGTCACTATCTAATTCGCCTCCTCCTGTGTGAAAGATTCTATGTGGGGCCTACTGTGATGTTTGTGAGAAAATCAGTCCATCCATCCATTTTTGGAGCTTATTTTAGGGCATGCAACAAAAAATAAGATGTATCCAAAACTTAAATGGGCCACACAATAGAAAATACTGGAGATTTTGTGACCACCGTTGAAACATTTATATGACCATAAAAGTTTTGTATCGGTTGGCCATAAGTTTTGTATCGGTTTAAGTTCATGATATTTTCACTTCATCTCGTCTAGGAAGGTTCTAACGGTAGGCATTCCTTTCTCATTGTTTCATCTTGTATAGCGTACTTGAGTTTTGGATACTCCTTGTTGTGGCTGAATGTCCTAAAATTAGTTTTGGATACTCCTCGTAAGGAATTCATCCATTTTTTTTATTTATTATTATTTTTTAATGAATAATGATATTTTAATTTCCTCTTAATTACTATAGTTTATTTGAATTAAATAGAATATTTTTATTTTTATTTAATAAAAAATAATTTCTTTATAACGTAAAACATTTCCAAACAGGAGATAGGGACAAATGCGTCAAATAAACGTATTTCAGACATTGCATATGCTTGTTAACAAATATATTGTCTCGAATTCAGTACTTAATTTTTAGACTTCTGTCATAATTACCAAACAGGTTTTTTGACTTTAGATTTCAGATTCAACCTTCAGATTTCATATTCAGGCTTCAGATTTCAGATTCAGACTTTAGACTTCAGATTTAACAAATGGGGCCTTGTTATTAGTGGCCATTCATATGACTGAATACTTGCTTATGCAAAACAAATGCTTGAAGTTAGGCGCTTAGTTTTGTTTGTTAACACGGTACGTGGAAAGCTCTCGGTGTATTTAGGTGAATTTTTTCAGCAATAAAGGTCTAGCTTAAGGGGAATGGAGAATGCACTCCGTTTATTTTTTATAAAAATTTCAAAATTGCCCTGCAGAAAACATAACTCAACTTTTAGCAGGTGGCACTTCTCTAAGTCCACTATGATTTATGTGTTAGATCCACACAGTCCATCAACTTTTTTATACCGTCATAGATCATGATCTCAAAAAATGAGGCACATCCAAACCTTAAGTCGACCTCACCGTAGAAAGCAGTGGAAATGGAATGACTACCATTATTACCTTCTTAGGGTCTACCTTGAAGTTTATTTGCCATCTAACCTCTTCATGAGGTCACACAAGCTTGGATGAAGGGAAAACACAAAAATCAAGCATATGAGGCCTATGTGGCCTAAGAATTTTTTTATGGTAGGCACCCAACTCCCATGATTTCTTGTAGTGTGGCCCACTTAAATCTTAGATCTGGGTTGTTTTTAGTACATTTTCCTAAAATGATATGGAAAAATGAATGGACGGTGTGGATAAAACATTTATAGCAAGGTATGTCCCATAGAGCCCTTCGACAGGACCGTCTATCTCTAGCTAAATCGATCGGGGTTAGTACGCAATCCCACCCGAACTTGGGGGAGCAAATCAGGTGAAACACCGATCCACCTGGGGTTAGTACGCAATCCTACCCGAAACTTGGGGAGAGCAGATTAGGTGAAACACCGATCCCCATAGGTGGTGGGAACCTGACTAGCAAGGAACGCGGATTGCCTGACGCTGATTGCCAGACTGTGTAAGTCGCCGGTAGCATGTGGATGGTGCACTGTGAGTCGATAACTTTGAGTTCCACAATGTACTATCCACATTTAAATTTCTATACATCTATTTGGTGAAAATGTATGCTGAGTCAGCCTCGTTATTAGTGGCCATTGATATGAGTGAATATCTTAGCTTATGCAAAACAAAGGCAAATAGACTTAGCCATCAAATATTTGGCCCTTGTTTGGTTAAATGTGAACTATTGATATTTTTTTTTTCTTCGAACTGTTTTTTCCTTGACCACCAGATAAATGGTTAAAATCTTCAACGGTTTGGATCATAGGAAAAATCTGATCGTTTGTTATTATTAATATCCAAAATTATCTTACTTTTTGACCGGGTGTATGCAACCACATTTCCCTTTATCTTCTTTCTTTTCTTTTATTTTCTTTTCCTTTTCATTTAAAAAAAATATATTTGTCCATAACCTTTTATCTTCATTCAACAGATCAGTGTCCTTCCACAGGATCCTTGGGAGACGGCAACTAGCAAAGACCGCAGATTCCCTACTGACGCTGTTAAGTGTCCAGTAGCATGTGTCCAATAGCATGTGGTCGGTGCAATGTGGGCCTCGTGACTTTGATTTCCAAGTTGTACTATATCTACATTTAAATTTGTATAGCTGTTGGCTGAAACTGTCAGCTATGCTTTAAGTTAGACCTAGTCATCGAATATTTGGCCCATTCATCTGACTGAATACCTTGGGATTGCTCATGCAAAACAAAGGCTTTAAGTTAGACCTAGTCATTGAATGGCCCATTCATATGACTGAATACCTCGGGACAGCTTATGCAAAACAAAGGCTTTAAGTTAGACCTAATCATCCAATATTTGGCCCATTCATATGACTGAATACCTTGGGATCGCTTATGCAAAACAAAGGCTTTAAGTTAGACTTAGTCATCGAATATTTGGCCCTTGTTTAGTTAAACGTGTACCACCAGGCACCAGTTTAATAGTTAAAATTTTCAACGGTTTGGATTACAGGTAAAATCTAATCGTTTGTTATTATTAGCGTCTCCAAAATCATCTTATTGTTTGACTGAAGGTATGCACCCATTTTCCCCTTATCTTTATTTTTTCTTTTCTTTACTTTTCCTTTCTGGTTTTTCTTTTTTTCCCCTAATTTTATATCTTGATTCAACATGTCAGTGTGTTCTCCTTCCACAGGATCCTTGGGAGATGGCAACGAGCAAAGAACGGGGATTGCCTACTGACGCTGTCAGTTCTTCAGTATCATGTGGACGGTGCACTGTGGGCCCCACTATGATGCATGTGTTTTATCCAGGTCGTCCATCCATTCTCCAGAGATCATTTTAGATCATGAGCCAAAACATGAGGCATATCCAAATCTCATGCTGACGACATGCAGCGGGAAATAGTTGTAATTGAATGCCCACCATTAAAAACCTCTTGCACTTGGTTTGGTTTCAGTCACGTCTGGTGTGTGTGACTACACAATGCATTTCAATAAACTGAAGTTATTGAATATTAATGCCTTCAATGAAGAGTGTTTGGTGCCCAAATGATCGTCATGTGCGGATTTTGAACTCAATAGAAGTATCCAGTCCTTTGGTTTATGACCACGAACCTTATTTACCGGAAGGGGAAAGAGAGTAGCAACTTAAACAATATCAAAAGTAGAAGATTCATGTAACTCTATACTATACAACTACATAAGGAAAGAAAGAAAAGATGTAAATGGAACAAAAAGAACAAAAAATAAAAATAAAAAATAAAAAAATCTAAAGTCATTATGGAGAGGATAAAGACATCCAAATAGTGATCATATGAGTTATTATTTCTATTTCTCATCAAATTTTCAAAAATTTTCCTTTTAAAGAAAAAATAGAAAAAGCAATACCATTGACGGTATGATTAGATTCAACCTCTATTACATCTGATGATACAATTATGACTTGGACAACATTGCTTAATAAAATCATTTACGATGTTTGCTATTGCTAAACATCCTTACATTACTAACAATAGAATAAGCTTTGCTAAACCCATATGTCCATATATGGCAGTTCCTCTACATGCCAACACATCGCCAAATGTCACATATGTCTGATATCCAAGTTGTCCATTAGCTCAGCCCCACATTGTCAAGGTACTGGCCAGATAGCTAGACTAGTCCACTCATCAGATGGGTAACAGTGCACAAAAGAAAAGTACCACTAACAAATTGGCCACCACTAACAAATTTTAGCCAAGTTCTTTTCAACTGACAGTTGGTTTCACGAACTGTGACTCACCTGACGTTTGGGCCATAAAAATTAAGTCATGGGGTCACCCGATAAACAGCCTGCACTACAAGAAAACTGGCCTTTACCGGTGGTCAAAACCGCAGGCAAATCCTTTGCCTGCGGTTACCTATCAGCCGGTAAAGCCTCAGTCGGTAAAGGCTTTACCGGTGGCCAGGACCTTTACTGACGGTTGTGCTAGATGCCGCTAAATCATCAGTTTTTGCTGCAAAAATTGTCAATAGCTACAAATAAAATCCATAGCTAACTATGACTAGCCCCACAATACGACCGTAACTATTGGTGCCGGAGCTCTTTTATAGCTTTGCTATGGATTAAATCCGTAGCTATAGAGCTCATGGCCATTGACAATCCGTAGCCATTGAGAAAATCCTTCTTTAAAAAAAAAAAAAAAGAAGAAAGGTGATCCACACGTATCGTAGTTTTTTTATTTTTTTTATTTTTTTATTTTTTTATATATTATTATTTTTTTTTACACCAGTCTAAGCAACTAACATACCTTGGTTAATGTCAATGATCTCCTTGTTGCCAATGATTGTCATTGTTTCCAAGGGACTAGTTTCTTCTGTCGATATTCTGTGAGCTGTGTAGCAGTAAAAGGCATTAACACCAGTATTTTGGAGTCCTTCAGCAGGTTCAGGCCCTCAATGATATTGAGGTTCACCACCTGTGAGCGGAGGTTCTCTATTTTGTTTACCAGAAGCTTAATCTTCTCACCACGGTCCAAAACCTACACAAAGAGATATTACAATGGGTTTATGTTGTTCTGCACATCACAAAATTTAAATAATTTGGGGGCTTCAAAAGACAGGGTTGCATGGAGGACACTAATCTTGGCATTTGGGTGGCCCAAGGAAAAAGATTTTCCTAACTGCACATTGAAATATTAGAGGCAACCATCTGCACATTGAATGCTATACATACACTAATTGCATATTGATTATTCCCCTATAGTAACACATCTTTCAAGTCAACAATCTGGGAGAAAACCACATTAAAGCAACCACTTAATAAGCAAATATGATACATAAGTGTGAGATCCATGTCATTTATCTGGAGGGCCTCACCATGTACATGTTGTGGCCCAAAATCAAGCTGATTTTGATCATCGGGTGGGCTACACTTTTGAATAGTCATGGCCTAACAACCCAAACAGGCCATCCTCTAAAAGCTGGGTTGGGAAAATTAAAATTTTGAATAGTCATGGCCTAACAAGCCAGCCCCAAACAGTTCAAAATCCAGTCCCAAATCCTACATGTGGTGCTTGTGAGGATAAACAAATGAAGTGATCAATAAAGCATTAGATTGAAGCCTAAAGCAATAAGTTTGTAAGGAAACATTGACATAGATACCTTTGGTTGACTAGAAAAAATGCATGTGCTAAAACCATGGATAGACTAGAAAAAATTGCCAAGCTTGTTTAAACCATCCACCGTTTTCATCTATGTGGCCTAACTGATTATTTAACCATCCTCATAGTTATGTACATGGTAGAGCACACTTGATACATGGCTCAGATGTCCTGCAAATTTTCCAGGTTAGCACATATCTGCTTGCGGAAGTGCATGTGGAGCTAGCAAACATCCCTGACACATGGCTCAGATGTCCTGCACATGTACGTTAGCACATATCTACTTGTAGAAGTGCAAGCGGATCTAGCAAACCTCTTTAAAATCCACACAGTTTGCATTCCTTTGGCCTCTTTAACAAGTACCCAGAATAAACTTAAAAATTAAACTATAGAAAATCTGAGCTTCTTATGACAAAATCAACTAACTAAACCAACCACTATCATAAAAATTCATCTATCAGCCATCATACAGTGCCATCAACAATTTCTGTTTTTAGGCAACTGTCTTTAAGGAATGAATTTGGACTGTCCATAGTTACAAACTTACAACCTGTTCACACCCCAAGTATAGGGTTGTGATGTAGTAATAAACTCGGTGAGACCAAGGTCAAATCCACAGGGACTGAAACCTGTACGTAATCTGAAAATAGCTAGAATAAGATGTAATCTAAATCAAGTGAATATGAGTGAATAATGGTAAAATAGCAATCTAAAACTAGTGAAATTTAAAGGTAGGAAACTAGGGTGCCAAGGATCCACTTGTAGAGATCAAGGAGATCTACAGTCGATTCATGAACTCAACTGGACTTCGAGTCTCATCTTCATCCAGTTGGAAGATATAACCTGAAAATCAAGTCTGAACGTCTTTTGATCTAGTTTTAGAGAGATAAGATTGAAGTAAATTAGAATGGATTCCATCACAAAACCATGCCCATGAGACAAAGCAAACAACAGAATTAAACCGATCCATAGTCAATCTGAGAGATGTATGAATGGTAGGAAGGGTGCCGTCATCTAACCATGCCCAGGAGACGATGGTGAATAACAGGGCTTCCTGACTTCATAATCATAAAACGAAAAGAAAATACTCAAGCCATCGCAGATCTATTGTAATTTCAGTCACAACAAACCATTAACAACTAAAGGCATTCCTTAATTATCAACTAAGATCAAATTCATTCAAACATAAATCAGCCCCGTAGGAATTAGTCCCATCACTCCACAAGCTTCTCCTCTTAGCCCTAGCTAAGAGGTTCAGCCCAACATGAATGGGTTGGATCCCTTAAACAAAATAAAATAAAAATAAAAATAAAAAGAAAGAAAAAAAAAAACAAACTTTACTCTCTCTGTCTCTCTGCTCCACGTCCATTGCCTTGGTGATTCCTGAGCGTTAAATCCATACTTTTAGCATCATTTTCAGTTCAGGCTCCTAAATTCACCTTGCATCATAAACACGATTAAAATCAGGTGTTATACAGTATTATGTTCATAAAATCATGTAATAAATGGGGTCTAATATGCAATATTTGACCCTCAACACAACCCCCAACCAACATTTTATTAGTCCCGAGCAAAGTATGCAAAAAATAAGTTAAGAACTACAGGATAATTTTTATATACTCAAGTGAATTTTGCAAAATAATTCAGATACGAGAATTCTAAGATTCATGAATGTTGGGTATTACTTTTTCCTGCACTTAAGCGCATAGTAAACTTCATAATCAAGATCAAAGTATTAATCCATCAATTAGAAAAAATTCTAAACATTAGGATCCATGATTGTATAATCTAATCTCGGCTTATCATCATTAAAATTCACTTCTCTATTTCAGGATATCATTGGTAACCAACAAGAAAATTCATGATAACCAAAACTTACCTTATAGATCATCTTTTCATTCTTCCAGCTTTTGATTTTTTTATTAAAAGAAACGCCAAGAAGGAGAATCAAATCCTCACCTATAGGGAACAAACCTATGGTGAAGACTGCACACCCAACCCTTTTCACATATCATCAATGGGGAATCGAATCTACACCTATAGGGAGCAAACCTATGGTGAAGTTCGTTCTCCCAACCCTTTCCATAGGCAACTATCTTGTAACTGGATATTTTCTTTTTCTGTCATCTTCTTATTGAACATGATGGACAAATTCCCAGGTTGGTTCCTTCCATGCTTAATGATCACCAAGTTACAATTCAATATCGACTGAAACCTTAATGTGCAAGCGAGATGTATCTTATGAAATCATAACTCAATCAATGTTTAAAACTTCTAATCATGGATTAACCGTTCGAACTTAATTATGAAATCTAATAGATAACTGAATCTAAGAGTCATAAATCCAACATTACGTATCTTGTAATTCTAAATCATAGATGACCGTCACAATCACATCGAATTTACAAGAAATTCCAGAAAAATTTTAAAAATTTTCACAATATTTGCTCAAGACCAAGGAAACACTGACCTAATCTCCCACCCCCAACCTAAAATCTACATTGTCCTTAATGTAAAAGATGTGACACTACGCCAAAACAACGAAAAAAGGACGGTCCAAAACCGTCTCAAATGACCAAAAAGGACGGTCATGGACCGTCACATAGGCAGTCAAGTTTTGACGTGTCCTATTACTTAAAGGACGGTTGAAAACTGTCATTCTTATTGACGAAAAAAAGACGGTCATGGACTGTCCTAAAAAAGGACGGTCATGGACCGTCCTTAAAATGGACTGTCATAGACCGTCTCTTATGAGCCCAAAAAGAATGGCCATGGACCGTCCTTTAAAAGGACTGTCATGGACCGTCCTTAAAAAAGACTGTCATGAACCGTCTCTTATGGGCCTTCAAAGGACGGTGATAGACCGTCCTTTAAAAGGACTGTCATGGACCGTCCTTAAAAAAGACTGTCATGGACCGTCTCGTATGAGCCTTCAAAGGACGGTTACAGACCATCCTTTAAAAGGACGGTCATGGACTATCCTTTAAAAGGACTGCTATAGGCCGTCTCTTATGACCCTTGAAGGACTTTCGATTTGACCTATTATTACAGTCTTCTTCCTGTTATACACCTGTTATACAATATATTTCATCACATTCACATTCACATTCATCTAAACCCAAACTACGTAAATCCATCCAAACACACAATCTTCCTGATATACACCTGTTATACAATATATTTCATCACATTCACATTCACATCTATCTAAACCCAAACTACATAAATCCATCCAAACACACAATCTTCCTGATATACACCTGTTATACAATATATTTCATCACATTCACATTCACATCCATCTAAACCCAAACTACGTAAATCCATCCAAATACACAATCTTCCTGATATACACCTATTATATAATATATTTCATCACATTCACATTCACATTCACATCCATCTAAACCCAAACTACGTAAATCCATCTAAACACAAATCTTCTTGATATACACCTGATATACAATATATTTCATCACATTCACATTCACATTCACATCCATCTAAACCCAAACTACATAAATCCATCCAAACACAATCTTATCCACATTACATTCATCCACACATAATACATATAAGTTTAACTTCATAAGTAAAAAAACAATCTTATCCACATTTCATCACATTCACATCCATCTAAACCCAAACTACGTAAATCCATCCAAACACAAACAATCTTATTCACATTACATTCATCCACGCATAATACATATAAATAAGTTTAGGTTTAGGTTAAGTTATAAGCTATAGGTTTAGGTTTAGGAAATCGGGTTCGGGTTTGGGATCGGGTTCAAGTTTGGGTTTTCAAGTTTAGGTTAGGGAGTTGAGATTAGGATTAGGTGTAGGTGTAGGTGTAGGTGTAGGTTTAGGGATTTGAGAATAGGTTAAGGTTTAGGTTTAAGAATTCGGGTTCGGGTTCGGGATTGGGTTTAGGTTTAGGTTTTCAAGTTAAGGTTTAGGTTTAGGTTTAGGTTTAGGTTAGGGAGTTTAGATTAGGATTAGGTTTAGGTTTAGAGATTTGAGAATAGGTTAAGGTTAAGGTTTGGGAAATCGTGTTCGGGTTCGGGATCGGGTTTAGGTTTGGGTTTTCAAGTTTAGGTTTAGGTTAGGGAGTTGAGATTAGGATTAGGTGTATGTGTAGGTTTAGGGATTTGAGAATCTATTTAGGTTATAGGTTATAGGTTCAGGTTTAAGTTTAGGTTTAGGTTAAGGTTTAGGTTTAGGTTATAAGCTATAGGTTTAGGGAATTGAGAATAGGTTAAGGTTTAGGTTTAGGAAATCGGGTTCGGGATCGGGTTTAGGTTTGGGTTTTCAAGTTTAGGTTAGGGAGTTGAGATTAGGATTAAGTGTAAGTTTTAGGTTTAGGTTTAGGGATTTGAAAATAAGTTAAGGTTTAGGTTTAAGAATTTGGATTCGGGTTCGCGATTGGGTTTAGATTTGGGTTTTCAAGTTTAGGTTTAGGTTTAGGTTAGGGAGTTTAGATTAGGATTAGGTGTAGGTTTAGGTTTAGGGATTTAAGAATAGGTTAAGGTTTAGGTTTAAGAAATCGGGTTCGGGTTCGGGATAGGGTTTTAGGTTTGGGTTTTCAAGTTTAAGTTTAGGTTTAGGTTAGGGAGTTGAGATTAGGATTAGGTGTAGGTTTAGGTTTAGAGATTTGAGAATACATTTAGGTTTTAGGTCATAGGTTTTGGTTTAGGTTAAGGTTTAGGTTTAAGTTTAGGTTATAAGCTATAGGTTTAGGGAATTGAGAATAGGTTAAGGTTTAGGTTTAGGGAATTAGGTTCGGGTTCGGGATCGGGTTTAGGTTTGGGTTTTCAAGTTTAGGTTTCGATTTAGGTTTAGGAAACACTACGTGAAAAATGGAAAAAAATGACGGATTTAGAGACGGTTCTGGACCGTCTCTAAAATTGCTTGGTTTAAAGACGCTTTAGAGACGGCCATAAACCGTCTCTAAAATTAGGGACGGCTTCTGACCGTCCCTAATATTGTCTTTAAATATTCTGCGTCCGCAAATAATTTAAGACGGTCTTTAACCGTCATATATAGGTCATCTGAGACGGTCAAAGACCGTCCGTATTAGAGACGGTCTTCGACCGTCTTATATGCGGTCATTTGAAACGGCCACTGGCCGTCCGTATTAGAGACGGTCATTGGCCATCTTTTACTTGTAATCTGAGACTGTCAAAGACCGTCTCTATTAGAGACGGTCCTTAGCTGTCTTATTACCTTGTCAAAAACCGTCTCTAATAGAGACTGTCATAGACCGTCTCTATTAGAGACTGTCATAGACCGTCTCTATTAAAGATCACAATGACCATCTCTATTAGAGATCAAGTATCGACCGTCTCTATTAGAGACGGTCCTTAGCCGTCTTCTACGACCGCGGAAGACCGTCTGTATTAGAGATGGTCCTTAACCGTCTCTAATGCTCAGGTACCAATTAAACTATTTGGTTTAGAAAAAATAATTAACAATGTTTAAAAAAAAAAAAAAATTGTGATTTTATAAAATTCTACATTTTGAAAAAAAAAATTAAGAACTTTGAATAATGTTGATAGCTTTGAAAAAAAAAAAGATTTCAATAAAAAAATGATATTTTGAAAAAGAAAATATAAAAAATTAAACAAAATTGTGAAAAAATTGACAAATTGTAAAAAATATATATTTTTTAAAAAAGAAAACTAGATTTTGTATTTTGACAAAAAAATTTGAAAAGTTATATAACAAGATTTCGATAAAAAAATAATATTGTGAAAAAGAAAATTTTAAAAATTAAACAAAATTGTGAAAATTTTGATAAATTGAAAAAAAAAAAAAAAAAATTTTAAAAAGAAAACTAGATTTTGCATTTTGACAAGAAAAATTGAAAAGTTATATAACAAAAGTGATATTTAAAAAAATGATATTTTGAAAAAGAAAATTTAAGAAATTAAATAAAATTGTGAAAAAATTGACCAATTGTAAAAAAAAATATATTTTAAAAAAGAAAACTAGACTTTTTATTTCGACAAGAAAAATTGAAAAGTTAGATAACAAAAGTGAGATTTTGATGATGTGTTGTATATCCATGCTGCCCCTATGTTTTTCCAACCCATTTTTGGGCCGGGTATAAAAAATTGTGTAGATTTAAATCTTAAGTGGACCACACCACTAGAAAGAATGATAATATAGTACTTCGCCATTAAAAATTATAAAGAGCCCATCGTAAGGTTTTATTAATGTTTATTTGCAATCCAACTTGTTGATAATGTAAAGAATATCTAGATGAAGGTAAACTGCAAAGATCAAATTGATCCAAAACTTTTGTGGCCTTCAAAAGGTTTTTAATAGTTATTCATCATTGTTTTGATCGATATGGCCTACCTGAGATTATTGAGTTCTTGTGATTTGAAATCACATCCTAAAATATGATGGAAAAATATATGGATGGTGTCGATATACATAAAATATATCAAGGTGGGCCCTACACGGTTAGAGTAACACTCATGAAGGACTTACCTAAATAGTGAAATGGTACTATAAGGTCACCTCATGGGAATTTCCCATGAGGTTAATCTGTGTGCGCCCCACCATGATGTGTGTAAAACATCAGCACCATGCATTTGATGTGTCCCCTTTAAGTCCAAAAATCAGTCATATAAGAAACTCAGGTGGGCCATAGCATCTAAAACTATGCGAAGACATCCATAAAACATATAAAAGCATTTGGTGGGGCCCACATGAGTTTTGGATGTGTATGAAACTTGGTCTGACTCTTCATCCAAGTGGGACACATATAATGAATGGGCTGGATCTATGAATCACATCTAGGTGGGCCCAATAAATGATTATGAATGTTTTAATGGGAGGGTAACCCTCTCAACTATAGTATGTGGTGTGGCCCACCCAAATCATGGATTGACTTTATTTTTAAACTCGTGGCCCACCATGGAATGGTGCATCTGATTACGGGGCAAATCCAAAGTTCAAGTGGACCCACCATAGAAAAGAGTGGGATAGTGACACCCACTATTGAAACCTTCTTAGGGCTCATCGCGATGTTTATTTGAGATCCAATCTGTTTATAAGTTAATACAGACATGGATGCTGTTGAAACTTGGTCTGATTCCTCATCCAAGTGGGACACACATAATGAGTGGGTTGGATATGTGAATCACATTTACGTAGGCCCAATATATGATTATGAATGTTTTAAGGAAACCCTTCTCCATTACATTTAAGTGAGTTACTCGTTATCCTTACTAGAGTAAACTCTATGGGGTCCACCGTTATTTATTTATTTTATCCACTCCATTCATCCATGTTAACAGATAATTTGAAGTCTAAAGAACAAAAAGGAAGCATATCCAAAGCTCAAGTGGACCACGCCACAGGAAATAGTGTGATTGAACCTCTACCATTTAAAATTTCTTGGAGGCCATAGAAGTTTTGGATCAAGCTGATGTTTGTGTTTTCTATTCATTCATATATATTTGGATATTATGAACAACCTTTAATTGTTTTTGGACAATCTGATCAGTCCAGATTGAAGAGTAATAACTTCAGATGTTTAAATCAAAATTCACTCAAATCGTTGATCAATCTTGTTTGCCCAATATCTCTCATATGTAGCATGATTGGGGCGAGTAACCGTTTTTGGACAATCTGATCAGTCTCGATTAAAGAGTAATAACTTCAGATGTTTAAATCAAAATTCACTCAAATTGTTGATCAATCTTGTTTGCCCAATATCTTTCTCATATGTAGCATGATTGGTGCGAGTAACCATTTTTGGATGTTGGTCGGTGCTCTCTGGGTCCCACCATGATGTATGTGTTTCATCCATGCCGTCCATCCATTTTTACAAATCATATTAGGCCCTGATACCAAAAATGAGAGGGATATAAATCTCAGGTCGACCACACCACATGAAAACAATTGTGATTGGATATCCACCATTAAAACCCTCCTAAGGCCCACTATACTTTTTATTTGACATCCTATCTGTTGATTAGGTCATACAAGCCCAGATGAAGAGAAAAAAACTATGCGAAGACATCCATAAAACATATAAAAGCATTTGGTGGGGCCCACATGAGTTTTGGATGTGTATGAAACTTGGTCCGACTCCTCATCCAAGTGGGACACACATAATAAATGGGCTGGACTATGAACCACATCTAGGTGGGCCCGATAAATGATTATGAATGTTTTAATGGGAGGGTAACCCTCTCAACTATAGTATGTAGTGTGGCCCACCCAAGTCATGGATTGACTTTATTTTTAAGCTCATGGCCCACCATGGAATTGTGCATCTGACTGACGGGGCAGATCCAAAGTTCAAGTGGACCCACCATAGAAAAGAGTGGGATAGTGACACCCACTATTGAAACCTTCTTAGGGCCCGCCGCGATGTTTATTTGAGATCCAACCTGTTTATAAGTTAATACAGACATGGATGCAATTGAAAATTGGTCTGACCCCTCATCCAAGTGGGACACACATAATGAGTGAGTTGGATATGTGAATCACATTTAGGCAGACCCAATATATGATTATGAATGTTTTACCGAAAATTTGGGATTAACACACACTGTTCATCCATTTTTCAAGATCATTTTATAGAAATATATAAAAAATGAATCATATTCAAAGATTAAATGGACCACACCACAAATAAGGGAAACAGATTGGCTACTCCCCCTACACCATCAAATGGCTGGTGGTTGGTATTGTGTCGGCCCCACCATGATTTATGGCCCCACGACCATTTTTTATTTATTTTTAACTTTTAAACTAGTTGGATTTCAAATAAACATTACGATGGGCCTTAGGATAGTTTCAACGGTGGGAATCACCTTCCCGTTCTTTTCTGTGATAGGGTCCACTACAGATTTTTATCTGTCTCATTCTTTGGCTCGTGATATCTCAAAATGAATGGACGGTGTGGATATAACGAATACATCATAAGTTTTTATATTTTTAAAATTATATATATATATATATATATATATATATATATATATATATATATATATATATATATATATATATATATATATATATGGAAAAGGTTCTATATGTCAAGCTCATGAGAACTCCCCATGAGGTCTAGCTGTGTGGGCCCCGCCATGACTTAGTGTCGTAAATCAACACCGTGCATTTGATGGGTCCCCTTTAAATTATGGGATATCCCAAAAATCAGCCGTATACAGAACTCTGGTGGGCCATACCATCTAAAATCATGTGAAGACATGCCTAAAACATATAAAAGCACTTGGTGGGGCCCCACCTGAAATTTGGATGCGTCTAAAACTTGGTATGACCCCTGATCCAAGTGGCACACACATAATGGATGTGCTAGATTTGTGAACCACATTTCTGTCTCAAGTGGATGATAAAAAAAATGAATTATATCTCAATCTCAAGTGGACCACCTTACAGGAAATAGTGTCGAATGAATTTTGACCATTAAAAATGTTTTGGGGGCCATAAAAGTTTTGGATCACGCTGATATTTATTTTTTCCCTTCATTTGGGTCTTTATGACCAAATCAACAGATTGGATGTCAAATAAACAGTACTGTGGGCCTTAGGAGGATTTTAATTATGAATATCCATTCATTATTTTTGTCCTGTGGTGTGGCCCACCTAGGATTTATATCCCTATCATTTTTTGTATCAAGCACTAAAATTATCTGTAAAAATGGATGAACGGAATGGATGAAACATGTACATCATGGTGGGGCCCACAGAGCACCGACCATCAGCCACCGTCCCGCCCAAATTTGGGCGCGCTCAACAGAGCCCGCCCAAAATTGGTCGACCTGGGTCGGTGCTCTATGGGTCCCACCATGATGTATGTGTTTTATCCATGCCGTCCATCCATTTTAAAAATTTATATTAGGGGTTGACGCCAAAAATGAGAGGGATATAAATCTCAGGTGGACCACACCACATGAAAACAATAGTGATTGGATATCCACCATTAAAACCCTCCTAAGACCCACTGTACTTTTTATTTGACATCCAATCCGTTGATTAGATCATACAGGCCCAGATGAAGGGAAAAAAGTTATCCGATTGATCCAAAACTTTATGTGGCCCCCAAAAGGTTTTTAATGGTCGACGCTCATCCAACACTGTTTCTTATAATGTGGTCCAGTTGAGATTCGGATATACCTCGTTTTTTGTCTCAAATCATAAAATGAAATAGAAAAATAGATGGACGGCAGGGATGAAACACATACATTATGGTGGGGCCCACAGAGCACCGACCACGTGACACGCGAGAGAGACTTATAAGTCTCTCTCTGTCGCGCCCTCTCTCACTCTCTCGCCGTCCTCTCTCTCTCTCTCTCTCTCTCTCTCTCTCTCGCTCTGTCCTCTCTCTCTCGGCTCTCCACCGCGCCCTCTCTGTCTCTGTCTCCGTCTCCTGTCTCTCTCCGATTTAGCTCTCTCCACCGCCCTCTCTCCACCGCGTCTCGGATTTAGCTCTCTCCACCACCTCTCTCCACCGTGCCCTCTCTCCACCGCGCCCTCTCTCCAACTCAAACAGGTATCTCTCTCTCTCTCTCTCTCTCTCTCTTTCTCTCTCTCTCAATCTCTCTCAATCTCAAAATCGATTGAAACGATTTGGGGATTTAGGGATTTAAGGATTTGGGGATTTGGGGATTTAGGGATTTGGGGATTTGGGAATTTGGGGATTTGGGGATTTGGGAATTTGGGGATCCACCGCACATGATCTCTCTCTATCTCTCTCAATCTCAAAATTGCACCTGAAGAGAAAGTAATTCCGATGGTTTTCACTTTGGATGTAATACCAATGCTTGGCTTGTCTGACTGGAGTTGATAAATTCGTTCTTTTGGTAGAAGTTGCTTAATAATCTGTTGATGATCATGTCTCATGTATCACGCTAGGATGATCATGTGCAGCGAATTTGAAGATGTGAATCCTAGAACACATGCCAATATGCCACACGTGCAAGAAACAGGCTATTTTGGGCTGCCATGAACATGACCTGGTCCAAGAATCAGGCCAGTTGGCTCATTAGGTAGGCCACACTTGTATGCTTGAATATAGACAACCATTTTTTGAAAGCGTTCATTTCTCATACATGTGGCCCATCTGATGAGTGGGCTATTTGGAATTTTTTTTTTTTTTTTTTTGCTAGGGAATGTTCATGGTGGGCATCAACTGATGAGTGTGAATCATCTTACGGTTTCTTTTCATGTATATTCTGTATCCATTCACGGATATACTGTGTGTTCCCCTTCTGTTCCATAAAATAGTTATGTAATATCTTTTATTGAACTCTTGGCTAGTCATTTAACTTAAATATGGTCATCAATCCATGTTCAGTTTCTTAGAAGGCCATGTTCTTCATCAATGGCATGGATATCTTGTCATTGATGATCTTCTGCTATCCATTCCTTCGGTGGAACTACAAAGTTCTTATACGGTACATGCAATAGACACCTTGTTGCTTTGAAAGCTAACTGGCTTAATGATTCAAAGGTTTGTCTGGTTCTGTTTTATCACCGGATAAGTAAGTTGTAACATTTTTATTTTTTGCATGCCGGAATTTTTAGTTTTACAATGAGTCTCCATTGTTCCACGGCATCAATGCACAACTATAAAATGTTAGTGGCATGAGTTCCGATAAAATTTTAAAACATGAAAGTGGAAATAGTTGTTCCTTTTTATGATGCAAAGTGGTCCCAACACATTAGAAGAAAAACCAAATGCTAGTACATAATATTTTGCTAAGCACACATTCACCTCTACACGTGCTACCCTGGCATGTATTGGGACATATAAGCTGAGTGCATTTTGTGGTCCCTATTCTGCCTATAAGCTTGAGGCAAAATCAGGTTGGTCCACTTTTTAAGGCAAGCCATAGGTCTACACTTGAATGTGGACTCTTGGCTAGTCAATTCTTTAAATTGTTTGTTGTTTCGACATGTTTGGTCCGCATGATGAGTTGACCAGCCCAACTATTTGGCCAGTTGTTCGATGGTCATGCCCACCTCAGCATGGTTTTTGAAGCCCTAAACACATGTGGCTGCATGTAGAGGTGCATCTGGAGAGGCATGTATGGGCTTCATCTGGAAATTGATATGGATAAGTGAACGTGCCACCCTTTTTTGCGAGTTCTTATTTTTTCTCCTGTAGTGATTTATTGAATTTTTTTTTTTTTTTCAGTTGACTAACTCTTTAGGGGTCATTTTGCAACCTGGATTTGGGGTTGAATTTGGATTCCAAATCCAAAAGATCCCAATTCTCATGTTTGGCAGTCTCTTCTTTGCATGGAAATCCATATTTTAAGCCACCTCTTTTTTTCTTTTTTTTTTTCCTTTCAAAAAGATGGTTTGCAAAATCCAAGGATTTCAAATCCAACCCAATGGTTAAAATTTCCAAACTATTCCCTCTTGTGTGGCTCCCTGACTACTGGAATGGCCTCATTTTTTGGTGTACATGAATCCTGGTCAGACACATCTTCTAAATGGATTAGATGGTGTGTAAAAGGGATTTGGGGATTTAGGGATTTAGGGTTTAAGGTGGGCCCTACTAAGTTTACTCAACTTGTAGTTAATAGACTAGATGAGGAGAGCGATACAAAATGATTGTAAATGGGTTATGCATACATTTAATCAACTGTTTCTAGTTCAGGTGTTATTTGTACATTTTATTGTTTTTGATGTCTAATTTCAACTATCTATGGTTAGTTTACTTGCTGTTCAAGCCCTTTTAACATCAGTCCTTTGTAAAAACCTTAGTTTGCATGAAATTTCAATGCCTTATAACTAGGTTTTGTGACTTCAACTGAGAACAGAATATCTGACCATTGGATTAATACATGGATACACATTATTTGTTTTAGGTTGATTTTCTGACCATTGGTCCTTTGTAAAAACCTTATGTGACTTTTCATTTCATGATTTTCTTTTAGGTTGTGGTTGATTTAGGGATATCAAATATTAATATTGATTGAGGTTTATAATACTAATCTTCAATCTTTTACATTGGCAAAAGGTGTTTTTGAAAATTTTTAATTATTTGTATTTTTTTTCTAAAAAATTTGTTTAATAAGAATAAGATAGGTTGTCATGCATGCTTATGACAAGTACTTTGCGAAGGAGCACATTGACTACCGGGTAGTTAAATTGTTCGTCATCTGCCTCACGACACTGGTGGTCATCATATTGCTGAGATTCAACAGGTGATGATGTGGTTATTTCAAACACACGGTTTTGAGTAATGTCAGCTATTTCATTTACTTTGGGTTGGCATTTGTAGAGTCTATATAGGGATTTGGGCTGCACAATGAATTTTTGGGGTTATTTTTTCACTATATCCATATTCTCCTGGCATTCTTCACTATTGTATTTAGAAAAGATAAATTTTGATGGTTGATGCTCCCAGGGAAGTTGTTGGTGCGGTTTTGAAGTATATGGGTGCCTCATACAACACAAAGGACGTTGAGTCACAAGTTGGTGGTGGAAGGAATGCTACCATGCAGAACTTGGCAATGCTTCAAAGACAGTGAGATGAAAATGTTTTTCAGCTTGTTGCTTGTCATGCTCGCCTTGACTGACTCTTTGATCTCTTATAAAGTTTTCATTTTTACTAAAAATTCATCTTGCATCTTGTTACTAAGATTGAGTTTGGTTTGAGAGTTGTACATGCACTCCCTATTCATAATTCTTGTTGATTCTGATTCCATAGTATGGGGTACATGGGGATCAAAAATTGGATTTGACTCATCTTTTGGCTCATGCTATGAACTGAGCTGGAAAAATGGATGGACATTGTGGATATAAATTAGATACATCATGATGGGATTGGGGTCTTTTGGCTCATGCTATAGACTTAGCTGGAAAATTGGATGGACATTGTGAATATAAATTAGATACATCATGATGGAATTGGGGTCTTTTGGCCCATGTTATAAACTTAGCTGGAAAAATGGATGGACGTGTGCAATATGCAAGTAACTAATTCCTCAACCAAGCCATGGATGGAAATGAGTGAGTTATGACTGATTTACAAAATGGTTGTTACTTGTTAGGGATGTTTCACTATCAATTATTTTATTAAAATAGATGGCTATAATTAGAATTAATGAATGAGTAGGATTAGTTCTTTTTCATTGGAAAAGGTGTGAGGGATTTTCCTAGGAGCGCAACAATCCTTTGCTCAAAGTGATCCTTCTAGATTGAGGAGAGATTCCAAATCCATCCTTTTTTTCTTCTTTTCTCTTTCCATCCCCAATTCTTCAACCAACAAATCACTCTTCATTTTACAGCTTTTAGACATCTATCCTGCATCCTTCCTGACCTGTCTAATGTGCATGTGGCATGCATGTAGATCAATCCAACAATCCTAACAAATAAATGGTTAGAAAGAAAAAAGGACAATGGTGCAAATTCAAAATGCAAAAGAAATGTTTCAGATTGTCTAATCAGTACAATTTCTGAGATATATGCTCCATCCACAAACAATTTGGAGTCTCTGACAGTCTGGATTGACATGCATGTATACCACATGTATGCTGGATGTGTCACCACCACCCACTTAATATAGTTGTGGAAATGCAAAGGAAAGTCTTAACCATTTCTTTAGCACAATGAAGTGCCTTCACCAAATTGGCTACGCCTCAAGGATATAACATTGAGGTCAGGGGTTTAGACTTCAGGCTAATCTATCAAAAACATTTTCTAGCACATTAATCCAAATCTCTAGAAAGGGGTTAATAATTCAATGATGATAAAGAAGAATGCAGATGCGAAGAAGTAGAAAGATCTGTGAAGGTACGCTTTTCAATGGTTTGTGACTATAGACATGGCCCTCATTTTCCACCATTTCCTGAATGGTGGTAATTTATCCACCATACATATGGCATAACTGTATGTCAACCCAGACATGAAAATTGCTTGAGTTGTGTAGCCTACGCAACATGATAATTTGCATATGCTATTCGTTACATTGCTGACAGAAACATTGTTTTCTAATATGTGCTACCAAAAAAATTGTTTATATAAAAAAAATTTCCATTTGATTTTTTTTTTTTTTTTTTATGGATGCATCATGCATGGTTTTATGATAAAACACATGTATGTATAAAACAAATTATTTGTTCCAAACAGGACATTTATGATAAAACAAATTATTTGTTCCAAACAGGACATTTATCAAAGGAGCACTATCAGGTGATATTTAAGATTTTCATTATAAATAGATTAAGAGCCAATGATAATTATAAGTAGACTTGCAGCAAAAAATAAAGAATTTAATTTTTTTCAAAACATGGAAAGACTAATCAGTCCTACTTCTTGTAACTTCAGCCACTGCTTCAAATGGAGGGACTGCACAAAGATTTGGTTAGGGAGACTACTGATGGTGAACTAGCAGCTGCAACAAATATGAGAGCTGCAAAGGTGAAAAGAAACATAAGGCGGTCGGTAAGATAAGATAGATTGACAATACTTGTTTCAATTTTCTTGGATGGATGATGAATGTATTTGGGAATGTAAATGAAAATAAAAAACTAATATATATATATATATATATATATATATGTTATCAATGGAGGATACCTTGTTTAGGGGGACATGAAATTCTTGTAGCTTATGGTATGGTGCCCCATATTGGTTGTATGTTACTAGTATGTAGTAGATAATACTAGGTAAATAGTAGATAATACTAGAAAATTCTTAAACCTAAACCTACACCTAGTCCTAATCTACTCCTTAACTAAACCTAAATTTGAAAACTTAAACCTAAATCCATTCACAAACCCAAACCCGAACCCGATTTCCTAAACCTAAACTTTTACCTATTCTCAATTCCCTAAACCGTAACCTATAACTTATACTTATAACCTAAACCTAAACCCATAACCTCAACATGTAACCTTAACCTAATCTCAACTCCCTAACCTAAACCTAGAGATAAACTTGAAAACCCAAACCTAAACCCGATCCCGAACACCGATATGAATTCCTAAACGCCTAGCCTAAACTTAAAACCCAAACGTAAACCCGATCTCGAACCCGAACCCAATTTCCTATACCTAAACCTTAACGTATTCTCAATTCTCTAAACCTAAACCTACACCTAATCCTAATCTCAACTCCCTAAGTTAAACCTAAACCTAAACTTGAAAACCCAAAACTAAACCCGAACCCGATCCCGATTTCCAAAACCTAAACTTATGACCTTAACCTAAACCTATTCTCAAATCCCAAAACCTCCAACCTAAACCTAAACCTATAACCTATAACCAAAACCAAAACCTATAACCTAAACCCGAACCCATTCTCAAATCCCATAACCTATAACCTAAACCTAAACCTTAACCTAAACCAAAACTAAAACCAAAACCTATAACCTAAACTCGAACCCAAACCCAAACCCAAAACAGAACCCGATTCCTAAACCTTAACCTAAACATATAACCTATAACCTATAACTTAAGCTATACCTAAACCTTACTTATAACCTAAAACTATTCTCAAATCCCTAACCTAAACCTAAACCTTAACCTAAACCTATAACCTAATCCTAATCTCAACTCCCTAACCTAAACTTAAACCTAAACTTGAAAATCCAAACCTAAAACCCGATCCCGAACCCGATTTCCTAAACCTAAACCTTAACCTATTCTCATATCCCTAAACCTAAACCTACACCTAATCCTAATCTAAACTCCCTAACCTAAACCTAAATATAAACATGAAAACCCAAACCTAAACCCAATCTCGAACCCGAACCCGAATTCCTAAACCTAAACCTTAACCTATTTTCAAATCCCTAAACTAAACCTACACCTAAACCCGAACCCGATTCCCTAAACCTAAACCTTAACCTATTCTCTCAATTCCCTAAACCTATAGCTTATAACCTAAACCTAAACCTTAACCTAAACCTATAACCTTAACCTAAACCGAAACTTATGACCTAAAACCTAAATGTATTCTCAAATCTCTAAACCTAAACCTACACCTAATCCTAATCTCAACTCCCTAACCTAAACCTAAACCTAAACTTGAAAACCCAAACCTAAAACCCGATCTCGAACCCGAACCCGATTTCCTAAACCTAAACCTTGACCTATTCTCAAATCCCTAAACTTAAACCTACACCTAATCCTAAGCTAAACTCCCTAACCGAAAAACCTAAACCCAATCTCGAACCCGAATTCCTAAATCTAAACTCCCTAACCTAAACCTAAACCTAAACTTGAAAACCCAAACCTAAACCCAATCTCGAACCCGAATTCCTAAACCTAAACCTTAACCTATTTTCAAATCCCTAAACCTAACCTAAACTCGAACCTAAACTTGAAAACCCAAACTTAAACCCGATCCCGAACTCAGACCCGATTTCCTAAACCTAAACCTTAACATATTCTCAATTCCCCAAACCTATAGCTTATAAGACCTTAAAACCTTAACCTTAACCTAAACCTATAACCTTAAAACCAAAACCTATATCTTAAAACCTAAACTTATAACTTATAACCTAACCTTAACCTAAACCTAAAACCTAAACCTTAACCAATACCTAAAACCTAAAACTAAACCTAAAACCTATATGTATTCTCAAATCCCTAAACCTAAACCTACACCTACACCTAATCATAATCTCAACTCCTAACCTAAACCTAAACCTAAACTTGAAAACCCAAACCTAAACCCAATCCCGAACCCAAACCCGAATTCCAAAACCTAAACCTTAACCTATTTTCAAATCCCCAAACTTAAACCTACACCTAATCCTAATCTCAACTCCTTAACCTAAACCTGAACCTAAACTTGAAAACCCAAACCTAAACCCGATCCTGAACCCGAACCCGAGTTCCTAAACCTAAACCTTAACATATTCTCAATTCCCCAAACCTATAGCTTATAAGACCTTAAAACCTTAACCTCAACCTAAACCTATGACCTTAAAACCAAAACCTATGTCCTAAAATCTGAACTTATAACCTATAACCTAACCTTAACCTAAACCTTAACCAATACCTAAAACCTAAAAATAAACCTAAAACCTATATGTATTCTCAAATCCCTAAACCTAAACCTACACCTAATCCTAATCTTAACTCCCTAACCTAAACCTAAACCCGATCTTGAACCCGAACCCGATTTCCTAAACCTAAACCCTAACCTATTCTCAATTCCCTAAACCTATAGCTTATAACCTAAACCTAAATCTAAACCTAAACCTTAACCTAAACCTAAACCAAAACTTATGACCTAAAACCTAAATGTATTCTCAAATCTCTAAACCAAAACCTACACCTAATCCTAATCTCAACTCCCTAACCTAAACCTAAACCTAAACTTGAAAACCCAAACCTAAAACCCGATCCCGAACCCGAACCCGAACCCAATTTCCTAAACCTAAACCTTGACCTATTCTCAAATCCCTAAACTTAAACCTACACCTAATCCTAATCTAAACTCCCTAACCTAAACCTAAACCTAAACCCAATCTCGAACCCGAACCCGAATTCCTAAACCTAAACCTTAACCTATTTTCAAATCCCTAAACCTAAACTAAACCTAAACCTAAACTTGAAAACCCAAACCTAAACCCGATCCCGAACCCGATTTCCTAAACCTAAACCTTAACATATTCTCAATTCTCTAAACCTATAGCTTATAAGACCTTAAAACCTTAATCTTAACCTAAACCTATAACCTTAAAACCAAAACCTATGTCCTAAAACCTAAACTTATAACCTATAACCTAACCTTAACCTAAACCTAAAACCTAAACCTTAACCAATACCTAAAACCTAAAAATAAACCTAAAACCTAAATGTATTCTCAAATCCCTAAACCTAAACCTACACCTACACCTAATCCTAATCTCAACTCCATAACCTAAACCTAAACCCGATCCCGAACCCGAACCCGATTTCCTAAACCTAAACCTTAACCTATTCTCAAATCCCTAAACTTTAACCTACACCTAATCCTAATCTAAACTCCCTAACCTAAACCTAAACCTAAACCCAATCCCGAACCCGAACCCGAATTCTTAAACCTTAACCTTAACCTATTTTCAAATCCCTAAACCTAAACCTACACCTAATCCTAATCTCAACTCCCTAACCTAAACTTAAACCTAAACTTGAAAACCCAAACATAAATCCGATCCCGAACCCGATTTCCTAAACCTAAACCTTAACCTATTCTCAATTTCCTAAACCTATAGCTTATAACCTAAACCTTAACCTTAAGCTAAACCTAAACCTGAACCTATAACTTATAACCTAAATATATTCTCAAATCCCTAAACCTACACCTACACCTAATCCTAATCTCAACTCCCTAACCTAAACCTAAACCTAAACCTAAACTTGAAAACCCAAACCTAAACCCGAACCCGATTTCCTAAAAACCTTAACATATTCTCAATTCCCTAAACCTATAGCTTATAACCTAAACCTTAACCTAAGCCTAAACCTAAACCTTAACCTATTCTCAAATTCCTAAACCTACACCTACAACTAATCCTATTCTAAACTCCCTAACCTAAACCTAAACCTAAACTTGAAAACCTAAACCTAAACCCGATCCCGAACACAACCCGATTTCCTAAACCTAAACCTTAACCTATTCTCAAATCCTTAAACTTAAACTTACACCTAATCCTAATCTAAACTCCCTAACCTAAACCTAAACCTAAACTTGAAAACCCAAACCTAAACCCAATCCCGAACCCGAACCCGAATTCCTAAACCTAAACCTTAACCTATTTTCAAATCCCCAAACCTAAACCTACACCTAATCCTAATCTCAACTCCCTAACCTAAACCTGAACCTAAACTTGAAAACCCAAACCTAGACCCGATCCCAAACCCGAACCCGATTTCCTAAACTTAAACCTTAACATATTCTCAATTCCCCAAACCTATAGCTTATAAGACCTTAAAACCTTAACCTTAACCTAAACCTATAACCTTAAAACCAAAACCCATGTCCTAAAACTTGAACTTACAACCTATAACCTAACCTTAACCTAAACCTAAAACCTAAACCTTAACCAATACCTAAAACCTAAAAATAAACCTAAAACCTATATGTATTCTCAAATCCCTAAACCTAAATCTACACCTAATCCTAATCTCAACTCCCTAACCTAAACCTAAACCCGATCCCGAACCCGAACCCGATTTCCTAAACCTAAACCCTAACCTATTCTCAATTCCCTAAACCTATAGCTTATAACCTAAACCTAAACGTATAACCTTAACCTAAACCAAAACCTATGACCTAAAACCTAAATGTATTCTCAAATCTCTAAACCTAAACCTATACCTAATCCTAATCTCAACTCCCTAACCTAAACCTAAACCTAAACTTGAAAACCCAAACCTAAACTCAATACCGAACCCAAACCCGAATTCCTAAACCTAAACCTTAACCTTAACCTATTTTCAAATCCCCAAACTTAAACCTACACCTAATCCTAATTTCAACTCCCTAACCTAAACTCGAACCTAAACTTGAAAACCCAAACCTAACCCGATCCCGAACCCAACCCGATTTCTAAACCTAAACCTTAACATATTCTCAATTCCCCAAACCTATAGCTTATAAGACCTTAAAACCTTAACCTTAACCTAAACCTATAACCTTAAAACCAAAACCTATGTCCTAAAACCCGAACTTATAACCTATAACCTAACCTTAACTTAAACCTAAAACCTAAACCTTAACCAATACCTAAAACCTAAAAATAAACTTAAAACCTATATGTATTCACAAATCCCTAAACCTAAACCTACACCTAATCCTAATCTCAACTCCTAACCTAAACCTAAACCCGATTCCCAACCCGAACTCCGATTTCCTAAACCTAAACCTTAACCTATTCTCAATTCCCTAAACCTATAGCTTATAACCTAAACCTAAAACCTATAACCTTAACCTAAATCAAAACTTATGACCTAAAACCTAAATGTATTCTCAAATCTCTAAACCTAAACCTACACCTAATCCTAATCTCAACTCCTAACCTAAACCTAAACCTAAACTTGAAAACCCAAACCTAAAACCCGATCCCGAACCCGAACCCGATTTCCTAAACCTAAACCTTGACCTATTCTCAAATCCCTAAACTTAAACCTACACCTAATCCTAATCTAAACTCCCTAACCTAAACCTAAACCTAAACTTGAAAACCCAAACCTAAACCCAATCTCGAACCCGAACCCGAATTCCTAAACTAAACCTTAACCTATTTTCAAATCCTAAACCTAACCTAAACCTAAACCTAAACTTGAAAACCCAAACCTAAACCCGATCCAGACCCGAACCCGATTTCCTAAACCTAAACCTTAACATATTCTCAATTCCCTAAACCTATAGCTTATAAGACCTTAAAACCTTAACCTTAACCTAAACCTATAACCTTAAAACAAGTGTATGTCAGTCCTGTTTGGATGAAACAGTGAATGTGAATGAAACAGTGTATGTCACTCTGTTTGGATGAAACAGGTGTATATCAGTCCTGTTTGGATGAAACAGGTGTATGTCAGTCCTGTTTGGATGAAACAGGTGTATGTCAGTTTTGTTTGGATGAAACAGGTGTATGTCAGTCCTGTTTGGATGAAACAGGTGTATGTCAGTTTTGTTTGGATGAAACAGGTGTATGTGAAACAGGTGTATATCAGTCCTGTTTGGATGAAACAGGTGAATGTGAATGTGATGAAACAGTTTGGATTTACGTATGTGAATGAAACAGGTATATATTAGTCCTGTTTGGATGAAACAGGTGAATGTGAATGAAACAGGTGTATATCAGTCATGTTTGGATGAAACAGGTGTATATCAGTCCTGTTTGGATGAAACAGGTATATATCAGTCTTATTTGGATGAAACAGGTATATATCAGTCCTGTTTGGATGAAACAGGTGAATGTGAATGAAACAGGTGTATATCAGTCCTGTTTGGATGAAACAGGTATATATCAGTCTTATTTGGATGAAACAGGTATATATCAGTCCTGTTTGGATGAAACAGGTGAATGTGAATGAAACAGGTGTATATCAGTCCTGTTTGGATGAAACAGGTATATATCAGTCTTATTTGGATGAAACAGGTATATATCAGTCCTGTTTGGATGAAACAGGTGAATGTGAATGAAACAGGTGTATATCAGTCCTGTTTGGATGAAACAGGTTAATGTGAATGTGATGAAACAGTTTGGATTTATGTAGTTTGTATAACAGGTGTATATCAGGAAGAATACTGTAACAGGTCAAATTTGAAAATGTCGTTTAAGGGTCATAATTGTGAAGGACGGTCCATGACCGTCCTATTAAAGGACGGTCCATAACCGTCCTTTGAAGGCTCATAAGAGACGGTCCATGACAGTCCTTTTTAAGGACGGTCTATGACTGTCCTAAAAAAGGACGGTCCATGGCCGTCCTTTAAAGGCTCATAAGAGACGGTACATGACAGTCCTTTTTAAGGACGGTCCATAACAGTCCTTTTAAAGTACGGTCTATGGCCGTCCTTTTTAGGATCATAAGAAACGGTTCATGACAGTCCATTTTAAGGACGGTCCATGACCGTCCTTTTTTAAGACGGTCTATGACCGTCTTTTTTTCGTCAATAAGAATGACAGTTTTCAACCGTCCTTTAAAAAATAAGACACGTCAAAATTTGACTGCCTATGTGACGGTCCATGACCGTCCTTTTTGGTCATTTGAGACGGTTTTGGACCGTCCTTTTTTCGCTGTTTTGGCGTAGTGAAATCGGGTTCGGGTTCGGGATCGGGTTTAGGTTTGGGTTTTCAAGTTTAGGTTTAGGTTTAGGTTAGGTAGTCTAGGTTAGGATTAGGTGTAGGTTTAGGTTTAGGGATTTGAGAATCAGTTAAGGTTTAGGTTTAGAGAATCGGGCTCGGGTTCGGGATCAAGTTTAGGTTTGTGTTTTCAAGTTTAGGTTTAGGTTTAGGTTAGGAGTTGAGATTAGGATTAGGTGTAGGTTTAAGTATAGGGATTTGAGAATACATTTAGGTTTTAGGTTTAGGTTTAGGTTGTAGGTTATTGGTTAAGGTTTAGGTTTTAGGTTTAGGTTATAGGTTAGAAGTTTAGGTTACAGGTTATAGGTTAAGGTTTTAGGTCATAGGTTTTCGTTTTAAGGTTATAGGTTTAAGTTAAGGTTAAGGTTTTAGGTCTTATAAGCTATAGGTTTAGGGAATTCAGAATATGTTAAGGTTTAGGTTTAGGAAATCGGGTTCGGGTTCGGGATCGGGATCGGGTTTAGGTTTGGGTTTTCAAGTTTAGGTTTAGGTTTAGGTTAGGGAGTTGAGATTAGGATTAGGTATAGGTTTAGGTTTAGAGATTTGAGAATATATTTAAGTTTTAGGTCATAGGTTTTGGTTTAGGTTAAGATTATAGGTTTAGGTTAAGTAAGGTTTTAGGTTTTAGTTATAAGCTATAGGTTTAGGGAATTGAGAATAGGTTAAGGTTTAGGTTTAGGGAATCGGGTTCGGGTTCGGGTTTAGGTTTGGGTTTTCAAGTTTAGGTTTAGGTTTAGGTTAGGGAGTTGAGATGAGAATTCGGTGTAGGTTTAAGTTTAGGGATTTGAGAATACATTTAGGTTTTAGGTTTAGGTTTAGGTTTAGGTTGTAGGTTATTGGTTAAGGTTTAGGTTTTAGGTTTAGGTTAAGGTTAGGTTATAGGTTATAAGTTTAGGTTATAGGTTATAGGTTAAGGTTTTAGGTCATAGGTTTTGGTTTTAAGGTTATAGGTTTAGGTTAAGGTTAAGGTTTTAGGTCTTATAAGATATAGGTTTAGGGAATTGAGAATATGTTAAGGTTTAGGTTTAGGAAATTGGGTTCGGGTTCGGGATCGGGATCGGGTTTAGGTTTGGGTTTTCAAGTTTAGGTTTAGGTTTAGGTTAGGGAGTTGAGATTTGGATTAGGTTTAGGTTTTAAGGATTTAAGAATACATTTCCGTTTTAGGTTTAGGTTTAGGTTATAGGTTTAGGTTATAAGTGCGGTCATAGGTTTAGGTTTAGGTTAGGTTATAGGTTAGGTTTAGGGAATTGAGAATAGGTTAAGGTTTAGGTTTAGGAAATCAGATTCAGATTTAGGTTTAGGTTTTCAAGTTTAGGTTTAGGTTTAGGTTAGGGAGTTGATATTAAGATTAGATGTAGGTTTAGGTTTAGGGATTTGAGAATACATTTAGGTTTTAGGTTTAGGTTAAGGTTTAGGTTTTAGGCTTAGGTTATAAGTGTAGGTTATATGTTTAGGTTTAGGTTTAAGTTAGGTTATAGGTTAAGGTTTAGGGAATTGAGAAAAGGTTAAGGTTTAGGTTTAGGAAATCGGGTTCGGGTTCGGGTTCGGGATCGGGTTTAGGTTTGGGTTTTCAAGTTAGGTTTAGGTTTAGGTTAGGGAGTTGAGATTAGGATTAGGTGAAGGTTTAGGTTTAGGGATTTGAGAATACATTTAGGTTTTAGGTCATAGAATTTGGTTTAGGTTAAGGTTATAGGTTTAGGTTTAGGTTTAGGTTATAAGCTATAGGTTTAGGGAATTGAGAATAGGTTAAGGTTTAGGTTATAAGTAAGGTTTTAGGTTTAGGTATAGGCTTAAGTTATAGGTTATAGGTTATATGTTTAAGTTAAGGTTTAGGAATTCGGGTTTGGGTTTGGGTTTGGGTTCGGGTTTAGGTTATAGGTTTTGGTTTTGGTTTTGGTTTTAGTTTAGGTTAGAGGTTTTGATTTAGGTTTAGGTTATAGGTTATGGGATTTGAGAATGGGTTCGGGTTTAGGTTATAAGTTTTGGTTTTGGTTATAGGTTTTGGTTTAGGTTATAGGTTATAGGTTTAGGTTTAGGTTTAGGTTACGAGTTTTGGGATTTGAGAATAGGTTTAGGTTAAGGTCTTCGATTTAGGTTTAGGAAATCGGGATTGGGTTCGGGTTCAGGTTTAGTTTTGGGTTTTCAAGTTTAGGTTTAGGTTTAGGTTAGGGAGTAGAGATTAGGTTTAGGTGTAGGTTTAGGTGTAGGTTTAGGGTTAAGGTTATAAGTTTAAGTTTTGGTCGTAGGTTTAGGTTAAGGTTTAGGGATTTGAGTTTAGGTTTAAGTTATAGGTTTAGCTTTAGCTTTAGGTTTTAGGTTTAGGTATAGGCTTAAGTTATAGGTTATAGGTTATATGTTTAGGTTAAGGTTTAGGAATTCGGGTTTGGGTTTGGATTCGGGTTTAGGTTATAGATTTGAGAATAGTTTTAGGTTATAAGTATAGGTTTAGGTTTGGATTCGGGTTAAGGAGCAGATTAGGATTAGGTGTAGGTTTAGGTTTAGGGATTTTCTAGTATTATCTACTATTGAACCTAGTATTATCTACTACATACTAGTAACATACAACCAATATGGGGCACCATACCATAAGCTACAAGAATTTCATGTCCCCATAAACAAGGTATCCTCCATTGATAACATATATATATATATATATTATAAGTTTTTTATTTTCATTTACATTCCCAAATATATTCATCATCCATCCAAGAAAATTGAAATAAGTACTATCAATCTATCTTATCTTACCGACCGCCTTATGTTTCTTTTCACCTTTGTAACTCTCATATTTATTGCAGCTGCTAGTTCACCATCAGTAGTCTCCCTAACCAAATCTTTGTGCAGTCCCTTCATTTGAAGTAATTGCTGAATATCCTTATTTCAGCTACACTCATCCTATGAATACGTTCTTCCTTGGCTGCCCAACATTCAATCCCATAAAGCATGGCTGGTCGTATAGCTATCCTTTAAAATTTCAGCCCACTATTACTGTTACAAGCAATAAGAAAGATTGTGTGTTGTGTTCACTAGATAAGGAAATGAAAAATTAAAACAGGGGTTGACTTCTCCTATTTCTTGTTCATAGTAATTACAATAAGAAAGAGGAAATGGAAATTTGGCATTTACCTTATCTTCGTTGAAGTGCAAGTCAAGCCAATTCCCTTTTGAAGCTTTAGACAGTGTGACAATGACTCGGTTGGGCTTAACAACCACCTAAAAAAGAAATAGATAATGACCAGATAATAGATAGTTTTCAATGCACCTAAAAAAGAAATAGATAATGACCAGACAATGTTCTATCAAGTATGAACCACAATGCCAGAAACCCACTTACCTGTACTCGAGGATTTTGGAAATCATCCATAGCTGAGGCTAATGCATGCAACATCCGTTGATGATACTAAACTTGAAGGTTTGGCCCCAAATCTGTAGACAATTGCCCATTTACAATAATAGCAACCTAGCGCACATGAGGGTGGGGATCTTAGAACGAGTTCAAAACCATACTAAACTATCAACTATCAAGTATTTGCTACAACCAGATCCAATGGTATAAAAAAAATCCACGGATGTAGTATATGATGTATAGCAACAAAGTGTATGGTGCCATTTATTCCTAAAAATACACTTTTATTATCCAATCTTGTGTCGCCACAATATGTAATTTTTTATTCAGTTAAAGAATTGTTCAGCATAGTGTCATCATGAAGAAAAAATGTAAAGCAAGCAAGGTGAAGTTCCTAATGTTCTGAGAACTGAAGCTCGAGGTTACAACTTCTTACTTTGAAATTAATCTTGAACAGGAAAGCACCAAAAAGACAACAGATTTTTAAGGGAATATAATGAACAGCTTTTATCACATATGAATGCAAAGCTGCCAATGCATCTGTGAATAAGCATAGCTCTTACTAATGTTGTCCAAGGTTCATCTGCAAGGGGTGTATAACTTTCAGTAAGTGGCTATCCACATTCATTACATCTGCGGCCAGCCATTTGCCCAATAACATAAATTCAATAATTAATTACTAATGGTATCTCCAGCCATAACATATATCAGTGGGAAATAATTGCATGTTAGAGGATGTGTTCTCAACATTTCCTTAAGAATCTACCACTATGAAGCTATACTACAAAACAATTTCCCACAACTGCCTTTCTATAAACACAAACAACAAAAACATGTCAACGCAAACTTTTTCCAGAGAAACAATGAAACAACTAAATTATTTATCTTATTTTACTAGAAATTCTAACATTTTTTAGTAAGACACAAGGGCCTCTTTAGTCTTGCCAAAAAATAAAAATAAAAATTGCAAGTAGGCACATGCATACACCACCTAGAATGAGAAGTCGGGGATGATTAATCTAAGATTATGTGTGCTGGCCTGTTATCACTACATTATCATTTGGGGTGGATTTGCACATAGGAGCCTTTAACACATTCCATTATTTGCATTTTAAGGGATCTGACTAAGGTTTAAAGTGTCCTCCAAAACTGATATGCATTGACCGATATGTACCGGTATTACCCATGAATGGTAAGGATGTATCGTACCAAAACAGGGGCAATATGGAGCCATACGGGGCCATTTTGGTGGTGAAAGATACAATACCAATACACCGATTTAAAACCTTGTATCGGCCAAATGTCTCAACCTCTAAAAAAAGAAAAAGAAAAAAAAAAGTAAAAGAACATAACCTCATTGTATTTGATTCTCATTGTGGGTATAGTACTACAACCAAATTAGAAACTAAGTTTGTTTCCTAAAATAAAAACATAAGTCATCAACACCTAAATCCAAGAAACCTGCAAACAAGGACTTTCCACAACTTCTGAAATGAAAATCATCCAGCTAGCCAAAACAAAAGAAAAGCAATCTGATCACAGGAATCAAAAGGATTCTCCAATTCCAACATTCTACTTTCTAATAATAACCTTCTTCACATTAACACAGGAATCAATCATCTCAAATACCAAGCACTGCTTTTTACCATTTTCAGCTCCAAAACCTAATCCAACACTAAGCATCCCAAATCAAACAAACACACGCTCAATTCAATTTAAGAAATCCTCAAAAAAATGCCAAGCGTTTCTTCACAAGATATTGTATTAAGAGTCATACTGCCAGATATCGTATTAATCTATCTACATACTTATAAATAGTTTTAGGTGTAAATTGTTTACATGCTATGGTAGTTTTAAATAGAAAAGTATTTATAGATAATTAATTTAGAGGCTTCAAGTTCAACCAATTGGTGGACCACAAGTATGATCCACCCAGCAGATTACACCAAACCTATTAACTGAATGCAACATCCAACCATTTCAATAGGTTGGCCCACCATGAGGATCGCTTAATATAAAACTCAGCCACATCTACTCATCAAGAGGGTCACATCTGATTGCTAGAAAATAATGTCTAGCAATTGATAAATAGCATAATGCAATGTAGTTCAGTTCAAGAGTGGATGTGACTGAGTTTTGCATATAGCAATTCCTATGTTATGCCCGACATATTGGATGGATTGGATGTCGTGTGCACATGACGGTTTGGGAGTTATCAGTTGTTTATGTGTTAGGCTAACTTCTAAAACGTCTATAATGTATAAAATGGGCATTCATAGCACATGTAGGATTTGGTGATAACTTCATGAGAATCTTAAAAAAATAAAGGTTAAAATTTTTAAGGCCCTAAGAGAGCATGAAGGGATACACATCCTAGATAGATGGATTGGATGTCCAGAACCCATCATAGTAGGTCCCACAAGTTTTTTAATAGTGGGCATCTCATCCCAAATGTTCCCTGTCATGTGGTGGGCCGATGATCAATCAAATGTTTTTTTAGGCAGCTGGAGAGCACTAAGGGACACTGTATGAATTGGATGTACTATTCACATCATGGTGAGCCTCACACAACATCCCTCTATATCAACCATCATGCCCTGCCATGCATAATATCTTTTCAGGTTTAAACACTCTACAGCAAGAGATGTTACTGTCATCCAAACTACCCCTTAATGATCCAGGCCATGCTACAATGATCCCTCCAGTGGGGTGGGCCATGCATCTTGTGTAGGCCACTTTGAAAAATGGATGGTTGGAGAAAGGAGACCCAATGGTCTATACTCAACACATACATAAGGATATTCAAGGATAGCACATGTGAGTTCTGGGCCACTCATGTAGATCACCATATAATGTCTATCGTACCCCAAAATCAGTCTGATACATTCCTCAGGTGGGCCACACATTCACGTTGAATATGGAACATCCATTATCTTTTCTCTAACCATCTAGAAACCACTGCCAGCATTCAGTTAGTGAAAATTCTCCAACACTCAGTAATTGTAAACAGCAACAATAACATGCAAAGCAAGCCCAAATGTAACAACAAATACACAAAAAATGCTAATGTATATAGATAATCTAAACAGATTCACAAAATACCCCAACAAATTTCAACAATCTTGTAAATAAAATACATCAGATGCAAATAATGCATGTTGAAATGAAATAGAAATAATCCAAGCCAATAAATTCAATGAATCTAGATTTCGACAATAAAAAAAAAACAATAAATATAAAAAAGAAAACGAAAAGGATGAAGAAAAAAAGGGGTTTCGAAAAAAGAAAAAGAAAACAAAAAAACTTGTGTTGAATCTCACCGGAGATAGGGCGAGGAATCTGAAATTATTATTATTATTATTCGTAATTAAAATTTTTTTAAAAAAAGTACCTTTGATGGAGAGCATCAAGAAGATTAAAAAAAAATAATAAAATAAATCTAAAAAGGCATGAGAAGGAGATTACTCTACATTTGGGAGTAAGGGTCCATTTGGGAGATGCCTAAAAATGGCTTCATCTGATTTTAGTTAATGAAAATCTGGATTTAATCAAGGGAGAAGCTTACCCTAATGCAGCCAACAAAAACTGGATAATTGAAGCAGAGGAGAGGAAGAGGCAGCGAGAAACAGTGAGCAAAGAGGGCCGGAGAGCGAGCGGAGAGGGAGATCAAGAGAGCAAGCAGAGAGGGCTGAAGAGTGAGTGGTGAGGGAGATCGAGAGAGCGAGCAGAGAAGGCTGAAGAGCGAGCGGAGAGGGAGATCGGGAGAGCGAGCGGAGAGGGAGAGAGCGGGAGAGGACCCGCTCGATGAAAATGGGAACAAATGGCGGTCAGCTTTTCTAAATCGGATAAACTTTTCAAATCCGAACAGTGTGCGTTTACCATTGTTTAGAACAAAAACGGTAAACATAACTTTAGAAAGTGGAGGGCTTTATGGGCCCCACCATGATGGATATGTTTCATCCACGCCGTCCATCCATTTCTAAACATCATTTTGGGATCGATTCCTAAAAATGACCCCTAATTAAGTCTCGAGTGGACCACAAAATGAGAAAATTCCGGATAGTTGGACCACAATTTTTTATAAACACCATTTTCACAATTTTTTTTATAAACATCATTTTCACAATTTTTTATAAATATCATTTTCACGATTTTTTATAAACATCATTTTCACAATTTTCACATTTTTTTAATAAACATCATTTTTCACTATTTCATTTTCACAATTTCACGATTTTTTATAAACATCATTTTCACAAGTTTCACAATTTCACAACTTTTTATAAGCATCATTTTCACAATTTTCACGATTTTTTTATAAACATCATTTCATATACAATTTTCATATACAAAAATGGGTTGGACGGTTGGATCCATTTCTAAACATCATTTTCACAATTTTTTAAGCTTAGTTTTTAAGTCTTGTGGGGCCCATTGTGATGTATGTTATTTATCCACTCCGTCCACTCATTTTAATGGATTATTTTAACAGTTGATCTAAAAAAGGAGTCAGATCAAAGCTGTAAGCGGACTACATAACATATTAACGATAGAAATTTATTTTTTATTATTTCTTATGGTATGGTCCACTTAAACCTTTGATCTACATAATTTTTTGGCTCATCCACTAAAATTATATATCAGAATTGATGGGCGGTTTAGATCAAACACATATTCCAATGGGCCCCACGGAGCCCCTCAAGGTGGGCCATACCATCTAAAATCACGTGAAGAAATGCCTAAAACATATAAAATCACTTAATGGGGCCCACCTGAAATTTTGATGCATATGAAACTTGGTCCGACTCCTCATCCAAGTGGGACACACATAATGGATGGGCTAGATTTGTGAACCACATAAAAATCCTCCTAAGACCCATTGTACTGTTTATTTGACATCCAATATGTTGATTAGGTCATCCAAAACTTTTATGGCCCCAAAATGTTTTAATGGTTGACGCTCATTCAACACTGTTTCCTGGAATGTGTTCCACTTAAGATTTGGATATATCTCATTTTTGGTCTCATACCGTAAGATATCTTTAAAAATAGATATACTACATGGATTAAACATATACATCATGGTAGGGCTCACAAAAGTTTTGAATCAAGCTGATATATATTTTTTCACTTCATCCAAATTTTTACACCTAATATATCAATAGGTTAGATGTCAAATAACCATTACAGTGGGCCCTAGGAGGTTTTTAACAGTGGACATTCAATCAAAAAAAATTCCATGGTGTGGTCCACTTGAGATTTAGATCTATCTCATTTTCAGGATTAAGTCCTAAAATTATCTTTTAAAATGGATGGACGGCGTGAATAAAACACATACATCATGGTGGGGTCCACATTGCACCGACTACTAGCAACCTGGTTAGTGGCAGCGTAACTAGCTAAACCATGTACGCTTCTGAATGGAAGCGGATTGCATATAGAGTAACTCGTTACCCTAAGCGTACTGAGTAAATCCTATGGGGCCTACCATGATTTATTCATTTATTCACTATCCCACTCTTTTCTATGGCGGGTCCACTTGAACTTTGGATCTGCCCCGTCAATTATATGCACCATTCCATGGTGGGCCACGAGCTTTAAAATAAAGTCAATCCATAACTTAGGTGGGCCACACCACATACTATAGTTGAGAGCGTTACCCTCCCATTAAAAGATTCATAATCATTTATTGGGCCCACCTAGATGTGGTTCTTAGATCCAGCCCATTCATTATGTGTGTCCCGCTAGGATGAGGACTCAGACCAAGTTTCATACACATCCAAAACTCATGTGGGCCCCATAGAGTTTACTCGCATGCTGAGTTACAAAGTATGCAATCCACCTTCTCCAGCAGAGACATTTCATCAAACACATGTTGTGCACACCTTAAACATTCACAACAAATGATGAATGGCAAGACTATTCTATGTCTGCATCCATTGTATACATGGTATACATCTATAGCAACCCAAGCCATCTAGATCATTGGTCCCATTGTTTACCAGATATGGCCTTATAGTACCATGGGAAGTTCCCATGAGGTGACCTTATAGTACCATTTCACTATTTAGGTAACTCCTTTATGGGTGTTACTCTAACCGTGTAGGGTCCACCTTGATATCTTTTATGTATATCGACACCATCCATATATTTTTCCACATTTTTTAGGATGTGATTTCAAATCATAAGAACTCAAATCTCAGGTGGGTCATATATACCAATCAAAATAATGATAAATAACTATTAAAAACCTTTTGAAGGCCACAAAAGTTTTGGATCAATTTGATCTTTGTAGTTTACCTTCATCTTAAAAAAAAAAAAAAAAAAAAAAAAAAAAAAAAAAAAAAAAAAAAAAAAAAACCTAAATAACAACAACGCTCTTTTTGTGTAACTATTTAAGTTATTTTCGTGACCTTAAGAAATTTGGGGTTGCCAGCCAGTACCAGGGAGACCAGAGAACACCATTTGCTCTTATAACTCCAACTAAAGACAATTACAGATATCCTAAAAAACAAACCAAACAAAGAAGGCAGGCGAGGCCCCTTTTACACATAATTTTCAACAGATGAATTGGCAACTAGCACATTGCGGGGCAAACAGGATCAAGTCATGAAAGCAGTAAGCAGTCTCGGTCAGTTGTAGACCATGTACTTGGGAGTTGCACTAAATTCCGATATCCTTTGATGACCTTGTTGACTGCATCTAAGAAATCTTTCTTCGTCACTTTCTCCACACTCGGATTGCATATATGCCCGCCTCAGTGCATACACTCCTGATGTCTGCCCCAATAGAGTTGGTGGGGCAGAGGTGAGCAAGAAGCTCAAACCGGATATCTCTCTCACAATTCATTGTCCGCGTGTGGATCTTGAATATCTGTCCTGCTCTCCCGATCAGGCAGACCAAACTCAACCTTACGATCTAGTCATCCAGGACGCAACAATGTTGGATCTAGTGTGTCAAGCCCATCTGTTGCCATCAAAACTTTGATGTTTCCTCAAGCATCAAAGTCATCGAGTTAATTCACAATTTCAAGCATTGTACGCTGATCGCATCCACCTCATCAAAGAAGACGATGCAAGCCTTTTTTTATCGCGCCATCTGGAAAAGCTCGCGAACCATCCGAGCCCCCTCTCCAACATATTTCTAAACAAGCTCACTTCCAATAATACGAATAAAGCAGGCATCAGTTCTGTTGGCTACAACTCTAGCTAGTAAAGTTTTGCTGTTCTGGAGGACAAGATGTGAGCACCCCCTTCGGAGGATCAATGCCAAGCTTCACAAATTTCTCTGGATGGAGCATGGGGAGTTCCACAACTTCTCGCATCTTTTTAATCTGCTCCTTACACCCACCAAGATCATTGTATGTGACATCTGGTTTTTCTTCTACTGTCATCATGGTAACGCTCAGATTGATCTTCGGAGGCAAGGGAATTTGAATTTGGTATTTATTTCGATCAACACCGACACACATCCCTTCTTTTACATTTGTTGGCGAAACTTTATCGCCCAAGCCAACGACAAACTTGGCAATTTGTTTAACATTTATCACATACTTTGCATCCTCGGAGTTCTGATTTATTATTTTTGTGCATCTTGTAACCTGAAGAGGCTGCTCCTCCTGCATCATTTGTTTATCAAAAACAAGATCCCATTGGCTAGATGCAGCTAACCCAGTGTCCAACTCTTTTATTCCACACAAGTCATTAACCTTCGTAGCTATTTCCTTGATTTCCTTCTCCACCTTCTTTATGCTAGAAGAGTAAGGTCCCAAACTATAGGTTTTAAGGAGTGCTATGTCGTCTTCGTCCAAAGGAGGAGGGTTTTTCTCATTGTTAATATCTACATCTTCTGGTTCAGGCGCCATTGTATCTATCTCTCTCTTTCGATCCTTTTCTTTTTGCTCTCTCGCTCTGTTCTGCTCTGCTCTCCTCTTCCGTCTTTTCTCTTCCTTTTGTAGTTTACCTTCATCTAGATCTTCTTTACATTATCAACAAGTTGGATTGCAAATAAACATTACTAAAACCTTACGATGGACTCTTTATAATTTTTAATAGCGAGGTACTATATTATCATTCTTTCCAGTGGTGTCGTCCACTTAAGATTTAAATCTACACAATTTTTTATATCCGACCCGAAAATGGGTTGGAGAAACATAGGGGCAACAAGTGATATACAACACATTATCAAAATCTCACTTTTGTTTTCTAACTTTTCAATTTTTCTTGTCAAAATACAAAATCTCTAGTTTTCTTTTTTTAAAAATATATATTTTTACAATTCATCAATTTTTTCACAATTTTGTTTAATTTCTTAAATTTTCTTTTTCAAAATATCATTTTTTTTTATCTTACTTTTATTATATAACTTTTCAATTTTTGTTGTCAAAATACAATCTAGTTTTCTTTTTCAAAAAATATATTTTTACAATTTGTCAATTTTTTCACAATTTTATTTAATTTTTTAAATTTTCTTTTTCAAAATATCATTTTTTATCGAAATCTTGTTATATAACTTTTTAATTTTTCTTGTCAAAATACAAAATCTAATTTTCTTTTTTTAAAAATGTATATTTTTATAATGTCAATTTTTTCACAATTTTGTTTAATTTTTTATATTTTCTTTTTCAAAATATTATTTTTTATCGAAATCTTCTTTTTTTTTCAAAATTATTAACATTATTCAAAGTTCTTAATTTTTTTTTTCAAAATCTAGATTATTATAAAATTATAGTTTTTCTTTCAAAATCTAAAATTTTCTTAAACGTTGTTAATTATTTTTCTAAGCTTCTCAATTATTTTATTTTTCAAAATTCATAATTTTTTTGTTGAGAAGTGTTGACCATTAGAGACGGTTTAGAATCGTCTCTAATGCAGACAGTATTTGCAAGCCGCTATAAGACGGTCAAAGACCGTCTCTAATTAAGACGGTCTTTGACAGTCTCAAATTAAGACAGCCAATGACCGTCTCTAATTGAGACAGTCCTTGACAGTCTCAGATTACCTGTAAAAGACGGCTAATGACCGTCTCTAATTGAGACGGTCATCGACAGTCTCAAATTAACAATAAGAGACGGCCAATGACCGTATCTAATACGGACGAACTTTGACCGTCTCAAATGGCCGCATATAAGATGCCAGAGACCGTCTCTTTTCTAGACGGTCAACGGCCGTCTTTTTTCAGCAGTTAACGACGGTTTTTTACCGTCTTAAATAATTTGTGGATATTCAAATTTTTAAGACAAAATTAAGGACGGTCAAGAGCCGTCTAAAAGGTTAGAGACGGTTTACGGCTGTCTCTAAAGCATCTTTAAACCAAGCAATTTTAGAGACGGTCCAGAACCGTCTCTAAATCCATCATTTTTTTCCATTTTTCACGTAGTGTGAGCATGTCATGCACATGAGACAATAAAATTCAACGAGAAGTGATGGAAAGATAGTACCTGGACGAAGGACTCAAGAAGCTTTTTCCAAAGATCGCAATGTGAGAGCAGGTCAACATAATAGTGAAAACACGAAACCAAACTAACCTAATGGCAACGTATCAAGCAAACTAAGTTAACGGTATAAAACCGTCTATCTTAGAACAACGTAAAGCAAACTACCCTAGTCCTATGAAAGCAGGGAAAAACTACTAAGTCATGCCACAAGGTTCCTCTTCTGACCAGTATCTTGATAAGTTTCTCCGTAAATTCCTCAACAGGATCATAAAAAAGCCCCTTTTGCAATAGGCTTGGACGCCCTGGAGTATGATTTTCCAGAGAAACTTATGTACCTCATAAGAAATTTATCGTTGAATTGATTGAGGTATCCAAAGTATATATGATTCACCTGTGACAGAAGAAGTGTTAACGTTAGTATGCCATGGTGAATCAAAGATTACAAGTAGATAAAGTTCAGAAAACTTCTCAGGAAGTGATGTAGTCTCAACATTTTTCGAAGATCCAGACTTCGGTTCCATTGTCAGCTCCTCTTCCTTTACTAGTAGACAGTGAGGATCTAGGGAGGGAGGGGCTTCAGAGTAAGGGTTCTCTCGGTCCGTGACAACTACCGAGATATTCTCCTGCGAGGCATCCACTATTTCTTTAATCATAGGATCGTTTGAATCTGAAAAATGTGCCAGGCAATTGTCCAAAGAGTTGGGTAATTCATCTAAGAATGGGACTTTTTCCATATCAAAGTTTGTGATGATCTGCCCAATGATTCCATCGTCTCTGAAAGTGGATGGACATATGCTCTCCTGTTCTTGCCCTACACAGATAGATTGAGGGTCAGTAGACGAAGCATTGATGTGCGAACTTTGTTCATTGATACTACTCAGAAGAGGCATTGAATCGTCAAAACTCAACAGTTCAGATGGTGGCCTCAACTGGGTGGTTTCAAATTCCAGAGTCGTGTTGAGTAACTCGTCCATCTCTTAAATCATATCATTATTCAATTCAGGGGAACTATCCAAATATGTCTCACAAGAGATAGAAGAGTTGTTTGTAAAGAGCTCATTATGACTGCTCCCTTCGTGTACTTCTTGATCATTGACCTGTACTAAACTTGAGATTAATTCCAGGGGGACTAGGGCTGCACATTCATGATCGCCATCCCAATACTCATCATATTCTAGTTCAGTGCAGTACATATTTGGGATGAGATCACTTTTCTCACATTTTATTCCCAGACTGGGTTGAGGTTCACATAAACTAACCTCTTCCTCATCATTGAAATCTAGTGTCCTGTGAGTGAAGTGTGTCATCATCATTATATTTGAAAGACACCCATGTCTCTTCACCATTCTTTGGAACAGTCATCGAGATTGACTCATTAAGAAATTAAACCGTTTGCTCATAGATATAATTCAACTCTTCATTCCAAAATTCAGATTTCTTCAAAAGTAAGTGCGGATCACTTTCCTCGCATTCTATTTCTGGATTGGGTTGTGGTTGTGATGAACGAGCTTCCTCTACCTTATTGAGGCACGAATTAAGTGCTTCCAATGTCTTTCTCATTTCTGTAAGACACTCCATGGTATACTGAATTGAATTCTCTTGGATCGTTTCTGGTCGGATCTCAAAAGTAGGGGATCCAAGGGGGTAGTCATTAAAATCAATTGGCGGTTCATCTCTCCAATATTGATGTTTCCACTAATCATAGTCATACGGGTCATAGGTCGGGAGTTGATATGCGTCATCATTCCAATAATCACGTACTGTTTTCTTAACAAGTGGAATGCAATTATTTTCCCACAAATAATCACCAAAGGACTTCTTAATCAGTGGAGCATCATATTTCGATTGGTTGAAGAAATTTTCAGAAAATATTTGAGGCATAAACTGTTTCCTATCATTATCATCATACATCAAAAAACTTTCCCAAGATTTCTTGGTTATCTCAGCATACACACGTTCCAACTCTTGCATAGTAAAACCCTAACTCTGAATCTAATTCCAAAAATAAAAGAAAAGCATTCCTACAGCAATATGGAAGGTAAGAGGAGCCGCTAGAAGTTACTAGATTGGAGGTTCCTAACTTAAAAGCCTGCAAAACAAAACAAGTTAGTTTCTAAAATAGAAAGTCTACAAATAGAAAGATCCTAAAAAGAAAAATAGAAAGAAAACTAGTTTCTAAGAAGGAAAATTTTTCTAAAACTAGAAAATGGAAAATTTCTAAAAGAATATTTTAAACTTAGAATTAGAAAGTAAGTTAGATTCTAAAAATGAAAGAAATCCTAGAATTAGAAAATTTCTAAAAATAGAAAAATAGAAAAACTAGAAAGAGATTACCAATTTAGAAAGTCTATCTCAGAATCCTATAAAACAGGAAAGTTAGGTTAGTTTCTAAAAATCAGAAAAAAAAACCTAGACCTAACCTAATCTTAAACTAATCCCAAAACTATTTAATCTCAGAAAACTTAACCGTTAATCCCCAGCAACGGCGCCAAAAACTTGTTCACACTCCAATTATAGGGTTGTGATGTAGTAATAAACTCGGTGAGACCAAGATCGAATCCACATGGACTGAAACCTGTACGTAATCTGAAAATAACTAGAACTAAAACTAGAATAAGATGTAATCTAAATCAGGTGAATATGAGTGAATAATGGTGAAATAGCAATTTAAAACTGGTGAAATTTAAAGGTAGGAAACTAGGGTGCCAATGAACCACTTGTAGAGATCAGGGAGATCTACGGTCGATTCATGAACTCAACTGGACTTCGAGTCCCATCTTTATCCAGTTGGAAGATATAACCTAAAAATTAAATCTGAACATCTTTTGATTTAGTTTTAAAGAGATAAGATTGAAGTAAATTAGAATGGATTCTATCATAAAACCATGCCCATGAGACAAAGCAAACAACAGAATTAAACCGATCTACAGTCAATCTGAGAGATGTATGAATGGTAGGAAGGGTGCCGTCATTTAACCATGCCCAGGAGACAATGGTGAACAACAGGGCTTCCTGACTTCATAATCATAAAAAGGAAAAGAAAATACTCAAGCCATCGCAGATCTATTGTAATTTCAGTCACAACAAACTATTAACAACTTAAGGCATTCCTTAATTATCAACTAAGATCAAATTCATTCAAACATAAATCAGCCCCGTAGGAATCAGTCCCATCACTCCACATGCTTCTCCTCTTAGCCCTAGCTAAGAGGTTCAACCCAACATGAATGGGTTGGATCCCTTAAACAAAATAAAATAATAATAATAATAATAAGAAAGAAAATAAGAAAAAACAAACTCTACTCTCTCTGTCTCTCTGCTCCACGTCCATTGCCTTGGTGATTCCTGAGCATTAAATCCATGCTTTTAGCATCATTTTCAGTTCAGGCTCCTAAATTCACCTTGCAACATAAACGCGATTAAAATCTGGCGTTAAACAGTATCATGTTCATAAAATCATGTAATAAATGAGGTCTAATATGCAATATTCAACCCTCAACACAACCTATGAGACACCCTAAAAGAATCACACTAGTTAGATGATCCTATCCACCTGAAAAGTAGCTGTCTGTTTTTTTATAACCATCTTTTATCTAAGTTGTATGCCATGGATGGATGGTTAAGATCATCTGTTGAAAGTGATTCGTTAGAATCATAAGCAATCCATTATAAGGGAGCTTTTGATTTTTTGGAGGTGCTATTTCCAGGCGTGCCCTTGAATCATTTGTACCAAAGAGAGAAGTGGACTCTCCAGCACTGAACTGTACCTATACATTACACATTAATATGTTGCTAAGAAAGCATCAAACTTATTCCATCACGAATTTCTTTTCTCATTAATACATATGATTAGTACATGATTTATTACTAGCCTTGACTAATATGTTTATTAGAATAGAAAGGCCTAATCACAATAGCCTTTCATCTCAAAATCAATACACTACTGAAACTTAAGAGTAGTTAAAATCAAAACTTTGTACTTAGGCTTAAAAAGTGTTGAAGAATAGACAATCCATACAAAGTAAGACACTTAGTTCAAGACATATAGGTTTGATAGAGGGAGACCAGCCAAGAAGTTGACTGATCCAGTAAATTGGTTGCTCTACAGGTCACTGATAGAATTAACCATGGATCGTTAATGGTATCAACTCACATTGCAATAAAAAAATTGGATAGATTGAAGAAACTTAGCCCATTAGTATTTTTTTTTAGACTCGTACCTTTTTTTTTCATTAAACGGAAAGGCCAATTACATTCGGACGCCCCTTGGAAAAAAAGAACCAGGAGGACGCCTATCATAAAGAACCCAGGAGAAAAAGAGAGCACTATACAGACGAAAAAAAAAGAGATCCCAGCAGAAAAAACTTAGCCACGGTTCCTCTCGGCTCAAGTTTTTTCCCGAATATCTCCAAGACCCACTTTGTCTAAGAATAAAAGACCTCTAACCTTGACCAGGAGGGTTGATTGCTAAAGAAATAGCCTGCTACCTTGCTCTGTACTGCCTAAACGCGCCATCTGGTCTGCCATAGCGTTCCCTTCCCTGTATATGTGAGCGAAGCAGAAATTACCGATTCTCCTAATGTAATTGATCCTCTGGATCCAATATCCCCATTTCCACCCAGGGGTTGCGGAAAGAGTGAGGAAACTGATCACCAGATTTGAGTCTGATTCGACGATCACATTTTGGAAGCCCTTGTCTATACACATTTCCATGCCATCTAGAATCACTCTCAGCTTCGCATTCACATTCGAGCCCAAACCATAGCCTGTAGAAAATGCGAATAGAAAAACCCCCTTCTCATCTCTGCATACCCCACCCCCACCCGAGTTCCCTGGATTGCCAAGCGACGATCCGTCGACATTGATTTTCACCCAACCATCCTACGGTCTCAATCATTTGACCACCAAGAAAGTAGGCGATCTCCTCCTATGACTACCAGCCACAGAAGTCGCAGAACTAGTGGCTTGACTCGAGACGCTGTAGGAGGTCACAGAATTTGACTCGTCATTACCGCCATAAATAGTGCTCAGCCACCATTTCACTCTAGCTATAATCATGACAATCGACGTTGGGGTGCCATCAAAGACTACATCATTCCTACATTTCCAAATGCACCATAAAATAACACTTGGGGCGACTGTATGAATAACAGAACGCGACGAACTTGACGCAGCCACAAACCACCACTGCGCGATCCTAGCCTCCACCAACATCGATTCTAGAATATGTACACCAAACAGTCGACCGAAGAACAACCAAGTAGCCACTGCAATACTACTAGACAGGAATAAATGAGAAATGGACTCTGTCTCATGACTCTGTTCAGGACCGGTAACACAGCATACGCTTTTAGATGTCATACTGATGCTACGGCGTTGGACCGCCTCATCCACTGCGATTGCATTCGTTAATACCCTCCAGGTGAACAGAGAGATCCTCAGCGTGAGCTTGCCATGCCACACCCTCCGCACCTATCTTCTGGCAGTCAAAGGCAATCGGCATTTCTCCCATCCCGTAGCAATAGAGAACACCCCGGACACTGTGAAAGGCCAGAGTGGGGAGTTGGTCGCTTCTGATAGGCAAAAACCCTACTGAAAAATAAAATTGATGACCTGTTAAAGCAGGAAATTGAACACCTTTGATGGCGGGAGGGGGTCGTTAGTACCCAGCACCTAACAAGTGTAAAGGTGAAGAAGGTTGGGAGGGACTGGGGCTAAGGCTAAACGTTATAGGGGACCAAGCCCCAACTAGTTGTCTAACCAAAATCTGCATTTACCATCACCCAGGTACCATTGAATGTAAGACTCCGCAACCAGGATGAATCTAAGAATTCGCTTCCATAATGGGGACCTGAAGCTCGCAGGACCTAAGAGGGCGGAAGGGGAGAGGTCGCAACTGTATTTAGCGGTCATGAACGAGCTCCATAGGCTCTACTTCTGAGAAATTCTGATATCTCAAGCCATCTTTAACCAAAAAGCCGACGCAATATCTTTAAGCCTCCTGATCCCAAGACCCCCCTCTTCCTTTGGAACCGTAATGGACTTCCAATTTCTCCAGTGGCACTTTAATTTCCCTTCATTCCAGCCCTAGAAAAAGGTTACAAAGTTCTTCTCAAGGCCCTTTAAAACGTTGGCCGAGATGTGAGTTGCTGCCAAAGTATGTATTGGAATGCTGCTTAACATGTGACGAATCAAAACCGCCCGCCCAGCTTGTGAGAGGCATCTGGATTGCCATCCTCTAATCCGACCTTCGACCCTCTCAAGAAGCGGCCTAAAGAGAGTTGCCCTCAGCCTGGCTTTTGCTAAAGGAACTCCCAGGTATGTGAAGGCCCCCGACGACCTTACAATTCTAAGAGTAGACTCGATGACTCTCACCCTAGATTTGGCCAACTTAGATGAGTGGATAAAGGAGCTCTTGCTCAAGTTCACTTTTTGACCTGAACTTTTCTGATAATCATCCAGAAACTTCTTTAAAACCCTCAGGGATGCGATTCCTCCATTTAGGAATAAAATGGTGTCATCCGCATATAGAAGATGAGAGACAATCGGGCAACCGGACCTAAGCTTGAACGGCTGATAACGGGCCTGTGTGCAAAGAGATTTCAGGCCTCTACTAAGCACCTCCATCGCAATAATAAAAAGACTCAGAGATATCGGGTCCCCATGCCGAAGCCCTCTCGAGGACTTGAAAAAACCTGACACTTCCCGATTCACAAGAACCGAGAACCAGGAGTTTGCCTAGCATTTCTCCACCAGATCGATCCATTGAGAATAGAAGCCGAATCTGATAAGCACCTGCATAAGAAAATTCCAATCTAGCCTGTCGTAGGCTTTTTCCATGTCCAGCTTTAACACAATGTTGTCTCCCCGAACCTTTCGGTTAAGGTCTCTAAACAGCACCTGGGCTAGCGCAATGTTATTCGCTATCAATATACCTTTCACAAACGCCCCTTGTTCAACGGAGATTATAAGGGGTAGAATCTGGTTCAACCTAGTTGCCACCACTTTTGAGAAAATCTTATATAGACAATTACAAAGGTTTATTGGCCTAAAGTCAACAAACTTCTTGGGTGTTGACGATTTCGGGATCAAACATATCAGGGACGCGGATACAACTCTCGGAAGAAGGCTTATTGACCTAAAGTCAGCCCATTAGCATACTTACATTTATTTTAGATTGGTTTTAGATTCTTTAGACCAGTAAATATGTCCCCAATGGAACCAGAGAGGGAATTACGACTCAGATTCCTGCACTTGGAAAAAAGATCGGTTGACAAACATGAACTGGCTACTCATAAACCAGAGACTTTAACACGTTCACCGATTACAAGAACTTACAAATAACGGAGAGATTTCAAGGAAGTTAAGGAGAATGAAATATTCTGACTCAGCCGATTAAATGTCAGGTTTCTACATTGCAGGAAGAAAACAAAAATATATCTTGGAACTGAGATTCAGATTTTTTTTTTATTATTTAAAAAAAAAAAAGAAGATTAAATCCTATATAGGAGATGGATTTCATAGTAAAGCTTCTCTAGATCTTCGGGGCTCTATAAGAAGTCATACAGCTTCACCTGGTTCCATGCCAGCTCAATTCCTTCATATTCATCAAAGGCTATGTACCTGCATCAACACCCACCAACATCAGAGAAAATTGAAAAGGACCCATGTGAGAAAAAGAAAGAAAAATGAAAAAGGTAGGCCGACTAACTTTCACTGATGATCAGACAGATCAATTTCAAGTATGTTTAAATCATTCATTCCTTTTGTATAACCATGACCCACTTGATGATTGGAGCATGCCAATGGGTCCTTGAGCCAAGTTTAGGAGCCCAAGCCGTGACCAATGTATTGCCATCCCTAGCTTATGTCACTAGCTATTATGCACTACCAAATAAATACATTATACCTTCCTGGCCAAGTCTACAATCTTCAATTTCTTCAATATCATCATCAGGAAAGCGGCCCACAACTGCAAATCCAAATAACTATATTAGGAAACTAGCAACCACAGTAATCAGAAAGAAATCTGAAATGATTGATTATTTCGTAAAATTTTTGTTTATTTTCGTCTAAAGCTAAACCTGTCACACCACATTAAATGGTGGTGACTCATTGCATGCTTGTATGTTGATCCAGACCAGTTAGATCATTGGGCTTATTGCATATGGAGCCACCTTGAAATCAGAATGATCTAAAGTTTATGAGTGTCAACATTAGATCCATGGATTATAAGTAATACCAACTTAATAATAATATCTTTGGATAATATTGTAGTATTAAATAGTGGATTGTAGCCTTTAAAAAAAAATATTTATTTAAATAGTGGATTGTAATTTACAAAATTATGTGTATGTGTGTAAAGAAAACAAGGAGAATATATAATCCAAGAAAAAGCTATAGGATAAGTGGCAAGTGGTTTGTTAAAGGACAATAGTATCATACCCTGCGCTGGTATATAGAGGGTGTGACTTTTGATGAGGGAGCGCCACATGCAGGGAATGACTAGATGGAGAAGGGCCTAGTGGTTGTGCTATTGTTGTATTCTCTGTTAACAGAAACTATGCATTAATCTTGATCTCTAATAGATAATGAGTTCATGTTAAAAGTGATTATGTAATACAAATAACAATCTCTAATACATAATTATTGTTAACTAAAATGAGATGAACACATTTTTCTGCAACCATAGAAAATAGTGAGCTGATCAAAGGTGAATTACCTGTTCTTAACCTTGCTCTTCTTTCTGTAAAACTAAAACACTCCTGAAGAAAGAAAGAAAGAAAAAACACTCCTGAAGAAAGAAAGAAAGAAAAAGAAAAAGAAAAAAAAAAGGGTGAATTACCCCTAATCAAAGGGTTAGGACTTCCCATTAAGGAGACTTTCACAGCACAGTTCATCAAAGTGAGGCCCATTAACTCAATGGTCTGGATTGCCAAGTCATGGGGCCCACTTGTACAGGCTGAAGGCCCTACATACTGTGCAAATTCTCAGGGAGAAGAGATATGCTTCCTCCTTATTTAAAATCACCCAGTACACATACATTGTAAAAATCATATGAATTTGCAACTCAATGATATGCTACAAGACACCTTGCAAAGCACTTTCAATTTCATTTCTCTCATACCATTGTCAAAGCATTAGATACTTATAGCCACATACCAACACACCCATATGCACATTGACACAGATATTGGAAATAAAAATAGCATTGGAATACACTAAATGGAATGCAGAGTCTACACTTGGGCGGAAGCTGTGGGTTCCTTTCTTTCATCTATCTATTTGATCGGTTCTTCTGGAATGTTAGCAGACAGTTTAGATCTCTTGGGAAATTACCATTTACCATTTACCAAGGACACATTAAAAATACTCCCATTATTTTTCTAAGCTTCTCTAATAAAGATGGTCTTTGACTAGGCTATAAGACGGTTTAGGACCGTCTCTACTAGTGACGGTCTTTGACAGGACTGTAAGACGGCTAAAGACCATCTCTAATAGAGACGATTTTTTACAGTCTTATATTGCAAGTAAAAGATGGCCAATGACCATCTCTAATGCAGACGGCCAATGACCGTCTCAGATGGCGGCATATAAGACGGTCAAGGATCGTCTCTAATGCAGACGGCCAATGACCGTCTCAAATGACCCATAACGACCGTCTTATATGATTTGTGGATGTTCAAAATTTTAAGACAATATTAAGGACGGTCAGGAGCCGTCTAAAATTTTAGAGACGATTTACGGTCGTCTCTAAAGCATGTTTAAACCAAGCAATTTTAGAGACAGTCCAGAACCGTCTCTAAATCCGTCATTCTTTTTTTTCATTTTTCACGTAGTGTTAGACCATACATTGCTTAGGCCTTAAACCTTATATTATATGCGTAGTGGGCTACCTTTTGGGACCCAGTTGAGGTTGAATGTCCTTCTTAGTGGCCCTAATTGGTAGGCCCATAGAGGCCCTTATGGCTGGTTGAAGGTCCACCTTGGGCCTGGCTAGGACCGTTCCTTTCTAAGATCATGACTCTCTCTTAGCTTGTGGGCCATCCCAAAGTATTGAGCTCCCACTAGAGGATTTTTTAGAACACCTGTCTATGTGCTTAGACCTTGACCCTCCTTAGGATGGAGGATTCCATATTTCACAAGTAGCGTACTTACATTCTTGTGACCCATATGCATCATCTGTATGAATTGATTGCATTGTGTGGTGGTCATTGAGGGATGGAGTTTCTCCCCGTATGTACATTGTGTGCCTGCAGCTAGTGCATGACCTGTGTGTGTGACTCATGCATTGGTATAACATTTCATGATGATACCGCCCATGCTTCATCAGGGCCTCACCTCCACAGGGACATTCGAGGATGACAGTATGAGTGGACATCGAAAATATTACTTGAGCATACGGGGTGCATAGGATGCCCATGGGTGAAATTCTTAAAACTTCCATGGTACTAAGGATATGCTCCAACGCCGTGACCGAGTGAAAATTATGAGCGCACGAGGGCCTTATACTGTTAGGCCGCGACTCCCACTGTCGTGTAGTCAGTTGGATAGGGGTGTGGCCTTACCTGCCTGGTGTGAGTAGGTGTTGCTAGGCTGAGTCCGACCAGCTTGTAAATGGGTCCACTACCTTCAGGCCTTGTTGGTGATTGGCTGTCCATGGGCGGGTAGTGAGGTCTCTTATGCTCGTTTAACTGTACCGAGTCTATAAAGTGGCCGTCATTCAGTAGTGTATTGGACCCCAATGATTTTCTTATGATTGGAAATGTACTTGATATGTTGTTTGGATATGAGTACTGGCATTACTTACATCGCATTATCATTGGTTGTGTAAGCCTCTTCATACATTGCCATGGTATGGTATCCAGTACTCATTACATCGTATTCATGATAAGCCTTGTGATATCCTCATTGAGCATGTTTACCTTCTTGCATCTCCTACTATTCTTTTATGCACCGATATCACACACTTTCACCACCCTCTAAGCTTCTATAAGCTTATGCATGATTGATGCGTGCAGGTAATCCTAGGCAGGCGTCGTAGAAGTAGAGTGTGGAGTAGAGTTGAGATTGAGGACTCCAGTGTTGCTGACTTTTCTCTTTTTTCCATTATCTTATGTATGTCCTTTCGAACCTGATGTAAGCTTGTAAAAAGTTCAATTTCTTAGTGGATTTTGTGATGTGTGCCCCTTGTTATTCTCAGATGTACTTGCTGTAATCTTGGGTATGCTCGTATTGGAATGATTACACTACTGTGAAAATCCTCCTTGTAGGATCCCATGATCGGAACCTGTCTCAAGAGCCAAGAATGGGGTACTACAGAGGCTGTTGTGGCCAGAACCGGCCATCGGGTTCCTTGTGAGTTCGGTTACTGAGTCTGGGCCATGATAGTCAGTGCCTTAAATGATTGCATGTTGTGCCAGAGAGGGAAGCTGATTGGTTGGTGTATAGCTGCTATAGGTATGTGTCGTTGGAAGAGGAGCACTGACGCTCCTCGATCTCCAAGTTGTACGAACAGTGCAAAGGAGATCAAAGTTACATAGCCACACAATGATGTATGTATTATATCTAGATTATTTTAGAGCATTATCCAAAAACTGAATCATATCCAAAGATCATCTGGACCACACCATAAATAGTAACAACAATAATGATTTTCACCGTTAAAAAATTTGTAGGGCCCACCGTAATGTTTATTTTATATCCAATCTTTTCATAACGTCACAAACACCTGAATGACGAGTAAAAACAAATTTCATATTGATCCAAAACTTCTGTGACTCCAAAAAGTTTCAATGGTAGACGTTCAATCCTCTACTAGTTTTTGCAGTGTGGTCCACTTGATAGTTAGATCTGTCTTATTTTTCATCTCAAGCCTTAAGACAAGCTCCCCAAATGGATGAACGATCTGGATATAACACATACCCTGTGATAAGACCTACAGAACTCTCTCCCATAGCCACTCCCCTATATAAAATGCATTCGGTCCTTAACACAGACGTCATGTTTGCCCCGCTCAATTTCATGTTTGCCCCGCTGAATTTCATGTTTTTCCCGCTGAATTTCTAGTTTGCCCTGCTCAATTTCATGTTTACCCCGTTGAATTTCTAGTTTGCCCCATTGAATTTCGTGTTTGCCCCGCTCAATTTCATGTTTGCCCCGCTCAATTTCTAGTTTACCGCGCTCAATTTCTTGTTTGTCCCCACTCAATTTCATGTTTGCCTCACTCAATTTCTCGTTGGCCCCGCTCAATTTCATGTTTGCCCCGCTCAATTTCTAGTTTACCCCGCTGATTTTCGACCATCGACCTGATGAAATCTTGAAAAATAACCAGGTTGGTTGGCTAAAGTAGCTTCTCCTACCCCAACATCATATAGGGTACGTCAAGTAACTAATTTTGGTTTAGAAGATATTCTTGTTAAATGAATAAAGAAAGAAATGAAAAAGAAAGAGAGAAAAAAAAAAAATTTATATGCTTATATATACATATTTATATAAATATGTATTAGAGAAAATTGTAGGTAGAATAAAGTTCTCCATGTAAAAAAAATAAAAATATATATAAAAAAAATAAATAAATAAAAATTTGCATAGGTTAGTTATGGCTATGGTTATAATCCGTAGCTGTAGGTAAAATCACCTTTAATACATATCGAATACTCTTCGATTTGTATCGAAAATTGCAGGATTTTTTAGGCAAACTCGCCGTACAATTCTGGACCTTTTTCGATAATATCGAAAGACCTTCGATATATTGAAGTACATATCGAAATACCTTCGATATGTATCAAAGGACATCAAAAAAGCAGGGGCTACGGTTATAATCCGTAGCAATAGGGAAACTCAGCTTTTCGAAATCACATTTCTTTAGTGGGTCCCATCATGAGGTCTATGTTATATCCAAACCGTCCATCTATTTGGCGAGCTCATATTAAGGATTGAGACGAAAATTAAGATAGATCTAACTATCAAGTAGACCACACTGTAAAAGGCAATGGGGAATTGAACGTCTTCCATTGAAACCCTTTTAGGGGTTATAGAGGTTTTGGATCATTGTGAAATTTGTTTTTCCTCTTCATCCAGGTCTTTGTAATCTTATGAATGAACTTAGATAGGGAGGATTTCTCACAAACATCACAGTGGGCCCCCAAAAAGTTTTATGGCCCCTAAAAAGTTGTTAATGGTCGACGCTCATTCAACACGGTTTCTGTAATGTGGTACACTTGAGATTTGGATATACCTCATTTTTGGTATCATACCATAAAATGATGTGGAAAAATATATGGCCAGCATGGATGAAAAGCATACATCATGGTGGGGCCCACAGACCACCGACCGTCCAACATTTGCTGGTGGCTGGGGAGTACCGAATCCGTTTCCATGAAAGGAGGGGTATTTTCATCCTCAAATTTGCTGTCCGTACGAGGTCTAGGTTCCCAAACAAAGTTTGTATTGCTTCATAAAACCTGTTGGATAAAAGGTGGGTCCGCAGTCCCAAATTTCTCCTTCACGGTGGAAGGGAGCAGATTAGGTGCGGCGGCAGCCCAAGCTAAGAGAGTGCATCCCTTACTATAGGGCCCAACTTGACTTGCATACTGTATATCCATACCGTCCTTCTGTTTTGGAAGACAATTTTAGTCTTGGTTCCAAAAATAAAGAGGATTCAATTCTCAGGTGACCATAATATTAGAAACAGTGATGGTTGAACACTATACCATTAAAAACTTCCCATTGCTCACTGTAAAGTTTACATCATGCTTATTTTCCATCTAACCTGTTGATAAGTTACATGACCCGGGATGAAGTCTAAAAACAAATATAGTATTCATCCAAAATTTAAGTGGCCGATTAATTGTCAATCACAACTTTTTCCTATGGTTTGGTCCACTTGAGAATTGGATCTGCTTTAGGCTCTGAATCGCACTTTAAAATGATCTATAAAGACAGATGGGCAGCTTGATTATAAATTCATACATCAATGTGGGCCTACGATAAGAGCCGCAACTTCTTGGGTGCGGCCGAGTTGCACCTAATATATTTCCCACCCATTATAATGCTTGTTAGAAATCCACGCCGTTCACTCATTTTATCTATTCATGTTAGGACGTGGGAAAAATATTGAGATAGATCTAGAGCTCAAGTGGGCCAGATGATAAGAAATTGTGAGTAGGGAAATGCCTATCGTTGAGACCTTCCTAAGGTCCACCGTTATTCTTATATGCCATCCGTCCCATTCACAAGGTCATTCATACTGGGATGAACTGAAGATACATAAATATGACCTCGATCTAAAACTTCTGTAACCCCACAAATGTTCAACAGAGGACGTCCAATCTTCAATGTTTCTCACCGTGCAGCCCACTTGAGTTTTGGAAATACCCCATTTTTTATCTCATGCCTTAACATGACATGGTAAAACAGATGGACTGTGTGGATTTCTCACAACATGAGGGTGGGCCCTAACTATCTTCCTATCATATTAGCTTCTTATCCGAGAAGCTGGCATTGCTTCCCGTCACTTGCGCATTTGACCTCTAGTACCATTTCCCACACACACACGCACGTGAGGTGGGAACTTTCGAGCTATGTGGGCCCCACCGTGATGTGTGTCAAACATCAATACCGTGCATTTGATGGGTCTCCTTTTGGTTATGGGATATCCAAAACTCAGCCATATACGAAACTTTGGTGGGCCATACCATCTAAAATCATGTGAAAATATGCCTAAAACATATAAAAGCACTTGGTGGGGCCTACCTGAGTCTTGAATGCGGCTAAAATTTGGTTTGAACCCTCATCCAAGTGGGACACACTCAATGGATGGGCTGGATTTGTGAACCACATCTCGATGGGCCCAATAAATGATTATGAATGTTTTATGTAGACCGTCCCAAATCACTAAAAACATAAAAAACATCAGCCTAATATACAAACATTTGTGGTCATATGAATGTTTAAATGGTAGTCATTCAATCGTGGTCATTCATATGGCCACAGCTGTCCGTATATCAGGCTAAGGTTTTTTTTTTTTTTTTTGTTAAATGATTTTATGTCATCCATAACTTATAATTATTAAGGTGGAGCCCAGAAAGGCTTCATAGGTAGACATTTCTTTTCTCACTTTTTCCTCTCAGACAGCCCACTTGAATTTTAGATTGACCGCATTAGTTGCTGTATGCCTTAAAATGACACATAACAACTGATAAACAGGATACATTTCTTACACATATCATGGTGGGCTCCACCCCTTGTATATGCAAAAGGCTTACATAGCAAATCCATGTAACTCCTGCGTAAGCTGATTGCATGTTGTTGACAACCTTGGTGGTGTTTTGCCAACTAGAGGTGGGCAGGAGCCGACCCGACTCGTCGGATCCGACTCGACCGAACCTGGGCTGTAAGGGTGGAAATGGGCCGGTTTTGAACTGGGCCAGGATAGGCCTGGGCCCGGCAGGGGCCAAGCATAGCAGGACCAAGCCTGCCTGGAAACAAATTGTTTTTGCTTGGGCCAAACCTGATTGGACCCAGCCCGACCCAAAAGTGGATAAAATCCCTATTTCGCTGTTGAATTTTTCTAATCTATCCATTTATCAAGTGGGCCATGCATGCACAAAAAAAGTAAACATTTTAGTGGAATGAAACCAACAATCCAGACTTAAGATAGATGGTTGCCTAAGGATTAGAATGTCATATTTGTAGGATATAACACATGTATATAAAAATTCGGGTCAGGCAGCATTGGGTCAAGTTGTGTTAGGTTAAAATGACTTGAGCCTAAACTTGGCCCAAAAATTAATCGGACCACGCATGCAATCTGGCCCACTGCCACCCTTAGTAGGTCCAAGCCCGGTCCAGATCCAGGTCAGTGAGCTACCTGGCCCATTGCCACCCTTAGTTGGTTGGGGTTAGTACGGGGTGGGAGTTTGGTGGATTCTCATGCTGTCAATCTGAGCCTTTGCCAGCAACAGTTCCAAAATCAGGTAAAAGAGGAAGTTTGATGTTTGGTTGGCAGCTGATTGTAAATTTTGCTAATCTACCATTAAACTGACTCCAAATTACTAGAAGAAATGCTAAGATAGTGATGAAAACCACACGTGCACAGACATACACATACACACACACACACACACACATAGAGGGAGTGGATCTAGTGGCTTTGGAGGCAGTGTTTTTGTGCCTCCATGTCATTCTATACATGCAGCCGGGGTGTGGCCCGACTTGACAGAACAACCTTGACTCCAACCTGCCCTTATTAGTATCATGCCTTCTAGGGCCAAGAGTCTATGCCTGAAGCCACTTGTAATTGGGGGTGTCAATGGGCCGAGCTGGACAGTCGGCCTTTCTGGCTTGGTCCACTTTTGGCTGGGCTTGGGCTCCGACCCAGGCCATGCATAAACATCATGGCCAGGGGTTGGGCTTGTTAGTCTTGACCCGTCACTGGCCTGGGCGGGACTTGGGCCTAGGTTTTGGCTTGTAGGACAGGCTTGGACAGACCTCGCCCTGGTCCAAACCTGGCCTGTTGACTGCCCTACCTATAATGGGCTGGAGTAGTAGGTAATTTAACAATGATTTGCTAGATTTTTCCCATTTTGAAGTCTTTAAAGTTTTATCCTTTTCTTCTTGAAATTTTACAAAATACCTAATGAAGCTTGTGTATGAACTTATGTTGGCTCTAACTTTCAAAATAAATAAATAAATAAATTTTATATATATATATATATATATATATATATATATATATATATATATATATAAAGTAAAACTGATGCTGGTTCTTCCATTTGATGTCATGATTCTCAATTTTCCATCTTTATTATTTTTGTGGCAATTTTATTATTCAAGAAGGAAGTACAGAATTCTCACTTTGGTACTTGTTTTATGCTGTAACACAACCATATTCCTGTTATTCAGTCGAACTTTGCTACAATGGATCAAAACACTGGGATCGTTACGAGCAGGAGGGCTGATAGACACTTTAAGGAAGAGGGCCCAATCCTATGTGCAGCATTGGATGGGATGAAGCTTCCATGTTTTCCTGAATATGAAGTGAGAGTTAGGTGCAAATGCTTGTATCAGGAGTGTGTCGAATAAACTTGAGAAAAAATTACAAAAAAATGTAGTGATTTACCCAAAGCGAATCTCTTAGTGAAACTGAAAAAACATAAAATAAAAAAATAAAAAAATAAAAATAAAAATAAGCAGCTGTTGATTTCCCATGTGTGAAACTTCTCACATATTGACAAACGAGCTTTTTTCCCATAAGTGACTATGACCTGGTTTTCATTTCGAAGAGTTTTTAAGGTACATTTGGAAGCACCATCAAATTGAGTTGCATTTAGTATTCTAATCATCATCATCTAAGCCTTATCCTAATTAATTAGTGTCGGCTACATGAATCTTGTTCCGCCATTGCATTCTATCAAGGCTATAGCTTCAATTAGACCATCTTTTCTTACCACCTCTACCCATGTCCTTTGGGCCTTTCCCTTGCCCCCACTCCTTGTAACTGCCATGGTTCTTGGTCTCCATTGCACCATGACCAAACCATCTAAATTTACTTTCCCTCATCTTGTTATCTATTAGTGCTACTCCTAAGATCTCTTGAATGCACTCATTTCTAATTCTATCCTTTCTCCTATTGCCACTCATCCATCTCAACATCTTCATGTCAGCTACATTCATCCTATGAACACGTTGTTCCTTAATTTCCCAACATTCTGTCCCACCAAGCATGGCTAACCTTATAGCTATCCTATAAAATTTCCCTTCCAATTTGAGTGGTATACGATGACCACATAAAACTCTAGATGAACATCTACATTTCTTTTACCCAACTTGAATTGTATAGGCAATATCCTTCTCAATCTCTCCAATCACAGAATTATCGACCCAATATATCAAAAGTGGTCATTTTGTGGAACTTCTTGGTTAACAATTTTAACTAATTCCTTAGCTCCACTCCTATTGTCACTAAATCCATATACTCTGTTTTAATCCCACTAATTTTAAATCATTTAGATTCCAAAGCATCCTCCATAAATTTGGCTTTGTGCTTGCACCCTCTCTCATCTTGTCGATCAAAACTATGATTTCTTCAATATCGACCCCTGGTGCAAGCCTACAGTAACTGGTAATCCCAACACTGTTAGTGGAGATACAGGTGAGCTCCCAAGTACTATAAGCTTGCACCAGGGGTTGACATTAAGCCTGTACCTTTTTGTGGGCTACTAAGTGGAAATAACTAAGTTATAATTTCCATGGCCTTCATATTGATTGTCTCCATGAAGGTATGTGCAAGTAATCTAACTGCATTTTGTGGGGTAATTTTTTATTATTAAGAATATTATGAAATATTACAACTTTTGTCATTTTCTCTCGACTAATCCGTATCTTTGCAATTCATTTCACATGTGCATCCAGTCATGATGAATTATGGCAGCTTTTTCAACATATTCGTTTCCTGAAAGTTCAGAAAATTAATTGCTTGGTAGTGATGTTTCTAGAGGTATTCTGGACTGTTCAAAAAATATATACCACAACAGAAAGTAAAGGATTTCTTTTTCTGGGTTTCTGGAAATAGAAAAAAAAAAAAAAAGATTTTCCAATACCCATTTGCAGAACTTCATTTCAACATTGTTAAAATTGTCTTGTTTTTCTAGGTATAAAACGCAACCACTTTGCATTGCTTTCCATTTTCTGCTGGAATTGATAATTCTAAATTAAAGAATGAATAATGTGGTTATTTAGACCTTCAGCCGGTTCCTTCAAGCATGCCAAAACTGAAGGAGTTTTTAATCATAACTGATCGGCATATTAAATGAAATGTATGAATCATTTTCTCAATGCTCGTCTTGTAATTCAACTGAGAAGGTTAACAATAGTACCATTGTTTGCAGATATGCCACGGAACATAGATGTGGGGTGGTTGTGAAGGGGCCTAAACTGAGTGGAATTATATCCGGGACAGATCCTTTGAAGGACAATCGTACTTTTGAAAGCTGAAGCTCTGGATGATACAGAGGAAGCTAAGAACACGCCTGCTGTTGTCAATGAGCTATCCAAGGAGATATCGAAAATACTGGTTTCTCACCCATTAAATAAAAAACGTGGGGAAGAAGGGAAGAACATTGCGGATGTCATCCTCTTGCAAGGTTGTGGAATTCGAATTGAGGTCTGTTTTTTTCTATATTTAATCTAAATATTGTTTTTCTTTTCTTTTGCAATTTTTGGATATTAAGATAGTGAGTCAAAAAAAAAAAAAAAAAAAAAAGGAAAAGAGAAGTAGTTTAGGGAGTCCAAAACCTATCAAGCTTTTTTTTTTTCTATCCAGACAGGTGGGAGCTCACCACCTTTTTTTCATTCCAAAAAAAGGGATTTACAAAGCAGAGCTCAGAAGACAATTCGGGTGCCCTCAGAAACAAAAAATTAGGCTGAGGGGACCTATCATATATAAGGGGCACTATATACCCACAGAGCATGAAACGAACAGACACAGCTACCGGGGGGCTCTAATCGCACCAATTCCGACCCTATCCAACACAAGCATCCCACGAATATGAGCCGGAAGCGAATTGGAATTGAGGTGGGTAGAAGAGAGTTGGTACAAACTCCCAAGTCGAGCCAAACTGTCCGCGTGGCCATTCTCCTCTCGAAAAGTGTGGGAGAAAGAAAATTGGCCCATCCTCCGAAGATAGTTGATTCTAGAGATCCAAGGTTTCCATTTCCAAGGAAACTTGCAAGGAGAGGTGAGACATTCAATCGCCACCTTTGAATCCGGCTCAACCATAACTCTATCGAAACCTTGTTCCAAACATAACACCATCCCATCATGAATAGCACGGAGCTCCGCTAAATTATTTGTACCAACCCCATATGCCGCCGAAAAACCAAATAGGAAGGAACCGGAGGCATTCCTACAAACCCCGCCCCCACCTGATGGCCCTGGATTAGAAAGAGCCAAGCCATCAATATTTAATTTGACCCAATCAGGGGATGGGAATTTCCATTTAACCAGCACCTCACCACCACAAGACTGCAAGAAACTGGCTTCAAGGAAGGAGGGCGGAGCGGCCTCACAGAAAATTCAAAAATATCAGCGTCTAAGATACGCTTTGTCACCATCTGACGCGCGCCGCTGATTTCGTGATGGCCATTGGCGAGTTATCGAAACGCGCCTCATTCCTGGAACGCCAAATCTCCCAAAGGATAATGATAGGGAGCAGATATCTGACATGCTTGGACGCAGCTTCTGGAGCCGCTGGTGATCTCCAATGGGCTAGTTTCCCAGCAACTGAATTCTGAACCAGATGGGGAACTCCACACAACTGACCGAATGTGATCCATAGGGATCTAGCATGGCGACCGAACAGAAAGAGATGTTCAGTTGACTCCGGTTGTGGATTGACATTTGCAGCTTGCAGGCAGCAAGAACATCTAGAGGCGAGCGCAACTCCTTTAGCTTGGACACGGGAATCAACCGGGATCGCCTTTTGGATAAGTTTCCACATAAAAACTGCAATTTGGGGGGGGGGGGGGGGATCTGGGCTTGCCAGATCCACCTGGCCCATGAAATTGAGGGGGTGGATGCTCTCAAGAGGGACCAGGCTGACCGCAACATACCTGAATTTTCAAGCGGCCAGATGCATTCTGAGTTTTCATCAGCCGTCAAATAACCACCACTAAACATATCATCAATAATGTACTGAGCAAGAATTGAGTACACCCGAGAGGGGGGGAGAGGCCCTGAGCAACCAATAACGTCCTTGATTTGTAAATTTTGTACCTTTGGTGGAATAGGACTGTCCACCTGCCGCTGGAGGGGACCCCTGCCCATCCAGTTAACTGCCCAAAAATTTATTTCCCCTCTACCCACCTCCCACAGGACTGTCTCCCTCAAAAGGGGCAATAGGGATCGGACTCATTTCCACAACGGAGACTCATTAGAGGCAGGAGGAGGGAGGACATCAGACGAGATATCTGTGGTGTGTTTACTTCGCATGAGGTTCCCCCAAGGACCCGACTGGGCCCCAAATTGAACTGACCAAGCTAGTTTTAAACGGTGAGCGTCCATGACTTCTTTCAATCTCCTTACTCCCGGCCCTCCTTCGTCGGTGGGTTTAACAATCCTAGACCACAACAACTAGTGGAATTTTCTTTTCCCTTCAACACAGTCCCAGAAAAAAATTTAAAAAGCTTCTTTCCATCTTTTCAATCACCTGACATGGGATGTTCATACCTGCCATGATATGAATGGGAAAACTGCCCAAAACATGCCGAATTAAAGTTAACCTCCCATCCTGGGAAATCTTCCTACCAATCCAACCAGAAATCTTCCTATCCACCTTGTCCACCAGGAATTGCAGCGCCGATGCTCTCATTCGGCCGATGCAAAGCAGAGCACCCAAATATCTGATTTCGTCGGAGGCTTTCCTGAAACCCAGAATTCGCTCCGTGGCTCTTATCCTAGCTGGGATAAGCGCCTTAGAGCAAATGAAGGAGCTCTTCCTCGGGCTGATTTTCTATCCTATTACTTCCTGGAATAAGGTTAGGAACTGCTTGATGATGGTGAGGTTTTCCTTCTTTCCATTGGTGAATAAGAGAATGTCGTCGGTGTAGAGAAGATGAGAAGGGGTGGGGCTGCCCTGTCGCATAGCAAATGGCTGACTTCTGCCACTAGTGATCATAAGATTGAGAATAACTAAGAAGAATTCCATAGCAATGATGAATAGCGCAGGGGAAAGAGGGTCCCCCTGTCTCAGATCGTGGAAAGATTTAAAGAATCCCGTCGGTTCTCCATTGATAAGAATAGAAAACCAATTGTTTTCCCAACAATTTTCTAAAAGCCAAACCCACCGCTGATCGAAGCCGAATTTGGAGAGAACTTGCTTCAGGAAGCCCCAGTTCACCCTGTCGTAGGCTTTTTTCAGGTCAAGCTTGATGATGAGATTTCTGCCCTTGACTTTTTTGTTAATATATCTAATAACCTCCTGAGCAAGCATGATGTTACCCGTTATCGATCTCCCCTGAACGAAGGCGCCTTGTTCCTGCGATATCATCTTTGGCAATAGAGAACTCAACCGATTAGCTAACAATTTAGCAAAAATTTTGTAAATAACATTATATAAGCTAATAGGATGGAAGTCAGCGAAAGCAGAAGCTGAATGCGATTTGGGGATAAGACAGATGAAGTTGGAGGTGAACGCTCTAGGGAGTGGAGACCTGCGAAGAAATCCTTTATAGCAGCTAGGATATCGTCTCCAATGATGTTCCAGCAAAACGAATAGAATGCCGCAGAGAAACCATCAGGGCCCGCTGCCCCGTCTTTGGGTAGTGAAAAGGTAGCCGCCTTGACCTCCTCCAACGTATGGGGGACAACAAAGCATCATTATCTGACGGAGTGATAACGTGGGGAATCGCCTGAAGAAAATCTGGGTGCTCGTTTAAGGATTCAGATTTGAACAGATCTTCAAAAAAGTGAACAGCTTCAGCTTTTATGTCGGGAATAGACGAGACAAAATCCCCAGCCGCAGTTGTTATAGAGTTGATGGTAGCCCTTCTTACTCTTTCATTTACCATTGAATGAAAGAAAGAGGTGTTCCTATCTCCCTCTTTAAGCCAAGAGTTTCTAGATTTTTGCTTCCAGAACACCTCTTCCATCAGATGGAGCCGATTTAACTTCTCTTTCACTTCAAAGAATTGATTTGAAAGATCGCTTGAAGGAGACGATTACATCCTGGAGTCGATTTCCTCTAACTCAGCTTCTGTTTTCTAGACCTGATAGAAGACATTGCCAAAGGTTTCCTTGTTCCATACTCTGAGTAACTGTTTTGTTTTCTTCAATTTTAGCTGAATGTTAATCAACGGTTGGGTGGAACAATATCCACTCCACGCCTTCTGAATCAGCTGACGAAAAGAATCGTGCAAAGTCCACATCCTAAGAAATTTAAAAGGCCTTACCTGAGGGTGCTGTGAGGGAGGGAAGAGAAGCCGTAGCGGTGCATGATCCGAATTGACCCTGGGGAGATGTTCAACACAGAAAAGAGGGAACTTAGCCACCCAGCTGGAATTTAGTAGCACTCTATCTAATATCGCCCACCCACGGCCGGTACCTTGACGGTTATTACACCATGTGAACCGATTCCCCACAAACCCTACATCAAGAAGACCGGAAGTATTAATCATCGCAGAGAAATCCGCCATACTCGAATCGACAGGGGCACGGAGGCCTCTCCTTTCATCCATGCATGTCACAGCGTTGAGATCTCCAACGGTTGCCCAGGGCCCGTGGAACGATCCACTAAGAGTTTCTATCTCATTCTAGAGAGGTCTTCGCTACAAAATGTTACATTGCACATACACCACCAAGAGATAGATGGGCTCTCTCTGAGCAGGAGAAGAGAAGGACAATGTGATCATTTGAGACGACGAGGATATGACCGCAAGATTCAACTGATTCTGAAAAAAATCCAAAATTTTTCGCCCTGATCCTGATTAGAAACTGAGTAATGGAAACCCAGTTTAAGACCCAATGACACCCTCCTACTATCAGGTAGCAAGGGTTTAAGGATCGCCAGGAGATGAGGATGGTATTTCTTGACCATCAGTTTGAGCGATTTAACCGTAGGCGCGTTCCCCACACCCCGCACATTCCATATGATCGCGATATCCATCTGTAACATAACCAGAGTTCACTGCATGTCGCTTTAATTTCCGCAATCTACTTTACCATTCGGTTGTGGAAGTAAGCGTAGCTTTGTGCCTTCTTACCTGTTGACTGTTCTGATTGGTGGTAATGGGAAGAACCACTGCTGACTTGTCTTTGGTTAACTTCTTGCTAACAATCTCAGTAATACCACGAGGAGAGTAGTGTTGATGTTCCTGGACAAAGAAAGCCAACAGATCAACTGTAATGCTACCCGAATTTTCTTCCAGAATTGTGTTACTGACGACATCCTGATCTGCGTTGTCATTGTCTTTCCATATCACCTTTCTGTTTGAATCCCGACTATAAGACGTCAGAAAATGCTGACCGCTGTTAAGGACCGGCTTACTCGGCACCTAGTTTCTAATTGGATTGTGCTGATGAAGGGGAGAGCATCCCTCCAAGCGAGCTTTATTGCGACTGAGGAAGCAAGTGGGAGAGGAAGGGCAGGTAGGAGAGGAAGGGCATGCAGACTGAATAACCTGGATTGGTCGTGGGGTGGAGCAAGGAGAATCGACTCTGGGTGTCATCAAAGAAGCCGAGAGAGGAGAGCAGGGCTGATCATCTTGAGATAGCGTAGGGAGGACAGAGGTAGAGTCAGGATATTCTAGCAGAAGCGGCAAAGGATCTGGGTTGATAAAAACAGGGGAGGTTGGAGCAATACTGATAGAAGGGGCAGGTGGCGAGAGGCCATCATCAAATGGTTATCTTGCGGCTGTGGCTGAACCAGCTGCAGGCTTTGAGGGGAGTCGAGCAGGTCCAGGAGGGGGTCGGGGTCAGAGTTTAAATTGAGCAGGGCTAGGTGGTTGGGTGGAAATGAACTGGGTTCCGCATTTCGTTGAGCACCTGCAGAAGAATGTTGGGAGGGTCCTCTAGGTTGAGAGAAGGCTTGGATAACCCAATCCTTAGTAGATGTAGCCTGCTTCACATAGAGCTGAGAACGAAGATCAGGTAGGTACGCCGATTTCTCGACCTCTAGCTTACCCGAAATGGGGAAAACTTTCCCAAGTACCACCATGAATCGAGGCTCTTGAAGTGGGAGCTGCGGAGACTGTTGAACACGAACCCTGACAAATCCTTGAAACACTCCCAGCGTGGCTAAACTGTCTATCTCCATTACCTTCCCGAAGCTGTTGGCCGCACTTTCGATGGCCTCAAGGAACCAAGCATGTGACAGGATACCGAAGATGCGGATCCAGGCTCCTTCTCCATGAGTTTCGGAATCCAACTTCCATTCCTCTACACAAGCAATCTTCATTTTCTTATCCAGGTTATGATCCGCAGCAAACGTCGACCTCTCAGCTTTCGATTTAAATTCCAGAAGGATCTGGCAAGGAGTTTTGCGAGTAAAATCCACCTGAAACTTTGCATAAGGCGATGTACAAAAAACATCTATGAGATGAAGAATGGATACCCCTTTGTTTTCAATCGTGGCGATTAGGGCTAAAGAGAGAGATTGGATCTTTTGATTAACCAATCAGTCATCCGTTGGAATAACGAAAGGATCTGGGGCTTGTAGGTCGGAATGAGGGGGGGAATGTGGACGATGCTGAAACCCTCTAGTTCCCAGGTGGTTTGGTTTTAAAATATCCTTGAAGGAAGGCTTGGAGAAAGTTTTCCCCTGATGCAGAACAGGGAGTTTTACCTGGGTGGCTCTGCGTGGAGGGTAATCTCCACTGGGATGCTCCTCTCCACGTTACTGAAGCTTGGGTGGGAGAAAGGGGGGACGACTGGTAGAGACTTGTTTCTGGGTTTTCCCAAGGTTTGATTTCCTTGCCCAATCAATGTGCACGACCCTCCCGTCGATTCTTCTCTGGTGAAGACTTTTAATGGCGTTGAACGCCTCTTGTTCATAGATAAAATGGACGAAGGCGAATCCCCTGGACCGGTTGAGGGTCTTGTTCTAGGGAATATACACATCTTTCACCTTTCCAAACCTTCCGAAAATGCGGTGAAGATCTTCTGCAGTGGTGTCATAAGTAAGATTAGCAGCAAAAATTGAGAAAGGGGAACGAGTTGATTTTCTAGAAGATTCGAGAAATTAGATTAGCAGCAAAACCTATTAAGCTCAGTACAAAAGGACTCAAACCTATGGTAGTGGCATCAACACCCACAACAGACCTCATCAGCACACCAAGATTGAAATGACCATTAGTAATTGGATTTTGCTCTTATTCTTACAAATCCCAATGAGTAGTAATTAAGGAAAAAATGGTATACACAGTAGGAAATGTCATTATAGCTTAGTTTCAGTCTTTATCCTTTAGGAAGTGTCTATTAATATTGACATTAATACCCTTGTGGTGACAAGGGTGGTAGGAAATTCCTATTACTTGGTGACAGCTACTCTCTTGTAGTGACTTTGATTTCAATGTACAACAAAGAGAAGTGTGCAAACAATTATTTCGTCATAGTTTCCCGACCATAGGGATGCATACAAGGGTTGTTTGGATCTGGTCAAAGTTGTGGCTTGATTAGCAATCCATGGCATAGGCTACCAAATCATGGAATGTTGTTACAATATAGACTGCGACACCTGTGGGAAATTAAAGGTTGGTTGGTGGCACATTTCCATGTGCACATTTGACACGTCCCACATTTTTTAGTGCTTAAAGATTCATTGTGCCACATATGCACATGTGAGATGCTTGAACTTGGACGTTCCCTCACATGGCAAATTGAAACATGTTACACACACTACAACAAAAACGGGCTTACACGGCATTTGCGCTTCTCTTTCAGCGGCGCTATGTAAGACCTAACTGACAGATATCTTAGCCTATATAATTTAAAAAAAAAAAAAAAAAAACCAACCGGGCCCAACTCTCCTGTTTCTTACCCTCTCTCTCTCTCTCTCTCTCTCTCTCTCTCTCTCTCTCTCTCTCTCTCTCTCTCTCTCTCTCTCTGCAAACCTAGCTCCTGACCCCGCGCCTCTCTCTCCCTCTCCCGATCTCTCCCCTCTCTCGATCTCTCTCCCTCTCCCGATCTCTCTCCCTCACTTGCATCATCTTCCGATCTCGCGCCTCTCTCTCCCTCTCCTGATCTCTCTCCCTCACTTGCATCATCTTCAGATCTCGAGCCTCTCTCTCTCTCTCCCGATCTCTCTCTCTCTCTCTCTCTCTCTCTCTCATCTCCAGATCTGGTGCGGCCAGCACCCCCTGCCCTTCATCTCTTCCCCGGTCGGTACTCTCTTGTTTCCTAGGGTTTTGGATCTATTTTCTGCACTTTGCAAGGTATTTTGACTGGTTATGGTGGGGATTTACTAGATCTAGAACTAGGGTTTGGATTTTAGAAAGTTATTTTTTAATTATTCATTTGATTGAGATTTCCCTAAATTCTGTTAATTGAATTCATGTGATTGTTTCTTACATTTGTTGGGACCAAACGATCAATCTCTCCTCTTGATTTTCTTTCCTATGTTGCCGATGGCAATTGACCGACTCTGATTTGAATTTTGCGTGTTCCGCCCATTCATGCTAACAGAATCGAGGGTTTATTAAAGGATTCTTTAGGTGGCTTTTTATGATACATGATTTTACAATTTTTCCTGTTTGTAGGAAATTGCAAATGTGGACACCTGTTGCTTTTGTCATGTGTTACTGTCAGTTTTGCTTCATAGCTCCATGCCAGTGTATTTCCAAGAGCAGGGGTTTCATACTTTCCTTATGCTTGCCCTGTTCTTTTGTTGGAGACCCAGGTTTTTTCGTTGTGTCATTGGTTGATTATATGAATGCTGCTGTATGGCCCACTAGATCAACAGCTTGGATCACCAAATACTACACCTTTTGTGGGTCCTAGCAAATTTCTGGACATTCTTCCTCAATGCTGATTATATGGTAGTTGGGCTTCTGAATCCAGATCTTCCAACCAGTGGGCCCATTGCCATTCTAGGACCTTTCCACTTTAGGCCTTAAATTGATGGGAAATAAACAATTTCTTATTTTGAAATTGTTGTTTTAAATTGATGGGAAATAAACAATTTAAGATTGTCTATCCCCATTACCTGCATCACCTGTATCACTACCAATGTTTGGAATTGCAGCAATTAAGATTGTCTGGTGGAGAAAGTTTTTTTTTATAACAACATTAATGGTCAACCTCCCTGTAAACATTAAAAAATGGTCATAAAAACTATTAACACATGCACATGCACTTCCAATTTTTTGATAATGGCTGCATTCTCCCTCTACAAACACATCCTTCATTCTGCTACATTGATAATTAGCTTGGCTTGGCTTAGCAAAGTTGAGTGCTTTTCAATTTTCTTTTTCATCATTCTGGACATTACTGGATGATTCTGATAGGCGTAAAAGTCTTTATTCCGAAAACCTTGCTAAGCCCACGTGTGCTCTATTTGTGGCTCTGGAATGTTTGGCAGACATACCATCTGTGGATCAGATGCGCTGAAATGTGTGAATGACCTGGCGTGAAAAATAAGGCCTGTCAGCTCATCAGGTGAGCTGCACATTTATGAAGACAAGGGACAATTTAGAAAAAAAATGAGCCACCTCTCCACATGTGCCTCATTGACACGTGTGGGCATGTGTACTGGTGCATGTGGGCTTAGAAGAATTCTTCTGTATATGGTGACCATATCTAACTTCTCTATCTGGATATTCAACTGTTCTGATGGGTCTCATGTTATCTCGGTATATTCTTCTAACATACATTTGACAAAGGAGAAGAACAAGAGTTTGTGCGAGTTTGTTCTTTTCTGGCAACATGGTCCAATTGCTGGGACAAAGATGTTAACGAGTATTGAAAACATTTGCCTAATACAGCCTGGAAGTGCACAAAAGGATCCAAATCTAGATTTCTTTTTGGAAATATCAAGAAAGAAACTTGAATTGAGTTCAGATCGTTCTTCTTTCATCGCCGAACATGAAATTTCAGCAAATGCATTTGCTGCATGTTTTAATGGAACCCGTGGATCTGCTGTCAATTGTGAGCCCAACACGCCTTATAAACCTCAGACATTCAATTCTAAGGTAGGTTTCCCTAGAATTTCCACACAATCATGGACTTATTCTTTTGCATTTTGTCAGAATAACCTAGATATATCTGGAAATAAGATGGGATTACTTGGTTTTGCACCATTTCTTAACTGGGGATGACTTACTAATCGAGTGATCCTCGCTATCCAATTGGTGGCCTCAAATGAAGAGTTACAAGAGAATGATCACTGTCCAAATTGTAAGCCTGATACCAAATTGTCAAGATACACAGTGGGGCACATGATTTGGATGGTTGGTATTGACTTGCACATGCACCGCATGTATGTTGGATGAGTCACCACCATTTAGAAAATGGCTGGAGATAACGCATAGTTGTCTAGTCCTCTAAAATTAAATGGCACATCATATGGTTGTCTTTGTCTAGCAGCTTGAGGATTTAGTTTCTGGAGTTTCTTCATGCAATCAACTGATAATTACCCCATGCAATCTCTTATGTTTTTGTAGGAAAAGAAGAATCCTAGGCAGGCCCATGTAATGCAAACATTTAAAGGTTATCTTCTATTTGCAGTTAAATTCGTCTCAAGTACAAGAAGGTGAGATCTGTCCTAATGTGCCTTTTTTTTTTTTTTTCTTCTGTTTAAAATTTCACAATGCAGGGTATAGCAATGTTCGGAAAAAGATATGACAGGATATGGACTTGGGAGGTGGTGAATATTTTTTTTACAAAGAGTCTCAAGGAAACCAGAAATTACCATTATATCTTGATTGAGAACATTTTAACAGATTTACCACCGTCAGTCATTGTGGATTTCATATATCAACAAACATCTGTTTCATCACACGCCTATGTAACCCCCAGCTTTTTATCAGAATCATATACACGAGGAACTATCTTTTTGGATGGTCAAGAGAAGCTTGAGAAGTTATTTAGGTTTTACACAATCCCGCTCATCTCATCTCATCATGTCCTCAAGAGGAAGGTATTATCTTGTTCTGCCTAAGGTTTCCTTTGCGTATTAATAATGAGTTACTATATGATTGGGTTGAAGGAAACAACAAATTTATATGATTGGGTTGAAGGAACCACAATTTTTTTTTTTTATTTTTTTGTAATGGTACAATAGGGACTCACCTTGTGGGGGACTAAGTTGTTGCTTTATTAATAAAATAGGTTTGACGAGTTTTGAATTACTGATCTGCCCACTAGATACTCCCCTGTAATATCACATCACTGTAATATCGTCCATTTCTAATTGAACAATATAATCAAAGTGGTGGCCACCAATATCCAGGCTGCATGTACTACATTGTAGCTATCTGTGTGGGGCCTTGGTTTAATCATTATAGTTTCAACACTAATAGTTGCTCGAGGGAGCATTTTTTCCTTTTGGGCAATGCTCATGTGTCTTCTTGTTTGTAGTTTTTGGTGCTATCTCAACGCCTCTTTAATGAAGCTTGTTGTTATGTTTCAAAAAAAAAAAAAAAAAAAAAAAAAGGATGGAAAAGGTTTAAGAATTGCTCTTGGAAGGCCATGTTCCTCCTGTAATTTAGTTTTAGCTCTACAAAGCATTGCCTAAAATAAAAGCCATTGTGGGCTTCTATCCTTCAATCCTTCACTCATGGGAGTGAATTTGGTGGTTCTATGCTTGTCATGAGCAAGGTGGAGTTATGTTGGGTAGTATCCTATCAAATTCCATGGTTTTAAGTTGTAGTGCAGAGTTGCAGTAGCCAAGAATGACCCCAAGGATCTGTTTCGATTTTGACCGATTCATAGAGTTTGGTTGTGGCCCCATAAATTATTTGCATGGGCTGCTCAGATGTCGGACACTCTTTCAGTGATTCATGCGTTGCAATATCTCTTTGTTTCTGAATTGATGCAGGTGGAGTCGATTTTGTTTTAACTGGGTTTACTGGTTCCTCTGTTTTTTTTTTTTTTCATGCTTCTTCACCGGTACTTCTGTATGTAATAAGTGATGAAATTTGGACAAATTTCTCATCATCTGATATGTAACCGAAGTTGAATTTTGGAAGTATTGCATTTATGTAGAGCAATAGATGACTATTCCTAGGGATCTTATAGGGTTATATTCCTTTTTCCTTCTCATTGCATCTATCAGGTTGGCATTGATGTTTTGTTTGGAGCTGAACCTTTCGATTGTCTTGCATTAGTGTGGATCGATACTTGATGCAAGAGGAAAGTCCATAATAATGACATAAATGATTGAGTGATTGAACTGATATTTGGAATAAAATGTCTCCATTCCATGCTAAGGCTTCCTTATCAAAAGCCAGCTGTAAAAATACAGAATATTGTTACTGTATCAATATCTTATGTACAATTTTTTTATTTTATTTATTATTATTATTATTTTTATCATTCTTTGCAGTGCAGTTTGAATGGGATAGCTATCCAAAATAGAACTTTTTTGAATTTTCGCTCATTGTACTATTCCATTATCCATTTATTTCTAATCCCCTCCTCTATGAACTTGTGCACATTTGATGTAACCAGACCGTCCAGTGTATAGACTGCTCATTGTCAAAATTAATTTCTGCAGTTCATTTTCCATTGGATCACTCTTTCTTTTTTTTTTTTTCTGAAAGATCCAATGGATCACTCTTTTTTTTTTTTTTTTTTTTTTCTCGAAAGATCCAATGGATCAACTCATTCTCTTCCTTTTTATTGAAACGTGACTTTTTCCTTCTCACTATTGAAACTGTATGTCATATCTGGGAAACTCAAGTTTGTTATGTCGTGGATCGATGTAACTAGCCAAGCAAAAGCACTACTGATTTAGTTATAATACAGTAGAAGGTTCTACACACATGATCTTGACTTTTCTTGTTTGTGAACTATCGTTATTTTACATTACTTTCATTTCATTGGTGTCATGTTCAAGTGTCAAGGCAATTTTATATGCTCCAAAGATGAGATGCATCAGGTTTTCTGTTTGTTATTGTTATTAGGTGGGAAGGCGAAAATCACCGCAAATGAGAAGGGTAAGCTGTGTTGCACGGAAAGCCCCAAGTTTTAGTGTTCCACTAATGCTTTCAAACCGAGCTTCTGCGAACAGTTTATCCTTTTGATTGTGAGGGCCCAACATGCCTTATCTACTTAAAGTGCCTCTTGTTCTTATTCTTGTGTAGGAACTTGTTCTTGTTCTTGTTCTTTTGTTTGTTGAGGGCCAACATGCTTTTTCTACTTAACGCTTATTGGTGTTTGTAGGAACTTTCTTCATAACAAGTCATTTGCCACTAACATGTGGGTGGAAGCACCGTTGGTTGTGGATGCTTTTACTCAGTTTTCTATTATTCATTGTAATACAATCATGCCTCAATGTTCGAATGACAAAGCCCAATCTTCTAGATTCTTTTGATTTTCTTTAGTGGCTTTGTAGTTATGGGATTGATTTCTTGTCTTTGTCTGTTTTCATTCTTAATAATTTAACGTTTTCTTCAAAAGAAATGCATCAAATTATGAAGCTGACTTATTGATCTGCATTCCTGCCAATCTACAGGAGCTGGAAAGGGAGAGGACTGCTATGTCAGATTTGGAAAGGGCTGCCCATGTTGATTTATTAGACATCAAAACGGAGATTTTTCCCTTCATTTCTTAGGTAATGTGATGAAGAACTTTGAAAAGGGATTAGTTTCATTCAGTTCTGAAAAACTTGAACTATCAGTAAAGAAAATTTCAAATCATACAAGCCTTCTGAAGACACGACCTTTGCTGTGCATTAGCTCTGCCATCACCATACATATCGTGTTAAGCTGTCAATTGTACCCTTCCTTTTTGATCTTTCTATTCTATGTTATTCAATTCCCTAGGCCTTGATGACCAAAAAAAGGTTGAGAGAAGAAAAAAGAAACCCTTCGTAATTTACACAAATAATAGTCGTCTCCATTTACATCTGCTTTGTGCATCCTTCTTGGTGGTCTGCATCTGTTGAACATAAATGTGAAACTTGTTTGCATGGTACAACTGCACACATTCTAAAGTGCAGGCCGTGCAGCTGATTCGTTGGCAATGTTTGATCACTTTGTTCAGGTCATATGTATACTAGACCTACTTTAGCTAACATTGGCTTATTGTGGCAGAATGCTACTCAAAAAAGCCAGAAGGTGTTCATGCACGTACCTTCAGAAATTGTTGCTCATGAAGTCGAGGAAATTGGTATGCCTGTTCTTTGCATGAAAACTGGAATATCTGGATAGGCCTGCTTTGCAATTTTCATTGAGTCTAGGTTCTGAACAAAAATCTGATTTGACATGTATGATTCATTTGATTTTGTTACGAACCCTCCATTCCCAATCTGTATAGATGCACAATTATACAACCCAATATATGAATGACATATTGGCACGTATTATAATAGATTGCTTTGTTTTCCTGTAGGAGTGGAACATGGACATTGGATAAACAATAGTTGTTAGCCAAAATCAGGCCATTGATTTCTCTATAACTGCTTCCATGTAATGTAATTGCATCCATTGTATACATTGGATGTTTTGTTTCTTCATCTAGTGGCATTATGTCATCCAATGTAACACTATTCCAATGAAAAACGGTCGTTATTTTGTGCGCCTGATGTTTTATGTTTTCCCAATTTACCCACTTTTTGCTTTCGCATGGCCTTTTTTGTCAAACATTGGAGTGCCCAAGTATTCATATGAATAATAGTACGATTCAAATACTCCTCTGCGTAGAATATACTGAGACATCTTTTCTCCTTAAAAGTATTTCTAGGCGAGATCCTAGCCATATGGGTTCTAAATCAGTTGAAGATTTGCTAGAAGCTTCAATATGATTTCATTTTTCAGGATTTCACTTGGATGACTTAGAGCTATGAAATTCAGAGGTCAAGCAACCAACGACCTCAGCAGTTGAAAGTGTGCATTAGCAACCTTTTGTAATTTGTAAGTAATTGTCATATAATTTTAACTCATTTATGTGCATCCTATTGTCAACAAATATCCTTAATGACAAGCAATGAATATCTTATTTGAACTACTACTGTAATCTGTTATTTGTGATGGGTAAGCTGAACTTTATATCCATCTTATTTTAATGTCATGTTTTAGTGTTTAATGGAAAATTTTGATGGATATGCCGAACTTTAATCTGCACTTCACTCACTAGGGGATGGGATTCATTCACTTGCATTTCTTATTTTAATGTCATATTTTAGTGTTTAATCGAAATTTTTGATGGGTAAGCTGAACTTTTATTTTGAAAGAAGAAACAATGAAGAATACAACAAAGAGCAGGGGCAACACCCCAAACACATACTGTCACACCCTGTAAACACCCTGTCACACCCCAAGATTCCGATGCCGCATATTTCTCAAGGCTTCACACTCGCCATGAAACTCCTGGAAGCTCCTCGTCATTGAAGATTGAAAACTTTAATTGCAACAACTGTTTCATCCCGATCTGTGAGAAGGTTTGTCAGAATTAGTTTCCACTTTCTTTCTTTCATTTTCATTCTTCTATATTATCATCATATTCCATGTAAGCTTGATATTGATATAATGAAAATGTCTTAATCATTTGATATTCAAGTAACCAAAATTATGCACTTGTTTCTCCACAGATGGGAAAGCAGGTGCTTGAAACAACACTTATAGTTTAGGAGCTTTGTGCCACCCACACGCATCTTCACACTTACGCTTGACATGCGGTTGCATGTGCCATTGTGGCCTGTGGTGGACTCAGGACCTTAGCTTAGATGTTGAACCAGAAGATGTTAATTTAAAAAACCTAGAACAATTTCTCGTTTCTTTTGGCTCCAAAGAGTTCCCCGACTGGAATCTGGTCTCCAAGAGCTTGTACACCAATGCCCAAGTGATCCTGAGTGTTCATCTGGTAGTCCTAACTGCTGCATGAAGGCAATATGACGTTAGAAGATTTCCTCACCCCAACTGAGATGAAAGATGGACTCACAAACCTTGCTAGAGTCAAAGAGCTGATTGTTGTTATGCAGAGGCAGAGAGAAGATATTATGAAGAATGTAGGTAATGCATCCTAACAATGGTCAATTGTAGCAAGTACCTTATCAGCAACAGAGAAGAATGGTTGCCTTAATCATTTTCTTCAGTTAGACGGGCATAGGTTTCTCAACCAATGGCTCCAAGTGCAGTGGTGGCACAAGTGACAATTCTGTGGAAGAATCAATCAGTGCAGTGCTAGGAGCACTTGAGAAGCTGCCTCTTGATGAGAGCTTCAGGAATTGTGGAAACTGTCAAACATCTCCTTGGCAGGCAATAGGAGCTGAAGAGAGGGCAAGAACTTTGTTTGATAGATGAATTTGTTTTTATTTATTGTAATAAATATATATCTTTTAATTGTCTAGTAATATAAATTTTGTTTCATATTCAGTTATATTTGTATTGCATCATTTTTATGTTTCCAATATTTAAAAAATATAGGTTTTGATTGAATTATAATAAAAAGAAATTACTGGGCCAGGGCCTCTCAAATCCATAGAAAAGATACTAACGGCGCTTCTGTAGAAATCTTGTGGCACTTTTTCGTGAGAAAAAAGTGTCCAGAGACCAGCTATAGCGGCGCTCGATGTGACAATAAGCGCCGCAAAATGCTGTTTTCCTTGGCGCTTATACAAGTGCCACTAAAAGTATAGTAGCGCCGCTGAAATTTTTAGCGACATACCCATTAATAGGCGCTTGAGTTGCGCCCATAATGGCGGCGCTTTCTAGGATTTTGTCGGCACTTTCAAGCGCCGCTAAAATTCCTAGTTGTTGTAGTGACATGTGCACAGATAAATATGATCCTTGTGTGCACGTAAACTATAAAGCATCGTTGATAAATAATTCCACCTCTCAACCAGAGGTACCCAATCTATGGTCCAATGGTCACCATATCTATGACTAGTCCAAAAGTGAATTTGTCTTGTGCACAAGGGGGTTGGCAAACAACATAAGCGCACACACACATAGTAGTTTGGGTCCCAGTATTGTCATTCTCTTGACATCTTCATTGAATCGAATTGAATTTTTCATAACTCTCAGTGATTTTTTATTACATGAAGAGGCTGGTTTTGAGCCTGTAGTTTAATGGTAGTCAGGGTCTTTTCAACATCGAGATCTCGGGTTTGAGTCCAGCTTACCTACCCAAAAAGAAAAGAAAAAGAAGTAATGAAGAAGCTTAAAAGATGCCAAATATTGGTGAACAAAGCCTAGCTGCAGTACTGGTCCTCTAACTTTTGTACTCTGATTATTTGTATTTTAAGCTGCGTCTGGACATAACCATATTTTCTTAACCACCTGAACTTAGCATTGAGCTATGTTTAGGTATGACTTGAACTTTGTCGGATGTGAGGCAACATTTAATGGATGCCGGATGTGAGAGGCCATTTGATGGATAAGTAAAAGTCACGGCACCCAATGAGGTGCCGAAATCAGGTTCATAAGCGGTGCTGCTTCTGTTGTGCTATTTGATTTGCAACAGATTGCACCAAAATGCCATTCCACATTACATCCAAATTGAGCTTTGATCATTGGTTCCAATTCAATCGTTCTCCCTTTTGTTTCTTTCCCTGATCAAGCTTTGATGTCAACACTGAGAATGTGTACATTTCATGTTTTAGAAATCACACCTGACATCAAACCGCGCGCACACACACATGGAGGGAGGGAGGGAGGGAGGGAGGGGAGGGGAGGGGAGGGGAATGCTCACGTGCACACCTTCTTACGTGAGCACCTTTGCATACGTGTCATGGGCACAAAATCTGAACGGTTGACGTGATGTGGCACCCCTTAAAACCAGTATTTCGAATAGTGCCCTAGCATAGTTGTAGTGTACGCTACGTAGCGTAGCGTGGCCGTAGCGCTACGTACGTAGCGTCTCAAATAGCATAAATCCCCTGTAGTGTACACTACAAGAGTCGTAGCGTACGCTACAGCTACGGAGCATGTAGCGTCCGTAGCGTAAGCTATAATGTATTTTTATTTTTTTTACTATTTTAGTTTTTTATTATTTTTTCACATTTTCTTTGTTTCTAATGTTGAAAAATGTGACACTTGTATTGCACTTTATAGTTTTAACATATGAGATTTTTATTTCTTTTCATAATTATGACTTGTGGTTTCAATTAGACATTATTAATTAAAGTGGTTTGCTTAGAAAGTTGTTGATGTGATAATTATTTGATTTGACTTATATATGTAGATTGACTTTTGATAAATGATAACTAATAATTTTTTTGAACATGCTTACAATTGATAAAATGAAGCATCTTTTAGGCATTTTTATATATATATTTTTTTCTTTTTTCATTGTTTATTATATTTGTCATATTTTTAAAATTAAAAAATATAAGTATCATATAGCTTATGTTACATGGTACTACGTATTTACGCTACACGCTATAGAGGGTTGGGCGCTACGCATCACGCTACCACTATTTAAAACACTGCTTAAAACCTCTCAAGCCCAACTTTCAACCTGATACATAACTCTGGTGGGCCATGGCAAAACAAAACAGTTTCCTCCCTTGATTTGCATTTCTCTTTGCTATGGCCCACTAGAGTTTTGGATCAGGCTGGAAATTGGGCTTGTGAGGTTTCAAGGGGTGCCACATCATGTGGACCATTCAGATTCTGTACCCATGACACATGTGCAAAGGTGCTCACGGGTGTTCACATAAGGTGCGCAAGTGAGCATCTCTCTCTCTCTCTCTCTCTCTCTCTCTCTCTCTCTCTCTCTCTCTCTCTCTCTCTCTCTCTCTCTATATATATATATATATATATATATATATATATATATATATATATATGCCAATTCAGTCCATACACTAGTCTAACTGGGTTGAAATGTCTTGCCTTAGGATGTTTGCTTAAATTAAAAAATGTAAATAGTAGAATGAATAGATTAAACATCCAACACACATCTAGCACAGTGGATAAATACTTTTTCTTTTTCTTTTTTTAATTTTAATTTTTTACACACGCACACACACACACACACGCCTTGACCCGGTGTTAAAACTCCTGGGAGTCTACCACCCGGGTAAGAGTAAGGACCCATGGATAAATACTTTGTTATTTTTCATAGATGAAAATTGATAATCCCAGTTGACCCAGGTTTCAAGTGAACTGGACTTTGTTTTTGTTCCTGTTGTTTTCCAACACGGTACGATAGTCTGGTCCAGTTTGTATTTTGAACCATTGGTTTGGATGAACTATCAATTTGTATTGCAATTGTTAGTCTGATAACGTGGAGTTGATCAGCTTGTAATTCGTTCTGTATCAAATAATTTTGATGTTCTGAGCCCCAAATTGCGGTCCTGTGCAACCGCAATCTGAGGGCTTCTTCCCCAATTATGAAAATTAGGAAATGTCATTAATTGTCTAACTTGTTCCTGACTAAACTGAATGTTTGGAAGTCAATTAACTTGTATAGCCAAACACAGACTAAAGAATATTTAGATTAGCTTGAAATGATGGTGCTTTTGTGGATTTTATGAAATAATAAACTATTAACTTGAACATTGACTAGATTGAAATTGTTCTTTTTCTTTCGTACAAAATAATAAGAGTGGCCATGTAGTAAAAGGGCTGGAGTTTCTCAAATTTGCTTACCCTTGTCAGCTTTCATGTTTTTCAGGTTCCGACATTTGAACAGATGCATGGTTTGTGGCCATGCATGGTAGCTCCAACCAAGATTATCACAGGGCTGGGCTTGTCGTTGGGAATCGATATTCTAGAAGCGTCTGGAGCAACTGGAGATTATCGATCGCTCCTAACCTCCAAAGCAACAGCTATTGCAAAAGCTCTTTCTGCTCCATTGCAGCCATGCCCTCATGTTTTTGTACCGGGAGGGGACAATCAGAAAACGGGTCGTGCAGATGGATATGATTTTGGTTTCCTTCACATAAAGGTGGTAACTGTTGAGTTATATAATCCCTTTATTGTTCCCTGTTTTCCTAATAACCGTGAAAAGGCTTTGTGGTTTAAAATGCAATGAGGAATGTGATGGCTACTTGTAAGAGTAGGGTTGTGAATTCTTCTCTCCTAGAAAGATTCAAGTTGTTCATATGGTGTGCCCCACTGGGGATATGTGCCTTTTGGGCGGGTCAATCAGGTCTACCGCACATGCATGACCAAAAAAAGAAAAAAGAAAATAGAAAAAAGGCATGGACTAATACCAGGCTGGCCTTTTGGGCCACATTATATCCACATTGGTGCCCACCTGATGTACTGCCGGGAACCTGCATAGACTGTACCGCAATAGCACATATGGGCGGTGTGGGGTTCAAAAAGAGAGTAGCCATAGCAGGGATGAAATCTATTTCACCTCGAACAGAGTGACGTGGCTATTTTCTATTTCAGCTGTCTTTTATTTATTACATGTGTTCTTTGTTTTATGCATTTCTCTGTCCCTTCTATGTTTCCTTCTATGATTTCAGAGTTTGCTTTTTTGTGTTAGCTGGACAATCCTTCTAACTAGGTGGTCCTCCTGCTTTGAATTGCATTTCTGTTTCCTGCTCCAACTTCGAATTGCATTTCAGTCTCATGCTTCCGCTCGTGCTTCCTAACTCTGTATACTTGCTAACATTTTTTTAACAGACAGTTCCCTGCTCTGACACCTGAATTTGTTGTAGCATTGCTTCATGCTTCAGGCAACTATACCTGCAGCATCTTATTGGTATCTGTAATGGTCATCTTTGATGCCTTGTTGGAGTGACCTAGCACATTATGATAGTGTCCAATATCATCCTTAGCTTTTATATTTTTAATATTTTCCAATGATTTTTAAACAAATTTCAGTTTTTCTTGTGGGCATTAATTGCACTTGAGAGTTTAATCTAATCTTCATCCATAGCCCAACATGCCGCCTCTCTATGTGAAGCTCACATGCCGATCTGGTATGTGCTGGACATTTTAGTCCCGCCTAAGGTAGGTCTCACCATGATGATGACCTTGAACAAAAATCAGGCCAGTCCACTCAGTTGGCTGGCAACCGCTCAATGAAAGCAACGAATGTTTTGAAGAAACTTGTCGACAGTCCGCTCACTACATATGCTTGTTACCTGCCTGCTGAGTGGGTCTACTCTAATTTTCTTTTGAGTTGGATCATCTGAATGGTGGCTTCCAAGTTTTGCATGGTTCAGATGCCTAACACATGTTAGTTTAGCATGTTGGCTGCATGTGGGGCTAGCAAACCTCGAGTAACTTTTCCAATCCCAGAACAAGCAACATTTCTCTTTTTAGAATTTTTCTTCTATGTACGTTTTCATCCTCTTCATTGTGTGGACGGAAGGAAAACGACATTAAAATGACACTTAGATTTGCATTAATCATCTGAAATCTGTTCTACAGCCCTATCCATTTACAACACCAGTCGCATAATTCCTCAACTTCTTGGTGGGAGGAATGCTCCTGTGCTCTCAATTCACCGCAAGTTATATTGATCCTAGTTGTATCTGTTCGCTTAGACAGTCCAATTGATCGGTCCGAAATCCATCAACTCCAGAGCACATTTTGTGGACTACCATGCAAAAATCACACTAATCAGACGATCCAAACCATCCTTGATTTGGCATGGCAGTCCTGAAATGTGCATTATTGGATCTAAGGAACGGTCTGGATCAACTCAATGGACTGTCTACGTGCCCCAAAGCAACTAAGAGCAACATAATTTATAATTTACATGACTATAATAGTTTCTCCTTGCCTTGCAATCTGCACATGCTATTTGAGCAATCTGAACATGTAGATGGTCTCTATTTCTACCGGCAATAAATTACGCTAGCCATGATAAAGCGAGCGTGTTGAAAGTCAGAGAGTTGGAAATCGTTGACCGAGCAATCTGTCAGCTCGCCAGGCTCCTCTGGCAAGCGGAATTGACTAGAAAGTTCCGATACTTCCTTTGTGTCACTGGAGATCATTCTACACCGGTCGAGTATGGGGACCACAGCTTTGAACCTGTCCCGTTTGCGCTGTGCCGGTTAGAAGACTACGCAAGTGCAGTGGGTGGGGAGGCTGTTGTGATGGGAACTCCCCTTGATTCGTTTCCACTTCCTTCCATTGAGGTATTGGAGGAGAACCGAAGAGAGGGGAGTAAGGCTTTTGGTGGTGATTCGGTTAGTGAGTGTGATGAGATAGCAGCTGCAAGGGGGTGTCTTGGGCGGTTTCCGGGGAGTGAGATGATGGGGATAATAAAGGCATTTAAGGTTTGAGTATAGTCTTCTGATGCTTAAGAAAAGTCCTGAGGCTTAAATCATGGGCTTCATCTAATAGTCATTTTTAACTTGGGAAGATGATGATCATGTATGAGTCTGATGGTTGGAAGTGGGAAGAAAGAGTAAGGTGGTTTGATTAATAAAGGCTTTCAATCAGTTGATGTATGAGAATGTAATTTTATTTTTTTTAAATGGAGGGAGTTGCAGTTTTACTAGGAAATATGAGGATATTAATAAACTTTTTTTTTTTTCATTCATGTTTTACTTTATGTTAATCATGGATTTAATTACAATGATCTCGATCCAGGTTCTCAGCTGCAGCAAATATGCCTGTGTTAAATGTGGAGGATGCCCAAGCTGTGTAAAGTGGGTCCCACCATGATTCCATGACAAAAAAATCAGGATGGTCTGCTCGCCGGTGGGGTACACTGTATTGGGAGAACGGACGGTTTAAATTGGACATGAGCATGTTGTTTGCTAGCTGTTCCGTTCATTGTTTGTCAAACACAAAGATCTTAGACAAGATACATTGGGACACATGTGGAGAAATTAAAATGGTTACACACTTACATTCACGTGTTATTTGACACATGTGCTACATTTTTTTTACTTCTTAAAAATTGACCATGTTATATATGCACATGAGGGATGCTTGAACTTAGGCATTCAAATACTCGGTACATTGAAACATGTCACACATGTGCAAAGATAAATATGATCATCATATACACCAAAATTATATAGTGTCATCTACAAGAAGGGATGTCAACCGGCCAGGCGTGGGGCTAATCTCATTTCGGATTTAGAACTATTTCAGGCCGGGCCATCTGGGCGGCCTTATTTAAAAATATGATTTTCAAGCCCGAGCCCAGCCCATTGACACCCCTATGGGCAAGTAGTCCACCTCTCAACTAGGGACACCTAATCCATAGTCAACACAATCACAAATCCTTTTATTTATTTATTTTATTACTCACGTACCCGCCACACACCCATTCACGACGTAGTGGGATTTCACCACCTATGGGTTTCAAACACAAGACCTCATGTTGAAACTCCTTGAAGTCTACCACTCAGGCAAGGACTGGAACCCACAATCACAAATCAATTTCTCGTTCAAATCTGTATTAGTTCCTAAGCAGAAGAGAGTCGACGAACAATACACATTTGAGATACAACTTTGCCCAAATCCAAACAATCCCTGGAGACAATTTATTAGCTATCCATAGTACTTTCCTTATATTCACTTTAAAGACTATTAATACATTTTTCTCTTTACTAATTTGCTTGATTTGACATTTAGACAAGCATTTCTTTTGATGGTGACCCTATCTCCCATGATGTCCTAATTTTCCACACACGAAGTAACTGATACTAATTCTGCAATACCTTTATTCTCGTCTTGATTCTTGTGTCTGTTTTTCATACTTGGTTTTTTTTTTTTTTTGGCAAACAAGTGGTGAGGATGTTTAGGTTTCTCTTTTCTACTCTTTTCTACCCTCAATTATATCAACCATGGTGAAGCTATCCATTGGCTCTTTTTACCACTCTTTTCTACTCTTTTCTAACCTCAATTATATCAACCATGGTGAAGCTATCCATTGGCTCTTTTTACCACACGTACGCCCTAACCTCTATTTCATTTCGCCGGTGGAACTTTATATTATTAAGAGAATTCTTTTTTGTTTGAGTCTAAAAAAGTTCCTGGTAATCTTTCTGTGATGGTGGCAATTTTTTCAATTACAACTGCCTAGAATTGTTCATCATCCGTCTGAGTTCTGTCAAAATTTTGTGAATGATTAATTAGAGCTTAGGAACTTGTGCAAGGAGGGGTTTATTGTCAACCATTAATTGGAATTTAAACATTTATTGATATCATAATTTTTACACTTCTCTTTGATTCATATTGTTTTCCAAGGACAATTGGTAGGTCATAAGAGGTATGTGATAGTTAAAGTATACATTATATAATTGATTGTTTACTAGGTTCAGCATATAGCTTTTGCAGAAATAATCATCTTTGGTTTATTTCTCTTAGGAACAAGTGGACCCATATTCAAGTTCCTAATTAGGACGAATTAAGTAACACATTAGTTTAAATGATGTCAACAAGAAGATTATCTTTTTCTTTAGTAGGCAAGAAAGGAAACTCCCTTGTTACCAACAAATGGCAACAACCCAACAATAGAAATAATGAAGAGACAAATGGGACCTCAACACAACAAGGAGAAAAAAGAGAGAGAGAGAGAGAGAGAGAGAGAGAGAGAGAGAGAGAGAGAAGAAAAAGAAAAAGTCTACATCCCAAGCCTAGTCTCCCAAGAATGATTTCGAAAATAATAGAATAAAAGATTTTTTTCGTACCTATCAGTAGTAAGGAGCAAAGTATATGCTCATGTATGCACGTGACTAGATATTTCCTATGTAAATGGAATATTGGCCATGCATTTCTCTAATCCAGGAATGCAGCATTGGATGATTGCAAAGGTGTTGCGGTACCTACAAGGGACAAAAGACTGCATACTCACATATTAAAGGTAATGATCATTTAGAATTGGTTGGATAATTAGATGTAGATTATGTTGGATGCGTTTATACAAAGAAGTCAACCTCAAGCTACATGTTTATGATGGTTAGTGGGACTATATCTTGGAAAAACGAGAAACAATCGACGACAACCCCATCCACCATGGAACCTGAGTTCATTGCTTGTCATGAAGTATCAAATCAAACACTATGGTTACAACATTTTTTCTTAGATTTGTGCGTATTGGAGCATATCCTGAAATCATTTAGAATCTTTTGTGATAACTCGGTTGCGGTTTCCTTCTCCAGTAATAATAAGCATTCATCAAGGTCGAAACCTATCGACATCAAGTATCTTGTTGTGAATAAAATAGTTTAGAATCATATAATATCTGTGGAGTTCATCGACACTAAGTAGATAATTGCGAATCCACTCACTAAAGGGCTCCCTATTACGCCATTTGAGGATCATGTGACATCCATGAGAATCATTGACCCCTTATATTTATTCAGTTAGTGGAAGTTGAGTGTGTTTTATTTTTATAGACATTAAAAAGATCTTATTTATAAATTTTGATGATTCTGATATAAAGTTAGTTTCTGCTTTTTTTTTTTTTTTTTTTTTGTATATGTGTAAATTATTTTAAGTAGAATTAAAGTCTTATCTTGTTGAAGATATTTGAAAGTTCATAGACTTCTTGAGGATAGACACATGTGATCACATTACATGTGTAATCCTCATACCATACTTTCTAGTCCATGATTTATGTCATAAAGATTGATGGTATTTATGATCGTACTTAGTCTCGCTTTACTAAAATTAAATATTGTGATGGCTACCATGATCCAATACTAGTGGTCTTGATGGACCGAATTGTAGAAGCGTTGTTTGTATTATCCAACAAATGTATTGTTTAACCATTTATATGTTTTCTTTAAAATTAAAATATGTTTTCAAAATTTAACCTTGACATTAATCAATTTCGATCAAGTGAGATCAATTTGGATCAAGTGAGAGAATATAAGAATTTTATAAGGTGGGCCTAATTGATCAACTATCTATATCTCCTTAAGAGTTGGAATAATGTGATCGGGCATATTGGTGGAGTCCACTCTAGTTGTGATTAATCTAAAATTGTATAAGGGGCGGTGTGCTATGGATGTGTTGCATGCACAACATTCTAGTTGGATTAAGATTGTTAAATTTGTGTATAGCTTAAGGGAGAGGAGTTTCATTGAGTTTTAAATTCCTTAACTCTCACAGCTATAAAACTAAGGCTGCGTTCCCAATCTCACACATGTTTGAAGCTTTTATTTCCATCCCAGTGCCTCTAAGGGGATAAGGTGCAGAAGACTATGACATTAGTCTTATAGTGATGACGTCTAAACCAAGGACATATTTGAGTTCAGTTTTCTCGATCCCCATCTTTGAATCACCATATGGTCCTTTAATTCCACAATTTATAAATTTACATTCTCTCCATCATGTGGGGTTCATGTTCAATTATTGTCCACCACGTGCGGCCCACCTTCAATATCCATTGCCCCTTATGTGGAGCCCACCTTTGATATGGACTATCCATTTGTGTGGGCCCCACCTTCGATGCGGGCCATCTATCATCTAGGCCCCACTTTGGTTGTGGACCATTCATCATTAGGGGCCTATCTTTGACACGGACAATCCATTATGTGGGTTTACCTTGATGTGCATCATCCATAATGTGGGGCTCACCTTTAATGTGAACCATCTATATCATGTAGGCCACAACTTTGATGTGGGTGGGGCTTCCTTTGATATGGACCACCCATCACATCACATGGAGAGAGATAAATAGAAAAGTTAAAAAGTTGAAAAACAAAAGATATAAAAGCTTATAAGTAACTTTTGTTACATAAGTTAATTTTATAATAGTTTTATACGAGCTTATAACTTATTAATTTACATAAATTAAAAAACTCTCTCATTGGGTGGTACCCAAAAAGTCCCTTATTCAAACCTATTTTATTTATTTATTCCTCTTGAGTGCCATTGATTCATAGCCATCGATGCTTACATGGATTTCAAAGTCTAAGTCACTTTAAGACTCTCTTTAACATGCACCTCACGTGATGACTTCTTCTCAGTCCCAGCAAGACTTACCAGGCACAAAGACCACGGATTAGTTGCGACCCAGGACCAGCCACATGGGTGTGATCCTGACCGTGGGGCCCACCTTGATATATTCGTCTTATATCTACGGTGTCCACCCATTTTTCTAGCTTATTTTATGGCATGGTCCAAAAACTTAAGCTGATGCAAATCTCAGGTAAACCACACCATTGGAAATAGTGGTGATTGACCATTAAAAACTTTTTTGGGTCGCCAAGAGTTTTGGATCAAGTTGATATCTGTGTTTTAAGCTGAAAATTTTGTTTTCCTTTTATCTAAGTCTATCATAACCTCATCAATACATTGGATTAGATGGCAAATAAACATTATGGTGGACTCTAAGAGTTTTAATTGGTAACCGTTCAATGAACATTTTTTCCTGTGGTGTAGTCTACCTATGATTCGTATTTGATTCATTTTCTGGACCACATCCTGAATTAAGCCAGAAAAACAGATCCTCAGCTTGGATATAAAATGCATACATTGGGTTGGGCCCCACGGTCAGGTTGCACCCACCTGGCTGGTTCTGGGTCGTAGCTAATCAGCGTTCCGGCACCAAATAGTGATAATGGCTTCAAATTTCTGCGTCAAAATATCGCTGAAAAGGATAGTTTATGCGGATGCTACGTGGGACACACCGTGATGTTTGTGAGAAATTAACGCAGGGGAGGACGTGAGGTCGAGCACCGTCTTCCTCAAGAGGATAACTATTACAAATCCACAGAACTTCTCTGGACTCCTCATAGAGACTTCTCGAATCTACGAGGAAAGAAACAGAAAATAGAAATAAATTCAAATAAATTTGAAATTGATTAATGAATGAATAAAAACGAGTTTACAACCCTTTAAATAGGGGTACCAAGCAATGGGAAAGAAATCAAACTATAACTAAAACTCCTAGAAATCGTGACTTACTATAAATAGTAACTGTTGGTGCAAAAATCTGGTCGAACCTCTTTAGATCTTCAAGTACCTGCACAGGAAGAAGACAAAGGAGACCCTGGCTAGAGCAGGGGACCCTCCAATGCCAAAGTCAGGCTAGAAATTTGGGTCTAATTGTATTGAGGGGTTCTGGGAGAGAGTTTTTTGTGTACCTTTCAAGAGGATGGAGGTCCTTTATTTATAGATACGAGAGGATCCCATCGTGTGAGGATTCTCCTCCAAGTATCGTGTGAGGATTCTCCTCCCAGTATCGTGGAGATTGATTTTACCCGTTTCTGGTCTCTATCCGATCCCTTGATCTTCGGGATCGGAGATCTTTTTACGAGATACTCTGGATGGCATTTTGTTTTGCGCCATCTTTCCTTCATTCGGCTTAGCCGGCTCTGATCCAATTAAGTGAACCGGCCCGACACATGCCCAAGTTACTGGCTCGTCGCCCGAGCCAACTTAATTTGTCTCGCTTTCTTCGGTTTATCACCTTCCCTCGGATTCAACGCTTGCTTTAGTGACCCGAGGCACCGAGTCCGAGTCTCCAGACTTGGCGTACTTTTTGTCCCCAACAGTAAGCCCCCTTACTCCGTGTGTCTCCTATGACACTATGGAGTAGCGAGTTTTTGAGTCGATTCGCAGCCAAGTCCGAGATAATAATTAGGCATTTAATGTATTTTACGTCGTCTTTGATAGGAGACGGTTCATTTCCTTACACCACGTGCGCTGACAACCGTCAAATCGTTCCCCCTGCCAATGAGTGTTGGACACGTAGCAAAGACGTTAACGTCGTCAGTCGGCGTGCTCCACGTGTCGAGCGGGGGAGTCGATGCAGGCGTCGAATCATTTCCTCATTAATTACTCTAGCCACGTGGCAATTTTATAAAAGGATCGGAGGTCCCGCATTTTGAATTTCCACTGCTACTCCTCCCGCTCTTCATTCCTTTTAGAGCTTGATTCTCTTCTTCTTCCCTTTTTCCTTTCTTGACTGTCAGCGGCTCCTTCCGCCATTTTCACTTTCTTTCCTCCCTCCGGTGAGTTCTTCCTTCCTCTTTAGTTATCGGTAATGGCAGCGCGAGGATCTCTAAGTCCCCGGGAGGGAACTTCCGGAGATGAAGGTGAAGCGCAACATTTTTGGGACTTTGCGGAATCGCCTTCTTTACTGACGGAGATAGCAGTTGATGCGAACGCCGCTTTCCTCTCTGAGAGAACCACCGGAGCTTCTGCGGAACGCCCTGCTTCTGCTAGTCCTTCTCGTGACGTGTCGTCCCTGATAACCCGCCCAGGGAGGCCCAATTCTCCAATGGATTTGGAAGAGGAAGAAGAGGAGGAAGAGGGAACGTTGATTGTCGAGGGAACCTCTAGGTCGGCTCCCGTTGTAAGTCGGCGCAGGCCGAGTTCGAAGGGGAAGAGTCGGGGGATGAACTAAGCGCCCCGGTCCCTTCAGTTTTGACCGAGGCGGATTTGGATAGGATCCGAATTGGGTATCATATCCCTGATTCGGTTATCACTTATCTTCCCCGTCCGAATGACTTACCGGACCATCCTCCTGTTGGGGCGGTCGAGATTTTCCAAGTCTCGATGCAATGTGGCTTACGTCTGCCCCTTCAGCCCATTGTCCGAAGCATTTTATCTCGTATTCGGATTGCTCCAGGACAAATACTTTCGAATGGGTGGAGGAACTTATTCGGATGTGCGGTGTTGTGGGCTGAGTTAGAACAGCCACCACTGACAGTTGACGAATTCTTCCACTTATATCAAGTGCACATAAATCCGAACTATCCCGGCTTTTATGTCTTCGCTGCTTGGTGGGGCAGAGGTGGCTCTTTAATAACCGACCCTCCCACTTCCAACAAACATTGGAGAGAGCGTTGGTTTTGGGCCTGTGGTCGCTGGGAGACGGCTGAATTCGGGTACTACGAGGCTCGTGTTCCTCGGGCATTTCAGAAAGCAGGTGACTCGACATCTCTCTTTTGCCCTTTTTGTTTTCATAATGCTTTGAGTCTGACAGACTGATGTTTGACAGATATCCCGAAGAAGAGGCAGAAGCTCGGATCTAGTGCTTTAGCTCGGATTAAGGAGTTGAGAACGTTGGATCCGGCAAATCGGTCCTGGAAGGTGCTCTTACAGCCAGAGCGCCTTCATCTTGCAGGTTTAGACTCGGCCGTCACAGGTAACTGATGATGTATCTTCACATGTTCTCTGAACCTTATCTGATCTATTTCATCTTTTTTCAGATTTGGCCAAAGCTCGACCTGTTCTTAGGACCGTTCTTGAGTCGGTCCCTTCAGAGATGACTGGAGCCTGGCCACCCCTTAGGGCGGTTTCGAAGATAAAGGCTCCCCAGCGATCGGTTCTTCTATCAGAGCCTCGGCCGTTAAAGAAATAGAGAGTGGTGCGGAAGGAGAAGGAACCTGCAGGTTCTTCTGCCCCCACTGTCGTCGTGCTCTCTGACCCGGAGGAAAGGCCGGAAGTGAGGGAGACTACAGCCGTGGAGCCTCAGACGGCATCTGAATCGGGACATATTGCGATGGATGTTCCGAGGCAGGGGGAGGAGACGAGGGCTGCATCCTCCAGAGGGGAGGCGAGCCAAGAGGAGCCGTCAGCCTTACGGACGGTAGTGTCGGGGATGGTCCCTTGGGCCTTAGCTCATGGGAGAGAAAAAGAGTTCGTCAGCCTCTACAACGCTCTTATGATGCAAACCGTCGATCATGAGGCAAGGGTGCTTTTTGAACTCGCTCCCTGCTTGGTTAAGGACTGTAAGGAATTATCCTCAACTCATAGGCTGCAGACTCTTTTGACGGAGGTAGAGGGGCGACGCGAAAACGCCGAGATACAGGTTGGTGTTCTGACTGGTGAGGCGGCCCTCGCCAGGAACGCTGCCGAAGACGCGAAAGCTGAGGTGGACTTCGCCAGGAACGCTGCCGAAGACGCGAAAGCTGAGGTGGACTTCGCCAGGAGAGCTCTTGAAGATGCACAAGCCGAGGTTGCTCGGGTGTTGGCTCTTCTATCCAAGGCCGAAGAAGAGAACCGGCGGATCCTCGAAGTTCATGCTTTTTGTGAAGATGCCTTGGCTCGGACTAAGCTTGAGGCGGCAGGGCTTATCCAACAAGCCAAGGAGAAGACCCAGGAGGCCGAGAAGGCCAGAGATCAAGCTGTTCAAGCCTTCCTTGAGTCCAAGGAGTTTGAGGACGAGAGGGATCGCCTGTTCCAAGGCAGATATTTGGAATGCGTCAACGATATGAAGAAGACTTTCCCTGACCTTGATCTTTCAGGAATCGAGGGAGGAGGAGCTTCGAAATCTGAGGATCCTGATGCTAGTCCCACTAATGTCACTGACGATGTCGCAGTTGGGGACGAGGCTGGTACCTCTGAAAATGCCGCGGGAGTCGTTCCCGCCGAGGGACAATAGCTAGGCTCTAATTTTTTTTTTCTTTTTTTTTTCTTTTTTACTTGCTCAGTGTAAAAATACTTAGTAGATAAATGAAAGAAAGCACTTAGTTTTATTCATATGACTTGGCTTTAATCTTTCTTAGTTCGGAATCTTTAAGCTTTGAATACCGAGCTAAGGATAATAAACCTTGAGGTGCTCAGCATTCCAAGGATGAGGCAATAACCAACCATTTAGGTCTTCTAGCCGATACGTTCCCGGTTGGATGGTACCCGAGACAACATAGGGTCCTTCCCAGTTTGGTCCCAATGTACCCGATCCAAATTCCTTCGTATTGAGAAATACTTTTCGGAGAACCATATCTCCCCTTCGAAACCGCCTGATCTTAACTCGGGTATTGTAAAACCAAGTTATTTGTCGTTGCCGGGCCTCCGTACGCAACCGCGCCACTTCCCTTCGTTCGTCTAGAAGGTCGAGTCCGAATGCTAGGAGTTCTTCATTTTCTTTTGCGTTGAATGAAGTAACTTGAGCCGAAGATAACCCGATTTCGACGGGAGTGATGGCTTCCGAGCCATAAGCGAGGGAGAAGGGAGTCTCTCCTGTGGCGGTTCGAGCTGTAGTTCGATATGCCCAAAGAATTTTCGGGAGCTCTTCGGCCCATGCTCCTTTGGCGCGGTCAAGCTTGGTCCGGAGATGTTACTTGATAATCTTGTTAACTGCCTCAACCTGTCCGTACGTCTGAGGATGATGGGGTGAAGAATATACGTTTCTGATTCCGAGGTTACCGCACATTTCGCGAAAGCTCCTATTATCAAATTGCTTTCCATTATCTGTAATAATGGTACGAGGTACTCCGAACAGGCAGATAATGTTTTTTCACACAAAATCGGTAATCTTCTGTTCGGTTATTTTAGCTAATGGCTCTGCATCGGCCCACTTCGTGAAATAATCCACGGCCACCACAGCGAACCTGGTCTAGCCTTTTCCCATAGGGAGTGGACCTATAATGTCGATCCCCCACTATGCAAAGGGCCAAGGACCGGTCATAGGCGTCAGTGCCTCGGGAACTTGTCTCGGAATCACCGCGAACCTCTGACATTTGTCGCATCTTTGAATGAGTCTGCGAGTATCGTGTTGGATAGTCGGCTAGTAATATCCCTGACGTAGGACTTTATGGGCGAGAGATCGCCCTCTAGAATGGTTTCCGCAGATTCCTTCATGAATCTCACGTAACACATAGTCAGCCTCGCTGGGCTTGAGGCACCACAGCAACGGAGCATAGTAACTTTTTTTGTACAGGGTTTCGTTGAGTATGGTGTAACGGGAGACTCGGATCTTAACTCGTCGAGCCTCGGCACGATCTCCAGGCAGCTTACCCTTGTCGAGATATTGAATGATTGGATCGATCCAGGAAGGTTCCAAGTCGATTGCATTGACGACCGAGCTAATTGGTACATTAATACTCGGCCTAGCGACGTATTCGATAGGAACAGACCTGGGTATGTCATCTTCATCGGCGGAGGCGAGCTTTGTTAATAGATCGGCTTTGTCATTTTCTATCCGAGGGATTCGAGTGACAATACAAAGTCGAAATCCGCTGATCATCTCTTTCATTTTTTCCATGTATGCTCTTAAGTGGTCTTTCCGTGTTTGATATATACCGGTAACTTGATTAACAACCAACTGAGAATCGCTGAAAACATTTAGGTGCGTAACTCCCATGCTAGCTGCGAGTCGGAGGCCGAGTAACAGCGCTTCATATTCGGTTATATTGTTCGAAGCTTGGAATCCAAGTCGTAAGGCATATTGCATATAGGTATGATCAGGGGTTTCCAGCTCTACCCTAGCCTCACTTGCCTTAGAGTTAGAAGAGTCGTCGACATACAGTTTCCAGGGAACAGGGTCAGGTGGGGAAGAGGGAGAGGCTATGGTAGATACTTCGACGTTCTCGGTCATATTAGCGACCGAGAGGTCTGTTGGCGGCGTTACCTCGGTGATAAAATTAGTTATGGCTTGCCCTTTGATTGCTGCTTTCGGCCTGTACTAAATGTCGAATTCACTGAGTTCAATTGCCCACTTTATGAGTCGGCCAGAAGCCTCTGGTTTCTGTAAGACCTGACGCAATGGAAGATCGGTCATCACAATAATGGTATGGGCTTGGAAATACGGCCTAAGTCGGCGCGAGGAAATTATTAGAGCTAAAGCTACTTTTTTCAAGAGTGGGTATCTTGTTTCTACCGACAATAATGCTTTACTGACATAATAGACCGGCAGTTGCTTTCCTTCGTATTCTCGTATCAGGGTCGAGCTAACCGCTGCCTCGGATACCGCTAGGTAAAGCAGCAGAGATTCCCCTGACTCGGGCTTTGATAAGAGAGGTGGAGAACCGAGATATGATTTTAGTTGCTGGAATGCCGCTTCACATTCTTCCGTCTAATCCATTGTCTATCGTCCTTTCAACTGCTTGAAGAAGGGGAGACATTTATTCGTGGCTCTGGACAGGAACCGATTAAGTGTCGCTACTCGTCTAGTCAACCTTTAAATGTCTTTAATTATTTTGGGAGATTCTATATCAAGCAAAGCTTTTATTTTCTCAAGGTTTGCCTCTATTCCTCACTGACTAACCAAGAAACCGAGGAACTTTCCAGAGCTCACCCCAAAGGCGCACTTACTCGGATTCAGCTTCATCCGAAATTTCCGTAAGATGAGGAACATTTCCTCTAAATCATCTATATGGTCGGCCGCGCATATACTTTTGACGAGCATGTCATCAATGTATACTTCCATTGTTCGGCCTATAAGCCGAGCAAAGATTTTATTAACTAGTCTTTGATAAGTTGCACCAGCATTCTTCAAACCAAATGGCATCACTCGGTAGCAATAAAGGCCTTTGTTAGTGACAAAGGTAATTTTTGATTTATCTGATTGATGCATTATAATTTGATTATATCCTGAATATGCATCCATGAAACTAAGAAGTTCATGCCCCGCGGTACTATCCACTAATTGGTCTATCCTTGGAAGAGGAAAGCTATCCTTCGGGCAGACTTTACTTAGGTCGGTTTAATCAATACAGACTCACCACTTCTCGTTGGATTTCTTCACGAGCACGACATTCGCAACCCATTCTGGATAATATATCTCTTCTACGAAGTTTGCCTGGAGGAGCTTGCTGACCTCTTCTTCAATGACAGCGTATCGTACGGGGTCGAGCGGTCGTCGTTTCTGTCGGATTGGTCGATAGGTCGGATCGATATTGAGTCGGTGAGTAATCACGGACGGGTCGATCCCGGGCATATCTGCATGGCTCCAAGCAAACACCTCAGCGTACCTGCGGAGCAGAGCTATCAACTTTTCTTTCAAGGGGGACCGTAAAGATGAGCCAATTTGTACTGTTTTGGATCCATCTATCTCCACCAAGGGAACCGAGACAAGATCTTCAACTGGCTGCCCTCGTTCATGACTCTCGCCCCGGGGGTCCAATGATTCGATTGTTGATATGTCGATAGGAGTTTTGTCGGCGGGGCCTTTTACAACTGCCACGTAACAACGCCTCGCATCTTGTTAGTCTCCTCTGACGACTCCGACTCCCGACTCAGTCGGAAATTTCAGTGAAAGATGGTAAGTAGATACCACGGCCTGGAGGAGGCTTAAAGAAGGTCGGCCAAGTATGGCGTTGTATACTGAGGGTTGATCGACGACCAAGAATTCGACCATTATCGTCGCCTGGCATGGAAAATTACCAGTGGTGAGTGGTAGCGAGACGATCCCCTCAGGTAGTACTTGTCCACCAGAGAAACCGATCAATGGGGTATGAACTGGAAGTAGCATGGATCGCTCAACCCAGGGGCGGCTCAAAGGGGTAGGCAGGTGAGGCAATCGCCTAAGGCCCCCCTAATTATGAAGGCCCAGGATTATAGGAATAGGCTTTTAATACTCTGATAGCGTTTGGTAATCTATACACATGCATTGAGAAATTGCAACCTTTGAACATTTTTAAATTAAATTAAACAGATATAAAAGTGAGTCCCAATTTAGATGGTTCATGAAAAACAAAAACAAAAACACACAATGGCTGGATCTCTCCTAACTAGTTGATTCTTATATACTAAACAAATTATTTGAATTCAACATACAAATTCTCACTAATTGGAAGATGTTAAATCAATGGATTTTTTGTAATTTAGCCTATCTAGAATGGATCACCTAACTTATACGGTTTGGACGGAGTCAAAATATGCTATATTAATAATCTAGGAGTGACTATTTATTAACTATAACACTGCTAGAGTACCGTACAATTCTAAATTCATTATTCTCACAATAGACGCGGATTGTTGGCAGGTCACTTTAAGGATTCTTGTAACCCTGAGCTTTGTGGGGTCCACATTATTATGTGTTATATCTATTTTGTTGATCCATTTCTTCATCCCATTTTAGAATATTAGAAAAAACATGAGGCAGAACCAAAGCTTAAGTGGACGACAATGTAGAAGAAAAGTGGATATTGAATGCTCACCATTAAAAACTTTTCTGCAGGCGGCAGAAATTTTGGATAAGCTGATATTTATGTTTTCCTTTCATCCATCTAGGATTCACCTTATGAACGGTTTAGCAATTTTATCGATCAAAATTAATTTATTGGGTAAACTTGAATACGAAAGTTTAATTAGTAATTTTGCATCTAAAAAGTCAAGAAGCAAATTTATGGTTTAATTTTAAATTTATTAAATTTTTTTATTTTTTTAATTTTAAACTAAAAAGCCTCATCTTTGTGATTTGCCTAAGGCCCCCAAGAATGTTGAGCCGCCCCTGGCTCAACCCCCATTTTGTCGAACGCATGAGTGAATAACATGTTTGCTGATGATCTCGTGTCGACGAGTATCCGGAATATCTTTCGGTTAGCGATAGTCAGGGTGACAACTAATGCGTCGTCGTGGGGGTGACAGATACCTTGGGCATCTTCCTCCGTAAATGAAATGCAGTATTTTTCCCTTTTCTTTTCCTTTGTAGGCCGAGCTATAATCATGAGCTCGAACTCGGGCTGATTAAGTCTTCTTACATGATTCCTTAGAGCATTGTTCGAATCGCCCCCGCCTCGCGGACTGCCGATAATAGTCCGAATTTCTTCTATAGCCTGATCATCGGTCGGACGCTCCTCAGCTACCCCAGTTTTGACCACGTGTTCTTTGAGTCGGCCTTCCTTTATGAGTCGTTCGATCTCTTCCTTCAGGTTATAACAATCACTTGTGTTATGCTCATGATCACGATGATAATGGCAATATTTGTCCTTATTCCGCCGATTGGGATTACCCCTGAGCTTATTAGGCCAGTTGACAAAGCCCTCGCTTTTGATTTCCATCAGCACCTGCTCCTGAGTTTTGTTCAGGGGGGTATATGTAGAAAATCTCTGATCTGGTCGTTTGCCCGACCTTCGCTCATCGCGCGTTTGATCATCTTTACGCTTCTTTCCTCCTACCGAGTCGGCTTCCTTTTTGGCCAATTCTTTTACCAAGGATTTGGTTTCACGCATGATCCGCGTTTCTTCGGCGTTCGCATATTTATCTGACCGTGTCATAAACTCTGCTAGAGTATCGGGCAGATTTTTATCTAGAGACGCCAGGAACGGCTTGTCTTTGACTCCTTGCATGAGCGCATTGAGTGTCATTTCTTCTGAATGTTTTCGAACCTGAAGAGATTCGAAGTTGAAACGCTTGATATAATCTTTCAATAGCTCTCCCTGCTTTTGAACTATGTTGTTCAAATGTGCAGGGGGCTTCAATTTCTTCTTTCCGCCGATGAAGTTGGTGAGAAAGGCGTCGCTTAGCTCAACGAATGAGCTGATGGACCTTGGTTTCAACTGTTTGAACCAGAGTCGAGTTACGTCGGTCAACGTAAGAGAGAAGGCTCGACACATCACTGCATCCGAGGCATCGTGGAGGTCCATGTAGGTTCTGAAACATTCAGTATGCTCTGTTGGGTCGGTTTTGCCGGTAAAAGGAGTGATTTGAGGTAATCGAAACCTTTTGGGCAACCGAGCCTGTATTATTTCGTCCACAAAAGGAGACGCTTTTGCCTCAGATCTGGCCGGGTATATATTTCGGCCCTGCTTCATGTCTGCCATTTCTTTCGTCATTTCTTCCCGCACTTCTTTTTTAAAGTTTTGAATGTTAGCTTTCCAAGGCTCGCCGCTCTCTGCCGTGCCTTTAATGGAAGGTCGGTTACGCCTTCTTCGCTCTATCTCGTGTCGAAGATCGGTTGGGGGCAACGCGCCGTTAGCCGACTGAGCTGGAGATGGCTCGAAAATACCTTGGGGTTGACCCGGTTGGAACGACTGTGGCACGGAAGGCTGAGGCTCAACCACCGCAGTCGGGACATGTGCCGTCTCTCCTTAGGGAGGCGGAGGCGGTTGCATTTATTGATACATTCATTCCAGCATCTGCTTCATCACATTCATATCAGACCGAATTTCCTGAACCTCCTGGTCCAACCGCCCATGGTTACAAGCCCGCTAGTTATTATTTGCTCCGGTCGTTCCTCGTTGGCGGTTGTTAGGTGGGTTCTAGGCTGCCGGAATTACTATCGGGCCCGCTGGCCCTGTAATCGCGATCTCATTCAGTTCTTCTTCTGGGACCGTTCTTCTAGTCATCACCATGAGAATAAATTCCCAATATTGGAATATAAGATGGCTTTTTGTACGGATCCCACAGACAGCGCCAAACTATTGGTGCAAAAATCTGGTCGAACCTCTTTACATCTTCAAGTACCTGCACAGGAAGAAGACAAAGGAGACCCTGGCTAAAGCAGGGGACCCTCCGATGCCAAAGTCAGGCTAGGAATCTGGGTCTAATTGTATTGAGGGGTTCTGGGAGAGAGTTTTTTGCGTACCTTTTAAGAGGATGAAGGTCCTTTATTTATAGATACGAGAGGATCCCATCGTGTGAGGATTCTCCTCCTAGTATCGTGGAGATTTAATTTTGCCTGTTTCTGGTCTCTATCCGATCCCGTGATCTTCGGGATCGGAGATCTTTTTGCGAGATACTCGGGATGACATTTTGTTTTGCGCCGTCTTTCCTTCATTTGGCTCAGCCGGCTCTGATCCAATTAAGTGAACCAACCCGACGTATGCCCAGGTTGCTGGCTCATTGCCCGAGCCAACTTAATTTGTCTCGCTTTCTTCGGTTTATCACCTTCCCTCGGATTCAACGCTTGCTTCGCCGACCCGAGGCACCGAGTCTGAGTCTCCGGACTTGGCGTACTTTTTGTCCCCAACAGTAACTTACTATTTATAGATGGTCGTGATGTCACTAGTGCGAAAGGTTTTCGGCCAAAAATAGTAAGTGTCATATTTGGCTTTACCAAATCGTTCTCCTAATTATTCCAAGCTCTTTTCACGTTGGGCACAACTCCTAAAGCCCGACGGATGAAGAGTTATAACAAACTAAAAATTATTATTTATAGTAAAAACGAAATTAAAACAGGGAAACAACCGTTGATCCAGGGGTTTTTCACAATTCCAGGCGTCGCAACTCGGCGTAGCAGGGTTGGTTGGCTAAAGTATCTCGTTCTATCGCCAAATCATATATTTTACGTTAGATAACTCATTTCAGATTGCGAGATACGCCCGATCTAAGGTCCGACAGTCCGGATCACTTCTGTCGTCGACTGGGCCTTTTCTTATCCATCTTGGCCATAAAACTGTCCGCGACCCGCTCTACATCAGAAATTCACACCGTTCATCCATAGTGAGAGCTCATTTTAGGACATGAGACTAAAATTGAGGTGTATCTAAAAATCAAGTGGGCATATGAGATGAAAAGTCAGGGAAAGAGTTTCTTATTGTTGAAACCTTTCAGAGATTTACCTTGATGAGTATATACCATCCAAATTATTTATAAGGTCATTCCCACTAGGATGAAGTTAAAACAACGAAAACTTAGCTTGATATGAAACTGTGGCCATACAAATATTTTAAATGGTTGTCACAGATTCCCAATTATTTCCTCTAGTGTTAGATTCATCTCATTTTTTGTCGCATGTCCTAGATTAAGCTTTCAAAATGGATGAACAGTCTAAATTTTTCATAAACATCCAAACTTTCTCAGGAGATTTGTCCGTTCAACCACGAGAAGAGAGCAATATTTGTGCTTCTCGTTGCAACAGTGCACGCATACATCCACGCGCATGTGGAAAACACAAGGGAACTTGGATTGCTTAGCGTAGAGCACAACACTTATGTCAGTGCTATCTACATGTATAAAAGTTCTGCAGCCCTCCATAAATTAGTGTTTTATCCATGCCACATCTTGCCATCATCTTTGGGCATGAGCCCAGTAATAAGGTAGATCCAAAGCTAAAGTAGACCACACCACAGAAAAGAAAGCCATAGTGATGCGAGGGTTGAAACTTCTAGGCCCCACCGTAATGTTTATTTGCTATATACCTTGTTCATAAGGTCACAAGGACATGAAAGAAGAGAAAAGACAAATATCAGCTTAATCCAGTACATTTGTGACCCATTGGAAGTTTTCATTGGTAGAAGTTCAATCTCCATTACTTCATAGGGTATGGTCCACCTGAGCTTTGAATCGGTCTCATTACTTCTTAGGGTATGGTCCACTTGAGCTTTGAATCTGTCTCATTTTTGAGCTCATGCCTTAATATGGTCATATCAGGCAAAATGAGGAGATGTCATGGATAACACATACTGTCATACATCAGGCGTGTTTCACCTATACACAGTACCGAAGTCCATGAAGTCAAGAGTCCAACATAAACAACCCACATGTGCCAGTGACACACCTGTGCAAAATTGAGAATCTTTATTTGATAAGCCCGTCAACGAATGTACTGACTTAAAAAAGTTATTTCCAACAACTTACGGAGTAGACCAGACACGTATTTTGATTTTGGACGTAGATTACACGGTGACCCCACGCGGTGGGATTTGATTGGGACAGAACGGATTGGCTACTCCCCTGCCACCAGCCCGGTTGCTGTGGTCAGTTTTCTGTGGGCCCCACCATGAGGTATGTGTTTCATCCATTCTGTTCATCCAGTTTTACAGATCATTTTAGCTATAAATACCAAAAATGAGAGTGATATAAATATCATATGGACCACACCACAGGAAAACAATAGTGATTAGGTATCCACCGTTAAAATCCTCCTAAAGCCTACTGTACTGTTTATTTGACATCCAATCTATTGATTAGGTCATATAGACCCAGATGAATGGAAAAAACAAAGATCAGATTGATCCAAAAATTTTATGCCCTCAAAACGTTTTTAATGGTCGACGTTCATTCAACAATGTTTCCTGCAATGTGGTCCACTTGAGATTTGGATTTATCTCATTTTGGGTCTCATAATATAAAATGATCTAAAAACACAGATGGATGGCATGGATGAAACACACACATCATGGTGGGGCCCACATAGCACCGACGCGTCAGCCACGGATCCTGTCTTTGTCAAGCAGCAAAATTGTGGTTGTTGCAGTTTAATTGGACCGCGCGATTGTGTAATACATTGAATAATGCATCGCTGACTGAGATGGAACAATCACTATACAGCGAAGGAGGAAACAGGCAAGAAAGTCGTTGTTTTGGCAAACAGAGGATTTAGACTCTCTTTCCATAAATATAAGCGTTGGCTATGCATCTCGCACATAAAATAAAATAAACAGAGGAAGAGCTTATGCAAATGGGTGTGAGTGTATTTTGGTCGTTTATCATCTTCATCCATGTAATCCACTTCCTGGGTGTGAGCTTGCATTCAATCACTGTCGTTGCGGCCACCTTCAGCAATGAAACTGATCGATTTGCTTTACTAGCCTTCAAGGACCAAATTGCAAACGATCCACTCCGAGCTTTGAGTTCATGGAACAATTCTCTCCACTTCTGCAAGTGGCAAGGAGTTACATGCGGTCGCCGGCGTCAAAGAGTAATTGCCTTGAACCTAAGTCGAATGGACTTGAAAGGGCTCCTATCTCTCAATATTGCAAACCTCACATTCCTTCGGCGTCTCAACCTCCAAGAGAATAAATTCCATGGCCCAATCCCTCAAGACATAGGTCGTCTGTTCCATCTTCGTTATCTCAATCTTAGCCAGAACAATTTCCAAGGGCAAATACCCATCAATATAACCAAGTGTTCAAACCTCAGAGTCATCGATCTAGGCCACAACGACATCGTGGGGGAGATTCCAGTCGAGCTTAGCACTTTACGAAAGCTCACTATACTAGATCTTCAGTCTAACAAGCTTGTAGGAAGCATCCCACCTTCTTTTGGTAACATTTCATCTCTCACAGTGCTTTCGTTATTAGATAATAGCTTGGGTGGAAGCATTCCGGTCGATCTGAGCCGAATACCCAACTTGGAATTTCTTGAAGTCTCTGAAAATAGATTGTATGGTATCATTCCTTCTCAGCTTTACAACCTATCGTCCTTGCTTGCCTTTTCTGTGACGGATAACTCGTTTTCTGGAAGAATTCCGTCTGACATAGGCCTCACTCTTCCAAACCTCGAGGCTCTTTTAGTGGGAGGAAACCGTTTAACAGGTCCTATTCCAAGATCGTTGGGCAATGCTTTGATGCTTGAAGAAATTGAATTGACTGATAATGGTTTTAGCGGACCCTTGCCAATGAATCTTGGGAGGCTACAAAGTCTTGCTTGGTTGAATTTGGCAGGTAATCAGCTCGGAACTAGGGAAGGAGATGACTTAAGATTTCTGGCATCTTTAACTAACTGTAGTGATCTAACGCTTTTAGGTCTAGAATACAATAATCTCAAAGGAGTGTTGCCAGACTCCGTCGGAAATCTTTCGATCCAGCTTGAAGTGCTAACACTGAGTGAAAACCAGATATTTGGAAGCATCCCTAATGGGATAGGAAATCTCGCTGGCTTGACCCAATTGACGATGGATCATAACCGTATGACGGGTTCTGTTCCAGTCAGTATTGGGAAGCTTCAGAGCCTGCAAGTCTTGGACTTGTCCATAAATAGATTTTCAGGCAGCATTCCATTCTCTGTCGGGAACATGTCTCTCTTGGGCGAGCTGTACTTAGCAGAAAACAACCTACAGGGATTCATCCCTCCGTCTCTCGGAAACTGTCGGAATCTATATGTGTTGAACCTTTCGCAAAACAGCCTCCATGGCGACATACCCAAACAAGTTTTTAGCCTTGTATCCTTAACACTTTCCCTCAGCTTGGATGGGAATTTTCTCACCGGCCACCTACCAAAGGATGTTGGTAACTTGAAAAACATTGAAGAAATACACGTTGCAGGGAATAGAATGTCGGGCGAAATTCCTCAAGCGCTTAGCAATTGTCTGAAACTGGAGCACCTTAGCTTGGAGGGAAACTTCTTCAATGGAACCATCCCTAGATCTTTGAATACTCTGAAGGTCATCCAAATCTTAGATCTTTCGGATAATAATTTGTCAGGGCAAATTCCAAAATACCTCGAGGAGTTTCGGTTCTTGCAGTATCTGAATCTCTCTTTCAATGATCTGGATGGCGAAGTACCACAAGAAGGGGTTTTCAGAAATTTGAGTGCCAGTTCAGTCCTTGGAAACAAGAAACTCTGTGGCGGCATTCCAGCGTTGCAACTGCCGTCATGTCCAATTACAGCCTCTAAAAAACAAAGAAGATCTCTAGTTATCAAAGTGGTGATTGCAGTATTTGGCACAATTCTTTGCTTGCTCATATTATCCTGTTTATTTGGTTTTTGTTATTGGAGAAAAAAGCCAAGAAAGAGACTCTCTTCGACATCTTCCTTGAAGAATCAGCATTTCAAGGTTTCTTATGCAGAGCTCCTCAAAGCCACCAATGCCTTCTCTTCATCCAATTTGATTGGTTTCGGAAGCTATAGTTCGGTATATAAAGGAGTTCTAGACCACGATGAGATGATTGTCGCAGTGAAGGTGCTCAACCTTCAACAAAGAGGGGCTTCCAAGAGCTTCATCACTGAATGCGAAGCCTTGAGAAATATCCGGCACCGCAACCTCGTCAAGGTCTTAACTTCTTGCTCGAGCATCGATTTGAAGGGGGACCATTTCAAAGCTTTAGTTCTCGAGTTCATGCCTAATGGGAGCCTCGAGAAGTGGTTGCATCCACAGGATGATGATGGCTCAAGCCATTTGAGGAAATTAAGCCTGATTCAGAGGCTAAACATAGCCATCGATGTGGCTTCTGCACTCGAGTATCTTCATCATGATTGCCAGACGCCGGTCATCCATCGTGATGTAAAGCCAAGCAATGTTCTTCTTGATGCTGACATGATTGCCCATGTCGGTGATTTCGGGCTAGCAAGACTCCTATGTGAATCCGATCATTATTCTCAGAATCAAAGCAGCTCAGCCGTGATAAAGGGAACAATTGGGTATGTTGCTCCAGGTAATGACTCCTTTAACATCTTCTTCCTTTCTCTCTTAGACATGATTTTTTAAAAATTACAGATAATATGTTTTCCATATGTCATGCATCATGTTCCCAAACTGCAAGCTGTGCACCATGTACCTCATAGCATCCAGTCATACAGCCACACATTCGGAAAACTACACATTTTTTTGTCTAATCTATAGGCTAATTTTACTTAATTTAAATACCTTACCACTCATATACTACAACTTGCAAGAGTAGGACCTACCCTTCGAGCATCGAAAACTCTCATCCTGTTGGCTTTACCATCATAGGTCACAGCCCAACAATCGATCAGATTTGAATTGCAATTGATTATCGATTGTTGGATTAATCATCCAAAGAAAATATCCTTTTAGCTTTGGTTGTTAATAAATTCTTGCTTTTCTTCCAAAAAAACAAAACCCATCGGACAAACTGTCCATTCACAGAATATGATATGGCCTCCAAACTCTCTAAACACCTAATCCTAATCTGAAAATCTGGGAATGGCATATGATATATTGGCGCAACAGCAATTTGTCAAAAACCACTGTCAAACCATTGCACAAATATCCGACCGTTAGATGGTTTTATACACCAACCATAGCAAGCCAGAAACTATAAAAACCATGGAAAATATCCCACCTCGCTTCCATTAATGCGAACATAAGATGGCATTTTATACCAGCTATGTTGTCTCACCTCACCTCCCTTTTATTGAAAATGTGGTCGTCACCACCTATTCTTAGCCTAACGGCATCTTCCTCATCTCTTAGGCGTTTCGTCGAACACTTTCAGTGCCTTTTGAAGCCATTAGATACAGAATGTCCTGTGCTGGCAACAGGCGTTTACCTTAGCTAAGATTATGAGTTTTAGCAGCGTCGACCTGACCAACACGACGAGCTCACTCGATGAACCTCATCATGTCGGGACCGAGTCATGGTTGTAAACCAGCTTTCCTGGCTTCAAATCTCATCAAAATGACTTCACTTGGCCGAGTTTGCAGTCGCCAATGACTATGCTTTTTGCATGAAGGAGTCGCATTTTTGGACTGTCCATTTCGTGGACCTATCATGGATGGCCTACTTTTCAGAAGTTAAAAATAGCAGAGGATCCTAACCGCAAACTATCTTGTTGGCGGAATATCAACCGTTGTATTTTCTGTTTTCTAATAAAGCTGATGATTACATGGTTAGGAACATGCCACGTGTATTTTGAAACAACACTATCTCATGGTTAGGAACATGCCCACCATGATGTATGTGTTTCATCCATTCCGTTCATCCATTTTTACGGATCATTTTAGGGACTAGATCCCAAAAATGACAGGAACACATCACATGGAAACAATAGTGATTGGATATCCACCGTTAGAATCCTCCTAAGGCTCGCTATACTGTTTATTTGACATCGAATCTATTGATTAGGTCATACAGACCCAGATGAAGGGAAAAAAAAACAAAGATCAGCTTGATTCAATACTGTTTTGTAATGTGATACACTTGAGATTGGGATATACCTCCTTTTTGGGTCCAATGCCGTAAAATGATCTAGAAAAATAGATGGACGGCATGGATGAAACACATATGTCGTGGTGGTGCCCATGGAGTAGTGGCAGGGTGTGTAGCCAATCTGTTTCTCTCATGCACCATGCATAAAACCCCAAAGCTCCGTGGGATCCAACATGGTGTCAACGTAAAATTCAGTTCATCTATCAGGCCAGAAGCCTTACTTCGCGTACAAAAGATCAGCCTAATGACCGCCTTAAGTTTTGAATTAGGTTCATTTCTATACATTCACTTAATTTTGACAAGTCACACTTGATTATGATCAGATTTAATTAAAGATACATGAGGTATGTGTTATATCCAAACCATCCGTTCATTTGGTGAGATTGTTTTAAGGCTTGAGTCCAAAAATAAGAGAGATCCAAAGATCAAGTGGACCACACTGCAGAAAGCAGTGAATGATTGAATGTCTACCATTGAAACCTTTTTGAGGTCACGGATGTTTTGGATCAATTTGATATATACATTTTTTCTCTTGACCATGAACGGATTAGATTGAAAATAAAGATTATGGTGGGCCATACGAATGTTTTAATGGTCGGAATCATTGTCCCATTACTGTTTGTGGTGTGGTCCACTTAAACTTTGGATCCGACTCATTTTTAAGCTCATACTCTAAATTGAACCTGATGGTAGACATTAAACCGGTTGCTATTAGTTATGTGTAGAGTGGTATATTCTATTTAAATATTGACAAAACTACCCTTACTTTACTACATCTGCAATCTCCCTTCATAATAGTGGATTCACAGACCTGCGACTCTAACTTCTTGTTTCCTTATTCATATGTTTTTTCAACTCTAGGTTCAGACTAAAAAAAGAATCAGATTCAAATCACAAAGTGAGTCCCGATGGCCCCAGGAATTTTCATCAGTGGTGCTCATTTCCTCTGTTTCTGTCAATTGGGTCGCTGGAGCTTGGTACTGGCCTCATTTTTGGACCCAGTACATAAAATGACCTGGAAAAACATATGGACATGGTGGATCTCTCACAAATATCCTATGACCCCACGAATATTTCAATAACAAGCATTCAATTCCGAATGTCCATCTGTTTTTCTCAACTCATTTTAGGATATGCGTTTCTAGGATTAGCATTCTTCTTCTTTACATGTTGTTGTAACAATGAATTAATAGAGAAAAAAAAAATGTGAATTGCAGAGTACGGCGTGGGTGGTGAGGCATCTACACATGGAGATGTGTATAGCTATGGCATCCTTTTGTTGGAAATGTTCACAGGAAAGAGGCCCACTGAGGACATGTTTAAGGACAATCTAAGCCTTACTACATTTGCAAAGAAGGCTTTTCCAGACAAAGTAATGGAGATTGTGGATCCAATACTCCTCTCAGAAGAAGAAGATGGATCTGTCCAAAACATTGAGATAATAAGAGCTCAAAGAGGTAGAATGCGAGAATGCTTGATTGCGGTGATCAGGATTGCAGTTGAATGTTCCACAGAATTTCCAAGAGAACGGATGGAAATGAGAAATGTTGCTACAGAAATGCACGAGATTAGGGATGTATTTGTTGGGGCTGAGACCCTCAGACAGAGAGGAAATATGACCCAATTGTTAGGTGAAGCTCCATCTTACCTCAATGATTATTGAGATCGTGATTCCCTCCATTGTAAGGAAAAACACACACTTTATTTGTACTTTATTTGTAGTAGGCCCTCCTATATTGGTCTCTTTTAATTTCCATTTTAGTGGCATCATGATATATAATATGATACGCCCTTTTGGTTAAAATAATGGACTTTTTTTTTTTTCATTCAGAAATGCTTCTATGTGGTCAACGTCATGGGCCCACCATGATGTGTGTCGAAAATCAACACCATGCATTTGATGGTTCCCCTTTAAATTATGGGATATCTCAAAAATCCGCCGTTTATAGAACTCGAGTAGGCCATACAATCTAAAATCATGTGAAGACGTGCATAAAACATATAAAAGCATTTGGTGGAGCCCACCTAAAATTTGGATGCGTCTGAAACTTGGTTTGACCCCTCATCCAAGTGGGACACATAATGGATGGACTGGATTTGTGAACCACATGTCGATGGGCCCAACAAATTATTATGAATGTTTTGGTGGGAGGGTAACCCCTCTCAACTTTTGTATGTGGTGTGGCCCACACAAATCATGGATTGACTTGATTTTTAAGCCTGAGGCCCACCATGGAATGATGCATCTGACTAATAGGGTAGATGTTCAACGCGTATCATGGTGAGGCCCACACAGCTCGACCTCAGGGGAGGTTCCCATGAGGTTGACCACATAGAATCATTTATATATATATATATATATATATATATATATATATATATATATATATATATATATATATATATATATATATATATCACCTTAGAGCTTGACTTCAAAAAGTTGAGACAAGGTAACGATGATAATGATTAAAGAAAACTACATTTCACAATATTCAACTTGCAGCTCAGAATCATCCAATAATCTCATATATATAACAAATAGCCTAAGAACATATTGATTTATCATGAAAGCACATAGACATACACATCATTATATACCAATTGAGTGTAGAAAATATGTCTCAATGCATAAGGAGAAACTTAAACAATAAAGCATAAAGGGTAGCAACCACAATATCTATATATATACCAATAAAGCACAATATGTCTAAAACACAACCAAGCTATATATAATCCAAAACACATAACATCCTCAACATATACATGTATACCAATATACTAAATCCCATCTTCAGGTCATTAAAAAGAAATACATGACTGATATGGTTAGCGACTCATCAATACCAAAAACTAACAACTCTATCTCTGAGAGCTCTACTAACCCTAGCTCGATGGTCCTGCTCCTGATACATCATCACCACGACAAGTCAAATATGCCAATATATCTTGAGTGGTGTGCCGCAGGGTCTGATTCATTTTCTCTAGCCTGGTCAGACACTCTCCATATTGAGCCTTCTCTACATCAATCTGAGCCTGAGTTGCTCGAATATCAGTCTATATCGCAAGTAGCTGATCTATGCGGTCCTACTATCGAGCTGATGGTGGAGATAGAGGAAGAGGAGGATTACATTGTGATGTCCCTGTGTCCCTAGAAGATGGAGTCATTGATGGAGAAACCTCAGCAGAAGGCTTTGTGATATGCTTTGATGATGCTTTTGACTATGAAGACTCCTCTGCTGGTTGTCAAGGCTCTCCTGTTGGTTATGAAGGCTCATCTGCCTAGGCATCTTCATCCAGTAGATTGATGCACTTCAGAAAGTAACATTGAAGGTGCTGGGTTTCAATAAAATATTCGTACTTGTCTGAAACCCACACTCTCGAGCTAACATATATATGAGATGATCAAAAGGAATGGATGACTCTCGACTGGCTATTGAATAGAGTGACACTAACTGATTCATGCTCATTCTTGAGAGAGACAATTGATGATGTTGACTAACTTTATACTGAAATTTGACCATATGGGCAGTCAAGTGAGGCCGATTGTCATTTCTAGGATATACGTTGTATGTGAAAATAAGATGCATGATCCTAAACTTATTGGACATTTAAATAGCTTTGAGAACATTCCCTTGATACCACTCTCATCTTGACCAATGCATAGGGTTTTCGTCCAGATACTACACTACTTTTCGTAAAATTGAAAGAGGGAATGGTCGTATATGATGTGGCTACACTGGTCAACCAAGCTATGAGATTTTCATCAATAAGAAACGTTCGATGATAATGTTTAATTATAATACTAGGAGGTGGTGCAGGGAGGGACGTCATAAGGTCGATCACCCTCTTCCTTAGGGAATAACTAATTCGAATCCATGGAGCTCTTTAGACTCCTTAAATAGCTTCCTCGAATCCATGAGGGTTAAAAGGAGGACTAATTCCTAATAAATTCAAAATAATTTGATTCATGATAAAAAAAAATGAGCGTGTGAGTGGGGGTGTGTTTCTCTCTCTCTTCTCTCTCTTCCTTAGGTGTTGGGAGATTGAGCGTGTGAGTGGAGAGGGGAACACATTCCTCCTTCTATAAAGAGTGGGTGTGTGAGAGGGGGTGTGTTTCACATCCCGCTTGGATTGGGTTTCTCCAATTTGACTTTTTTTTTTAGTGATCTTTCTTTAAATCCAATTCATCCAGTATGTCAGGGTCGTCGAATAGGGTCAAGGTATATGATTTTCTTAATTATCCAAAATTTAGATTGTCTTATCTTGAAAATTCTCCTGATGGGTGTCAAAACAAACTTGATCTCAATTAACGACCCATACTTAATGATCAGGGCCCAATTCTAAGAGAAATGTATAGTCAGGATAGACAAACGGTTGGACAAAATTTGGTGGTTAATCAATGGTGGAAAAAGCCTAAATATAAAATTTGACATTTTGTATTAAAATTAAGGAACTTGCTTCAACATTCAGTAGTGTAGGATCATAGATCGGGATCTAAATTTTATATAACCTCATAGTTATATGAGACCAAAGTGTGGTCCAAATTTGAGTTGTAATGGACGACAGAAAGTGGTTAAATCAAAAGATCTAGATTTATAAGGAGTTGGTAAGCCTTGAAAAGATAATTTCGCACATAAGGAAAAGGCTACCAAAGTGGGATCTTCATATTTCACATTTGGTCTAAATTATGGGCAATCGAAGTCTTTCATATGAAGGGAAATATTCTATTACGATTACCCACGAAGTTTTTTCACTCGATGAATACTAAAATCAATGATTAGGGGGCTGATTTGTCAATTGAGTCACTTTTATAATGATCTAAGGGCTGAAATTTGACATATATGGTTAATTTATGATACATAGGCATGATATAAAATTTCACATCAAATGGATCATGGGAACCTTGTGATCTAGAATTCAAGGGTCTAAGTTAATGACATTTTCGTAATTATTGTTGATATGAGAGTTTTAGAAAATCTAATAGTTCTACATAGTTATAGGTACGTTTTTAAGTAATTCTTACAAAAGAATTTACATATAAATCATTATAAATAAAAAATTATTCACCAAATTAATTAAGAAAATGTATATATATCAACCAACATAATGGATGGTCAGATGACATGTTAAAAATGGAAAAACTTGATGGTTAGTGCTCTGATCATGTATGTAAGTGAGCGTATGATCAGTTTTGTAAACGAATGATCACAAGTGGGTTTTTAAAGTGATCACGAGGTAAAACATATATATCATTAGATTCAAGTGACTTGTTCAAATGTGTAAGTTTCTCATATTGTAGTTTTGATATTGGTTAAGCATATTCATAGGTGGTGAGCAAGATTAACAGATCAGAATCTCAATTTGATATGTGTACGACTGGATGCAGATATCAGGTAGTTAGTTTACTATGATCGGGTGGTCCAAAGTACTTAAAGTAGACGGTCAAATATCTTTACCTAGTGGTGGATAGTTGGCTGAACAGTTGGTTATGATGGACAAGTGGGAATACTTGGACATATGGTGATCTTATCTTAAAATCAACGGTCGGATAACTTGATCTATGGATGAAAATTATTCCTAATGATCAAATTCAGGTTAGAGAATAGATGTAAGGTTATGCTAGGCTAAATTGGTGATATACAAAATTAAATTTCATGGTAGTACTCGAGAACTTTCAATACTCGGGTATTGAAAAGTTCAAGGTGTTACAATCTGCTCTCTCAGAGAACTTTTAGGGATGCACAGTTGATTCCATTTGAAGAGAAAATCACCTTGCATATGTAGGACATGTTAGTGTACTGATTTGTGCATCTTGTTTGTTAATCATGTGAGTCATTGTATCATATAATCAGTTGAGCCCTTGGAAGTTGAAGACCGAAGACACAAGAGAACAAGAGTATCAAGGAGAAAAGAAAAGGTAAATAAGTTACCTTGGTGACCATAACCCTTGATTCAAAACAACCTTTGAACCTCTAGATGATCTTGGCTTAATAGGTAAACTTTGATTAATTATCCCTTAGCCTTAGAAACCTAATAGGAACATGATAAATAATGTTATAAGAGGTATGAAACTTCTGTGAAATCATACACCCAAAATAGTAGACTTTGATTACTGCTTTATCCCATCGACCAGACTCTTGGGGTCTTCAATGGCATCAAAGACCACTCGATGGAATCGAGTAAGTAACTATAGACACCCCACCCAGGCTAATATCTTGAGAAACCTAGGACAATCCGGGAACCATGATCCAAACCCTAGCCAAACCTGAGCCATCACAAGCCATCATTCATGTTAAAGCATATCCAAACCTTCACCCACAATCAACCCATTTCTTGGTCCATTTTTAGGTCACAATCGAGCCAATTTTGAGCCATTTAAAGCCAAATATTCAAAACGGACTTTGTTTCACTCTCAAGACCCAAAAAAGGACCCACCGGTCAAATTTCTGGAGAAACTGTACTTGAGGTGGTAGTCTTCCTCTCAAAAAAATATGCGCGGAACTAGCCACATGAGTTTCGGACCAAACCTAGCCTAAGCAGTAGTTGGACTACCGCTAGTGGTACCCAAAGTACCGCCACTTGCGGCCCGCTTGTGGACATCTAGGGACAGTTATCCTAGCGTCCGAAAGTCAACTTTCTCCTACAATTACCCCATATATAAGCTTATTTACCATTTTACCAACCCCAATAGCCAATGGGAGTGCGCCACGTGGCACCTCTCTCCCCTCAACCAATCACCACTTGCCACATCAGATTTCACCCCTCTCAAACCCAAAAATTACAATAGAACCATTGGAGAAGGCTATAAATAGTCTTCTACTCTTCATATTTCAACACACCTTCTCATCCAAGAGAGAGAGAGAGAGAAAGAGAGAGAGAGAGAGAGGGAGGGAGGAAGAGAGTGAAGGAAAGGGAAGGAGCTCCTAAGCCTCCAAATTTCTGATCTTTTGGCCACCCCCTAGCCCTTCCTCTTGACTTTTCCAACCCACAAATCTAGCCTAGATTGGTCATAGATCGGTCCATGTCTTAGCCTACTCAAGATCAAGCCAAAGATCCATTCATTTTACATATAAGCATTCATCATGACATCTATTCCCTTCTCAACCCTCATGCTTCTCTAGATCTCTAGTGAACGTATGCTCTGTGACTTGTCATACATCGGATCTTGTCACATTAGAAATTCCTAGTGATCTAGTCTACTTTTCTTTACCTTTTTACATAAGCACCATTACATCCGCCTTCTAAATGCGTCGTTGGACGTATGCTCTATGGCTTGCCGAAATCTCGGATCTTGCTACATCAGAAATCTGTGTGTGTGCCTAGTCCTATCTCGACCACAGCATACATCATCCCTTGAGATTGTTTCACTACACTAAGTAGAGACCGTACATTTGTACGTGCAGAGAGGGTGCCTAACACCTCCCCTCTTTGTAACTGAGGTCCCTTACTCGGAATCTCGGGTCGCAGATCAGGAGTCAATCTAAGGTAGGAGAGTCTTCGAGTTTCTCCGACCTTACAATTCCAATAGCCGACCGCGGGATTTTGAAATCATTCGGCTAGTGGCGATTCCAACATCCACAAATCAGCTTAACCACCCCCACCACCATAACACATACAAAAAATTAGTATGGGCGCCAATTTCCAGTGTTTACAGAATGATGACTCCACTGGAGATTTGTTAGCTCGTACTAGCTGAGACCCGATTCGAAAATGTGTGGTATTCCAATCTCAAGGGAAATTCATCATTGCATTCACAAAAAAAAAAACATCTTTGGTTTACACTTGTTTGAGCACCAATCCTAGCCACAACCACTTAATCTCATGCAGCTATGACTACCTATGAAAAAGAGCCGGCAGCTCTGCCAGCTCCTGAAGCATCGGCACCGGTACCGGCACCGTCACTGACACCTCCAGCATCTCCAACAGACCCACAGGCTAATACAACTACGCAAGAGTTACTACTTTGAACAATGCAAGGTGCTGAAGAATGGTAACAAAAGTGTTCCTGACCTCCATCCAACAGAAAAAGACAATCTTATTGCCTCTACCCAAGGTGCTCAATTCGCTCCTCAAGAAGGACAATGGCAACAACAACAGTAAAGGGAGATTCCTCAGTACCCCAATCATGGTTAGCAGATGAGGATGACCCGGCAACCTAGGCAGTTTACACTGATAGCCCAAAC